>CM019063.1:362660922-363860922 GCA_009667805.1 Leptobrachium leishanense | reverse complement strand
TTTTTTAGCTCTACCTAGGTATAGGCACTGATTGTTTAGCTCAAACTGCCTCATGAGGTGGGCGTGGAATTTCAACTGCCCTTGAGGCCTGATTCCATTGAGGTGTTAATAGTGGCTCACAAATGGATAACTTGTGCAGAAACCATTATCCATTTGTGGCTCATTACTAATGGCTCTGTTCTCACTGCTGTCCTGCTGTACGAGCGGCTTGAAGCAGAATATTCGAGTGATGCTAATTGATGCCATTGGATTTGATGATGCCAAGTGTGACAATGTGTGAGCTCTGTGGACCTTGCAGGAGCTGTGGAAGGATGCTAGGAACTGTATGTGTTATGTAAAATCTTTCTGTTTGCCGATCAATCTAACTAGCTAGCTAATGATCTATTTTTTACAGTCACATAGAGGAAAACGTATACAGACCTAAATAGTCAGCCATCAACAATTAAAACACACAGATATGTACAGACAATGACACTGACAGATACACAGACATAGGCAAAAACACAGAGACAAAGACACGCATAGAGAAAATGATAAAACTTACAGACACACAGAATATTGGACCCTGACAAACACAAAGACACTACCAGAGACCCCACTAAAATACTGACAGACACACTGACAGATACTGGGAAACAAACTCATAGACATGGACACTGACAAACAATGACACTAGGGAAGACACTTACAAAAGAACACATTTTATTTCTCGTACGTGCTCAGAATCCTATAGCCGGGGGCGTGGCCGGCTACCAATGGAGACGGACGTGCTTTGATGGAGCTCCGCTCGTCTGCCTCCATAAGCGACCTTCTGATGACTTTTAAAAGGGGACTTTTCTGCTTTAAAGGTACCGGGGTGGCTGGCCACCGGAGTTGTGCTGTCCGGAGGCTGCATGGTTCCCCCCTCCGGACCTGAGACAGTCCGTTTCGTACCTCGGGTGCCTGCAGAGCACGATCCACCGGCGGCCATCTTGGGGCCTGGGCTTTGGCGCCTGCACGTCCAGACCCTCCTTCAGCCTCATTCACAGGGTTCCGGGTTGCGGCAAGCTGCGGGGATGGAGGGCCCCTGTCCTCCGGCTGCTGCTGTCGGACACGCAGCAGAGTTAACGGGGGTGGCTGAGGATCGGCAGCGGCTGGCCTGCCCTTCCCCCATGAAGACTTTGGGAGCGGTGTTGGAGGGCCTTGAGGCCTGCTTGACGCTGATGCCTGGGGACGACAAGAGCCCGGTTACCCGTGGCATGTGGCGCAGGCTGATGGAGGTACTGGGGACGGAACGGAAGAGAGAAGTGGAGGACGCGGTGCTGCCGGTGGCTGAACCCTCTGCGGACGTTGAGGAGGATGTCTCCAGGTCAGAGGCTGCGTTCCCTGAACGAAGAGGTGACGAGGGGCCGACCGGCACTGAAGACTCCAGAGAAGCAGCGGAGGACCCCGTGCGACTTGCCGTCGCTCCCCCTGAGCCGTCCATAATGAGACCGCGGCAGATCATCGGGAGGATGGGTGCAGGCAGGATGCTTTTATCTGGGCCTTGTGTGGCCCTAGCTGAGATGGGGTTGGCCCAGTGGATGTCCTCCTGTAGTGTACCCCGTGAGCTGCCTTGGCGCGGTGGAGCCGTGCAAGTGGCCCTCCTGCTGGACACAGGCTGAAGCGGTCAGCTTTGGTCCCTTAATGTTGCCGACCGGAGTGCTTTACGTTGACCCCCCCCATGCAGACACTTTTGTTTTTGTTCCCCCCTCAGCCGAGTATTTTTGTTCCCTGATCCCCTTTCGTTATTTTTGATGTTCCTCCCCTAGCTGAGTCATTCCTCCCCCCTGCTATGAGACTTTCCTGAGTGTCTTTATGTGCATTTGTGACATTATCGAGGACTTTCATTGAAGACACTTATTTTTTCTAACGGCCCCCCCCTTTTTTTTTTTCCTCTTTTTCTTTCAATTTATTTTGGCTCCTTCAGGATGTCTTGGGAGATGCGGCCGTGGCCTGGTGCCCGACCTCGCTCCGAGTGCCTGGGCCTTAGTGCCATTTACTCCCCGTGGCCTTCCCGCGGTCTTTCCGGCCGCACAGGAAATCGCCTGGGCAGGCACCATCTTGGCCTTTGCCATCTCACCTCCCCCCCTTTTTTATTTTTTATGCCCTGTTCTCTTGCAGTGCTCTTACCTGCTTCCTTGTCCCTCTTGAGGCTTATTTTATTTTACAGCTGACATATGCTGGTCCTGCAGCCCCTTTTTTCCCCTTTCCCTCGACACACTTTTGTTTTTGTAACCTACCTGTAGAGGAGACCCCCCTATTAGGGGATGTTTATTGTTAATCTATGACTACACTTGGATGACTTTTTATGTTATATCGCTGTGCTTTTTCAGATGACATGTTTTGGCCCTGTATGACCATACTTATGTATAATGCTTTACTGCTTGGTCCTGTGAGGCCATTTATTACTCTTTTGTTTGCTGTTAAGCTGTCTTTCAAAATAAAAAAACTTTAAATAAAAAAAAAAAAAAGAATCCTATAGCCTACTCCATAAAAGGAATTTTTTGCTTAACTTATAAAGGCCATTATGAGTGTAATCCCACCTGCCTATATAGAAGGTATCATATGTTGTGTAGGCTTCCATAACAGGCAATCTGCAACAAGGGTTTGGAATAGAATGTGAGCCAGTAACATCAATGGGGACGTTGTCATTAACGTGTCATCTGATAAGTATAACGGTTCACGGGAAATTGAACCCTCAATTTTTAATAATTAAGACATTATTTCTCCTGACTACAGTTAATAAAAAAATAAGCTGAAAAGGAAACGGGATGTGAGAACTTAAAAAAAAAAGTACTCATACTACTAATAATTTTGGACAAAGTTTGCTATGTTTTATTTTTTTAAACATTATTTGCTGATTTCCAGGAACTTACATTTGACATTTCTTGCAGTACTGCCAGCATGGGAACAAGATACATAGCTTTATCTTGGCTGGTGTTCATTTTGGCTGGGAGTGCTTCCCTAATAATGTCACCTGTGACTCTGTGCTGCATATTTATCACCTCTTTTTAGGATATTATTCCATAACGCATATGCGACAGTTCTACTAGGAAGTTTAGTTTTATAGTGCTCGGCATTAATCAAACCCACTGAAGCTGTCAGATACTAAGACCCAGTTTTGTTTGGAAGCCTCAATCCGCTGCTAGGGACACAAACTCAAACACAGAAGCTGCTTTTATTAAAAGTATTATTAATGCTAGTTTTTTAACAGACATGCATTTCCATAAAAATAGTTACCAGCCGAAAATGTGAAAGGGCAATGTCAAAGCAATGTGCATGGAAACTTTGCACTATGAAAATATAGTTATTAATTCTTAAACATTAAATTGCTTAAGACCTATAGGGAAGAAACGCTGAACTGTTACACCAATGGCGTTCTTGTCTAATGCCTCTTATTCCTATTTATGTGTATTTCAGTGTAGCCAATTTTATATTCTATGCATATTATTATTATTAGCGCCAGCATATTCCTCAGCGCTGTACAATGGGCACAATATAGACAGGGTTACAATACATTGAACAACATTTGACAAACAGTACAGGAGGAGATGAGGGCCCTATTCCCGTCGGAACTCACAATCTAGAAGGGTTGGGTGGAAACAGGAGGAGAGGACTGCAAGGTGAGAGTGATGGACTGCAAGGTGAGAGTGATGGACTGGTTGCGTCAGTGAGTCGGGTGGTAGGCTTCCCTAAATAGGAAAGTCTTAAGGGAGCGTTTGAAGGAAGGGAAACTAGGGGAAAGTCTGACCGTACGAGGGAGAGCGTTCCAGAGGATGGGGGCTGCACGTGAGAAATCCTGCAGTCTATCATGGGAAGAGGGCATGCAGGGAGAAGCCTAGGTGCATATGTATACAGTTGGGGATTGCTTTGCACCTGGAGTCGTGCTCCAGAAAAGAGGTCCATCTGAAAGTGGATCCCATGAGTGGGCATATCATCTAAAACCTATGATGGTTAAGAGTATCATGTCATGCTAAATCCACCTTGATAAGATATCTCATTGGTCCCTGATATATTTTTTATATAATTTGATTTATGTTACATCTGTACTTGTCCCTGATTTCATTTAGATGTTTTCAAAATGATTTTGATGACTTCTATTTAGCTGATGTGCCAAGTTTACACTTTAATGTGTATTTAACATCATGATTTTGGTATTGTGCATGATTTCACTTGTGTTTTGTATGTGTAGCGCTGGTTTAAAACACTGTTGCTGTAGTACTTATTTTTGGCCACCAGAGGGAGACAAGCGCAATGTAAGAGACACTGGACAATGGGACTACGTTTTCCAGCATGCTTTGCGGGGAGAACAGGAAGTGGGTGGGGAGAAAAGACTTACATCTGCAGCCTCGTGCAGAGGAAACCCAGAGCGCGCCGAGGAGAGAAGAGAGCAAGACGCATGTGAGACAGACAACGATCGTGACCAGGCCGGAGCGCAGGTGCGGCCTTGCGGAGCTGGAGATCAGTTCACATTACTTGCCAGAGACCTAGTAATCCACCGCTGAGAAGTTTACACAGATACAGAGTTGCTGAAGGACCCCGAGTTAGGAGACCGCGATGATCTAATGGGAGTGCAGGCGGTGAGCTGAGCATCTTGTGACAGAAACGGACAAGCAGGACAAGTGGATCCAGTGGCACAGAGTCCCAGTCAAGTCGAGCGGAGAGACGTCCTGGGTCGAGCAGAGCGCAGAGTATCTGGCGGATGGGTGAGAGGCCTTCCTGGCCACAATAAAATAATAAAGCACGCTGCAAATTTGTCTAAACCTACAGGGCCCCAACGTGACTAGTCGAAGACACATTGAAATCAGTCACTGGCCAGTTGAATCTTGTACCCGGGTACCAACACACGCATACACGTACACCTTCTTGGGACACAACCTGTACGGGACTCACATCCCAACAACGAAGGGGTTAAAATTCCTTTTTGTCTTTTCCGCTGCGCGTTTCTCGCATTACGAACTTCTGTAAATATATATGTATACCGTGCTGCTCTATATATGCCAGTTTATTTGAGATCAGTGAACTATATAACTTATAAAATCCACAACAGTGCTGGTGTATATTTATTCCCTAGTGCGGGGAGACTGACGCGAGGTTTAAATTCAGCGGCTCCTCCGGGAGT
Source organism: Leptobrachium leishanense (assembly GCA_009667805.1). Taxonomy (NCBI): domain Eukaryota; kingdom Metazoa; phylum Chordata; class Amphibia; order Anura; family Megophryidae; genus Leptobrachium; species Leptobrachium leishanense. Next base: position 363,855,779 of record CM019063.1, on the reverse strand, counting down.
GAGCGCTACATATGTATGTACTGTATGTATCCATCTATACACGTGTTATAGGGGTTATTAGACAATCCTCACCTGAAACCTTTGACATGTGAATATGTCCTGTTGTCAATGGCAACTACAGCACATTTCATTATGGTTTGCACCCATGGAACATTTTTTAAGTACATACAGTATATATGCTTGGATAATGTTGTACGGAGCATTTGTTATTTTTAGCTAGAAAAAACAATGTTTATGCAGTGATACAGTTAATGTTCATGCTATTGATCATGAACCAGATAAGGAACATCCAATATATCGATGTAGGGTGTCAAAGATTAACCTTTCACCCAACCAGGGCTGGATTATCATAGGATCAAATGGAGCAGTAGCTCCAGGCCCATGCCTCAAAATAGGCCCAGAGAAAGGATAACTATGTCTGCATTTGGACCCCTGTATCTCCAACTCCATAGCAACTACAGGGTCAAGTGAGGTATCACTGGACAGGCCAGAGCATGGCCTTTCCAATGATACCAAATATGACCAGGTTTTAAGTAAAACAAATAAATAATAATATTTATTTTTTCTTTCCAATAGTAATATTTTTCACTTTTCAATTATAAAATAAACAATGATGCTGCACTAACCATCACATTTCTCATGTCAACTACAAGTGTGGAGGTGATGGTACAATCCATTGTTACAAACTGTTACATCAAAAACCTAAACCGCCGCACTGCAGCGAAGAGTACTGCGGGGAACTTTGGACCCCTGCGTCACTAAGCTTTACACCTCATAAGGTCAACTGAGGTGTCATTGGACAGGGCAGAGCCTGGCCTTTGCATTAATACCAAACCTGACCATGTAAAATCTAAAAGAAAAGAAAACAATTCTTTAAAATTTATTTTTAGTTCCAAAGTGATGGCATTGTCTGTTTGTCACGTATAAAATGAGCTACTACCATGCTGGGAGCAAGGTCAGTGTTTTATACATAGTCATATTATTCGTAAAAAAAAAACATTCCAAAACAGGGTAATAAGGGAAATATTTTTTTTTATTTTTTGGTTAAAATTGTGTATTTTCTCAGAAAAATGCAGTAACAGGTTCCCATTTTTTTTTTTTAACAAGAATGCCCTATAGAATATATAACCACAAAGGTTTGGATGATAAAGTGGGGAGAGTTTTTTTTACACTCTTTAAATGATTGAAATCTGAATGAAAAATTAATCACACAGTATCTGTCTGGTTAGATATACCCATATCTGCACTATTAAATAACCAAAAATATGTTTTCATTTCACTAAATTCCAAAAAAAGCCCACCAAAATATTCAGCTCCAGGCCCATAGAGATCTTAATCCAGTCCTGCACCCAACATTGCCTGTGCACACCAGGCATACCCTCTGCGCATGCCTACGCCAGTTGCTGTAATCCACAAACAACATTCGACAATCAACAAGGCCTTTATTGAGATCACGATCCATATTTATATATGTATTGAATAAAGTTTGAAGATTTTAATGAAGACCTTGGAATGCGTCCTACACAGGAGTCTGTATTCAAAGTCATTTAGCACACAATAGCGAAACGCTAAGACCCGGGCTGAGACCCAGCGCTAGTTCGGTTGTGTACAGGATAGAATAGTTTTTTTTCAGTGCAGAGTGCTGGGCCATACCTATCCTCTGCTTTCACAAGCTTGTATAAGTATGAACACATCCAGCCAAGAGCCTTCACACCTGTGCAGTATTAAACTCCTCCAAGGTGGCCATATCATCCATGATTTGATGCACACATATACAGTTGTGTTCAAAATTATTCAACCCCCAATGCTGTAAAGGGTTTTAGGGAATTTAGTGTACATTTTTAATTGTATTCAGAATGAAATCCTACAAGGACTTTTTAAAGAACCATATGCAACTAAAATGACATCAATTGGTTTTGTAATACAGTAGTAAATGTTTCTTTTGTGAATTCTTCATTGACACAATTATTCAACCCCTTAAAGACTACCACTCTGAAGAACAGAGGTTCATTCAAGTGTTTTCAATCAGGTATTGAAAACACCTGTGGATGTCACGGAGCAGCAATAAAGCATAATAAGCACCAATTAGGCAGCTTTAAAATGACTGTGATACTCAGCTCCTTCTAGACATTTACTGGTGTGGTTACAAACATGGTGAAGTCAAGAGAATGGTCCAGGAAGACAAGAGAAGAGGTGATTACTCTTCACAGGAAGGGCAATGGCTATAAGAAGATTGCAAAGATGTTAAACATACCAAGAGAGACCATAGGAAGCATCATTCGCAAATTCAAGGCAAAGGGCACTGTTGAAACGCTACCTGGTCGTGGCAGAAAGAAGATGCTGACTTCGACTGCTGTGCGCTACCTGAAACGTAGAGTGGAGAAAAGTCCCCGTGTGACTGCTGAGGAACTGAGAAAAGATTTGTCAGATGTGGGTACTGAAGTTTCAGCTCAGACAATACGGCACACACTGCGTAATGAAGGCCTCCATGCCAGAACTCCCAGGCGCACCCCCTTGCTGTCTCCAAAGAATAAGAAGAGTCGACTGCAGTATGCCAAAAGTCATGTGGACAAACCACAGAAGTTTTGGGATAGTGTTCTGTGGACTGATGAAACAAAATTAGAACTGTTTGGGCCCATGGATCAACGCTATGTTTGGAGGAGGAAGAACAAGGCCTATGAAGAAAAGAACACCTTGCCTACTGTAAAGCATGGCGGGGGGTCAATCATGCTTTGGGGCTGTTTTGCTTCTGCAGGTACAGGGAAGCTTCAGCATGTGCAAGGTACCATGAATTCTCTTCAGTACCAGGAGATATTGGATGACAATGTGATGCAGTCCGTCACAAACCTGAGGCTTGGGAGACGTTGGACCTTTCAACAGGACAATGATCCCAAGCATACCTCCAAGTCCACTAGAGCATGGTTGCAGATTAAAGGCTGGAACATTTTGGAGTGGCCATCGCAGTCACCAGACTTAAATCCGATTGAGAACCTCTGGTGGGACTTAAAGAAAGCAGTTGCAGTGCGCAAGCCTAAGAATGTGACTGAACTGGAGGCTTTTGCGCATGACGAATGGGCGAAGATACCCGTAGATCGCTGCAAGACACTTGTGTCAAGCTATGCTTCACGTTTAAAAGCTGTTATAACTGTAAAAGGATGTTGTATTAAGTACTAAGATTGAATGTCACTTGGGGGTTGAATAAAACTGATAATGATGTGAGCACAGAAAAGACATTTGTGGTTATTTCATTATAAATGTTATGTTATATTTGTCTGACCTACACGTGCCTCTTTGATTTAATTGTAAGCAAGATGACTGAATGATCAAAATCGATGTCAAACTGGCCAAAACACTCAATTTCAGTGGGGGTTGAATAATTTTGAACACAACTGTATATATTAAGGCTGATGGGCATTGCATGATAAATTACACCCAACAGCATGTAGAATCATTACACTGCATTTAATAGACCCAATAGGAAGGCCAGGTGAGCGACTATAATTTTCCTGCTGCAGCATACAGTATAAATAACACATGTTGCAGGGCAAGACTTCTCCATGTGTCCCTTTAAACATGGTTCACACGGTCACCCTAATAATCAACCGCTTACATACTATGAATAACCCCCAGCATAAAATTTTCAAATTGGGCAATATATTAGAATTAGGATATATGTGGATAAAGAATACATTTATAATAGAGCCTACAGCAACAGCAATGACATTGCTGACCAGATCCATTCCCATGGAGTATGGGGCCAAGAGAACACCTGTGCTGCATTCCTTTCAATTGCCTGTTAATTGCCTGTTAATTTTGGGTGAGGAATTGAGGATCTGTTTTCTTGTGTGTTTTTTTTATTATTTAGCACCAGGGTTGAGCAGTAGGTAACATTTAGCGATTAGCGTTGCTCCAGCAATCAGCGCTGGCACAAAGTGATCTGTTAGTTACAAAAGCGCTAGAGATCTCTAGCAATGCCCATGGTAAGTAGGATATGGAAAGTACAGTAAGCTCGCACTACGAATTGCTATTAGCGCTAAATGATTTTTCCCGTTTCTAGCAAAAGGCTAGATCTGTTGGTCAGGCATGAGACTGATTTAACCTGGCGCTAAAGCAAAAACATGCCGACACTAACGTTAGCTCACACCAGGTGATAGTGCCCTGTGTGTTTGTGTGTATGTGATATATATATATATATATATATATATATATATTAGTGCCTGTGGGTATGACCTGGCCAGCATTCATCTTCTCAGCTTTATGGGCAAATATTAATTTCCTGTGCCCCGATGCAAAGCCATATCTTTTTAAAAAAGTCATGGAGGGCACACTCAGAGGCCTGTAAAACATAAGTTTATTGGTATTCAATTAAAAAAATAAAGTACTGACATCTTGACCGCTAGATGCCTTAATCAAGGTTACAAAACATGTATAAGACAAGATTAATATAAGAAGTATAAAATCCCACTTACCAATCCCATCACGCTATGCCACCCACCTCACTGCTGTTTTCCTGAAGTGTCGTTGCTAATGTAGCATGGAATATAACGTGTGCGTTGGCCTCAGTGTCCCCTCTGCCGTGGCTGCTATAGGGGCGGATCCAGACAGAGGTTTAGGGAGGGGGCACTCTACCAGTTTTGACTAAGAGCTGGTGTTGGGTTTGCAGTAACATGCAGAGTTGCACCTAATCGCAGGCTTTGCTCATTACACTCACTCTCCCCAGAACATTGCATAGGGTCTGTCCTCATGTGGCTCAGGTGACACCTGACTGACACCGCACAGCAATAATCTGCGCTCTGGCACATGTTCTGTGTACTTCGCCAGATACACCCTGGGGTCATTCCCCCTGAATAACTCTTGTGGGTGAGCAGTGTTGGCAGGCCCGGACTGGGACAAAAAATAGGCCCAGGCATTTTGGACTGAGCAGCCCCCCCCCACAGTGCACATTACTGTGAGATTTATTGCTGTGGAGCTCTGTGATACCCTCATACACAGCACACATTGCTGTGGAGCTCTGTGATACCCTCATACACAGCACACATTACTGTGGAGCTCTGTGATGAGCAGAGTGTATGATGGTATCACAGAGCTCCACAGTAATGTGTGGTGTGTATGAGGGTATCACAGTAATGTGCAGTGTTTGATGGTGTCCTAGAGCCTCCACAGTAATAAAACTCAATGTAATGTACCAATATCAATTTATTCACCCCCCCTCCCCAGCCCTCCCCAGCACATCAATTTATTCAGCCCCAACCCCTCAATTTATACAGCTCCCAACCCCCCAGCACATCGATTTATACAGCCCCAACCCCTGCACATCAATTTATACAGGCCCCAATCCCCCACCATATCAATTTATACAGCACCCAACCCCTCACTACATCAATTTATACAGCCCCCAACCCCCAGTACATCAATTTATACAGCCCCCAACCCCCACCACATCAATTTATACAGCCCCCAACCCCCCCCCCCACCACCATATTTATTTATTTATTTGCAAAGTATTTTACCAGGAAGGATACATTGAGATTTCTCTCATTTTCAGGTATGTCCTGGGTTCAAGAACATTGAAATTTTACAGTTGTTACAGAAATACAAAGTAAGAAATGCAAGATATTAAAAATAAATAACACAAATATACAGATTAACACAGAAAATAAATATGTAGGAAATATAGTCACTATGTAACATGTTCACAGGTGCATTCTGTATTGAGGTATGTTAATAGGGAGCTCTTGAGTGACTTAATACTGGGGAAAGATTTGATGGTGTCTGGGAGTCTATTCCATAATTGTGGTGCTCTGCAGGAAAATGAGGATCGAGCCACTTTCTTTTTGAATTGTGGTATTGCAAGTAAGGTGCTGGTCCTGGATCGGAGGTTATAGGATGAGGGAACTGCTAGGGGAAGCAGCCTATTCAGGTAGGGTGGTAGCTTCCCGGAAAATCTCTTAAACACCAGGTTGGAAAGGTGAAGAGTGCGTCTAGATTCCAGCGATGGCCAGTTTAGCTCTTTTAACATGTCACAATGGTGGGTCATGTAGTTACATTGTAGCACAAAGCGACAGAATGAGTTATTCAATTAGTAAGTTTCTGGAGGTGTGTTTGTGGGGCAGCTGCATACACTACATCTCCATATTCAATAGCCGGCATAAGCATTTATTGTACAATCTGCTTTCTTATCGCGGGGCTCAGGCAGGATTTGTTTCTGTACAGGGCACCTAGTTTGGGGTAAAGTTTAGATGAGATTTTTTCAATGTGGGGGCCAAATGATAGATTTGGGTCTAACCACATACCTAGATATTTGAGAGAAGTGACTGTGGTCAGCATGCCATTTGATTTTGTCCCAACACATACAGGGTTATTCAAAGAGATCCAAATGGCTGGAGAAAAGTTACCTTTCTTGGCCATTCGGCTATCCAGAGAGCAGGCAATTCGCCAAATCCTGGCGAATTGCCTGCACATACGGTGCCTGTTCGGTGCCTGTTCGAGGGCAGTGAAATCTCCATGAAAAAGCACTGCTTCGGCTATTCAGAGAGCAGAAACCAGCAGTGAAAGGTTCCCGAAATGCCCTGCCATTCGGTGGTTTAATTCGGCAGATTTATTCAGGAGAATCCCATAGGCTTCAATGTTAAAAATATTCCCGTTTTAATTCAATATCTAATAAACCGTTCATTATAAAATTCTGCAGTAAAGAGTCTCTTTATTTATAGATTTTTTAGGATATTTTAAGCATTTTTCTTCTTCTTTTTATTTTTTTAAAAAGTCCTTTTTTTTTTAACTTTACTTATTTTTTCTGTAACAGCCCTTTTTATTATCATTCCCTGGATCTCATATGTAAATTTCAGACATTTTCGCTCAGTAGTTTCTTTGCAAACAGTGTTTCACTTTTCAATCATTCATGCAAACTGTTTTCCTAATTTATTCACTGCCTCTTCTGCGGTCTCGGCTTTTTCCGGCAGCTTCGCTGCGTGTGATCGGCTCCTGCTCGGGTTTTTCCGTCATGCAAACTGTTTTTCTAATTTATTCACTGCCTCTTCTGTGGTCTCGGCTTTTTCCGGCAGCTTCGCTGCGTGTGATCGGCTCCTGCTCGGGTTTTTCCGGCGTCTTCGACGGGTTAATCCAGATGTTTTTGCGGGTTATCGGCGTGCATTCGCTGCACTTTCGCCGGGTTTTCGGCAGGTTTTCGGTGGGTTTTCGGCAGCTTTTCCCTGCACTTTGGCAGCCCTGTGGTGCTTGCTGAATACACCGCAGGGTTGCTGAAATGGAAAAGCTGATTTGCACCGAATTGAAGAGAACGAAAAGTCACCGAACGTGCGGTAACTTTTCGAATCTCTTTGAATAACCCTGATAGATGGGGAGTTTGCAATTTATGTAGTTTAGTTCCAAAGAGCATCGTAACAGGTTTGTCAGTATTTAGAAAAAGTTTGTTATCTGCAATCCACTTTTCTACCTCTGTGAATTGCTCTTGCAGCACGGCCTGCAGCTGCAGGAGATTTGGTTTGCTGGTATAGGTAATGTTGTCATCTGCGTACATGTTGTGATAAAGTACACGGTGTGGTCTGTGACGGGTTGTATATTCCCTCTAATCTTTTTAGGGAGGGATATGCTGTTTAGCTCCAGGGGGAGCATTTGTGTGCTACATAAGGAAGCCCAAGAGGTTATTTTTCTCTCCACACACTGGTCAGCTGGAAGTCATTTAGTAGTAGTAAAAATAAATCATTGCCTGCTTTTCACTCTGAGGGAGGTGCCTGTGTGGAGAGGAGCAAAGTGTTTTTGGGTCCAAGCAAAAACAACAGTTCTAAGGTTGGTGAAACCTATGTTTGCTTAGTTTAAAAGAAAGCCCCTGGATAGTAAGGGATCTTTAAGTGAGTCAGTGCTCAAATGAGCTATGGTTTGTTTTATAGGGATGTTTATTTTATTTTGAATGCTGAAACTGCTGCCTGCTGAACAGCAGTTAATTCAATAAAGTAAAGAACTTGTATATGAAAACCCAAGAGGACCGTGCTTTCTCACGATATAACACCCAAGGCGGGTACAAGGATCACAATATGGTGGAGGATGCGGGCAGAAAGCACATAAATGGTCTGTGGGTATGTGAAGCTCCTGCAAATCTGCATATGGAAGATTTTTTTTTCCTGTGACCTGCTGACTTTTTTGGCTCTGAGGATACATTGCTATTACTTGCCATTGGAATAAGGATGGAGGACCTAATGAAAGATTTGGTGCAGGCGACTGCCACGCAGCAGGAGACAAATCGCCTAGTGGCTGCACAGGTTGAAAACCTAAGAGACACTCAGCAGGAGGACAGGGCTATCCTTGCCAATGTTTTGCAAAGACTGATATCGTCACCTGAAGGGAGCCCTCCTGTGGACCGAGTTGTCCGTATCCGCACAACCGACTTTCTGCATAAGATGTCAGAGGCTGATGATACAGAGGCTTACCTCACAACTTTTGAGAGGGTCGCTACCTGGGAAAAATGGCCTTTTGATCAGTGGGCTGGGCTGCTGGCTCCATGCCTAAGTGGGGAATCCCAGAAGGCCTATGAAGATTTGCCCTATGACCAGGCCCAGGACTATACACAGCTAAAGGATGAGATCCTTATTCGTATAGGCATAACTCCCGGGCTTAGGGCCCAAAGGTTCCACAACTGAACTTATGATATGGGGAAACCTACACGAGACTCAGATGTACAAGTTGCTGAGGCTTGCTCAAAAATGGCTGAAACCTGAGGTCAACTGCGCTGCGCTAATCATGGAAATGGTCGTCATGGATCGCTTTCTCCGTCATTTGTCGACAGGACTGCGACAATGGGTTAGCCAAGGGGACACCAAAGCACCCAGAAGCGATGATGTGCTTGGTTGAAAGGTACTTGACTGCTAAGGAGCTACATAGTATTGATCCTCAGCCTAAGTCCAAATCCCCTAACCACCGGACAGGTGGAAAAACTGGAAGCAAAGGACAGAACCCTGTACCCAGCATGGGACAATGGGACTATAATGCTGGAAAGTACCCAAAATCCCCGCTTCGGCCACGGGATCAGACTGAAAAAACAGTAATCTGCTTCAAATGTCACGAACCAGGACATTTTGCCCGTGACTGCCCAGAGGGCGAAGAGCCCATGCAGTGCGATGTGGGTGCAAGGGCTCCACATAGGACTGTGTTGACTTGCTCAAAAATGTGCATGGTAACTAGCGCTGTTGATATGACACATCTAAGACTGATAAGTATGGAAGGAAAGCATGTGCAAGCGCTGCTTGATTCGGGGAGCAAAGTTACTTTGATAAAAAAGGTTCTGCTTCAGCCAGAACAATTAGATGCCAAGCAAATGCTTGATATTGTATTTATACATGGTGACACCCACTCACACCCCACAGCAGAGGTTGAGTTTGCCACTGATGTTAGAAGGATCAAATACAATGTAGGGGTGGTGCTCCTGTTGCCTTATATGGTGGTATTAGGCAGGGACTTTCCCCATTTCCATTACATGTGGGAAAATGTCTCGGGCCCTCAGGAAGTGACCTCTGGAGAGGTACAGGAGGTTGACAGATGTGACATGTTTCCTTTCAGTGATATTGACTAGGAACCAGGTAGAGAAGAAGAAGCACCCCTCACGTGCCTGGGTAATGAGGTAGAACCACCCCAGAATGAGGCTCCTGTAGCACGATTGTATTTTCAGGATCTGGAAACTTGTGGAAACTTTAGAGCTGCCCAATGGGAGGATGTAACCCTGAAAGCGGCAAGAGAAAATGTGCAAGTAATGGAGGGTACAATCATAGACCCAGACAAGCCCCTAGGCTTTCCTTTTTTTAAAGTGGAAAACAACATGTTATATCGAGTAGACAAAAAAGGGGAAGAGAAGGTGGAGCAGCTGCTGGTTCCACAGTCACATATAAACACTGTTTTGGAGCTAGCCCATGGCCATGTGTTAGGAGGGCACCTGGGGACCAATAAAACGAGAGAGAGAGTTCTGGCCCTGTTCTATTGGCCTTGTATATTTTAGGCCATAGAGCGGTTTTGCAAATCCTGCCCAGAATGTCAACTAAAGGCCCCACATAAAAGCTTCCGCAATCCATCGGTACCCCTTCCTGTTATAGAGGTTCCTTTTGTGCGGATCGCAATGGACCTAGTAGGGCCTTTTCCTTAAGTCCGCTAGGGGACATCAATACATTTTAGTTTTTGTTGACTATGCAACCCGGTACCCGGAGGCAGTGCCCCTATGGAATGCCAACTCTAAGAATATGGCAAGGGAATTAATGATGATGCTTAGCAGGATGGGTATACCAAAAGAGATCCTCACAGACCAGGGTACCCCATTCATGTCCAAACTTATGAGCCAGTTGTGTAAAGTACTTAACATTACTCAGCTAAAAACTTTGGTGTACCATCCTCAAACAGACGGACTGGTGGAGAGGTTTAACAAAACACTAAAGGCTATGCTGCGTAAGGTGGAAGATAAAGACGGGAAAAACTAGGATCATCTATTACCATACCTTATGTTTTCCATTAGGGAAGTCCTACAGTCTTCCACTGGGTTTTCACCATTTGAATTATTGTACGGCAGGCATCCCTGGGGCATGTTAGATGTTGCCAAGGAAACATGGGAACAAGAGCATACCCCCACCAAAGTATAATAGAACATGTAGCTCAAATGCAAGAATGGATGGAGGCTGTAATGACCATAGTTAAAGAAAATATGGAGAAAGCTCAGAAAGCCCAACAAGCCAGTTACAACAGGAACGCAAGGCTGCGAGTATTCAAACCAGGAGATTGGGTTCTGATCCTTATCCCCATGGTTGAAAGCAAATTCCTAGCCAGCTGGCAAGGCCCATACGAAATCACTGAGAGGGTCAGTGACGTAAACTATAAAGTGAGACAGCCGGGTAGACGCAAGGCAGAACAGATCTACCATACAAACCTAATGAAGCCATGGGTAGAAATGGAGGTCCTCGTGGTGACCAAAGGCAAACCTGCGCACGTTGCCCATGGGAATGATCCGGAGGTCTATATCGACGAAACTCTTGCTTCCCATCAGAAACAAGAAGTTAAAGATTTCTTGTCTAAAAACAGAGATGTGTTTTCCCCAGTACCGGGGAAAACTCACATCATCAAGCATGATATCATTATGGAACCCAGAAAGAAAGACAATCTGAAGCCCTACAGGATACCCGAGGATAGACGGGAAGCAGTCAGTGCAGAGGTAAAAAAGATGCTTAAGTTAGGGGTCATTGAAGTGTCACAAAGCGAGTGGAATAACCAGATCGTGTTGGTGCCTAAATCAAATGGGGAAATACGGTTCTGCCACGATTTCCATAAATTGAACGACATTTCTAAGGTTGATGCTTACCCCATGCCTCGGGTGGATGAACTGATAGAACGATTGGGTAAAGCTCGATATCTTAGTACATTGGACTTGACCAAAGGATATTGGCAGGTGCCCCTGACCATGAGAGCCAAGGAAAAGATGGCTTTTTCTACCCCTGAGGGGTTATACCAGTACAGTGTGTTACCATTTGGGCTGCATGGTGCCCCGGCCACCTTTCAGCGCATGATGGATAAGATACTCTGACCCCATAGAGAGTATGCATCTTGCCTCTCTGGATGATGTGGTAATTCACTGTGCGGACTGGGAAACACATCCAGGCAGTACTGGATAGTATACGGACTGATGGTTAGGCCTAGAAGAGGCTAAATATCTGGGGTACGCCATTGGGCGGGGGCTCCTTAAGCCACAACAGAGCAAGGTAACAGCCATCTCTGGTTGGCCACGTCTGGTAACAAAAAACAAGTAAGGGCATTCCTGAGCTTAACGGGCTATTATCGCAGTTTTATCCCTGACTTTGCTACTATTGCTAATACTTTGGTATGGTCAAAGTGGGAAAATAACCACATGGGCCTAAGATCGCTCATGTGGTTATTTTCCCACTTTGACCATACCACTTGACTCTCACCATTTATGACACCTACCCCCACCCATTTGTCCCTTAATGTTTAATTCTAAGATACTGATCAGTAAGAATCCAGAACTGAAGAAGAGAGGAACACTCTCGAAAGCTTGTTTTATAAATGTTACGTTAGTCCAATAGAAAAGGTATCACCACGTACTACTATACTCGTGATTTTTATATTCACTATATTGCCAAAAGTATTCGCTCACCCATCCAAATAATCAGAATCAGGTGTTCCAATCACTTCCATGGCCACAGGTATATGAAATCAAGCACCTAGGCATGCTGACTGTTTTTACAAACATTTGTGAAAGAATGGGTCGCTCTCAGGAGCTCAGTGAATTCCAGTGTGGAACTGTGATAGGATGCCACCTGTGCAACAAATCCAGTCATGAAATTTCCTCGCTCCTAAATATTCCACAGTCAACTGTCAGCTGTATTATAAGAACGTGGAAGTGTTTGGGAACGACAGCAACTCAGCCACGAAGTGGTAGGCCACGTAAACTGACAGAGCGGGGTCAGCGGATGCTGAGGTGCATAGTGCGAAGAGGTCACCAACTTTCTGCAGAGTCAACCGCTACAGACCTCCAAACTTCATGTGGCCTTCAGATTAGCTCAAGAACAGTGTGCAGAGAGCATCATGGAACGGGTTTCCATGGCCGAGCAGCTGCATCCAAGCCATACATCACCAAGTGCGATGCAAAGCGTCGGATGCAGTGGTGTAAAGCACACCGCCACTGGACTCTAGAGCAGTGGAGACGCGTTCTCTAGAGTGACGAATTGTGCTTCTCCATCTGGCAATCTTATGGATGAGTCTGGGTTTGGCGGTTGCCAGGAGAACGGTACTTGTCTGACTGCATTGTGCTAAGTGTAACATTTGGTGGAGGGGGGATTATGGTGTGGGGTTGTTTTTCAGGAGCTGGGCTTGGCCCCTTAGTTTCAGTGAAAGAAACTCTGAATGCTTCAGCATACCAAGACATTTTGGACAATTCCATGCTCCCAACTTTGTGGGAACAGTTTGGAGCTGGCCCCTTCCTCTTCCAACATGACTGTGCACCAGTGCACAAAGCAAAGTCCATAAAGACATGGATGACAGAGTCTGGTGTGGATGAACTTAACTGGCCTGCACAGAGTCCTGACCTCAACCCGATAGAAGACCTTTGGGATGAATTAGAGCGGAGACTGAGAGCCAGGCCTTCTTGTCCAACATCAGTGTGTGACCTCACAAATGCGCTTCTGTAAGAATGGTCAAAAATTCCCATAACCACACTCCTAAACCTTGTGGACAGCCTTCCCAGAAGAGTTGAAGCTGTTATAGCTGCAAAGGGTGGACCGACATCATATTGAACCCTGTGGATTAGGAATGGGATGTCACTTAAGTTCATATGCGAGTCAAGGCAGGTGAGCGAATACTTTTGGCAATATAGTGTATATATATTTAGTACTGATTTGCCCTACGGGTCCAAGCATCCACTGCAACTGGTCATGCCTAGCTTCTAACTGATGAGGGTCCAATAAACCCGAAACAGCGCTATCCTAGGAGTGGCTTTGACCAGTTGCATAAACCTGATCTCTGCTAAAAAAAAAGAAGCCATCTAGTATGGCATTGATTTAAGGGTTCTGTGTAAAAACAGACCCAGGATGCAATAAAAGTGAGCCAGATGTAATTTGCATATCCTACCCAGAGTTCCATGCTGCATATGGGGAATGTAGCACAGGAGCTCTGGGATGCAGTTCTTTGAATTGCTGTGATGTGCAGATGGCTTCTGCAATAATAAATACATACATACAGTATATATATATGCAATATAGCATGAGGGAGGCACTCAGGGTCTTTAAAAAACATGCTTTATTAATCCATTAAAAGCATAACACCGATGTATAGGCCCTTTGGGGGCCTTTATCAAGGAGGTACTGAGTACTGTGAGAAAAAAAGCCCTGGGCTAAACTAATCCCACTTTAAAAAGGTGTGCAAATTGGGTTTTGATATGCTGATGATTACTTTTCAATTACAATGTAAGATTGAGTTAAGCACAGCGAGCAGCATTAATAAGCATTCACGGTACTTTTGCACTATCATGGTTATTCAGAGAAAGTTGAAAACCAGGAGACCTAGCAGGAGAAGAGCAATCTAGACCAAACAGCCGATTTGGAAAGTGAAATAAATGGGAGAACTTTTCTGGTTTGGCTGTATTGACCTCGAATTTTGACTTCTCCAGTCATTCTCCTGAGTTTCACCTTTCTTTGAATAGACCTGTAAGTCTTCCTGAACGCTGAGAAACAGTCAAAGGCTGCTGGGTGATCGGGGGGGGGGACCGCATGTCACACAAGGGCATCGTGCGACTTGACAGGGCCAATATATTCCATTTCGTCTTTTTCTTCTATATATAATAAATCTAGCAAGTCCACCTAGGAAGTCACTCACAAAATGAATAGCAACTTAGAATGCCTTACAAAAGGGTAAATGTCATCAAAGACCGGTATGTAGGTGACCTAACAATATAGCACCTTCTTGAGTAGACCTAACTTCAGGGAGAAAAGTAGAAATATTCACACTAAAATATTTAAGTTACGGTTTCTTAACCCTCTGATAATATAAACATAAAGGGACAATACATTCATACTACGGCAGTGCTGGTAGGCCATGAAGTAGTTACATTTAGAAGTGGCTTCTACATTTAATCTTATTACTCCTTTAAATATACACAGTTGAGGAGGCCAGCATTCCAGACAGATATTTTATTGAATGTATTGTCTTAAAAAAAAGTAAGTGGAATTTCCGAGTGTACATGGATCCATTCATGCTCTAGTATTCCGAATATTTGCCATTAGTTTCAAGTTTCCCCATCTCCCTCAGCTCTTTGACTGGGAGATGTTCCATAGAACTAAAGACCAAAATGCCTCAAAAAACCATGTCGGATTCAGTACCCAGACCACATAATGTGGTGGTACCGTAAGATGTACTGTTCTGCTTAAAGAGATAATAAATGGAGATTAACATACTGTGAATGATTTTAGGAAATAAAAAGGTTCTGGAATGTAGGATGGAAAATCATATGGGGTAGACAAAACACTTCAAATCTAAGCAGGATTCTTTTATTTCTGGTATTTATATAATGGAGCACGTAACTGCTTTTCTTCATGTTAGGCTGCATATGACAAAAATTCAGACCCTCGGATTAACCATCATAAAGGAACTTGTGTTCGGTAGACGTGAAAAGAGTTCTCTTATTTCCCTCTCCATTTTTCTTTTTTTTTCTCCATTGTGAAGCTTTAGAAATCTAAAAGTTGTTTTTATTTGATGCTTTCTCTTTGTTCTTTGATGCCTGGTATTCTTGAGATTTTCTC
Organism: Leptobrachium leishanense; assembly: GCA_009667805.1. Lineage (NCBI taxonomy): Eukaryota > Metazoa > Chordata > Amphibia > Anura > Megophryidae > Leptobrachium > Leptobrachium leishanense. Next base: position 363,840,486 of record CM019063.1, on the reverse strand, counting down.
CCACTTATCAGTTATGTACCATCATAATTTTGATGTATCTGAGTTAAACCTACGAGGGCATTTTTTAAAAAAGTCGAGTTAGTTTTTCACAGGGGTCAAGTCCTGGGGAAAAAAGTGAGGGAACTCCCAAGAATTCCATTATCCCATTACCTGACAAAAACAATGTATATATTTATATGTAATACCCAGAATATTACATACCCAGCACAGACCCCCAGAATGTTATATACCCAGGCACAGACCCCCAGAATTATATATACCCAGTACAGACCCCCCAGGATTTTATATACCCAGCACAGAACCCGCCAGAGTTATATATACCCAGACCCCCAGAATATTATATACTTGGCACAGAGCCCCCAGAATGTTATATACCCAGACACAGACCCCCCAGAATGATATAACCCAGCTCAGACCGATAGAATTATATATACCAAGGCACAGACCCCCATAATTATATATAACCAGGCACGGACCCCCAGAATTATATGTACCCAGGCACAGACCCCCAGAATCATGTATACCCAGGCACAGACCCCCATAATTATGTATACCCAGCACAGACCCCAGAATTATGTGTACCCAGGCACAGTCAGACCCCCAGAATTATACTTGCCCAGCACAGAACTCAGGATCAGGTGACCTGGTCCTGGTTTTCCAAGTATATTCTTTAGGTAACTAACAAATAAGTAGATGTATTCATTTTAAACAAACGTTAATGCTATAGTATACTTTTCAGTTACATTAACTTCTTCTTCTATTTACAAAGGTTTTAAGGATGATATATAGAGCCCATCCTTGGCCATCTCATCCTGTTTCCAGTAATATGTATATTTGTCTAAGGTCATGTAAATACAGTCCATGAACAATGATATATAGTTTAAATCCATTAACAGACATTATGCAATATTGTTGTAGTTACATCCCTTTCCGCAACCTCAATGAGTATGTGAATTAGTGCATAATATAAATTTGATTTCTACCTCTTTGGAAACAACATTAACTCACTGTAATATATGGTGGCATAGTCACCTGGAGTATTCTTTTTTCCCCCACATATTCAAGTTTATTTTGAAAAAAGGCAAAAGTGACAGAAATGCGATATATCAGATATGCTGACTGACCAAATATAAAAGTAGAAAAAGCATACAACAGCAATTTGCATATCAAGACATTAAACAAATAAACATAATAAAGCAGGGGGAAATCGACCACAACTGCAGAAAACACACAAGTGGTGCTCAACAAAACCTTGGGTTAACCCATAGACAGGGAACACGGGCACTTCAACATACACTTGATATCTACAGTGATGATACATTGGTGAGGGGCGACATGAAGTTGATTGCATAAAACCATGATGAGGGGACACAACTGCATGCCGAGGTGGACCCCAAAGGCATCAAAAGGCTCCAAGGTCTTGGACCGCAGGCCACTTATGACAGACACCGTCGCTGCAGTACGACGTCATTTAGCCAGTAATACCATTTATGGAAGTACTCCTCATATTGGACGCGTGCTCATAAAGTCATTTCGTCGATACCACAAATTAATTCCAACTTGTCTAACCACACAGAGAGCGGAGGGGTAATATTTTGCTTCCAAAACCTGCGTATTGTCAGCCTGGCTGCATGGATCAGACAAGGGACCACAGATTTTTTATATGCGGAGATACTAATGGATGTGTGGTGAAGCAGGTAAAACTCAGGGGTTAATGTCGAGGGGGAGACCATCACTTTACAGAGGAAATCATGAATCTGTACCCAAACTGGTTGGATTCCGGGGCAGGACCACCAAATGTGCAGATGATCCGCAGCAGGTGACAGACGTCTCCAACACAGGCCCTGGCCTCCCCCAGCAATGTGCTACAATCAGTCAGGGGTACGGTACCATCCTGAATTCTAGTGGAAGGGGTGCAGCAGTGTACGAGAGTGTAAATCTTAGACCAGGCTGCGTTGGTTAGGCTAATTCTCAGAGATTCTTCTCATTTAGCTCGAAACTGCATAGGGGCAGCAGGGAGGGACTGCAATAAAGTGTAGAGAAGGGAGATACTGTGCGAGAGTGGTGCCCCTCATTTGACAATAGTCTCAAAGTCAGTGAGCGGTCTGCAGTAAGCAGGCAGAGGCGCCATAGAGCAAAATGAGATAACAGACGATGCATATGAAATCTACCCAGGAAACCCAGCAGCTGAAGAAAAGGTAACCTTGGTACCTGAGTTCTATGCCCGTTCACAATGTAATGGCATTGGAGAGGTGAGGGTGGACCATCGGGGGGGGGGCGCGGTGGGGTACAGGTAGCATGAGAAAACTGATAAGTATTGTAAGGGCATCAGAGGAGAGGGCAAGGAAACAATGCAATGGCCTTTCTGGGTTTAGGGGAGCGCCACACACAAATCGTAGCTTGTGAGGTCAGCAGCATAGTGGGGGGACGCAGTGAGCGCGGGGGAAGCCCGGACGGGACCTGCGATTTTCTTCTCAATCTAAACCCATTGTTTGGAAGCAGCCACCCTGCCCCACTCCACCAGTCTCAGGAAGTGTGCTGCACAATAATAATGCCAAACATGCAGCGAGGATACACCGCCTTGGGGCCCCAAGCAAACTAAATTTAACTCTAGGTGAATGGCATTCCAGACATAATGCAAAAATAGGGACTTGAGCGTCTTAAAAAAGGAGTGGGGCAATGAGATCAGGATAGTTTGGAAGAGGTAGAGTAGTTTGGGGAGGATGGACATTTTAATGGCGTTAATCCGCCCAAACCATGATATATGAGGGTGAGCCCAATCTTTCAAATCAGACTCTATCTCAGCTAATAGGGGTTTAAAGTTTGCCTGAAACAAGTCTTCGGCCCTCTGGGTTAGGTATGTCCCAAGATACTTGAACGGATCCTGACACCAACGAAAGGGAAACATAGACTGCAAATGAAGTGACAGCGGGGGAGTGACAGAAATAACCTTGAGTATTCTTATCCCATCTCACTTACAATCTTGTTGATTCTGAATTACTGTATGTGGTCTCATCTTTCAGAGCTGTATGATTAAATATCCTCCAAAAACTGTACAGAAAGCATGGCCTTTACATTTATTTATTTGCAAAGTATTTTACCAGGAAGGATACATTGAGATTTCTCTTGTTTTCAAGTATGTCCTGGGTTCAAGAACATTGAAATTTTACAGTTGTTAGAGAAATACAAAGTAATAAATGCAAGATATTAAAAAATAAATAACACAAATATACAGATTAACACAGAAAATAAATATGTAGGAAATATAGTCACTATGTAACATGTTCGCAGGTGCATTCTGTATTGAGTGACTTAATACTGGGGAAAGATTTGATGGCGTCTGGGAGGCTATTCCATAATTGTGTTGCTCTGTAGGAAAATGAGGATCGAGACACTTTTTTTTTGTATTGTGGCATTGAAAGTAAGGTGCTGGTTCTGGATCGGAGGTTATAGGATGAGGGAATTGCTAGGGGAAGCAACCTATTCAGGTAGGGTGGTAGCTTCCCAGAAAACCTCTTAAACACCAGGTTGAAAAGGTGAAGAGTGCATCTAGATTCCAGCGACGGCCAGTTTAGCTCTTTTAACATGTCACAATGGTGGGTCATGTAGTTACATTGTAGCACAAAGTGGCACTGTGTACTGGAGAGCTTGGTGGGCAATAGAATCCTGCAACAGTAATTGGTTTACTGAATGAGATCTAAATAATACCAGAGAATACATGTGGTCACTCCAACATTCTCTGTCATGGCCCTAGCCGAGGACGCCGGAGGAAGTGCAAGTAATTATCAGAATCAGGTTCCAGTCCAGATCTTGCCTCTGGTCTGGGGTCCAGGCATTCAGTAATCCATTCCAGGTTTCCCCTCACCTCTCCAGCCTCAGGTGTGGGCTGGGCCTGGACTTCCCATATAATCAGGCCTCACCTTTCAGTGGATGCTTCTGCATTGCTCTTCCTTGGAAGCCTCACTGAGTGCCAGTTCTGCTTGCTTTGCACATTACCTGTCTGAGATCCTTACTGCATCCCGTGGAGACCACCTTCCTTACTGCATCCCGTGGAGACCACCTTCCTTACTGCATCCAGTGGTAACCCCTCATCTCTGTATCCCATTGCAAACCTCCTTCCTGGACTTTCCTTGTAACCCTCATTCCTGGACTCCAACTCCCATCACTACTACTCCCAACATTCCTTTAGTTCCGCTTATTGAATTCCCGTGTATGACCTCAGTTCTGGACTTCACCATTCTCCTGTTATAGCCTCCTGATACCACGCTTGATATTATTATTGTTCCTTTTGCCCTCTGCGTCTCCTGGTCCTTCATCCTGTTTCTTCAGTAAGTGTGTTCTTTAGTTATTCTGTATTCAGTGTCCAGTCTAGTACCTGTCCTGTCCACCCCTTCCTACCCCATCAGCTCAGTGTACCCTGCCATGTGTATATATTATCTCTCCCAGCCAGCTCCTATACCTGTTGTTGTTATTATTCATTGTCCCCTTTCCTGTTTTTCTTCTGTTCCTTATTTAATAAACCTTTATTTCTGGTTAAACCCCACTTACCTGTCTCTCAGTTTGTGTAACCACACCCTGGGCTCGTAAACCCCCGACACCCTCGTGACATTCTCGCTTTCAAGGCATGGATAATGCTATATAGAATAAGGATGAAGAGGCACACATGCCATTGTCTATAGCAGTGTTGTCTTTCCTTGGAACCTTAGATTTGTCATCATTTCTTCATGTCCCATGATGCTGAACCAGTCATAACTGAAACATATGAGATTAAGGCTCAGATGTAACTTTATTATGTTTGTGTAGAAAAAACCATAAGTTAAAATAATGATTTTCTAACTAGCAACGTTATGCTGAATAATAATGACAGGACTTTATGTCATCCATGTATCTATATTGCAGTATTATTATTATTATTATTATAATCATTTGTTTAGTGCCAACAGTTTCCTCAACACCTTCCAAAAAGGATTGAAGAATAAAGTAACAAATTACAAACAAACTTCGGAACCAGAAACAAGAAGTTTAGAAGGTCCTTCTCAGGTGAGATTACAGTATAAATTCCATAGACCACATTTTTACTAACCCCTTCTAGAAATCTTTACTGTAAACTACTTTTTTGACACCACTTTGTCATACTGTATCAGCATTTACTGTGAGAATTTATCTGATGGCAATCATGGCATCATAGATGTCTACTTACATCATAGATGTCTACCTAGATCAGGGATCAGCAACCTTGGCGCTCCGGATGTTTTGGAACTACATCTCCCATGATGTTCCTCTATTCAATAGGTCAACTGAGCATCATAGTAGATGTAGTTCCAAAACATTCAGTGGCCAAGATTGCTGACACCTGACCTACATCATAGATGCCTACCTTCTCAGAAGACAAATAGTACCAACTTCTAGACCTCTATGTGCGAATGTTGCTAATGGCACTCATGTTTCTATGTCACTGTTTGTTTTTTGCACTACACATTTGTAATATGCCCAGTGGTCAGTACACCAAAAAAATAAATATATATATATAGCAACAACAAACAAAAGCGAAAAAACTATTTCTACATTTGAAAAAGCCCTAGCAATGTCTAAGCCTGTCCCTATAATTTGCAGTCAGTATACTAGGAGTACCTTCTTTTGTCTGGAATAAATTATGTTCAGCTTATTATATACACGCGTTCCAACATGACTCACATACCAGGGGAAGGATTGTGTTTATATGGACAGCTATGAAATAAACCTTTCCTGGGACATCATCAGATATGAATGCAATTTATAACTCAAGACCTTAACAAAGTTGACAGGTTTAACTATTAGTTTATTGTTATACAAGAGCAGACTATCACGACAAATTAGGATTCATATTTATCATGAATTTACTTTTCATGATCAGAAATTGGGCAATTAAATGCAAAGGCCATGACCCCTAGGTTTCTAATACTAAGGGCAGGACAGTAAGTGTAGCTGAAAGTAGAGTTTGAAATATTACACAGAATAATTTATTTATGGTATAAAAATTGCAGTTCTGGTTACCAGGTGATTTCTTGATTGAGGCACAACTTTGATAGTTCTGGCTTAGATTAATCTGTGACATTGTCAGTGTGTCAGAAGTGCCAACTTTGAACATAGCTTTATATTGTTTATTTATATATTTTGTGCTGCCACAAGAAGTGGCGTTGCATAAAATATTGTAAAAACACTATTAAAATTATATTTTTTATACTGTAGTGTGGATTTAAGTCAATGGTGCCAGGTGTATGGGCACAGAGCGTGATGATGGTTTTTTGATGGTTTGTGTGTGTGATTTAAGTTATATCTCATTTGCCTCATAGTTTTTACCCTCACTTGCAATAGTTTTGGAGACACAAATCTTGCATGCTTTAGCTAAATTGAGACTGGATGTCATGTCCAGAGCTTCCAAGGGGTCCCAGGCTGCTCCAGGGGATGCCCGGCACACGACGGCACAGTCCGCGCTGCTGGCTGGACGGGTGCCAGGCGACGGGCAGGCAATGGAAGCGTGGGTGGTCAGAAGGCGGGGCGTGACGTGATGATGCGGAGCCGCCAGGTTTAAAGCTAGACCGCGCAAACTGTCTCATTGCCCTGACATGGAGTTACTTGCCCAGCGCTTGGTGATTCGATTCTTTTGACTCACTCATTTTTTTTATTTGACTCCTGGCTTGTCTGAGAACCTTCTATGTGTACCGACTCTGCATCCACTGACTACCCCGATTTGTGTACCGATTTTGGCTTGTCTGAGGACCTTGATTTGTGTACTGACCCAGGTCTGTCTGAGAACCCTGATTTGTGTACTGACCTAGGTCTGTCTGAGAACCCCGCTTGGTGTATCTGTGAACTGCGATTCATACACTGACTCCCCTGTGTCTAAGATCCACGATTGGTGTGGTGTATCTGTGAACTGCGATTCATACACTGACTCCCCTGTGTCTAAGATCCACGATTGGTGTGCTGTCTCTAAACTGAGAGACATAAGTTGTATATTGAGCTGTGCTATCTTGTTCTGTCTGGTCACTGCAGTATTAAGGCCTGCACTAACGGGGCCCATACGTTACTACTGCTTCGGGGCCTGTTAACCCTTGCTGTTTGTCAATCCCTGCAGATAGGGCAATTTACCGACCATTCAAGGATTGGAGGGATAGATAGGTATCTGTGTACAGGGATCAGCATCACAATTCAAGGGGGGATCCGTGGCACTGGAGCAATTATAAGTATGATTTTTGGCTAGAGATTCAAAATGTAAATATTAAATAGTTTCACGTGAATTGGGAAGTAAATTTACCAGACAAATTGGCTCAGGCAAAAATTGAGGTGTTGACTTGCATTCTAGAGTCTATAAGGTATACTACAGGAAAGTTGCCACCTACTGGATGTGTAAGAAAAACAAGACGCTCAAATTCAGATGCCTCTGAATTCAATGCTTAGTCAGCTCCAAAAGAAAAGCGGAACAGAATCTGTTGTCTTAAAATCAAGCAAAGATGGATCAGAATCTGTGTAAATGTATCCCTTTGTGTGTGTGTGTATGTGTGTTATCTGTACCAGGTATAACCAGTTTTCCAGGAGTAGTAGCTCCATTGTCCTGTTGCCACTCCTGGAGGGGAATGTCAATATACATTCTGGGCTCTATTCCAAAATTGGTGCTAATTTATCCAAAGCTTATCTAGAGAGGCTGGCGCTATTCCTCCATGAACCATGCCTTGGCAACACTTTTCCTGTGCTGCCCCTTCCCAGCACTGGAATCTCAGACCAGTAAACAGTTTAACACACCACAGGTCTCATGACATGAAACACACTTACACACAGGGGTGGACTGGGCCCTGGGCCGGATCTCAGCCCATTAAAATGGCCATTGCGGCAGCTGCTCTGTTTCTTTGTAATGAGACCGGCCGGCTTCTACACACCGCGGCCAGACAGTCTCATTACCAGGAAGTGCAGGGCCAGGGACACCTCCCACAGCCCTCTTTAGCCAATCATAGAACATTACTCCAAGGCCAGATATCCCTCATTAGGCAGCTTTGTAGACAATCTGGGTTCTTGGCTCTGTGGCTCAAATGGCAGCAGTGCCTGCTTAGAGAGCAGGGAGGCCCTGAGTTTGATTCCAAGCAAGATATGTATGATTTTATTTGTTTATTTTTAAAACATCTACCTCTGCACAATTATTATAATGCTGCTATTATTAATAGAGCAATAATAGCAGCAGCATTATAAACAATATTATTGTTGTGGTTGCAGAGGTAGAAAAAATATGAATAACCAGCTGAGAATTGAACTCTGGACCTCCCTGCTCTTTAACAGGCGCTGCTACCATTTGAGCCACAGTGGCAGGAAAAAAATTGTTAACAAAGCAGCCTGTAGAGGGATCCCTGCCCCAGGAGCAAAGTGCTGTGGTTGGCTAAGGGAGGTTCCCTCATTTCGCTCTGTTTCCCTCCTCTACAGCAGCAGCGCTATGAGGAAATGACCTTTTAACACGTCACTTCCTCTCAGCCCCACAGGAGGGAAGTAGAGCACTGGCCACAGGTAAGGGAGGAGAAGACTATGTGGGGGAAAAAAGAGGGAGAGAGACGCTGAGACAAGGGGGGGGAGAGAGAAGCTGAGACAAGGGGGGAGAGAGAAGCTGAGACAAGGGGGGGAAAGAGAGAAGCTGAGACAAGGGGGGGGAGAGAGAAGCTGATACAAGGGGGAGAGAGAAGCTGATACAAGGGGAGAGAAGCTGATACAAGGGGGAGAGAGAATCTGATACAAGGGGGTAGAGAAGTGGAAAATGGGGCAGGGCTTAATTTAAACGGGGGACCGGGTTGCTGCACCATGGGCCTATGGGTTGTACTTGCCCCCTGGGCCAAAAGTTGCCAGTCAGCTCCTGCTCACACACCCAAATAAAGAACCACAACCCCTTCCCTCAGGGCTTCAGTATAGTTACACCTTCCTTTGCAGAGAGGGGTTCTATGCACCGTTGTCTAGATCCTAAGCCTGATGTGATCCTTATATCCTGTATCCTGCTCCTGTGTCTATCCCTCCGTGTCTATACCAAATTCCCACTGTATTTCACCAGTATTCACCCAGTCTTCAGTCTCCAGCTACTTCTCATGAAACTGGGCAGTTTCCATCTGCGCACCCTCCTCCACCCACTCCTCTGTTTGTAGTAATTGGGCCATATCCCCTCTACCTGGTTCCACCCCAGAACCTGAACTTGACTGTATCACAATGTAACTTGGGGTTGCTTAGCAGATCAGTTTCTTAGCAGATTACTAGGCAATGGGTTAGGCAGCGCTGCGGAATGTGCCAGTGCTTTATAAATAAAGATTAATAATAATAATATCTCTTGTCTGGACTATCTGTATAACAGGTGCATTGCGAGATTTCTAAACAATTTAAGGAAATATATTCCAGTACAAGTAGATATGAAAGAGTGAAATGAGTGATTCTTTTTCATTGGATAAGATCTTACCACAGACAGATGTAACTAGATCTAGCTGTTTTGGAGTGAGCAGAGGACACTGGAACATCACATTTTCTATTTAAAGATTTTAATCTCTGGCTATAAAATTTTTATATACTGAGTGTATCTTAAAACTGTCCCATTTGCTAGTGAAAGCATTCCCCAAAACTGCCAGATTTCTGGGAAAAATCCCAATAAACCCACCTACACAGTAATTGGAGGCATTTTTCAGTGTCACAAATAGGTCAATCCAACCAACTCTAAATTGTACTAGTGGATCTAACATGATGGAGAAAATCCTTATTTGTTCCATGAACAAAGTGTACTAATTAATTAGGCAACTATAACCGGCCAGCTGCCCAACATGGTAAAATAAGACAATAAAGACTGTTATACTACTCATAAACAAATATCACTGTATTCAAAGCCAGTGCAATGAAGTCAGTCGTTCTTCCCATGTTTCTCTCACCAAACAATCAGGGTTATCCAAAGAGATCCGAAGTGCTTGAGAAAGGTAACCGAACGCTGAAAATCAGCGTTCGGTTACCTTTCCTGGCCATTCGGCTATCCAGAGAGCAGGCAATTTGCCAAATCCTGGCGAATTGCCTGAACATACGGTGCCTGTTCGGTGCCTGTTCGAGGGCAGTGAAATCCCCATGAAAAAGCACTGCTTCGGCTATTCAGAGAACACAAACCAGCAGTGAAAGGTTCCCCTAATACCCTGCCATTCGGTGGTTTAAGTCGGCAAATTTATTCAGGAGAATCCCATAGGCTTCAATGTTAAAAATATTCCCGTTTTAATTCATTATCTAATAAACCGTTCATTATAAAATTCTGCAGTAAAGAGTCTCTTTATTTATAAATTTTTTAGGATACTTTAAGCATTTTTCTGAATTTTGTTTTTTAAAAGTCCGATTTTTTTTAATTTTTAAGTTTACTTATTTTTTCTGTAACAGCCCTTTTTATTATCATTCCCTGAACCTCCTGTGCAAATTTCAGACATTTTCGCTCAGTAGTTTCTTTGCCAACAGCTTTTCACTTTCATACATTCATACAAACGGTTTTGCTAATTTATTCACTGCCTCATCTGCGGTCTCAGCTGCTTCGGCTGCATGTGATCGGCTCCTGTTCGGCTGCTTCGCTGCGTGTGATCGGCTCCTGTTCGGGTTTTTCGATGGTTAATCCAGATGTTTTTGCGGATTTTCAGTGTGCATTCGGTCGGTTTTGCGGTTAGTTTCCGTCAGGTTTGCGGTAGCTTTTCCCTGCAATTCGAGGACCCTGTGGTGCTTGCTGAATACACCGCAGGGTCACCAAAATGGGATCGGCAAAAGGAACCGAATTGAAGAGAACGAAAAGTCACCGAACGTACGGTGACTTTTCAAATCTCTTTGAATAACCCTGATAGTCTTTGTTTCAAGTTCCCTTACTTCTAAATTCTCCTTCAACTGCCCCACCTCTAATTCCTTTCACCATACTCCTTCGATTATCTCACTTTTGAATGTTTCTCAATCCATCGATCTCACCATATCCTCTAATCACTGGTTCCTAGAACGATACCTAATCTTCTAGATTATGATTATGTAAAACTATATCAGTTGTTTTACTGACACCTAAAAATGTGTAGTTGTCTCCTATGTATTCTAAAAGGCTTTTCTACAGTCATTATAGATTTGTCACCTTGTGTCTCTTTAACCCAAATGTTCACTTGTGTCGTATCCTTTTGCCTCCCCTTCTCAACCTTCAGGGTCTCTTTCTCCATATATTGAGTTTCCCCAGGTTCATCTTTTTTTGGATTAATGGTGATATGGTTTCAGTCTCATTAACAACGAACAACCATTCCCACGGATTCTGGAAGTAATATAATTTCTCATGATTGCTACCTTCTACTCAAATCCACATTTAGTGGAAAGCATAACTGAATAGAGAAGGGACGTGATTGGAAACAGGTTTTAGATCACAAGACTGTCATTATGAATATATGGTAATGCAAAGTAGAATGTGCAGTGTCCCTGCTTCTTGTCAATACCTTGTGAAGTACATTGTTTGGGATCTTCTTGATCAGTTTGCTGGGCACACTGGGTACATACTACCACTAAGGAATGGAGAATGTTTAAATCAAATTACCTTACCAAAGTTTGTCCCACTTTTTTTTTCTCTCTTTTCCTCTGTAACTGTTAGATCTGATGATTCAGACACAAATCTCTTCATGCATTCCAAGGTATGTATGTATGTATGTATGTATGTATGTATGTGTTAAGTCTGCCCGGAGGGCAGTCTATTGTTGTAGATGATGTGGCTGCTCAGGTGCTCCCCAGGATCTGGCTGCTCAGGTGCTCCCCAGGATCTGGCTGCTCAGGTGCTCCCCAGGATCTGGCTGCTCAGGTGCTCCCCAGGATCTGGCTGCTCAGGTGCTCCTCAGGATCTGGCTGCTCAGGTGCTCCCCCGGATCTGGCTGCTCAGGTGCTCCCCAGGATCTGGCTGCTCAGGTGCTCCCCAGGATCTGGCTGCTCAGGTGCTCCCCAGGATCTGGCTGCTCAGGTGCTCCCCAGGATCTGGCTGCTCAGGTGCTCCCCAGGATCTGGCTGCTCAGGTGCTCCCCAGGATCTGGCTGCTCAGGTGCTCCCCAGGATCTGGCTGCTCAGATGCTCCCCAGGATCTGGCTGCTCAGGTGCTCCCCAGGATCTGGCTGCTCAGGTGCTCCCCAGGATCTGGCTGCTCAGGTGCTCCCCAGGATCTGGCTGCTCAGTGCTCCCAATGATGTGGCTGCTCAGTGCTCCCAATGATGTGGCTGCTTGTCGCAGCCAGGATCTGGCTGTTCAGGTGCAACGTAGAATCTGGCTGCAGGATCAGGCTGCTCCGGGGCTCCCCAGCATCAGGCTGCTCCGGGGCTCCCCAGCATCTGGCTGCTCCGGGGCTCCCCAGCATCTGGCTGCTCCGGGGCTCCCCAGCATCTGGCTGCTCCGGGGCTCCCCAGCATCTGGCTGCTCCGGGGCTCCCCAGCATCTGGCTGCTCCGGGGCTCCCCAGCATCTGGCTGCTCCGGGGCTCCCCAGCATCTGGCTGCTCCGGGGCTCCCCAGCATCTGGCTGCTCAGGGGCTCCCCAGCATCTGGCTGCTCCGGGGCTCCCCAGCATCTGGCTGCTCAGGGGCTCCCCACCATCTGGCTGCTCAGGGGCTCCCCACCATCTGGCTGATCGGTGCACCTCAGGATCTGGCTGCTCAGGTGCTCCAAGATGTGGCTGCTACCCAGGATCTGGCTGTGCTCAGGTGGTCTCCAGCATCTGACTGCTCAGTGCACCTCAGGATCTGAAACAACACTCGCAGGGTGTACCGAGATGATTGTAGGAAGCAATCTATTAAACAGAGAAACAAGGCTCTTGCCACTGTCGGTGACAGAGGCAACCCCAATTTAACAATTGAAAAAGATAGTGGAGATAGCCAAAGAATAAAATAAAACTTAGCTGTTAATCAGAAATGCAGTAAAAGAATGCTTTCATAGCTGTAGTGCAGTAGGCAGACAGACACAGTCACAGAGCTTACCTAGGACCGAAATAACGTATACATGTCTCAGCAGAGGCGAGAACATAAGTAAAGGCCACTACAAAAAAGAGGCCATAAAGAAAGCTTGGGAATATGCTAGATTGGAGATACTAGCACAAAACTGGACCCTCCCTGGAGACTGATATAGGGAATAAAAGGCAGTGTGGAAACATTGCAGGTATAAAATATAATGAATGGAAACAGGCCTTTGAAGCTCTGTGGGTATAGGAAAGTATGAAAAAAACACACAGCCCTTATGAAGAGCCCTATCAAGAATAAACAATGCAGGCTTGAAAATAAACCAGAAAAAAAAACCTGGTCTCAGTGCATAGAAACTAAGCTAGTTACCTAAATTGGGAGCACTCCCAGTAGGTAAGGAATATTTCTATCAAGCCAGAAAAAACAGTTTCCAGAGCAAGGATTAAAGGGTCACTAAAACATAAAGAACTAAATGAACATCTCTATTGGCTCAACGCGTTTCCCTGGTGTAAACCAGCATCATCAGGAGCAGTGAGGGCAGCCTAGTTATTGCATAGGCTTGAGAGTAAGAATCTGGCTGCTCAGGTGCACCCCATGACAGAGAGCATTATGCACATTGCGTTATACAGAGATATTATGCATTTTGTGTTATACAGAGAGATTATGCACCTCTGTATACATGCCAGCATGTCCGCTCAAATCAGCAAAGCACGCTAAACTAGGGTGATCTTTAGTCCCCAAACTTAAATAATGCTAATTTATTCACTGCTCTGAAGGAGGAGCAGCAGTTCCTGGGCTCTCCACTGGGAGTCCCATTCTGGCATGGGACTCCTAGCAGAGATCCAAGGAACTGCAGCTCCTCCTTCAGAGCAGTGAATAAATTAGCATTATTTAGGTTCCGGCAACATAATTTGTCCGGGGACGGTCTCTTCAATCTGGGGACTGTCCCCAGAAATCAGGGTCGAGTGATCATCCAGCAGAGGGACAGATGATGGCCCTGCTCTGCAGCTAGGGCTGGGGACCGTGGCCACCTCCTGTCCAGGTCCCTGTGTGTTCAGTGGGCAGTCGATTGGAAGGGTCCGACTGTGCTGGATGCGCGAGCATCCATGACAGCGACAGACACAAATGGCTTTATAGATATATGCATATATGAACAAGGTGTAAGCTTCCATTGTTAATCAAACACATATAAGGGCACAAACAAGTTGAATTCATTAGCAAACATAACCATGTGGAAATCAATGAGAAACATTAAACATTTAAGAAGGATAAAGAGCAATGTTTTAATAAATAACTCTTTAAATGTCTTAAAACATCCCTTCCACAACAACAATAGAAAAAGAAAGAATAAAAAAACAAAATGTTAAAATACAAAAAATAAAAAGCTTTTGCATTTATATTTCGTGAAAGACACATCCATTAAATTATACGATTATTATAACTATAATAATTAACTAAATTATCTGGAAAAAGTGAGCGTGTTCCTGTAAACATCAAATATCGTTAGGTTACCTATGTAGATCAAAAGCAAAGGGTTAAAAAAAATCACACGGAAGCCGTGTCCAAATCAGCTTCCAGAGAGTAAAAGATAATTCCTTCCTGAGTACAAAAGAAATAAAATTATTGGAGTCATACTTGGATCATCATACGATATGTGTTCAAATTTAATTGTCATATCCTTATATAACCCTGATATTCTAAGCCTGTCATTTCTGTTTAAAAACAGTTTACAGTGTATATGTAGGCAGGTTAACATTTATCCTAACACACTCCTTGATTCATCAAAATTTAAATCTGCTTTCATTTACTTTTTTGCTTAGCATTATTTTTATTGGGATTTCTATCAAGAATACCGGGAAGCAATACAAAATCTAATTCAATATGTAAAGACAAAACCTGCACGTGATTTGATACAGAACTGGAAAATAGGGATAGTAAATATCAAAAGTACGTAACAAAAAAGCAAAGAAGGGGTAAAGAGGCCACTCATTCTATGAGTCTCAAATAACAAGGCAAAGAGTAACTTAGCAGAAATTTAATTTATACAGTTAGTATTTCATTTAGTCATCAAATATCAAAATAGGCATCATGTGAAACTTTAAGTCAAACTAAACATAGCTAAGAAAAAATACAAGGGTTGGTGGACACTGTTATTGGAAAATCTAACCGTGGTGACCAGGTGGCATAATAGAGCTGCTTTCATTTTAAGTTATTCATTATAGGTCTTTAGTACTTGAAGGTTAAAGTGGTTTTTAATCCTCCTGATTGTCAAACTCTGATTAGGCTGTCTTAAATGTTGATGGTCTGTTGTGTACTAAACATAGTTTTTGCTTTATAAATTCAGAACATATTCCAGACATTTTTTTTTTATTTTTTTTTGACAAATGCACCACTTGCTTCTTGATACATAAACGGGACACTCTAGAGATAAAAAGGGGGGGGCAGAATGGTTAAACATTAGCCCATCCTGAGCTCCTCTGCACTTTCTCTCCCCTTTTAACCTTAAAGATCATTTTAAATTTATCTTCCTTTCAGAGCATTGCTGTACATCTAATTCTCTGGAGGGGACTTGATGTTGGCGTTCTACAAGCCAGAGCATGTCATGTGGCCGCATGCCGTCGGTGAATCCAATGGCTGGGAGTGGGAGGATTCCCTCTTCCTGGTGCCTGAAGCTCAGGTCAGCTCTAGCTGATCAGAGGCGAGCTTCTGGGTGGAGATAAGCCCGGCATTGGGAAGGCTGAATTAGCTTTTCTAGAGCCCCCTGGAGAGGGGGCGAGAGGTGAGGCTGCTCAGGCCACTGTGATCACCCAATTTACCTGGAGTGGTCACAAAGGGCTCTAACTTCTTCGCGCAAAAGCAAACGTGCAGCGCTAACGTGCGTAAATTAACGCTGGTATTACAATCCAGGCACATTTTTTCATCCGTCAAAAACATAACGCTCTTAAAAAAGACGCGAAAAAACACACGTGCACTAACGCTGCGTGCAGAAATCGGTGGGCGGACTGTTTCTTCACGCGATTCAGCCAGTCAGAATTAAGAACCACAATTGTCTCCTGTTAAGTTTTTGCGCCTGTCAAAATCAATCTGAGTATATATTCTGCAGCAATAATAAAAACATGCATAACCTCTCAATTTTATTGTTTGGGTATGCGTAGAATGTGTAACTATACTTTGCTGTATTTTTATTTTTCGGGCTGGTGTATTTGGTTTTGGCCAAGACTTTCAGATTTGCCGTTACCACCAGCTTTTAAAAGACGTTAAAATTATGCACGCAAACGTTGTCTGTTAAAATTTGCGCATAGATTATAATACCATCCGCGTACCAGCGCACAAACGCATTTGCGCTCACAATGTTAAGTATAGGACGTGCAATGTACATTACGCTTGCAAAGGGTTCACGCAGGTTCGCCAGCGGTAGACGTTAACGCGTATTTTTTGCGTGGACATTGTAATACGACGTTCTGCGCAAAGGGTTTTTCCCCTCGCGCTAATGCTTTTTTGCGCACTCATTAATGTTTGCGCGAAGAAGTTAATAGAGCCAAAAGTGTATAGTGACCTTTTAAATTGCATCATATTCTTGTTAGTATATAAAGTAAACAGTGGGCTGTGCTGTTTTCTTTATACAGTGTTAATGTAGAGGTGAAGGGCTCTCCACAGCAATGCACCACTGTATGCCGGCCGAGCGATTGAGAGGTTCTCGCTGCTCCACATGTCTCACAAATATTCTTCTTACTTGTTTATGAATTAGGATGCAAGGGGCTTCCACATTTTGTTTCAAAAATGTAAAGATCGTCTTTTTAAAGTGTTCTTAATTTGTTTTAGTCCACTATGAGGTTAGAAGCTAATGTAGACCCCTTGCTGGAGATGCTTAGAAAGGCATCAGCTATACCCTCCAGACAAGACCCATGTGCAGTACATCAAAACGATTGTCGTGGGTTGCTATATCTCTTTTGCAGAGGAGCCTTCCTTGACACTACAGTTCTGGGAGTCCGAGCAAGGAAAAGGGGACAAGGGGAAACACAAACACAGAGGCCAACACACTAGGAGACTCACAGGAGACACAAAACTGCAGACAGGGGTGCAGGAAAAGGGCTAGCTGGGCGCTGAACAGGGACACTGGATAGCGGCGCCGGAACATTGGGTTGCGGAGCCGGAACACTGTTGGTTTAGGTTCAGGGAACACTGCAGGAGGCTCAGGGAAGCAGAACCACAGGGAACAGGCCCCTTGATTACCAGAGAGCAGAATGCTTAATATTGCAGAACCCCAGAGGAAGGGGCGTGTCTCTGTTAAATAGGGAAATCCAGGGCTATGAGAGGGAGCACCTGTGGTGTCTGCAGGAGAGCTGGAACAGGCAGGGCAAAGCAGGAAGACCTTCCTGCGTGAGCCCTGACACTTTCAGAGGAGACATCCTTGGCTTGTAAAATATTTTACAAGTAAATAAATAAATTTGCATATAGTATAGTCTTTTCTGTAAGGCAAGCTAAAACCTAATGAGATGTGAGCAGGCAAATTAAGCTGTTGCCCCTTTGTAAAAACTTGTTTTTGTTCACAATTCATAACAAGCAGCAATATTTTATTATAACATTAGGAACAAGCGAGGCTGCAGGCAATTATTAATACCAGCAGTGTCTTTCTCTCTTTCTTAAAACAGTTCTTTGTTTAAGCAGATATGGACCATGAACAACGATGCCTTTCAACTGTCCATTGCAATCACAGGATTGAGGTATCGAGAGCTACTGATTTAATTCACAGATCTGTTGTAGATTCAGAAGTTTGAATTATCGCAATACAGTATACACAGAGGAAACTTGAGACAAAGGACAACAGACCTTTGCTTCATACACTATTTGAACAAACCAATAAACTCTGAATAGTGTCCTGTTTTGTGGACCATCATGGCCATTGTTTGTATACTCAAACATGTTATTTGACATTCCATAACCATCTTGCATCCTCTATCTGTCACCCACAGGCAATGTGCACCTTAAAATTACCTTATGGAAAATGTTTTCATAAAATTTTCTGTCCCTTCCTTAGGGGAAGCAAGCATGATTGAAAGCTGTCACAATACAAAATATTAAGAGTTATAATACTGAAATTGTGGGTAGAAGTTGCTTGATCCAAGGAGAAATTTGACCGCCAATCTGGGGTCAAGAAGGAATTTTTCCCCAGTGTGTTGCATATTGGTAATCGCTTCAGACTGGGGTTTTTGCCTTCTTTTGGACCAACAGCAGTAGGTGATGTGGAAAAGGCTGAACTGGATTGACGTATGTCTTTTTTTCAGCCTATGTAACTATATATAATTTACAATTTTTAAAGAAATTAATATGACCATAACCTTGAGACCGAGATGGAAGTATGTAGTCTTAGCTCCTGCACATGATTGTGTTAGCAGATTTGATTTGCAGTATTGACAGAAACGATAAGGAGATTTGGTGGCTACACAGCAGGGACGTGCCGCCAGTGGCGGCAGGTGAGGCAGGGCCTCATCTGCCATTACGTGGTTAAGTGGGCTCACCTGCCATTAAAATCTCTCACTAGTACTGATGATTGAATGAGCAATAAGAAAAGTTAACAAACTCACCTGCTCCATGCTCCCCGCCGTACGTCTCTGCTCTGATTTTTTTTCTGTTGAGTTCACCGGCTGTGTGAATCACTGCAGCGGCAGCCTGCCCTGAGCCTACGCAATTTGCGTAGCTGAACGCTACGCTAATCACGAAGGCTCAAGCTGGTCCAGAGATTCAGAAGTCTGCAGCTCGCGTCTGGCACTGCCTACTTCCTGAATCTGCACTCAGACACTGGGAGCAGTGGAATGGCTTGGACCAATGGGAAAGCACCATTGGTCTCAAGCCATTCAAAAAACACCTCCGTGGGAGGCTGGGCTCCCATGCATTGATTGACGCAAGACACTCATGTGACTGTCCTCGTCAGTCATGGGGTGGGTGTGGCCTCAAGTTGTCTCTGTGCTCTGTCAGTGTGGTCACCACACATGTGACTCAGCTGCCCGGAGTGGATGACGCACAACCTGGGGAGCAGTGAGAGCAGCCAGTTCCTGGGGAGTACTGAACCTGAACCTACGTAAACTGTGTATATCTGGCCCTGATACTAGCCAGTGCCTCACCAGCCACTGACTTCACAGCACATCCCTGCTTCACAGCAGTTCAACATACTACTTGATCTTAGATAATATACTGAAAACTTTTACAGATGTAGGAGAGGTAACATTTATATCATATGCTCGCCTGAGCAGTCTTCCTGGATGGACATATTAAAAGGGCCTGTTTCACCATTTCCACTATTCAGAAATCACGATGGACATAACTGTCAAGAGAGAATCAAGACTTATTGTGGTTTAAATTCTGATGGGGCGAGGGTATGAATAAGGCTAAATCAGAAGACTGAAAACACTTTATAGGGACAGAAGTAGCCGAATATAAATATTTAAACCTTTTTTATTTTTATAACACAATTTTATTGGTTTTATAAATAATACAGCTGTAAGGCACCACGTGGAGCACATAAAGCAGCACAAAATATCAGATCAGTAAATAAAAGTGCGAAATCAGCATTCTATCATCCAGGCGAAACAATGCCTTGAAAGGAAGTAAACAGTTGCGGAATAATCAACATAAAAAGAAAAGAAAAGTATACAGAACAAAAATTAAGTAAAAAAAATTTTTTTCAGGATCTCTTGGTCTTATAGATAGTGCAAAGTTCACAGAACCAGCTGTGGCGCGAGCCACGGCTCCCATATCTTAGTGCACAGCGGAACAGTGCCATGTAGTTGCGCTGGCAGACGTTCCATCTTGTAGATATACCAAACTTTCGCCACCACCTCCGATACGGAGGGGAGGGCCAGTTTCCATGAACGTGCTTTGCATATGCGTGAGGCCGTGCAAACTCGGTAGACCAATTTAAGGGAAAGGCAGGACAGCCTGTAACGTCGGGACGGGCTATTAAGTAAGGCCAACAATGGGTCGGAGTATCTGCAGACCAATAGCACGTGAGAGTAACATAAAAACTAAAGACCACAAAGCAGTAACATGCCCACACTCCCACAACATATGATAGAACGTTCCGCGAGTACCCCTAGTACAGAGGCCAGACAACACCGGGTAAATTTCTTTGTAATCTGACAGGGTCTAGGTACCATCTAGAGAGGATTTTGTAGCAATTCTCTTTCACCAAGGTACAGGTTGTTATCCCCATGGAGGACTCCGTCAACGCCTCCCACTCCTCTTGGGGTATAGGGCGACCCACATCTCTCTCCCACAGGTGTTGATATGGGCAATCAAACAATGGGGAAAGGAGAAAGGCATATAGCAAGGAAATCGCTCCAGCTGTGCTCGAGCTTCTCATCGCAGGCAATCAAACGGGGTGGTTACAGGGATACCCGAAGACAGGCAGCTGTGGACAAAGTGGCGCAATTGAGAGTAGCGATGGAACTCCCTCAATGGGATATCATGAGATTCTCTATAGTATCCCCAGGAGGGGAACTTCCCTTGAAGGAGCACCGTGTCCAATGTCGTGAAGCCAATATTTATACCTTTAGTATATCTTTATTAAGTTTTATATAGACACTGATAAAATAAGAAAATAAAACGCTAACCGCTACACAGTTTGTTCCTGTTATAGCAACTTCATCGATTATTGTGAACATTTTGCCTGGGCTGGCAAGAGAAATGAAATAGATGCTGGATCCCTCTCCCAGAAACCCTGTTACATTGTTTTCAGGCATAGATATAAAAACTTACATTTTGCCTTGTTCCCCTTGGTCATGGTATTAAATGGATGAATCTTGGTTACATTTTGAAATACAGGAATAGGTTGATAAAGGCAGGCAGGCACTGTCACGAATCCCATTTACCCCCTACCTCAGAGGAGGTGTAGTGGCATGCACCCTTTCAACTGATGGTCAGCCCATTGCTGCAGAGGCTGGCAAACTTTCTTATACGTGTCACCCAATATGTGCTGCAGTTTGATATGTGAAAATATTGCCTACAAGGTTTGTCTTCTGCCAGCTTACTGATGAAGTGCTTGAACAGCCAACTGAGTAGTAAATTGAAATCTGGTTTATCCTTTTAGATGATCACAGGTGATATGTGATCAAAGGAAAGAATTGTTAGATTTTAATTTTTTGTATGAATATAAATTTCCTGTGATTGAAATACGTACCATATTTCAATATGCATTAGTGTGAAAAGCCTGTTCTGATAGAAAGGGGGGTCACAGCCCATTTTACGTGTCAATTCTGTATGAAGACAGTCTTTCCTTACATAGGATGTTAGCCTGCGGAATTTAGCTGCATTTCCTGTAAAGTCTTTGTTATATGAAGTGTAGAAATGTATCTGCTCTGATTGGCTGTTATATTACATTCCTATTTGGGGTGGATAGGAACCTCTTTTCTACAACAAACGTTTCTATTGGATGTTGAAATAATAAACTGGTCTGACTAAAGACGAGATATTCAGACACGAAGCAGCCATATCCTGTGTGGTTTCTTTTACTGTCTCCTCTGATCTGTGTAGCGCAGTGTCTTACTTCATTTTGATATATGAGAAAGAAATGACAGACTTTTTGGGATTCCATATATGGTAATTATAATAGGAAAATTGGTTTTGTTTGTTTATGGTTATTATTTAACAATTAAGGCTGCAACACAGTTGAAATGCTATTTCTGAGTGAAGTGACACTTTGCTAAGTAGTACCTGCTCCCTCTATTTCCTTTCTTTGCTGATTTTGTGGGATTAACTATTTTTTGGGACATACATTCTCCTGGAACTCTCTACAGTGCAAAGTTTGAACAAGCCCTGTGACGAAGAACCTGTATACCATGTGACAGAGTGGAGTGCAAACCCAGGAGGTGGTCTGGGTATAACACATAGCACGAAGACTCTACTCCACCTAAACTTGCATATCTCAAGTACTGAGAACAATAAATACAGCATACAAAATACAGAGCATCCAACCCAAACACAAGTCAGGTGTTTTCAAATCATTAGATGTATGTTTATTCATTTAGAATGTATAATATTCCTTTAGAGTCCACTTTAAAATACTAGTCCTCACGTACAAAGCTCTCTATAAGCGCGCCCCTGACTACATTTCCTCCCTTATTAGCAGCTACATCCCATCCCAACCACTTTGCTCTGCCAATAATCTGACGCTATCGGTTCCTCGTACCCATTCCCAGAACTCCCGCCTTCAAGACCTCTCCCGAGCTGCCCCTTTTCTATGGAACTCCCTCCCACGCAATATCAGACTCTCCTCATCTCTCCAGTCCTTCACGAAGTCTCTGAAAACACATTACTTTAGAGAAGCCTATCGTCTCACACCATAATCCCCCATGGTTTATTTCCTGCTCCAACTTCCCACATAGCCCACATGCGCCCCAAACATCATCCTCTCTACGCACCCTCACCTAGCGTGTCACCCCTCTCCTCTTAGAGTGTAAGCTCTTGATCAGGGTCCTCTCTCCTACTGTTCTGTGTGTAATGTGTATGCATAATTGCTATTATGTCTCTCCCATTGTACAGCGCTACAGAACTTGTTGGCGCTTTACAAATACTTGTAACAAACTGTACGTTCTTATTAGTGCCACTTTATAAATAAATATTATAAAAATATTTTACCAGGAAGGATACTTTGAGAATTCTCTCGTTTTCAAGTATGCCAGTTCGTATCCTATATCGATGTTTTGAAGGTTTTAGTGCTTATATAATCAGAACACAATGAAAAAATTCAATCTATTAATTAAGCAGTGTTGAGAAGAAATCTTCTGTAACGCGGAGCTATGATTATTCAGGAGAAATTGCTTCTTTAGACACCACTGAAGAATGACACAGCTTAGCCAAAATTCTTTGCCAGAGAGGATTAATGAAGGGAACATTTGGACCAATGCTGAACTTTTGCTTCCTTTTAGAAATAAATATTTTTGAAAAAACAAGAATATCAGACTTCAGATGCTGAAACAAAATTTTAAAGCTGTAATACAACATAGCAGAAACTGGAAAAAAAATCAGAGAATTATAATAATATAATTTAAAGTACTTGTATTGACTTTAGTGTACTTTTCATGTATATGTTTAGGAGGGGCTGAATCCAGAGCTCTACAATGAAAAGAATATTCAAACTTACTGCGATTCTCATTTCCTGATAATGTCCATATCAAAATTGGTGTATGGTTAGCTCTTCCCAAAATGGTCAGGAAAACAGAACGGTAACATTCCATTGTTTTCTGAATCTTATACTAAATCATGTGTGGTCCACAGCTCCAAATAACGACAACTCTATCTCGCCGTGCCACGCGAATGAGTGACATCAATGTGTAATCATCGTTACTATGGTGACAAACAAGACGCTCAGACTTGGGCATATGAATATGGAACTGTTAAAAGCAGATATCAGGCCTCAGATACATGTATACCCAGACTACAGGCCCCAGTTACATGTATACCCAGAACACAGCTCAGATACATGTATACCCAGACCATAGACCTCAGATACATGTATACCCAAACCCACAGGCTCCAGATACATGTGTGCCCCAGACACAGGCCCCAGATACATGTATACTCAGACCAAAGTCTCCAGATACATATATACTCAGACTACAGGCCTCAGATACATGTATACCCAGACAACAGGCCCCAGATACATGTGTGCCCCACACACGGGCCCCAGATACATGTATACATAGACCACAGGCCGCACATACATGCAAACTCAGACCACAGGCTCCAGATACATGTATACTCAGACCACAGATACATGTATACTCAGGCCACAGGTCCCAGATACATGTATACCCAGATCACAGGCCCCAGATACATGTTTACTCAGACCACAGCGTTAGATGCATGTATACCCAGACCACAGGCCCCAGATACATGTATACCCAGACTGATGCTGCACTAACTCACCTCATTTCCCATGATGCCAGCAAGGGTGGAGGTGATGGCACAATGCATTATTACGCAATGTTTCATTGAAAACGTAAACTGCTGAACTGTAGAGAGGCATGCCAGGGGTGCTTTGGAAACCTGCATTTCTGATTTTTACACCGCACAAGGCCAAGTTAGGTGTCATGGAAAGGTCAGAGTCTGGCCTTTCCATAAATACCAAATATGACCATATAGTTTGTTCAAATAGAATAAAAGAAAAAAAATAATCAGTTCCATGCCTCGTTTTAGAATAACCTGATGGATGATTTTATCCAGCCGCCAGACAAAGGTGGACAATTCTTCTCCTTCCTTTTGATAGGTGTGAGAGAACCTGTGGATAAGCTCAGCACAATCCTCCACTCCTCCAAATTTTTCCTGTAAAGCTTCTAGATACTCAGCAGCAGAGCAGCCTGGCTTGTCTCTTTTCAGATTTCGGACGACATCTGAAGCAGGAGCTCTGAAGCTCTCGATCAACCTTTGTCTCTTCACGGTGTCCGCAACTTCCTATTCCACAGCTTGCACTGCCTGATCTATCCACGTGTCAAAGTCCTCTTCTCCAGCTGGCACAGGGACCTTACCGGAACAGAACCCCAACTTGCGATATCCATAATTGGCAGACACGGCTAGGTTTTGGGCCAACGTTTCCACCAGCTTCCCCATAGTGGTAAAGAATGTAGAGGAGAGAACCCTGTAGTTGGGGTAGGGGTAGCATCGGGTATCTCGTCTCCTGGCGTTGTTGGTCTAGTCACGGGAACATTCGCGGGATCACCACGTGGTGTACTTGGCTGGACCAGTCAAACTTCCACATTGTCGGTCAGCTTCACACTCGCGCCCTGAAAATACACTGGAACACCCTTTCTGCACTCAAAAAGAACATATGTGTGAGAAGTCTCTGGGTCCACTTTAACGTCCACTATGAATCCCTGCTGGTCAGGTGCCAACGCTGCCACGGCCCGGCGGATCTGTTCTTCTGCCCAGGTGCCTGCAGGAATGTCCATTACTACACTCAACCCTAACTGGCCATTTTGTGCTATACACCACTCTGCTGCTTCTTCTGGATCCATATTAACTCCTTAATTTCGGTATACTCAGAGACTGTAAATCCCGGACGAACCCCCACGTGTAGCGCTCACTCCCGGAGGAGCCGCTGAATAAACCTCGGGTTAGTCTCACCACACTAGGGAATAACTATACACCAGCACTGTTGGGGATTTTTATATATTATATTCTTTACTGATCCCAATAAAGCAGCATATATTACACATATACGGTATTTGAATGACAAGAATTCGTAATGCGGGAAAAACACGCGGCGGCAAAAGAAACGGTTAACCCCCTCAGTTCTGGAGTGTAAGTCCTGTGAATAATAGTTCAAAAATGTGTATGTGTGTTGTCTCGGGTACCCGGGTACTGTATTCAACTGGCCAGTGAATGAAACAAACAATCTTCGACTAGTCACCGTTGGGGCCCTGTGGATTTAAACAATACTGCAGCGTGCGTTTCTTATTTGGGACTGCGGCCTGGAGGTCTCTCACCAATCCGATGAACGAAACTGTCCTGCACTTGATAACTCGACTACAAGATCTTCTCCTCTGTGTGCTGGGACTCCGTGCTACTGAATCTGCTCTCAGCTTGCCAAATCTCTGCAACTGGGACAACGATCCACCGCCTGCACTCCCAATTGATCAGCGCGGTCTCCTAACTCGGGGTCATGCCAGATCTAACTCTTCCTCAAGACCTCTTAGCGCTGCGCAGGTAGGTCTTAACACGGTCACTGTCCCGATCTCCAGCACCAGTAAGACAGCGTCTGTACTCCGGCCTGGTTGCGATCCCTGACAGCTCCAACGTGCGTCCTCCACCTTTCACTGCTCCACTCACTCTGCTTCTCTCTTACACAAGGCTGCTGATCTCTTTCCTCTTCCTGTACCACCACCTTCCTGTCCTCACGCAAAGGATGATGGTCGGTGTAGTTCAGTTTTTGTCCAGCATAGTCCACAATGTCTCTGTCTCCCTCTGGTGGCAGCAATAGTTCATCGCACCAGAATACAGTGTTTTTAAAGCAGCGCTACACTTATAAAGCAAATAATGCTGCTGCAGTATCTCACCTTCTCATTTCCCACACCAGGATCAAAAGTGGAGGTGATGGGTAAATGAGTTATAATGCATTGGTTCTTCTAATACACAGGGCACCACAATGTTGTGTCAGGACTCCATCGGAGGGGCTCGGCACAACTGCAGACAGACCTGTGCCCACACCTGAGATGTCAGCACTCTTCCTGTTATGACCTGCGAGTTCCAGCCCAGGTTTGGGAGTGGCCTGGTCCTCTCATCCCAAATTCCACTCCTGGTGTGCCCTGTCTGGGCCATCAGCAGGTGTGGTTCTTAGCAGCCTAATTAGGGACAGGGAAAAAGGAAGTCACACCTGGGCCTCAGGGCTTCAACATTGCCAAGCACTGGTGTAAGCTGCACAGCAAGAAGCTGTCAGGATTCCCCTCGCTGACTGTATCATGCCTGCATCATGCATCCAGGCAGTGCATGTAAATGCTGCCGTCATACCAAACTAACACTGAAAGAGTTAAACAGTTAAGCACAACTCACACACAACACACCCCTGTCTGAAATAAAAGGTCCACACCACCTCTCAGCCTTGGCTCAGCATTAAAAGTCTTTTCCTGTTGGTGTGCAGACCTGTGCTATACCTTATCAGCTATACCGTGTACCAGACCCTCTGCTTGTCCACCGATAATGGCGCTTCGCCAGCCCCAAAGAGCAAGGTCATTAGCCCCCTTCCAACCAATCCATCGCTGGGGCACTTTTTCATTTAAAAAAGCTCGAAGCATTAGGTGCCAATGGAGCGGTGCTCCAGCTTGTTGAAAAATGAATCGGCACAGTCAATCGTCACAATGTGCGTATTTGGGGAAAAGAGCACCCACATGAAACAGTTGAGCACAAAATAGATTCCCCTAAGGTGAATGTCTTCTCTGCTGTGTCTCAGAACAAGGTTTATGGTCCCTTTTTCTTTGAAGGAAACATCATTACAGGAGCATCTCGATATGCTCCAAAACATGCTCTTCACTTCACTGCAATCAGATTCACACGACTTCATTTTTCAACAAGATGGAGCTTAGTTCGAGCTTTCTTAAATGAAAAAGTGCCCCAGCGATGGATTGGTCGGAAGGGGGCCATTGACCTTGCTCTTTGTGCTTGGCCCGCGAGATCCCCAGACCTCAACGTGTGTGATCTTTTTTTATTGTGGGGATATGTAAAAGATCGCGTTTATGTTCCACCACTACCCACTAACCTCGATAACCTTATACATCGAATAACAACAGCGATCAACTCAGTGGATCGTGATATGCTGATATGCACCTGGGAGGAATTCTCTTCTCGCATTGATGTTGCCCGTTTCTGCAGATGGTGGTCACATTGAACACTTGTAAGACAGGAAATAAAAGTTTATTGTGAGTATAATACTTGGGACTTGGCTGGAGTTTTGTATTACTTTTCCTTAATTAATAAAGAAATCGGTTCATTCTTTTTGACTAACCCTGTATTATGAAGATGCAGAGTCTGCCGAAAATAAGGATATATAATTTGTCTGGGTCCTACAATAAATCAGGATTTCAAATCACATTTAAAAATCATGACCACAAAATGGTCAAAATGAGCTCAGGGGTGAAATGGCTCAGCAGTGAAGGGGTTAAAATTTGCATAATTTAATGGCTTAAAATGACTAACTGAAGTTTCGGCATTTAATCAGCTACTGCAGACAATTATATACACAAACATACAATACTACTCTATCTATCTATTTATCCTGTATCAACATAGACATTGATCAGCAACAACATTAAAATCACTGCCAGGTGAAGTAAATAACATTTGTGATATGATTACAATGGCATCTGTAAGGAGAGATAAATATTAGGCTATATATTAGGCGTGAGTGAACAGTCAGGGTCATGGTTGGCAAAGACTTATTGATGCACGAGGGGAGCAACAGCTAGCTCGCCTGGTATGGTAGCACAGAAGAGCTACAGTAGCTCAAATTGCTGAAAACGTAATTATTCCAGATACAAAGGTGCCACAATATACACACTTCACACTTACAAGTAGGGATGAGCGTTCGGTTTGGATCTGTTCGGAGTTCGATTCGAACATCGCCCGTTCGGCTGTTCGTCGAACTCCGAACATTTCTGCGTGTTCGCCGCATGTTCGCCCACAATGCACTACAATGTACTTTTCCACTGGCCTGAAGCTTGTAATTGGCTACAGGTGCAAGACTATGCCAATCACAGCTCAGAGTCCTGATTGGGCAAATTTTACCCAATCATGGGCTCACAGAGCTAAGTCCCGCAACACACTATATAAGGCTTCCCTGCCTGCAGCCCTAGCGTGTGTGTTTGCAGGAGTGAATCAGTGAAGAGAGGAGATTGTTCTGTCAGGGTGTATCAGTGACATAGGAGATTTCTGGGAATTAGTATCTGTGTTGGCACTGCCAGGCTATCAGGGACAGTGTGTATCAGTGAGTTCTACCAGAGTTCAGCAAATTTGAATCTGCTTGGCACAGCCTGTTATCAGTGTGTATCAGTGAGTTATACCACAGTTCAGCAAATTAGAATCTGTCTTGGCACAGCCTGTTATCAGTGGGTATCAGTGAGTTATACCACAGTTCAGCAAATTAGAATCTGTCTTGGCACAGCCTGTTATCAGTGTGTATCAGTGAGTTATACCACAGTTCAGCAAATTAAAATCTGTCTTGGCACAGCCTGTTATCAGTGTGTATCAGTGAGTTATACCACAGTTCAGCAAATTAGAATCTGTCTTGGCACAGCCTGTTATCAGTGTGTATCAGTGAGTTATACCACAGTTCAGCAAATTAGAATCTGTCTTGGCACAGCCTGTTATCAGTGTGTATCAGTGAGTTATACCACAGTTCAGCAAATTAGAATCTGTCTTGGCACAGCCTGTTATCAGTGTGTATCAGTGAGTTATACCACAGTTCAGCAAATTAGAATCTGTCTTGGCACAGCCTGTTATCAGTGTGTATCAGTGAGTTATACCACAGTTCAGCAAATCTGAATCTGTCTTGACACAGCCAGGCTATCAGGGACAGTATGTATCACTGATTTATAGCATTGTTCTGGAAAATCTGTATATCTTTGATCTAATTCTAGATACCATACAATAACACAGTTTAATCAGAGTTCATCTGTTTATCTATTGAGAGTTGAATCTGGCTGTTGCCAGCTATCAGGGTGTTGCAGCCTGCAGGAGAGGAAGTGAATCAGAGAGAGAGAGTAGAGGACATTGGCAGCCTTGCAGGGAAAATATCAGTAAAATCGCCAACTTATATCAGAGTTCTGAATATCTTTAATCTATATACCAGAGTTGAATCTGAGTTCTGCATATCTCTTCTCCAATCTTTATAACAGAGTTGAATCAGAG
Organism: Leptobrachium leishanense; assembly: GCA_009667805.1. NCBI lineage: Eukaryota > Metazoa > Chordata > Amphibia > Anura > Megophryidae > Leptobrachium > Leptobrachium leishanense. Next base: position 363,811,125 of record CM019063.1, on the reverse strand, counting down.
TTCTGTATATCTTTAATCTATATATCACTCATCATGTCAGAAAGACCAAAAAGGACAGGCAGACGCTCCCAGACACAGATAGGAGGGCAAGCAGCCTCTGTGTCAGAAGGCAGTGCCCCTGGTCGTCGTGGACATGGTGCATCCTCTGCAGGGGCACACTTGTCCTTTCTAACTGGTGCAGCAACATACAGAGGATTTGCAGGATTGGCTAACCATTACATCCCCATCCTCAGAGTCCTCTGCCAGCCAGGCTTGTAGTGGTTTACAGTCCACCTCAGCTGCCAAAGCATCTAATGCAGCCTCCATGTCCACAGCTACTCCTGCCGTAGCCTCACCAACATACACGGAGGAGTCAGCTGAATTGTTTGACTACAATGACAGTGACATGCTGCTTGAGGATGCGCAGCAACTACAGTGCTCTGATTCAAACTCTGAGGTTGAGGAATGGAGTATAATCAACCTAGAGGGAGGGGGTTCCAGTGACACACAAATAACTGGCGCTCATGTTGCCCCAGCAGCTGCAGCATACTGCCAAGTTGGCTCGAGTGACAAAGAGATAGGGGGTGATGACAATGGTGATGAGGTCACTGACTCCACCTGGGTGCCTGATCGAACAGAGGAGTCAAGTGAGGAGAAGGAGGCCCAACAAAGCGAGGCACAACGTCCTCTATGAGCAACCGTAACCAGTCCAAAGCATCAGATGTCAGAGCTGCTCAGGTGCAGAGCACTGTTGTCTTGCAGCACACATCCAGGATCTCTACTGTCTGGGAGTTCTTCACGACATGTGCAGCAGACCACAGCATTGCTATTTGTAAGCTACAGTATGTTGGAAGAGGATCAAGCGTGGAAAAGAAATCAGACACTTGGGTACCACGTGCTTGAGGCGACATCTGACCACCTGCCACGCATCCCGTTGGCACAACACTTTGCATAGGTCCTCCTCCTCATCTGTTTCTACCCCCACTATATGTTCTGCCATGTCATTGCCTACAACCTCCACTGACAGGGATGATGCTACAGTAATGGGTGTACCAGGTCCTTCCTCAGAATGTGACAGCATCCCATCAGCTGAAGATTTACGCAGTCAGATTACGTTGCCCCAGAAAAAATATAGTCCCAACCATCCCCAAGCACAGCATCTAAATGCCAGCTTAGCAAAATTATTCACATTACAGCTGCTGCCTTTCCAGCTGGTGGACTCTGCTTCCTTCCGTGAATTTGTCAAATGTGCTGTACCACAGTGGCAGGTTCCAAAATGCCATTTCTTTTCACGGAAGGCCATTCCAGCACTATACCAGCACGTGGAAGACAATGTTACGGAGTCATTGGGAAAGGCAGTCAGCAGCAAGGTACACATGACTTTAGACACGTGGTCCCACAAGCATGGACAGGGCCGTTACATTTCCTTCACGGCACACTGGGTAACTCTGCTTGCAGCTGGGAGGGATACAGGACGGGGCTCTGTGCTGGAGCTTGCTCATCCACCACGCCTCCAGAAAGCTGCTTATATAAGGTCTGTCTGCTCCACCACCTCTTCCTCCTCCTCCTCCTTCTCTGTCTCTGGCGAAGTGGCAGTTAAACCAACGCGTGGCAGGGGCTATGCAATGGCTCAAGCAAAAAGATGCCATATTGTGCTTGAGCTGGTTTACTTAGGGGACAGGAGCCACACTGGGCCAGAAATTCTGTCAGCTCTGCAGGGGCAGGCGCAGAGATGGTTAACACCACGCCAGCTTCAGCTGGGAATGGTCATCTGTGATAATGGCAGCAATATGCATCGTATGCAAGGGTAAATTGACGCATGTACCATACCTAGCACACGTCCGTAATCTAGTGGCACAGCGTTTCCTAACCAGGTACACAGGGCTGGCAGAGCTTCTCAGCCAGGCCAGAAAAGTCTGCAGCCACTTCAGATGGTCATTCCCAGCAAGTGTTCACCTGGCAGAAATTCAAAGAGAATTCCACCTTCCCACAAACCTTCTGATCTGTGACATGCCCACCAGGTGGAACTCGACATTGGCAATGCTGCAGCATCCGCACAAGCAGCAGAGGCCATCAATGAGTACCTGTGTGAGTATGGCACAAGGACAGGTTCAGGTCAACTTGGTTCCCCCCCCCGCAGTGGCTGATGATCAAGGATGCATGCACTGTACTGTCACCATTTGAGGAGGCAACGAGGATGGTGAGCAGGGACAGTGCATGCATCAGTGACACAATTCCTTTAGTGTTCCTGCTGGAGCGCACTCTGCGGGGAATTATAGATGTGGCACTAGAGGCAGAGCAGCGGGAGGAAGAGGAGGCCTTCCCTAGCTCTCAAGGCCCCAGTCTTTACGCAGACAGCATTCCTGCGGGTCCTCAGATCAGACAGGAGGAGGAGGAGGAATATTTAAGTAATGGGGCATTGAAGGTGGGGATTTCTCAAGGGAGGGTTTTGTGTGCCCAGAAACGCAAGGACTAGTACGTGACTGGGAGGAGGAAGTGCACGATGGGTCATCCTCATTGACCAGGAAGACTCGAAAGCTAATGCCACCTGCAACCTACGCTGCATGGGCTCCCTTATCCCGCAAAGCCTGCTAAAGGACTCCAGGATTCGTGCTATCAAGGTGAGGGATCATTACTGGTTGGCAACCCTTCTTGATCCACGATACAAGGGTAAAGTTGCAGGGCTCATCCTGCCCGCACAGAGGGAGGACAGGATGAAACAACTTGACGACACTCTAAAGCGACACTTGTGTAACACCTTTCCAGGCACTGGTAGGTTACCAAGTGATGACACAGGTGCTTCTTAGGCTGCGGATGATAAGAGGAAGAGCGGTGAAGGACGGGGCCGCTTGACTGATGCCTTTTTAAATTTGTTTAGTCCACGACGCCCAGGGACGTCAAATGTAGGCACCCATTGCCAGCGTCTTCACCGTATGGTGCAGGACTATCTAGGGGCAAGGACAGACCTGGATACCTTTACAGCAGATGATCTACTGGCTTACTGGGTGTTGAGATTGGATCACTGGCCAGAACTTAGCCAATATGCTATAGAGCTTCTAGGTTGCCCTTCATCAGCGTGCTTTTTGAAAGGACGTTCAGTGCCGCTGGAGGTTTTGTCACAGACAAAAGAGTGCGTCTGTCCACCGACTCTGTAGACGAGCTGACATTTATAAAAATGAATCAGTCCTGGATCAGCAGCTATCAGAGTGTGTGTATCATGAATCAGAGTATGAGGTTAGGAGGGTTTTGGATTCTAGGCTGTGCAGGGGTGTTCTGCAGTACTTGGTCGATTGGGTGGGCTATGGCCTGGAAGACCGGTCCTGGATTCCAGCTTCCAACATGTCTGCCTCTAGGTTGGTCAGGGCGTTCCATGCCTCGCACCCCGATCGCCCTGGTGGTCGTATTGCCGCTCGTCCTGTTGGTCGTCCGGTGGCCTCCCGTGGAGAGGGGGGTACTGTAACGTTGGGGGCTTCCAGCCCTACCTGTGTGCTTGAGGACAGCAAGTCTGATGCTGCTCGCTGACCACTGCCCGGTTTAAATGGAGACAGGCAGGGAGGTGATTGCATGAGGTGTGGCTTGAGTGGGGGGCGTGGTCTGGTGAAGGTCTTTAAAAACCCTCAGTATAGTTTCAGAAGTTGCCAGATCGTGGTTATCCATACCTGAGCTCCTTGTACCTGACTGCTAAATTGATTTAACCTGTTATTGACCTCTGCTTGTGTTCTGACCATTCTGCCTTCTGTTGCCCTAGACTATTTTCTTGTACTACGCTACTGCTCTGATACCGACCCGGCTATTCCATTTGACCATTCTGAACTCTGTATTCCTGATTCTGGCTCGGCTGACTCCTCTCCGTATTGTTAACCCTTTTCTGTCTAGCTAGTTTACCTGGCCAATTCTAAGGACCAGACAGATGATCATTCACAGCTACACTGTTGGTAGCTTCTGAGTTTTGTGGAGTGTTGGGGGTTAAGTACTGCGTGGTGGGATCCGGGAACCGTGACATCGATCCCCTGATTCTGACGTAACTGAATAGATCGGGGATCTCTTCTGCATTCCCAAAACCTCCACCACTGCACTCTTACCAATACCAACAGATAACAATACCACAGAGGGGTTACTTACAGTGTGAAGGCACTTTCTGCCACCAAAGGCACAATATTTGGGTGCACTGCCACTGACGCCTATACCAGATTCATATCATTTTAATATTTGACCGCAGGGTCCAGCCCTGCACTCTTCCACAATACCACAGAGGGGTTACGGTGTGACGGCACTGTTGCCAACACTAAAGGCCCAATTTTAAAGCACCTATTGTTACTTTCATCCAAAGCCTGCATAAGTTTCACTATAATTTAGGCAAAAAAATCACTAAACTTGTTCTGCGTGTCCTAAAACGTCTCCTCTTTTCATACATGCTGCCGCCCCAAGCAGTTGTTTATGAATAGATTAAAGGAAAACCATTTACTGTCCTTTCAAATTTCATTTTTTTGGTTTTAAATGTTTCTATACATCCTACAAATCCGCCACTTCACGGGCAGGTTATGGGGACCTCCTAGGCACGATATTTGAAGGAATTTTTTGTTTTTTATTCTTAACCTTTATTTCATGGAAAACTCACTGTTCCTTTAAAAACGTTTTTTTTAAACTTTTTGTCCTTGTTTCCTGTCCGCCAGGCCACTACCCGGACCACCATACACCTTTTATGGCAAATATCTAGCATATATGCCCTCTTGGAGGGCACTCTCAAAATCGAACTTTTGGGTCCCATTGACTTACATTGAGTTCGGAACGTGTTCGAGTTCGAACTCGAACTTTTGAAATTGTTCGAGTTCGAAGTCGAACCGAACACGGGGGCGTTCGGCTCATCCCTACTTACAAGCCACCTAGAGATTGTTACAGACCACATATATATCCCTCAATGGTAATGGTGTTTCCTGATCGCAGTGACCTCTTTCAGCAAGATAATGCACCCTGACACACTGCAAAAATTGTTCAGGAATGGTTTGAGGAATATGAGAAAGATTTCTAGGTATTGTCTTGGCCTCCAAATTCCCCAGATCTCAATCCGATTGAGCATCTGTGGGGATGTGCTGCAACAACAAATCCAATCCACGAAGCCCCCACCTCACAACTTGCAGGACTTAAAAAGATCTGCTGCTAAGGTTGTTGGTGCCAGAAAGACAGGTATTTTTAAGTGTATGTTTATACTAGTCAGACTGTGTAAAGCGTGCCAAAAATTTTGTAGATAAGGTAGTGTTTTGAGGAGGGTACATATAAACGGTTAAATAAGAGAGATAGATTAAGGAATCCTTTCAAAGTGTCTCCAGATTCCCTTTGAAGCATCCATAACAGGACCAGCTGGTACAATAGTTCATGGCAGCTGTACGCATGTTGGATGCCAGGCTCTAATGTTAATGGAAAGGAAGAAATGCAGGCTGCCAGAGGTGTAAATTTCAGAAGGGATAATCCAAGAAAAAAAATACAGGAAAGAAGAAAGGGGAATAGATAGATTTTCCAAAAAGAACACCAGTAATAGTGACATGTAAAGTTTTATCATCCATTTAGTAACTGATATTCCTTTAGACCAGTGATTCTCAACCTGTGGACCATCAGGACCCACAATTGTCCTTGGTTATTAAGTCGCGACCCAAAAATAATAATTGAATTTCTGAAACATTAGAATTTATTCCACAAAACAATGTGTGCAATATTCTACAATGTATACACTTTTTAAACAATTTTGTAAACAAACAGGGATTCTTTCCAAAATGGATAGAGCAGTAATCACAGCACCAGTGAAAATGAAAGTGCCGTTGAGGCAAAAACCCAATAAAATAAACTGTAATTAAAACATATGAAATTAATTAGAACTTAAGGGAAAACTGGGGATGCTTCTTGCTCTTAATAAGTGTCTCAAAGTGTGGGGTGATGGTAGACAAAGAAACTCTAATTTAAATCACTACTGAATGAATAATAAAATATTGTAAAAAACTTAACAAACTCATCTGCTCCATGCTCACCCCGCCGTCTGTCTCTGCGCACATAATTTTTTCGCAGCAGCCTGCCCTCGCGAGCCTACGCACTTTGCGTAGCTGAACGCTATGCTAATCACATAAGCTCAAACTGGCCAAGAGAATGAGAAGTCTGAAGCGCATGTCTGGCGCTGCCTACTTCCTGAACCTACGCTCTTCAGTGCCTCAGAGAGATGCTGAAGAGCAATGGAATAGCTTGGACTAATCGGAAAGCATCATTGGTCCAAGCCATTCAAAAAGCCTCCATGGGAGGCTGACCTATATAAATATACTTTGCTTCGCCACTAGTCACTGAGTCCCACCCCACACCTCCCATTACAGTTCCCCCCACACCTTGCCAATACAGAGTATTTTACTTGATGCAGCTGGTCCCAGGTGGCGCCTGGGAACATTCAGTGGTAGCTGTGCCGCCTGGGACCTGCTGCTGCAGGTAAGATGCATCAGCAGGTCCTAGGCATTAGAGAGGCCTGGGGGCACTTGCCCCGTGACCAGTGGCGTAACTAGGAACCTGAGGGCCCCGGTGCAAGAATCCATGAAGGGGCCCCCCCAACCCCCCCACAAAAAAATCTATATTTTTACTTTTTTTTTTCCTGCAATATAAAAAAGATAGTATTGCCCCAGCTGACACGGATATATACTGTATATTGCCCCCAGCTCACATGGATATATATATTGCTCCAGCTCACATGGACATATATATTGCCCCCAGCTCACATGGACATATATTGCCCCCAGGCCACACATGGATATATTGCCCCAGCTCACACATAGATATTTTTGCCCCCAGCTCCTGTATATATTTGCCCCCAGCTCATGGATATATTTTCCCCCAGCTCATGGATATAATGCCCCAGCTCATGGATATATTGCCCCAGCTCATGGATATATTTACCCCCAGCTCATGGATATACTGCCCCAGCTCATGGATATACTGCCCCAGCACATGGATACTGCCCCAGCTCATGGATATATTGCCCCAGCTCATGGATATACTGCCCCAGCTCATGGATATACTGCCCCAGCTCATGGATATACTGCCCCAGCACATGGATACTGCCCCAGCTCATGGATATATTGCCCCAGCTCATGGATATACTGCCCCAGCTCATGGATATACTGCCCCAGCTCATGGATATACTGCCCCAGCTCATGGATATATTGCCCCAGCTAATGGATAGATTTGCGCCCAGCTCTTATGGGTATATAGGGCCCCCCAGCTCACCTCAGGCTCAGGCTCCTCTCTCCGGCTCAGGCTCCTCTCTCCGTGGTGAGCGGCCGCTGAAAGCATGCAGCCTGGCCGCTCACCGGAAACCACCTGACCAGCGCAGCCGAGTTCTCGCGAGATCTCGTGCGCTGGTCAGCTAGTTCCCATCCCACGCGAGCGGCCAAGCTGCAAGCCAGCGGGCCGCTCGCAGGGAGGGGAACAGCCGGCGGCGCTGCTCCCAGATTCCGGCGCTTTTTGCCGGAATCTGGCGGCGGCGCTGGGCCCCCCTCCAGTGGCGGAATGCCAGGGCCCGGTCACAACTGTGACCGCTGCGACCCTGGTACTTCCGCCACTGCCCGTGACCCAGTCCATCCCTGGTCGCGACCCACTTTTGGGTCGCGACCCACCACTTGAGAAACACTGCTTTAGACCATCAGAATAGGACTGAAACAGCTATTTGATTAATCAACAACTAATCGATAAAGAAAATAGTTGTCAACTATTTTCATTATTGATTAATTGGTTGGTTGATTAATCGGTCTGTGTACACCACACACTCTTCAGAGTCAGACAGAGTTAAACATTAATAATCTCTGGCTCTACTTTGGAGAGAAAGAGAGGTTTGTGAGGGTCCTGAGAACGAGCAACAGCACTAGTGGCCTGCTCTACGGTGGGTGCCTGCTGAGGTCTCACAAGGTTTTAGCTTGCTTGTTCCAATACAGGGATGAATGCTCCATATGCAAATCAGCCTCCTCTCACCCAGAAAGGGTGGCCAGTACTGATTGCCAAGGACATTGTCCCTGCACGAGAGGTGCAGCAACCCCCAAAGATCGTTTCGGCCTTGTTAGGCCTCATCAGGAGGGTATAGCTGACACCACTCTAGGCACATCAAGCAAATTTGTTAAAAAGAAGGAAGATAATCATTTTAATGTGAAAGAAGGTTTTTATGGTTGTGGCCAGTGTTTAGCCTGTAGATCTACAGGAAATAAAAAAATTTTTTAGAAAGTTTTTAACCCTTTCGCTGCTGAGGCTTTTTCCGCCTCTGTGCTGAGGTAATTTTTACCGGTTTTGCTCATCATGTTTAAATGCGTTTTGAAGGCTTATTTTATTATATGACCCAGACATATTATATATCGTTCTTTCCGTCAGACTCGGCAGATTCATAATATGTCATTATTATATGTATACGTCATGACCTGTCTGTATATTATAACAAAAAATGCAATAAAATATGAATTTTCAATAATTTACAACGTGTAAAGTGTTTTTTTTTCACATTTTAACATGCGAGCAATTGCGGTTATATTTTGTATGGGGTGCGCTTGTTAAAAAAATTAGAGATGGGGTCTCGTTACATTTTTTTTTGGGGAAAATTACGCGATTTTTAACAAACGCACCGCATACAAAAATCGTTAGTGCAGCATCATTGTTCACATTATAATTGAAATGGGAACAATATTGCTGCATTAACAAACCAAAAAAAAGAAAAAAAAAACTTGTTTATTTTTTTTAGAATTTTTTTAAAATATTTTTTTTTTTTTATTTTTTTTTTTTTTTTTAAAACTTTTTTTATACTCATGTTTGGTATTGTTGGAACGGCCATGCTCTGGCCGATCCAACAATACCAAACATTAACCCCTAACTGCCACGGATCGGGAGATAGGGGGTTCATTGGAACCCCCTATCTCCACCATTTTTGGCAGTTAGGGGTTAACTCCAAGACTGGCGTCATCGTGCTATGCACGATGATGCCAGTCCTCAGGGGGCATTCCCGGAAGCATGGCCGACATCCAGGATGTCGGCCAGCTCCGGGAAAGGATCACAAACCGGCGCTTTTCGGCGCCGATTCGTGATCCGGCACCCATGGGGTTAATGCCAGGTACCATTTGGAAGGGCAGGCTGTGCCCTTCCAAGCGGTGCCTGGGTTAACCCCCTGCACTCCGCCGATCGAGAGGGAGAGAGGTTCGAAGGACCTCCCCCCTCCCTTTCAGGCACCTCGTCCGCACATGCAGGGGGGGGGGCGCCTGAATTAGGTGTCATCGTGGGGGCGCGATGACACCTAATTACTCTGGCGGCGGTTCCGGGTGCTGGGCTGACAACGAGGATGTCACCCCGCACCAGGGGGGGCCAGCGATCGGCCGGAACCCGGCCGAACGCTGGCCCCAAAGGCAGGATGCGCTCAGCGCGTCCACCGCATGGAACGATACATGCGGTTGGACGCGCTGAGCGCGTCCGTAGCAGCGAAGTGGTTAAATATAAGAAGACAGGAAAAATTCTAAAAATAAAAGGAGTTTTAACTTGCTATTCAAAAAATGTGATATATCTTTTGGAATGTCCCTGTGGACTTCAATATATAGGCCGTACCAGCCGGGCTTTAAATGTTAGGATTTCGGAGCATGTTAGAAACATAAAAAAATTATATGAAACACATTCTGTATCCCAGCACTTTAGACTAGAACAAGATGGATGCCCCAAAGGTTTAAGGTTTACAGCTCTAAAAAAGGTTAAATGTGCCAATAAGGGTATGAGTGAAACCACCGTGCTAGGGAGGGAGGAGATTTATACTTGATTTGGGTACACTTGATTTGGGTACCCTAGTACCCTGAATAGTGATTTTGAATTGGTGCATTTCCTTTAAATTAATTTATATCCTATTTTTGGGATATTTAGAATCATGGCATCCATAAATATATAAATTATCTATATTGATACTTTTAGCAATTATTGTTATTGCATAACTCTTTAATAATACGGCTATAAAATTATAATTCATTGATTACAGATGTATAATAAGTATACTTGTCATCGGTTTAACATATAATTTATATCTATCATACTAGGATAATAGTGGGTATTTATGTCATAAAATATAGATGCACAAAATGCATAATGTATTGTTCAGATATTTGTATATGAATCTAGCACTTTAACACTATAGCACTTTTATTTTAATTGATAGATATAGACACATTTAATCCACTATAATAATGTTAAATACTAATATCAGAGCCGCCATCAGGGCATTACAGCCCATGCTGAGGTAAGGGGCCTGGAGACTGGGGGGCCCGGGCCCGCCGTCGGCGGCTATATATTTTTACTTCAGGCCGCAGGCCTCGGAGGAGGTTCTGCGGCCTACCTGAGCCCGGCCGCCGAGCAGAGCCTCCAAGATGGTGGCCGACAGCCAATGGGCGCCCCTCTGATGATGTCAGAGGAGGCGCGCCCAGGGTTTGTTCCCCAGCCGGTGCCGCACGTGGTAAGGGGTGCCCAGTCAGGAATGCAGGCATGTACTGGCCATCGGGAGGTTCCCAGTGTGCCGATGGCTCAGTGGGCCGCCTAGTTTCCTAATCAGCAGCTCTGGATTCGGACTCTTAGAGTCTGAATCCGGAGCCTGTCTGACCGCAATCCGTTGCCCCAGCGCTGCAGCGTGTCTCCCATACACAAAGCATGTGGTTGGGAAAGGCACACTGCTTGGCACCGCCCCCTCCAGCGTGATTTGCAAGCTGTAAGTCATGTGATGTGGACACCGGCCACTACACATGCTTGAAGAGGAGGTCAACAATGGACGTGTCAAGCAGACGGAGGAGCAGGCAGCTCAGTGCAAAGGTGGCGAGTATACTGTGGGCATGTGGGGGGGGCAGGGATGGGGTGAGCCAGTATGGATTTGCCCTCCCGTGTTGACAGGCATCGAGCTCTGCAGCCTGCTTAACACTGAGCACCTATTCTGTGCTGCCTTAAACCCTGCCAGATTTAACAGGCACACTGGCTGCCTGGGGAGTCCTGCTGCCCCCCTCAGGAATGCTGCCCCCCACTGGAATGCTGCCCCCACAGGAATGCTGCCCCCCACAGGAATGCTGCCCCCACAGGAATGCTGCCCCTCACAGGAATGCTGCCCCCCCACAGGAATGCTGCCCCCACATGAATGCTGCCCCCACAGGAATGCTGCCCCCCACAGGAATGCTGCCCCCCACCAGAATGCTGCCCCCCACAGGAATGCTGCCCCCACAGGAATGCTGCCCCCCCACAGGAATGCTGCCCCCCACAGGAATGCTGCCCCCCACTGTTATAGCCAGCTGACAGGGAAATCGTGGGTGATGGTTCGATGAAGGAAAGCAGATGGAGGCCTTTGTTTCAAAAGAAAATGGCGTTTATTCAGCTGGTACCTGCTGGACTCAAGAAACAGATCGTATCTGTTCAAAAGCTTGAGTGACGAGAACATCAGACTCAACTGCTTTTATACATTGTTCTAAAAATACAGTTCCCCTCCCAACATACCCAGATTGTCACGTGACAGTTACCATATGTCTGAGTTAGGACCTAATTTTACACATGATGTCATCTTTCCCCTTTCATTCTCATTTTGGGCTTTCAGCTGTCGTTATAATTCTGCAATTGTCAGCACTCCCTTTTTAGTTTTGCTGACAAACTGATTTCATTTAAACATGCAGACTGAAAATAGAATCTCAAGAGCTCTCAAGGACAGCAAGTGTATTTTAAAACACGAATTGGATGAACATCTAAATGGCGGATCACTTAGATTAATATAGTTCTAAATTAAATCCCAGGAATTGCTATCTCATTCCCTCCTCTTGACAGAGAGTCTACAATGACCTCCCCCAGCCAACTAACTAAATCATTAAAGCTTTGTATTCTTCCGGGGATTTTAAACTTAAGTGAACCTTCAAAGAAAAAATACAATCAAATGTATTTACAGGGAGCGCAACACATATATTAATACAAAGATAAATGTAAAGATGAACTTAGCTTAGAAATATCAGAACAAGATCGGGCCTTCCCATTCAGAAAAACCGGAAATATGATATCATTGTCCTATATAAAAAGAGAAATTTATCGCGTAGTACAGTACGGTAGGTATCACAGATATAATAGTGAAGATGATCACACTCACAAAGATGGAGCAACCCAGTGGCTCGTAAAATAGGCCTTTAGGTCTCTTATTGGAGGGGGACCTCGCCCACGTGCAGATGTCCTTTAATTTTCCTTAAGATGGCGTGATGCACCTCAAACAAAAAGCATATTGCTATGGTGCATTATCGTAGGCAGATAGATGTATGTAAATAAAAATGATCAACTCACGTGATTCAGAGCCTTCTGGGATGATGGCTCTGTAAATAAAGCATATGGACCTCTAGGTGATTAGAGGGGGTCCTTCCTCCAGTTGAATGGATGTGAATCCAAAAAAATTCCCAAAATGAGGAAAGTAGATGGATTGGATAAAAGTAAATAAAATTTTAATAAATCAGATAATAAACATAAAATCCGAAAATAAATACGAACAAAATCCGAAACGCGTTTCACTTGCGTTCTGCAAGCCTCCTCAGTCGGTAATGAAATACTGTTCAGTATCGCCGTTTAAATAGACCTCCCATTCATTGATTAATTGATTGATACGGTTCACCTGGTCGAAACGAACGATCGTTATCTTCAATTTCCTGGAGATCGTGATGTATTTCCGATTTCTCTCCAGCCAATCGAACATAGTTTCGTTTTCGTTAGAACAATGCGCATGCGTAGTTCGTAATTTCTTTCGTTCCGAGACAAAACAAAAGCCCCAAATATTTCATTCTGAGTATACATAACATAGAAGATGACAGGATACATTATGTTCTCAACCGTTGATTATCTATAGGGAGTAAATGTATAAGTGAAAAGCGAATATATGGAAAAATAACCCAAATACGAAAAATAAAATACGATACGAATAATGTCACCTAGATACGAAAAATATGGATAAACGTAAAAACGAAAAACGAAAAAATATATAACGAAAAAGTAAAATATATACGACAAATTAAAAATACTCAATTAAAAAAGTGACATACTTCAAAATCAGTATTTAGACCTCTAGGAACTAGAGTGTCCAAATAATAAATCCATCTCATTTCGGTCTTAATCATCTTACAATGGAGGTCTTCCCCTCTCCATTGACTTGACACTTTCTCAATGGCATAAAATTGAGGACCTCTAGGGTCACAGTTATGTGATTCTTTATAATGCAATGGTACACTATGTTTTTCATTGCCATTACATATATTGTTCATATGCTCGTTAATTCTAACATGCAGATGACGTGAAGTTTGACCTATATATGTCTTATTGCATGGGCATTTTATTAAATAGACCACATTCTTAGAATAACAAGTTAATATTGATTTCATTCTAAATTCCTTTCCTCCTTCTATGGCACTAAATTGTCAAATTAATCTTTAAGTTAAGTGAACCTTCGCCAGGTTTTGCTCTAGGGATTGCTTCTTTGGTTCGAGGGTTCTACAAATCTCTCTTAACTCAACATTTAACAACTAAACATCAGTGCTGGTAATGTTTACATTTTCATCCATCAGAACAACATATTTATTAAATCTTTTCGTCATTTCAATGCTCCATCCTGTGGAAGGAAAAAAGAAACCAAGACCAAATCATATCACCCTTGGAAAACAATACTCGTTTAGTAAATTTTAGAAAATATTGGATGTGGTATTCCTAGGTCTATGGTGTCCCCTTGGTTACGCTGCAGGGGAACCACCCAGGCCAAATAACACTAAGTTTTTATTTCAGTATTAATCCAAAGGTGGCATAGAGTTCCACAACAAATATGTATGCCATCCCCTGGCATCAGATAAAAATGGTTCTGAGCCAAGGTGGGAGAAAATTAAGGATAGTGACTTGTGGGTGTATGCAAGGGCCTCTGGACTTTTATCATTAGTCTGTTTATAATTATCAATCGTATTTACCATTACTTGAAAACTATCTCCTAGTGCTTCTGGGTCAGATAGTGTTGCGTTAAACAAAGATTCTTTACACATTGAACTATGTGGAACCTGGATCTTCTCTAGTTTAAAACACCAGAGAGAGAAATAGGCCACATTAGTAATGCGAATAGTATGGTTTGTCTTTAGCATATCTAGACTCTTAGTCAGTTTAAGTACACTAGGGGCCACTATACTTTTATTCACAGGGTAGTCAGACAAATTAAGAGGTACAGCTAACGTGGGAATAACTGATGACCCTTGGTTCAATTTATTACACACCCAACAGGATTCATATCCTGACTTCTTTTGCATATGCATACGTAAATTTAATAAACAAATTATCTTCTGGCCTTGTCAATTCCCGTTTCCGTCGGTCCTGTACCGGTGGGACAGTCATGTCAAGTTCTGGTGTCAGCCCAATAGGGGCTGACCTCACTCCCTTAGGGAGCTGGATTGGAAAAATAGTCCAGCAACAATTGTCAATAAAGTCAAAAAGAAAACAATAATCCCAATACATATCAGGATCCTTTGGTACTGCTCAAATGGTCTCTGTAGTCTGGTAAAAAGGGTATCTGGAAGCAGAGGCTCATGGGCCTCCTGGGGTATCTCTGGAGCTTCCATTGGTTGGTTAGGCGGTGAACTTAACGGTCTTACAATATCAACAAGTACAAAGACTGGAGTTTGGAGAGCCGGTGGTCATCTAGACTTGGATCTCCCTCCTCTCCGGTCTGTGCAGCTGCTTGGATACGGTGGAAACATAGCTTCAGTGGGTCAGATTCACTGGCTATCACTTTCCATGCTCTGTCCGTAACCTCTGCTGCGGGTTTCAGTCTGGAGTGATGTATCCACGGCACCACCTTGGCCACTTTCACTGCAGTAGGAGTGGATAACAAGACAACATAAAAAACCCCTCCCTTTAGCTCCTATCTTCCATTGGTTAACCCATACTGAGTCTCCTGGACAGTACTTGTGTAGGGGTGGGAACAGAAAATAGGGTATATGCTCGCTCTCCCATTTGTATATACTCTGCATTGTCTGATCTAACCTGATCACTTACTAGTGTAGGTCAGTTTCCCCTAATACACGGGGATCCCCCCTCAACCCAGTTATCAAAGGGATGGGATAACCGAACATCATCTCGTATGGGCTCAATTTTAGGAGTGAGGTAGGATTGCTTCGGACATGCAGCAGTACGATTGGCAACACATCCAGCCATTTCAATTACGTTTCTTGACATATTTTAGCCATCAATGTCTTGAGAGTTCTATTCATTCGTTCCACTTTTCCAGAGCTTTGAGATCTGTATGTGGTATGTAGCTTCCACGAAATTCTCAGCAGGCGGGCGAGTTGCTGTAAACAACTTTGTACGAAGGCTGGACCATTGTCTTATCCAATTTCAAGAGGCAGTCCATACCTTGGAATAATTTCTCTCATCAAGCATCTCACTACTTCAGCAGTCTTTTCTGTTCGAGTTGGGTAGGCCTCAACCCATCCCATTAATGTGCATACTAGCACCAGTAGATATTTATATCCTTTGCATGGAGGGAGAACAGTAAAGTCAATTTGTAGGGAGGACATTGGAGATAATCCAACCGATAATATTCCTGGTGGTCGTACTATCCCTTGCCTTGGGTTGTTCTTAGCACGAGTGACACACTGGTGGCAATTGCTTTGTAAATGGCGGTGAGTCCAGGAACATAGAAATACGGTTCTAGTTGTTGCTCCATGGCTGTCTTTCCTCCATGAGTTCTGGAATGCAAGGCCCGGACAATTTCAGGTGCCAGAGTGGCTGGTGAGACAATTCTTTCATTCTTCAACTGGTACCATCCGTCTTCTCTGTATTCTCCTGGCTCTTCGGAGAGCCATTTCTTCTCTTTTTCAGAGAAGGCCGGAGTCCAGTGAGTAATGGGTGTTGGTAATAGGGACGTCACCACTGGGAGAAGCCTCTCAGCTAGGCTTGTGCACCGATTTTTTTTCGGTTCGATTCGGTTTGATTTTTCAGATTTTTAAAATTTTCGATTCGGCTCGTTTCGACCGATTTCGGTTTCGATTTGATTCGGTTCAGCTCGTTTTTCGGGTACATTTTGTTTTCGGAATTTCGACCATTTTTCGTATTTTCGTGTCACTATGCTCGGTTTTTGTATCGACTTTTCGTGATTTCGGAAATTTTCGTTTTTCGGAATTTTACATTTTTCGGAATATCGACCATTTTTCGTATTTTTCGTGTCACTTTGCTCGTTTTTTGTATCGACTTTTCGTTTTTTTGGAAAATTTTCGTTTTTCGGAACGTCTGTTCTCCTCGTTTGACACATTTCAAGTCCATTCGAAAAATCCGAAAATATTTTGTTTCGGCTTGGAAAACGTTTCGGATCTGACATTTTCGGATCTAAAAATTTTCGGAAATTCGGCCGCATCCGAAAACACGAATCGGGAAATTTCGTGAAAATTCCGAAATTCCGAAACCCGAAACGCACATCCCTACTCTCAGCATTCTTGGATATTATGTGCTTCAAAACATATTCAGACAGTGCATTTCTTTCATGATCATTCTTTACCGCCGGTAAGAAATACTTCAGGGCACTTTCTTTCATATTTTGCAGCTGATCTTCAACCAGTATTTCTTTCAGGGAGAACTTCACCAGCGGAGCTTGGTATTGTGCAGCTCCCAGCTCTCCCATGCTTTTCACAATTCGGGTAATTCTCAGGTTATTATGGGTGTTGGTATTCAAATTGGAGAAGCGTGTTGAAAAATTTGAGTCTCGTATCACTTCTATCTCCTCTTCCCCCACTAATTTTACGCCGAAGAAATTCAGCATCAGTTTATAGGCTCTCCGTAGCCTATGTTGGATTTCAGCGGTGTTCTTCATAATTTCAGAAATAGTCAAAGGCTTTGCATGTTCATTTCGGCCTTGTTCACGTAGAGGAAACAACCATTGGATATAGCTGTGGTGCTTCTCCAGAAGTTCATATTCACCATACCAGTGGCAAAGAACATCTTCAATAAATTCTCCATGAGGTGCAAATTTTCTTTTATTCATATAGAAGTCAACATTTGGCTGATCTTGGAAAAACAGCGTTCAGACAGAGCAGAGTTTCGACTTTCATTTGCGGGGATTCGAGTTCACATACTAGAATCTTGACAGGTGAGTCATCTTCAACCAGTCCTCTCTGGGGAACCGAAGTTTCATTTCGGTGTTCCGGATTTCCATTCCGGAAGCTTTTCAAGTTATTTTCAGCATTTACCGGGTATCCTCTCTGGCGATCGGGGTTTCCTTCCTGAACACTTTCCAGGGGATCTTCATCTTGAACTGGGTATCCTCTCCAGTTTAGTTTCAAGTGAGTTTTCTCCTGCTGCTGCACCTGCTGCTGTCGAGTACTCTTAGCCTCGGTTTCTTTCCAATCACAGCCACGCTCAAGGGCTTGTGTCTGTCTGGCTGCTTCCTTTGCCGTCAGATCCGCTTTCCGGTTTCCTCTGGGAACTTCTTCCTTGCCTTTTTGGTGGCCACGGCAATGAATAACACCAACTGCGGATGGTTTCCATACTGCATTCTGTAGATTGAATGTTTCAAGGGCATATTTGACTTGTTTGCACGCAGATGTTAGGAGGCCACGTTCTTTGTAGAGTGCTCCGTGAGCCTGAATTGTCATGAAGGCATACTTGGAATCGGTGTATATGTTCACCCTTTTGTTTTCAGATAGTTCTAGACCTCTGGTAAGGGCAATAATTTCAGCCAGTTGAGCAGATGTGCCATTGGGCAGTGATTTAGCTTCGATTGTTTCGTCAAGAGTGACTACTGTGTACCCAGCAAATCTCTTTCCATTTTCTACAAAACTGCTTCCATCAGTGAACAGTTGCATGTCGTATTTGTCTAGGGGTATGTCTTTGAAGTCAGGTCTGCTGCTATATACTTCATCCATTACTTGAAGGCACTCATGTTCCTGATCTTTTGGAGCATCTGGAAGCAATGTAGCAGGATTCAGGGTGGAGATTAGTTCCAAATGAACTCTTGGGTTTTCACACAGCATAGCTTGATACTTGGTCATTCTTGCATTGCTGAACCAGTAATTGCCTTTATAGTCTAGAAGAGTCTGGACTTCATGAGGGACTTTCACAAAGAGTTCTTGGCCTAGTGTAAGCTTGTCAGCTTCAGCAACCAGGAGGGCAGTGGCTTCAAGCAACAAAGTCTTTAATTGGGTGACAGCCTCAGTTTGTTCTTCACCCCATATAATAGGGTCAGGCTCTGCACCTTTGGTGACTTGGTACAGAGGCTCAGTAATTCTCTTATTTGGCAATGAGTCTGTGGCTTGAGGGACACGGCAGACTGATTATTTGCGTTCTGGATTGCACGCTCAGTTCCTGTAAGATGGAAGCCTAGATACTTGACACTGTGTCTGCAAATCTGTGCCTTGCGTCTTGAGATTTTGTAGCCTGCCTTGTATAAGATACTTAACAGTTCTTTTGTGGCATTGAAACAATCTTCTTGAGTTGGTGGAGCAAGCATGAGATCATCAACATACTGCCATAGGGTATCTTTGTCTGGCTGAGAGTGAAAGGCAGATAAGTCTTTGTTCAGCTTTCTCCCGAGGATAGCAAACCTTGAGGGAGGCATATCATTTGATGTTTGGATCCATTCTGGGTGTTTTCCCACTGAAAGGCAAACCATGGCTGATTCGCTGGAGCCAAGTGGATACAGAAAAACGCATCTTTTAAATCAAATGTAGAATTCTGTGTTGCCAGGTATCAGAGCTAGGAGATTACACTCAATTGGGTCAAATCCGTATAAAGTCACTGTGGCAGAATTAACTGCTCTTAAATCCTGGACAGGTCAGTACTCTTGGGTATTCTCTTTCTGTACTGGCAGTAGCGAAGTATTCCATGAAAACACACAAAACTTTAGGAAAATCGTACTTTAAACAGATGTTCAAGGTGGACTTGGATGTGTTGCCAAGCTTTTTGTGGGATGTGGTAAATACACATTTTATAACACGTTTCTCTTTTCTCATCATCAACTTCTTAGTGTATTCCACATTTTACTCGTCTTTTCTATTTAGTTTACAATTTCTCCAAACTGATCTAACGCATGCAGTATTTTTCTCTATATCTGTTGCCTTTCTCAAATGTTACTAATAGCCCATCCCTCCCACTTTTTCTCCTTCGGTGCATAGGGGGGGGGGGGTTTGGGCTTCAGACTTTTTTTTTAAATTTTTTTTAGAATCAGCAGAGTCTCTTCCTAATTTAGCCCTTTTAATCAATGCTCTGTAGGGGCACACCCGAAACCACAAAGACACTGTACACACCATAGTACATATACACACAACAGGGATTACATACATAGATCATTTTCTTTGTAATGCATACAAAACGAAAGAGCATATCAATCCACTATACACATATATAGCATTTATACAGACTGGGCAGCACATATACATTGTGTCCTAAACACAAACACAGCACATATATACACTTAGTTTCTGCAATAATACTAACACATTGCGTATCATTGCCTGAAACATCCGGACACAATGCTAGACAATATATCTTTCTCACATATAGCCTAGATTATATAAAACTATTTCAATTTAGTCTGTCAAGACAGACCAAAACTAATATATTAACACAAAATATAAACCTACATCTCGCAATCAACAGACTACATCCATTCTCAATTCGCTGCACAGACACATAAAGCGTTAATGCCTTTGTTCATCAGGGAGCTGACTCCCTCCCTCCCCTCTATGTAAAAAGGGGGGGAAACAAATGCGGAGAATCTCATTACTCTCAGCCATCACACACTCTAAATTAACATCCAACCCTTATTACAAAGATAGATCAAAAATAAACAACATATATATACTCGATTAGTTTCTTCCCATTTGGCAGCTATGGGACATGTAGTTCCCTGATCAATCATAAACACAGTCAGACAAAAACATTCTACCATATAACCTTCTAGATTACCATCTGATCCATTGATCATCTCTTTTCCTTCTGGCCTGGGGGGAAGTGGGGGCTCAGAGACTCCTGCAGATCATCACACAGTCCACACACAGGGCTTGTAATTTATCTATGTCTAATTATTCCCACACTCATGTTTATATTTATTTAAGGGCATACCTTTCTTTCTTTGCCCTGCTAACATAACAAAATGGCTTTTATCTCTCACACAGTACCTCCAAATATCTATATATGGATACTGATCTTGGTGGTCATATCTCCCGGTGCCCTGGGAGTACATTTTCTGTATTATCTCCGGGTCTATAGATCCCTGTTCTGGCCATTCAGGGACTAACATCTGACAGATTATTGTATACAACAGTTTTAATTTTTCTTTACTCAATTCCATACCATAGTGATGTCTCATACAGCGCTTCAAAATTGTGCATCATATATTCCAGGGGTGTTTCACCTTCCCCTGTTTTTTTTTTTTACAGTGCAGATGTAACTTGCAGGAAAAACACTTTAAAAATCATTTGTCTGATACTTCATGCAACAGTTCTCTCGTATCGTATTCACTTCCTCCGTCAGTAGCTGGACTGCAGTCGCCTGAGCCGGAAACGTACCTTGGGAGTCCACTCTCAAGTTTTGCTTCCTTGGTAAGCAAGTAGGCGCACATTCACTCACAACAATCTCAGCAATCACAACACGTACTGTATCAGATACATCTACCACAAAACAGTACATAAATAGTTCTATTCTTCCAGGTAACTTCTCCTCAGAGGGAACAAGTCCACTTCTCCTGCACACTCAGCATTAGATATAATACACATAAAATACAGACACTATATTAAAAAAGAACAGTTCTTTTGTTGCAGACAGCTAGCTCTCAATCATTAAATACAAGTACCTACTGCAACATCAGTATATACTTCACCATCAGTATTTATTTACCCTACTGCAGGGGCTTTAGCACTAGGGGGTGATCAGTCCCCTTGTCAGGGATTAACACTTTCCTTAGTTAATCCGGACTGGCTTTAGAGCATCACAGGCTCTTGAGGCTCTACAGACCTCTCTATTCCTCGCTGGAGGGCAGTCTATCCCCAGCCCCTGCATCACACACAGATACAGAAGTCTGGACTCTCTCCCTCCACAGCGCGGACAATTCTGCAATTCTATACACTAATTGAAGCTAGCTGCTGGCATTATTCAACACACAAAAATACAATTATATTAGTTACCCCCTTTCTGCCGCGGCATCACCAGTTTCCTTGGCCTGTTCGTTTTTGTGGATTCTCGGTCAGGAGCGTGATCCCAGCAGGTTGATGGTCCACAGAGCAAGAATTTCTTGCTTGGTACCTTTAGTAGAAAATCAACATGCCTGGGCTGCAACTCCTGCTGGATCCCACTGAAAATGCAGTAAATACTGCCGTTCAAACCTCCTTTGTTGAACCAAGGCCCGAATCACCGGACGAGACCTCAGATTTGTTATGCCCAGCTGACCGGGAAATCGTGGGTGATGGTTTGATGAAGGAAAGCAGACGGAGGCCTTTGTTTCAAAAGAAAATGGCGTTTATTCAGCTGGTACCTGCTGAACTCAAGAAACAGATCGTATCTGTTCAAAAGCTTGAGTGACGAGAACATCAGACTCAACTGCTTTTATACATTGTTCTAAAAATACAGTTCACCTCCCAACATACCCAGATTGTCACGTGACAGTTACCATTTGTCTGAGTTAGGACCTAATTTTACACATGATGTCATTTTTCCCCTTTCATTCTCATTTTGGGCTTTCAGCTGTCGTTATAATTCTGCAATTGTCAGCACTCCCTTTTTAGTTTTGCTGACAAACTGATTTCATTTAAACATGCAGACTGAAAATAGAATCTCAAGAGCACTCAAGGACAGCAAGTGTATTTTAAAACACGAATTGGATGAACATCTAAATGGCGGATCACTTAGATTAGTATAGTTCTAAATTAAATCCCAGGAATTGCTATCTCACCACAGGAATGCTGCCCCCACAGGAATGCTGCTGATGTGCTGGGAGGAGGACTCCTGGCTTCTTTATTTCTGCCTCCGCTCCCAGGAGATCATCTATGTGCAGACAGGTGGAGCCGCGGGAACTCTGTGTCAGCCTGTGCAGGTCAGTGTGAAGGAGGGAGCACAGGGAGATTTCTTATACAGCCTGGGAAAGAATGCATAGTTTCTGCCCTCAGATCCCCCCCCCAGCTGTCTACAGGGGCAAGGTGAGAGGGGGGGGGGCTTATAGTAGGTGTCAGAAAGGGACAGAGCTGGAAATCCTAAACACAGTGACTCCAACGATTATGTTGCAAAACAGGGGTGATGAGTTGCTGGCTCTGTGCTGACTTCCCTAAAGTCCCTTCCCTCCCTGGCTGACTTTAAGTTTTAAACCTGTAAAATGTCTTTGCTGCCTCTGATCTGGGGGAGACATTCTGTAAGAGTCACTGTGCAACTGAGAGGCAGATGGTCTGTGTAACTGGGTTGGAGAAATAAATTAGATTATTGGATTATTTACTAAACCCTGTTTTTCCATGTTTTAAGTTTGAACAACACAGAAATAGACAGGAAAAGCCTGCACTGGCAGACAAAGTTCAATTTATGGCAGAGAAATATACCAGCACTTTTCTTACATAAACATAAACTGAGGCTATTCTTTCACACTGCACATTGCTGGGGGTTTTATTGCTGTGGATTCTGATATGCTCACACACACTGCACATTGCTGGGGGTTTTATTGCTGTGGATTCTGATATCCTCACACACACTGCACATTGCTGGGGGTTTATTGCTGTGGATTCTGATATGCTCACACACACTGCACATTGCTGGGTGTTTATTGCTGTGGATTCTGATATGCTCACACACACTGCACATTGCTGGGGGTTTATTGCTGTGGATTCTGATATGCTCACACACACTGCACATTGCTGGGGGTTTTATTGCTGTGGATTCTGATATGCTCACACACTGCACATTGTGGGGGTTTTATTGCTGTGGATTCTGATATGCTCACACACACTGCGCATTGCTGGGGGTTTACTGCTGTGGATTCTGATATGCTCACACACACTGCACATTGCTGGGGGTTTTATTGCTGTGGATTCTGTGATACGCTAACACACTGCACATTGCTGGGGTTTTTATTGCTGTGGATTCTGATATGCTCACACACACTGCACATTGGTGGGGGTTTATTGCTGTGGATTCTGATATGCTCACACACACTGCACATTGCTGGGGGTTTATTGCTGTGGATTCTGATATGCTCACACACACTGTATATTGCTGGGGGTTTTATTGCTGTGGATTCTGTGATACGCTAACACACTGCACATTGCTGGGGTTTTTATTGCTGTGGATTCTGTGATACGCTCATTCACACACTGCATATTACAGTGTTATTGCTAAAATGAACACAGCTATGGCTGTGTGTGTAAATGCATGTATTTGTTTTTAAACAGACTGCTGTGTGTAAACGTCTGCGTCTGTTTCCTTGTCGCAGTTCGGCGTTGCCCCCTTGCCCTGCATCCAAAAGGATGGTATTGCTCCTAGAATCGCCACAATATCTGCCTTTACTGTGAGTTCTATTGCTGTGGAGCTGATATGCTTAACCAGTGGAATAATCTAATTATACTTTATGCTACATTGTTTGTACGATTACACATTTTATGCGATTTTAAGTTATCGGGAGCAACACTCTGTAATACGATCTTGATTCATATTTTTTAATCACAATTTCATACTGTCTTAAATTATTTGAACCAGAGAGATACTTTATGGTAAATGTGCTGTTGTGTGAGCATTATGTGTGATTTTAGGATATTGGGACTAGTACTCTGTAATGTGATCACAGTTCACACTAAATACTGTATTTCCTATGGGAAGAGGGGATCGGGGGGGCCCCATTCTGAGGGCCAGTAAGGGGCCCCAAAATTTCTGATGGCTGGCCTGACTAATATTATACTAATAATAATTCAACATATAAATCGAGCACTTTAAATATAAACACTATAGCACTTTACTATATTGGACAACTCTAATAAGGGAATAAGTTAAGCATACAAATAATAAATACATGAGTCACAGTGTAAAATGTTTCATAATTAATAAATAGTACGTATTGATAAGTTAGTATATAAATTGGCACTCTAATTATCACATTATAGCACCTTAACATATATTGGGTAATATACTGTAGACATGTTTAATCCACTATATTAATATTACTGTACACTATTAAACATTTATGTCATAAAATTTAGAATATATATTTGGCACTTTATAATAAATACTATTATTATTCTTTATTTATAAAGCGCCAGCATATTCCGCAGCGCTTTAATATATATTGGTTAACTTTAATAAGGGAATAAGTTTAACACAGAATAACAAATAAATAAGTTGCAGTGATAAATGTTCAATAATGATTATATCTATTACAATATATTGAATGCTAACTTTCTAGCATCCATTATAATTACGATTTATATTTAATAAATGAGCACTATTCCACACTTTATATAGTAAAGGAGCTATTATGATTCCTTATTTAGAGCACGTATATATAGACATTTAGTATTTATATTATGTCCTACGGAGAACCATGTTTAAAATATAGTGACTAATACAGATTATCGAGTAAATACTGATATTATATGTACGAATTACATTCATAGGATCTAAAGATTGTTTCTATATTACAATTCATATAATATATATATAGTATATATTTTAAAGCACTAATAAAGTTTATTAGAGTTAACATTAAAAATATAATTAGTAACAATAAATTAATACAAGTAAGAATTTAGCACGTTCTAGCACTTTTTCACTAACTTCACATATATTTAGAAATTATGCTTGTTTTAGTGAGACAGGCTCTTAAATGTGAATATAGTTTCACTCATCGATTAGTCACTATGATAGTTGCTTTATTAATATCGATACAATCAATGGAGAATAATGGGAGAATATCTATATTACCATATAATATCTGCATGATTATGAGTAAATGCGGCGGAATAATTGAATAATTTACTGGTGAGCTTTAAATATGGATTAAATGGCATAAAATAAATATATAGGTGTTCTTCAGGTTAGAAAGGAAATGGTATGCCCGCATATTGGACATTAAGAAGACGCCGTTCTATAGAAATCTGCTCGGCGTTCCAGGGTGAAGCGCACGGACATGTGCGCATGCGCTGAGATGATCAGCGGGCAATTGAGTCCCGCATTCCACGGAGGAATGCAGAGCTGTTTCGCATGTGCAAAATGGCGGGAGCGATTTTAAAGCATCTGAAATGTATTACATTTAATTGCATCTGAAATGTATCACATTTTAATTGTTTTAATTAGACTGTTAATTCTTTTATTGTTGGATAGAGGCATTGTATAAAAGGCAGCAGTAAGGACAGTAGTGTAATCACCAGCTGAGGAAGCCATTCTGGCGAAACGCGTCCTGGTAGATATGTACTGTATATTTTAATAATAAATGTTTTTATTTTTGAAATTTACTGTTGTTTGCCGAGTATCCTGTGAAAGAAAGATTGGGGGTTTCCTTTATAACTCCTTATACGAAATCTGACGGAGCCAATAGAGGCTCAACAATCTGTGAGTTGGCAATTGTCTTTCTTCACAATCTGAAAATCTTGTTGTGATTTACTGCACCAGGTGGTGCTTTCTGATCTTTAAACGTTTGTATTGCAGTAATACTCCATAGAGATCTGAGTGATTCATCAAGGGGTATATGGGCACCTGAAGAAAAAGTGGGAAAGACCCAAAGAGCTGTTTTTCCTAGAGCTGGTTTTGGGCTCCTTTAAATGTGAGTTTAAGACCAGTGAATTAATAATTGACATTAGAACTGGCATACTGCGCAATCCTGTTTCTGCTTTTTTCTACAGTATTGGTTCCATTTCTAACATCATAAAAGAAGAACTTTTTTGAGATGAAGGTCAATGAATCTATGAACATGTAAACGAGTTTATTCTGCTTTCTTATGGACTAAGGTCTATGAGCACTGTGTTGTGTAACTGTATCTAATCCATGTTGAAGGTATATAGAGGAACCTCCATCTACAACACTTAGCGAGTGGTTTAATCACGTTTTCTGTTTGGTTCTTCACCCACTTCCTTTCGTAATACATCAAGCAAGGGGTCCATGTCTGGATTACCCTGTAAACCAATAGTGAATAACCTGCATGTTGTGGGATCAGTCGGACGACTTCAGATGATATCGGTGTGAGTAGAAGGATGCCTAAGCTGTAATTAGATTTCTTGTACAAAACACCTGCTTTTTTTTTCTTTTTCTGAAGTAATTGCATGTTAAAAGGAAGAATAAAATTTTATTTTTTTTATCTCATATTCCATTTTGTGCATCTTTCCAATGATGCAACATTTACCAAAATCTAATGCTGAGTTTTACTTTGTGACTTCGCTTTACCTCATACAGTATTTAACAGTTAATGAGATGGAGAAGGAAGTGTTTAGTTAAGGCAGCAGGGGGGCTTTTGTATTGCCAGGGCTACTCAAGATAAGAGATGACAGCTGAATGAGATAAGACCTGGTGATAGATAATAATTTCCCTGTCCTATGCATATAAAAGTTTATCCAAATATACCACTTAGTTAATAAAACCTTTTCTTAAATAAATGTAACTGCAGACTATTTTGCTGTAGAAAGTCTCAGGAATGTGGGATGATATGTCTTAGAAAGTCCTCCGCCTTCCCCTTTCTCTATGATACGTGATGCTGGGCATAAAGAATGTTTTTGGATGCCCCTAAAAGTTAAATTTAAACCATATATGATAAAAAGAAAGTGCTTTTGGGCTGACCATGCTGGTCAACTCTGACGTGGAAATATATCTGTATACTGATTGGTCACTGTTATTCCATTGTATGTATGTTATAAGACAAATGCATGGACCATCAAATTGAAGGCGGTTTTTACTCAACACCCCTGTGTGTGTGTCTGTACTGCTTTCCCTAGCTAGCTAGAACTGCGCTGGACCACGCCTTATGCTGGGGTAAAATGACTATCTACAGAGACAAAATGGCGCTGGCTTCCATTTTGTTTTTCGAACAGATAGATAGAAGATGCATCATTTAAATATACAGGTTTTTACTCAATTATATGCACCAATCTATATCCAGTGCCTTATAATCAATATATATTCAATATATATATATATAGAATAAGTGATGTGAATGTATAAAAACTGTGATTAGTAGATTTTTCTGTCTTATACTGAAAAAGAGAAAATCAAAGGGAAATTGTTTTTCTATAACTTTGGTGAGATACTCCAAGGCTGTAACCCAAGGTTGCTTGTTAACTTGTTTTCTAGAAGCTCGTTTCAATACCAGGGAGTACAGTAGACCCTGCTCTGAAAGCGGGAATCCATTTAAAAACTATGAGAAATTGAATTGAATTAAATTAAATTAGATAATATGACATCACATATAGCCAATTGGGGGGACCATATGTATATACAAAATTCTCGTTATACCATACTGGCCTCTAGCGGAAAGTGAGATAAATTCGTAAAAATATTACTTATTTTATTTTACAAGAATTGCTGTGATTGGAGGAATGTGAGAGTAGGCGTGATAAGGGATAAAAGATTCCGTGCAAGCAAGGTGGGACACTTCTTCACACTTCTTTTTGGGACACTCCACACTACACTCTAACAAGGGAGATCTTCACGCTCACTCATGCACTCTTAAGTCTTGATTGACTAATACTCCCTCATTGGATACTCATCCAAAGCACTAACTCTCTCTGGCATTCCCAGATGCTCAGAGACACACTACAAATCCCACTATCCATACTCAAACAGAAACAGATCTCCATAGAGACCAAACAGCCAAATGCATTATACACCTGATATAAGCGGATTATAACAACATGCTGGTGGTGCTACTCTTCTGGTAAGTCAATCGGAGGTAAGTATGATGATGATTGATTTTAAGTTGAGAAAGTCAACAAAGAGTTTCTGTCTTTGACAACTCTCACCTTCAATAATTCATTGATTATGATAGAATTATAGATTGAGAATAAGATGTTTAAAATGTGTGAGCTCTGATCCATGATATAGTGCATACATATATTCAAATACTTGTTATCTGTTTCAATAAATTATATATATAATTTGTGCTGTAATAAAAATACTTTTACTGCATTACTGGCTGGAAATGATCTGTTTGATATAATTCAATTGCTAAGAATATCTAAAGATTTATACATCTGTGTTTATGTACTAAAAAATAATGATAAATACTGTAGTTACTATGTTACATGTTTACAGGTGCATTCTGTACAGAGGTATGCTAGTAAGGAGCTCTTGAGTGACTTAAGACTGGGGGAAGATTTGATGGCGTCTGGAAGGTTATTCCATAACTGTGGTGCTCTGTAGGAAAATGAGGATCGAGCCACTTTCTTTTTGTATTGTGGTATTGCAAGTAAGGTGGTGGTCCTGGATCAGAGGTTATAGGATGTGGGAACTGCTAGGGGAAGCAGCCTATTCAAGTAGGGTGGTAGCTTCCCAGAAAATCTCTTAAACACCAGGTTGGAAAGGTGAAGGGTGCGTCTAGATTCCAGCGGCAGCCAGTTTAGCTCTTTTAACATGTCACAATGGTGGGTCATGTAGTTACATTGTAGCACAATGTGGCAGAATGAGTTATACAATGTAGTAAGTTTCTGAAGGTGAGTTTGTGGGGCAGCTGCATACACTACATCTCTGTATTCAATAGCCGGCATAAGCATTTGTTGTACATCTGCTTTTTTACCGCAGGGCTCAGGCAGGATTTGTTTCTGTACAGGGCACCTAGTTTGGGGTAAAGTTTAGATGAAAGTTTTTCTATGTGAGGGCCAAAGGATAGATTTGGATCTAACCACATACCTAGATATTTGAGAGAAGTGACTGTGGTCAGCGTGCCATTTGATATTGTCCTGATATGTAGATGGGGATTTTGCAGTTTATGTAGTTTAGGTGCTGTTCCAAAGAGCATCATTACAGTTTTGTCAGTATTTACAAAAAGTTTATTAACTGTGATCCACTTTTCTACCTCTGTGAATTGTTCTTGCAGCACAGCCTCCAGCTGTGGGAGATCTGGTTTGCTGGTATAGATTATGGTGTCATCTGCATACATATGTACAGTTGAGGCATTGCAGACGTTGGGCAGATCATTTATGAATAATGTGAATAGCAGGGGGCCGAGTATCGAGACTTGAGGTACTCCACACGTGACTGGGAGGGGGAGGGAGGAGCTGCCAGAGATGGACACGTTGCGATTGGTTGGATACATATGATTCAAACCAGGTTAGCGTGTGATCACCAATACAAGCCTTTTTAAGTTTTTGTAATAAGATGCCATGGTCTACTGTGTCAAAGGCCTTGGCAAAATCTAGGAAGATCGCTCCAGTTAGGTCTCCTTGTTCCATGCCAGCTTGGGTATCATTGCAAACTTTTAAAAGGGCGGTTGTAGTTGAGTGATTTGGACGAAAGCCGGATTGATCTGGGGTTAAATAGTTTGAAGATTGATAATAATCACATAATTGTGTGTACACACATTTTTCCAAAATTTTTGACATAACGGGGAGCAATGAGATTGGACGTTAGTTGGATACCAAAGTACTGTCACCACTTTTATGGATAGGTACCACTCTCGTAGTCTTCCAGAGCTTGGGTATGTATCCAGTTGCCAGTGATTTATTGATGAGTGTTGCGACAGGTTTTGCAATTGCCAGGGCACTGATTTTCAGCAGCATTGCTGGGATTTGATCAGGTCCAGACTGGTATTAAATTTTTTGATTACGGAGCAGTTTAGTAACTACACTGACAGGCACTGGTCTAAAGTTTAAATTATCTGTGATATGGGGTCCCTGCACAGTTGGAGGGGCCTGACCTGTGTGTGGCCTTTCTGTAGGTGTGTCATTTGCTAGCTTAGCAATTAGGTTGGTGACGCACCCAACAAAATAATTATTAAAGGCATTTGCAACATCTAGGGGGTGTTGCAGGGTTTGGTAATATGAAACTAATCTTTTACAGTGGTGTCAGAATTAACCTTTGCCTCTCTACTTCTTCGGGGTCAATAGGGTTTTGTTTTTTACGAAAACCCCGGCTCACCTTGAATGAGTGGCTTGTTCAAAGTGTGACTCTTGTGTCTCCTTTTGTGATGATGTATGGGGTACATTCTGTGAGTGTGTCTTCCTGGTCTTTGATACTCTTGGTTGCGGGGTCTCATTACTGGAACTTATGTGTTAACTTTCCCGGTAAGTAATGTTTGTTTGCCTTGTCTGTGATAGCCTCGCTGTGTGCTCTGTTGCACGGGTTTCATGTATCCTCGAGTTCATGGACTTTGTCAATGGTTTGTTTATTATACTTTTGATCACATTTACGGGTTGTTTGTAATGAGCTGGAGTACCTTGCTAGTGGTGCTCGCCTGTCCCGCCTCTTTCTGTGATTTATTTCTCACTGAGTGTTTGTTTATTTTAGTTCATGACGTAGGTTAATCCTTTTTTTTGTTGTTCCTCATGTAAGCATTGCGCTCCCATCGTGATCGTCCTTTCTGCGCTTGCCACACTAGCGTTCTTATTTTTGCAAGCTGAATTCTAGACTTAATAATGCATCCACAAACCAATTTCTCATTCTGTTCCTATGGTAATGGAGAATGTTCTTTTTTTTTCATTTTCATGTGTGTCTTTGTATTTTTTTTATTTACTGCCAATGATTAAGCCTTTGTTTATTTGTTTGTCTTTACTAATCATTAATATCTCTGTTGTCCATCTGTGATGTTTTAAATTTTCCTACAATATGATGCTGCCTATGTTTACCTATGCACTTATATAAGGACTGTCTTACTTTACACATGCCGTTTTGTCAATATGGTCATTGTCTGGGCAGTTGGTTGTCTTTGTTTCCCCCTTCCCTCTCCGAACTTTTTGCAATGCTTTGCAACATAAAAAAACTCCCATGACTCAGTACTTTTGCAATTTTTTTTCTTTCTGTTTAATTTGATTAGTCATCTGTTTTGTTTCTAGCTGACAGGTAACCTGGCAGCCGCTGTTTCTCTTTCAGCTTTTATGCTTTGTTTTTTATGATTTTGAGCGTTTAATGTCTGCTGATATGGAATCTGTTTGTGTTGTGACATCCCTAAGGAATGATCCTTATTTTGTTTTTCTGTGTATGTGGAATATACTGTACTGTATACTGAATGCAAGGAGCGGGATATGGTGAGCTACAGATACATAGTCACTTTCGATGTTTGTGAACATGAGTGATATAGGATGGTTCAAATCAATGTGGGCAGGACTGTATTTCAATTAAAGACATATTTGTGTCATTTGAGCCTGGAATATATGGTTTTCAGGATGTGACACAATTTCCAATTGTGTGTTTTCGAATGTGTAATAAGGACTGATTCCGTGCACTGTGTTGCAGTGGTCAGTAATAGCAGATAATTGTAGGTGCATTGTAAGTGATTAGTCCGAAGGAATAGACGTGTGTTTTGTGTACCTGGTATTATATATGTTTTATTTGCTATTTTGGGATGGAATAGTATTTAAATTTTATTTGGAAATAAATCCACACATAAATGATAGCAATTAAATCCTAGCGATTTGTTGTGGATGTGAGAGTTTCTATGAGCTTCTATACGCAAATAAAACATTTTTGGAGACCTACTAGAGAATATTCAGTTCTAAACTATATTTATAATTTGTTTCAGTGCTATGGTCTCAAATCATATCACTATATATATATATATATATATATATACATATAATCTCCTGCTTTCGTGTAATATGCTACAATATTTTTGCGCAGGATGTATATTTTAACTACTAGTGTTACTGTATTGAAATAAATGAGATAATTCCCAGATTTATTGGGATTTGTCATCAAGGACAAAGAAACGAGTTGTGACCACACCTTAATATGAGCTATGTGGTCTTCACTTCAAAGGAGAGGGAGTGATACTTTCCCATCCTAGAGTGAGCAGAGATTAGATATCATGTGGATTAACCCTTTTCGCCTGTGCAGTTCCTTTTGTTACTGAAAAAAATGACAATTTCTATTGATTTCTTTATGTCCTTTGATAACATAGTTTATTGACCTGTGATACGGAAATATTTTTTTATTTCTATGTATTTTATATTGAGTTATTTTAGGTGTAGTAAGGGAAAGTTTTATTTACACGCTCACCAGTACATGACAATACGTTATTATATGCCAGAATTACCTATTAGATAAATGGAAAATATGAAAGAAGCTATAAGTGTTGAAGGCATGGATGGAGCTTGACGACGTTTCATTTGAGGAAATGACAAAAAACAAGTTGCAATTATGTGTTTTTGACTGTGTGCCATATGGCATGTTGGTGAACTACATTATGTGCTTGGATGAAGGCAGTTGCTAATTGAAGGCAAGGCGCTTTCTTCCGACTCCAAAAAAAAAAGAAAAGAAGAGGCGATAGGATTATAGTCCTTCTCCTCCATCCTCTAGCTTTGAAAGGATGTGCTAACCCCTGATGTTCATTTTCCTTTTACAGGATACAAATATATGGCGATCAAAGATTATGGTCCGATTAAAGATTGCTATCGAAAAGAGTTTAATCATCGGGGATTCATATTTTATATCAATTTACATTAACTTTTCCCATCAAATTTTACATCATGTCATATTGAAAGATTATTCATTAATCAAAGAAGATTTTTGGATCACCAATCAAACTTCATGCTCGATTAAAGAGATCATTGATTTGGAATTAATTGATAAAGCTATGGAATTCAAAGGAAATCAACTCAAACACACGTCATCATTCCACATTGCAATTTTACGTTTTCTTTGCGAAATATCAAGATCAATAACAGTTATCAGAAGCTAGGTAACAAAACATTTTAACAAGGAAGTTGTGTTTCATTTTAAACCAATATTAAAGAAGAAGAAGAAAACTTACAGAGCACTGAATTTTTATATTCTGATGAACCCTCATTGTGCTGCTTCTACTGCATATTTGTTCTAATTGATGATTACCTTTGTATATTTTATTATTTTGTAGTGTATATTCTTGTTGCGTGGTCACAATTCTTATTTTTCAGGAGTAAGTCAATGCCCTGATATATTTAGGATACTAGAGATCACATTTAATTAAATCTAGAGTTATATAATGTATCTAGGAACATATTTATGCAAATGTATTAAGTTATAAGTTTTATGACATATCCAGTGTTAAATAGAATATAAAAAATAAGTTAAAATTAACCAGTTGGTTAAAATAGTCCCATAAGTAAATAATGTTTTTTTTATGAAATTTTTTATTAGCATAGAATGAAACATACACATCAGAGTACAGTATATTACATCGTTTCATAACAACACAAAGACAAAGTGTTGAGGCAGTGTTAAACATAAGCAAAATCAGATGTGATCCCACAAGTGCAGATATACATATATAAAGATCTCGCAATTGAGTCCCAGTCCAGTGGTCATCCGTCCATGCAGTGGGGCAGAAGGTTGAAATGGTGTGCAAAGACAGTGTAGAACAGAGCAGCCCAGGATGGGCTGGCAAATAGAGTAGTGGGAGAGATAAGAAATCAACAAAAACGAAAGAAGAACGGAAAAAGGAGGAAAGAAGAGAGTAGATGGAGAGGAGAAAAAGGATAGAAGGAAAAGTAAGAAAGAGGAAGAAGAGAGGGGAAAAGAAAGAGAGAAAAAAGGGGTTGGGGAATTTACTGACCAAGGGAGTATAAGGGGGAGAGAGAGGAGCGACGTGGAAAACAAAGGAACAAACAAGGAAAACAAAAATGCGGGAGAAACAAACAGGCCACAGTCTACGTCACCTCGCCACTAGACCACCATGGAGGGCAAGTGTTTCAGGGTCCAGTCTAAAGGACCGCTCATGCAGGCACCAGGAGATGCCACAGCTGCAGAGGACCCACCCACGCTAGCAGAAACATGTGGGGCTGTTCCACAAGAGGAACACCGGGAGATCAGGCTTCCGTCAAATGTAGAGCATAATCTCCCGGTTCCATACAGTTCACCATCAGAGCTGACTGATTGTGCAGACTCAAGTTCAAGTCATCGCGGAGTGAAGCCGAAGAGACAAACTGCATCCAATAGTACCAGGTAAGGACAAAGGCCGGAAGTGAGCCCTCGTGAGAGGCAATCCGCTCCTCCACCTCTAACATCTCATCCACCTGGGATACCCATTCACAAAGGGAGGTAGGGAATCGATTTGACGTTTCCAGGATCAGTTGACACGCCGCCAGCAGGAGGCCATCGATGTCTTAAGGGATGCCACCGGTTGGCCCGTAAGCATCAGCGAAAATGTTTGAGGTGAATGGTTCAGCATTAAGTCAGTCACCTCTCGGATATCGGCTCTTACCCACCTCTAATATACTTGCAGAGGGAGGCATGACCACCAGATGTGGAGATAGGAGCCTAGTTCCTTGCCACATCTCCAACAGTCAGGATCCGCATTCCCAACGCATTGAAACAGTCGGAGTGGAGTGCAATACCAACGAACCAAATTCTTGTAGGATGCTTCATGATAGCGGACCCCACGTATAACGACGGTCTTTATATCCCTCAGGTCCCATCGTGCAAGAGTCCATGTCCATACAGTAATCACCAAAAAGATAACAATACATCCTGCCTCTTCAAACCCCCAAACGGCAGAGGCAAACCAGAAGGAAAAGGGCAAGGAAAGGGAAAGAAAAAAGATTACCTTCTGCACAAATACAATAATTAAAAATATATATAATAAAATGGGAAATACATAACGCTGTCTTCTAATGGAAGCATGTAAAATTCATGGTAATCACTTGGAAACTACCCTAATGCATTACATATAGCATGGTCCAAAAACTCTCTTAACTCATGTCATGGAACCCTGTGCTCAGAGACTGTGGACTGTACTAAAACCTTGCTTCTCTGCTATTCCCCTCATTTAAGCCATTGGTCGGTCTATGTTTTGAAAGTTAAAAATTATGTTTTTGTAACATTTCCCCCATCAGCACATAATCCAAATGCCTTTAAGCCTGTCCCTCATGCTCCCTGCCACCAGGGGAAGCCTGGGTTTGAAACCATGAGCTGGGTTTGAAACCCCAGCCAATCACCATCCAAGGAGCTAGACGGGCCAACCTATTCCATTTTACTGAGAATGAATATGATTTCTTGAAACCTTTCAAACCCACTATTTCTACCTTTTATGGACTACCGAAAATCCATAAAAATAGAACTGTTCCACCTGGCAGACCTATAGTTTCGGGGACTAATTCCCTTACCCACCAAGCCAGTACATACGTCGACAGTATCTTGTATAACATCGTCAAGAAATTGCCTTCTTATGTCCGCGATTCCAAACAGATGTTGAGAGAATTGGAAGGCAGTTGTATACCTCCTGAAGCGTTGTTGT
Source organism: Leptobrachium leishanense (assembly GCA_009667805.1). Taxonomy (NCBI): domain Eukaryota; kingdom Metazoa; phylum Chordata; class Amphibia; order Anura; family Megophryidae; genus Leptobrachium; species Leptobrachium leishanense. The sequence continues at coordinate 363,775,775 of CM019063.1, read as the reverse complement.
GCAGCCTTGACGTTCGTATCTTTATATAGTTGCATCCCACACATGTTGAGTTTACAATGCGTTAAGACCTTTCTCTCACGACGAGGTGAAATACACTATGAACATACCAAATTTGTGGTTGACCTTTTGGAATTTATCTTGTCTCACAATTTTTTCATCTTTGATGGCAAGTTTTATTTACAACTTGTTGGAGCTGCAAAGGGTTCTCCTTGCGCACCCTCATACGCCAACTTATTTCTTGGCTTTTGGGAGGAAACCATCGTCAATGGCCCCTCCTTAGCAGATTTCAGACCTTTTATTTTTAGTTGGCGTCGTTATATCGAAGATATTATGATCATTTGGACCTCCACCTCTGTCGAGTTTAGCAGACTTGTGGATTGTCTTAACGTTAACGAGTTTAATCTTAAATTTACATTTGAAATCCAACAATCAGGGTTGAACTTTCTCGATATTTCTATCAGCAAAAGTGTTGAGGGTAATTTGGTTTTTCTACCTTATACCGTAAACCCACTGCGTCAAACAACCTTCTGATGTGGTCAAGTCATCATCCTTTGCCATTGCGCCATGGTATTCCTACGGGGCTATACTTACGGCTAAGACGAACTTGCAGCACCATCGATGAATTTAAAATTAAGGCTAATGAGCTACGCCTGTCCTTTAAGGATAAGGGTTATCCCAACAGAGTCCTCAAAGGGGCCTACAAACGTGCCTCATTGACTGACCACCATTTGCTACTGCAAGACAAACACCCTGGGCGCAACTCTGATACCATCAGAATGATAGCCAATTATGATCAAGGATGGAAGGCTGTTAATGACATCTGCTTGAGATATTGGCCTTTATTGACTCAAGACCCACATCTCAAAGAATCTCTTTCCCATAGACCTAGTATCACAGCTAGGCGCTGCACCAATCTTAACGATTGATTGGTACATAGCCACTTTCAACCATCACGTGAAGTCACACGTACTTGGCTTTCTAACACACTACTGGGTATGTACAAGTGTGGTAGATGCAGTGCTTGTCCTTACGTTTGTAATAGGTCCAAAGAATTTCATAATTATAACAATTCCAGATCATATACTGTTCGCCAATTTCTGAACTGCAACTCTTCTGGTTTTGTTTATCAACTCATCTGTTATTGTGGCAAGTACATTGGCAAAACCATTCGCCCCCTTAAAACCCGCATTTTGGAGCATGTTAGGGCCATTCGGTTGAATAAAGATACCCCAGTGGCTAGACACTTTCAAGTATGTCGGGTTTGTTCCCTTAACAATTTCAAATTTGTGGGTATCGAATAGACTTGTGCGCCGATTTTTTTTTCGGTTCGACTCGGTTCGGTTCGTTCGGATGTTTAAAATTTTCGAATCGGCTCGTTTCGGCCGATTTCTGTTTCGATTCGGTTCAGCTCGTTTTCCGTATACATTTTTTTTCGGAATATCGGCCATATGACGGAATGGGATGTTGTTCCGCCTGCGGGTGTGCTCTATCTGCGTGGCCCCGTCGCTTACCGCTGGCCCGACTACCGAGTGACGCACACTCGGCGTCTCGTGCGGCCTGGCGTGACCCTGGAGGGGTTAGCGGCGGTGGAGGACCCCTGCCTAGCACCAGCCCGACCACTGAGCCATACGGTACTCAGCGTCCCGAGCAGCTGGTTCACTGACCTTGTGGGTGTGGGACGTCTGTGGAGATCGGATCTGGCAGCCGCGGAGAAATATTCGGATCTTATGTGGGAAAACGTTTCGGATTTATGCGGGAAACGTTTCGATCCAGGTGCGGGTGAATCTTCGTATCTCCGGTGAAGGACTTTTCGGATCTGAACTGGATGCAGCTTCGGACCTTGCGGGAATCGGCAGAGTCTTCGTATCTTACCGCAGTCCCTCGCAATACCGAAGCGCTACGTACACAGCCGCGCCCTTCGGATCGATCTCCGTCTGATGGTCTGGAACCGAACCTCATACGCTGCGCCTCTAACCCTGATGCTCGATGCAGGCACAGGGCGCTCGGTTCGGATCGGATCGTCTGGTCACCGTACCCTGAGACCGCGGGGATACTCAGAAGGTAAGCACGGCGGAGAAAATAACACATCAGACGAGGCTGGATGCACTGCTAAATCTGGCTTTATTATTCACAGCTCAGGCATTTATCAACTTCACACAAATTACAATACAATGGAATCCCTGCCCGCCCTCCCAGGACCCATTGGCCATTACAGTTCAGGGAGTCGCCGATTCGGACCGGATGGTCCGAATCGGCCATTTTACGATTCGAACCGGATGGTTCGAATCGGCCATTTTCCGATTCGAAGAATCTGATAACGGCCACGAGGCAATCGGAAAATGGCGGCGCGGCAAGGCAAACACAGGGAAATACATTTCACAACGCAAACGGGGACACTTTATTACACCACACATAACCACATCTAAATAAACATACTTTAAAACTCTGTGCGTGCCACCGCACCTAATTGTCCATGGCCATTCTACTGTCCCTGCACCGCCCCTGGCTGAGGGTGCTGAGCCATTCCGTGACAGGCCATTTTCGTGTTTTCGGGTCACTCTGCTCGTTTTTTGTATCGACTTTTCGTGATTTCGGAAATTTTCGTTTTTTTCGGAACGTCTGTTCTCCTCGTTTCAAAGTGTCTAACTCTATTCGTTTTGACGTAAACTACTATGGTTTACTTTTTTTATACTTTATATATTTTTTTATAATTAATTATTGGTTTGTTTTTCAGATCCGATAATTCATTGTGTCGATACGATAATTCTGGCGATTCTATTGTTTTTTTTTTATTACATTAAGATCCTTTTTTTCTTATGAATATACATTTCACAACTTTATTTAATCATATTAAAATGGTATGAAAGGAACACAAAAAAATGAACAAAACGATTTAAAAAACGCTAAACTGACCCAAATGGTCTGACTTTAAAAATAAAAACCAGAACAAAAGGTTTTAAAACGGAAAAATAGTTGATCAAAATGATCTGAAACGAAAAAAAACCCAACAAATAAAATGATTTAAAACAGACAAAAAAAATTAACCCTTTCGCTGCTGAGGCATTTCACGGCTTCCCTTCACGCCTGTGTGCTGTGCTGCTGAGCTAATTTTTAACAGTTTCGCTCATCATGTTTAAACACGTTTTGAAGCCTTATTTTATAATATGACCCAGACATGTTATATATCATTCTTTCCGGCAGACTCGGCAGATTCATAATATATCATTATCATTTGTATGCTTCATGTCCTGTCTGTATATTATAACAAAAAATGCAATAAAATTAGAATTTTCAATGTTTTACAAGGTGTAAAGTGTTTTTTTTCACATTTTAACATGCGAGTGTTTGCGGTTATATTTTATGAGTTGCGTTTGTTAAAAAAAATTGAAATGGGGACTTAGTGTAATTTTCACCCAAATTTTTTTTTAACAAACGCACCCCATACAAAAATCCTTAGTGCAGAATCATTGTTCACATTATAATTGAAATGGAAACAATATTGCTGCATTAACAAAACAAAACAAAAAACCTGTTTATTTTTTTATATTTTATTATATTTTAATTTTTATAATTTTTAACATTGTCATGTTTGGTATCGTTGGAAAGGCCATGCTCTGGTCGATCCAAAGATACCAAACATTAACCGATAGCTGCCGCGGATCGGAGATAGGGGGTTCATTGGAACCCCCTATCTCCACCATTGGTCGCAGTTAGGGTTAACTCCAGAACTGACGTCATTGTGACGAGGTCTTGGGACTGTCGGCAGCTGCCGTTCCCCCACGCTGTTGTCTTCCTGCAAAGACGTGACCATGTTGGCGGGCAGCGTCTTAGTGGGCAGCGGTGGGAGAGAGAGAGCTCATAGCTGGGAGGAGGTGTTGCGTGAAGCTGCAAACAGGACAAATAAACTAGACCTGAGCCGCACTGAGGATCTTTGGGTTGTGTCGGAGAAGACTTCACGCAGTGCTGCCATCAATATTTTTTGATAAATTCTTGGTTATACAATGAATGTGACTGTGGACAAAAATCCATGTTGTTGTGACATCGCCTAAGCTTAACAAAACCATGCCACGTCGGTAATCAAATCTCAAGGCAGTACAACAAGGTTGTGTTAGTGTGTGACATTTTTTGGCCAGGCAGGCAGTGTAGAATGTGCACAGTCACATTCATGGCCACAAATATGTTGACAAATTTATGACAAAGGGTCCATAGAAATGTCAATAAATTTATGTACATATAATTTTAACAGTGTGGAAACCAAGCAATACATATTAACTTATTAAGTAAGGAAAAGCAACGCACACAAACAGGAAAATATAGAAAAAATATAAAATTTATTTACAACATGCCACATGGCATTGGCAAACTGCCCAACAGGGACACAAACATAGGGGAGGAGGAGGCTGGTCTCTACTGCCGCTCCAGGATGTCAATGGCGTTATTAAAATGCTCCCTGAATTCCTGGAGCAACTCCTGGATGGCTTTGAGGTTGGTGCCAACCAGGCGTAGCTCGCCGATCGCCATCCTGACGCTGGACCTGTCAGTGTCCAGTCTGGCTTCTCCTTCTATATATCCAATAAATGAAAGAAGGAAAATACAGTAAGTAAAGCAGGTTTCTATTTTTGACTGAAAGTCTTGAAAAAATATAACAGTAGTATATACCAGTGCTGGCGGCCTCCTGAGGCTCCGACTCCTCCGACTCCTCCTCCTCCTCCACCACCACCGTCAGCATCTCTTCCGGTGCTATATCTAAGAAATGAAAGAAATAAAAAATACAGTAAACAACAAAACTAATTTATTTTTGAACAAAATTCGATGCAAAATACAACAGTAAAAAAAAAACCTGGACTCGCGGCCTCCTGCTGCGGCTCCGGCTCCCTCTCTCCATCATGGCCCTCCTCCTGCTCCTCCTCCTGCTCCTCCTCTTACTCCTCCTGCTCCTCTTGTGCTATATATAAAAAAATTAAATGAAAATACAGTAAACAAAAAATGTTTCTGTTTTTGACCAAAAGTCGTTGCAAAATAAAACAGTATATACCAGCGCTGGTGGTCGCCCGTGGCTCCCCCTCCTCCTCCACTGGGGCACTGGTGCCCGCCAGGGCAGATGCTGCCTTTGCCTTCTTCCTGTCTTCTGCCAAATCCAAAAAATAACACGTAAATAATGCAGACTGGAAAAAATGGTATATCTATACACTATATTGCCGAAAGTATTGCGACACCCCTCCCACTACCCACTAGCACTACCAGCTTGACCCACCACTACTCCCATCTCATAGTTCTAAAGTCACAAAATATTTATTTATTTCCTCTGCACATAGACATATATTACCGTTCAATTATATATTTTTTTCAGAAGTAAACATTACGTTTATTCAATAAAAAGTATTATTTGTGTTGTGTGCGTACAAAACGCATTGTGCTGACTGCTTTTAGTTATTTTATAGATGCCTCAGCTTCTGCGAATAAAACTGTGGATATTGCAGAAACAACAGAAATCCACCATTTTGTTTTGAAATTTGCATCTAAAGCGTTCAATGACACTGCTGTAGCAAACTGAATTGATGCGCTGCAACAATTCAGCAGCTGCTGAGGACGTAGTGAACGCGGCTCTGTTTGGATGCACTTTCAGAAGAACTACATGTCCCATACTACCACTAAGCAGAGACGCAGAGATTTTGTTGATGCGCAGGTGGGAGCCAATATTGGGCAAGCTGCGGGTCATCTCATATGCATCACTCAATCACAACAACCTCCCCCCCAACACACTACAATACACAGTGCCAAAAGAAATCCAGCATTGTAATTTCATCTACATACATCAAATATCACAATTTTCACGAATACGTAAAATCACAAAAAAGAAGAGCTATGGCAAAAATACATGTATGAGTCCTGAAAACACAAAGCTATACACATTGCATAAAAACAGGACTAGATAAATCAACGTATTTCTGTGCACATTAGCACATGCAAGCACATTATTATTATTATACAGGATTTATATAGCGCCAACAGTTTGCGCAGCGCTTTACAATATAACCTGACAATGACACTTACGTTTGGCTATGACGCAACGGATGTGCCTCAGCTGCTCCTGCTCGCGTGCCTTCAGATCGGACCAGCGTTTTCGGAGCTGGTCCTTCGTCCGTTCTTTCCCAAATAATTCCGCGATGGTGGTGCGTAGCTTATCAAGGATACGGTCCTTGCGTGCGTTATTCTTTCTGCCGTAAGGGCCCTTACGGCAGTCGTAATCTTTTTATCAAAGATGCGGACCAGCTCCAACATCTCTTCAAATGCCATGTTGCTGGCCCGCTTCTTCCTGGGTGGTGCCTCTGGGGTGGAAGCAGATGAGGAGGTGTCCGAATGGGACTCTCTTCTTTCAGCCATGATATAAATTATAAATAAATTCAATATTTTTTGGCCTGTCAAAAAATTGTCAAAACTCTCTACAAAAATGGCTCAATAAAGTTTACGACATCCGCGCGCGCGCATGCGTGACCCGCGGACGAATCGGATCCGATTACGAAAGAATTATCGTATCGACAGCATTAGCGGATCATTGGAAACAAGTGATACGCATTTACAAATACAAAATTTATAGAATCAGCGATATAACCGATAATAATTAAATATACGATGTCCAAAATTACCGAAATGGAACCGAAATCACGAATGGAACTGAAATCATGAATAGAGCGAAAATAAATTTCGATTTGACACATTTCAAGTCCATTTGAAAACTCCTAAAATTTTTCGTTTCACCTCGGAAAAGTTTTCGGATCTGCCGGTTTTCGGATCTGATCCGATTCGGAAATTCGGCCGAATCCGAAGACACGAATCGGGAAATTTCGTGAAAATTCCGAAATTCCGAAACCCAAAACGCACATCCCTAGTATCGAACAGGTCAGACTTGGCCCTAGAAAGGGCAATCTTGATGTTAAGCTACTCCAACGTGAAGCTTTTTGGATTTACCAACTTAATACTCGTACCCCCTCTGGTCTTAATGAAGGCTTTACCTTTGCCCCTTTTGTTTGATTTTTCCAACTCCTTTATTACCCAGTCCCACTATTCGTCAAGTTATTTCATATTTTTTATTGTCTCTACATTTCTAGCACAATTTTTATGACACTTTACATGTCCTGGTTAGTTGTTCTTATGGGAGCTCACATATAGCCTCTTTTTCCGCTTTTGGTGGATCATGTTATACCACCATTATAGCCTATTCATATATATGCACATATTTTTCATCTGTGGCTTCCGCTATTTATAGTCGTGCTTGGCATCATCGCCTTTTGCAGCAATATGATTGATGTCCAGCCTCATATCTTTGATTGGTTAATCCTACGCTTGGGGCGTGTTTCTGTTTCCTTCCTGTTGATTGGTCGGCTGTGGCACATGGTTTACTGGCACGCAGTGAGCGCCCTGATTCCCGGCGTGTGTAATTTGTGATTGTGGCTTCGAGGCGTTCTAACCTTCAGTTGCTCCCTAATTATATTTGCTATTTATATAGCGATACACTTCTAGGACAGTATAGCTCAGGATTAAGCCCATATCGGGCGAAACGCATCGAGCGATGTCAGTACTTACTTGTTTTTAATATTCACCTTCTTCTCTTTGTATGGGGGTTGTTTTGCGGACTACCCTGGCGGGTATTATTTTATAGATTAGAGGTGTGTAGGTGGCACAAACCGCCGAGGTAATCAGATAGAACTCTACTCATATACCTTTCATCCGGTTGGATGTCTTGTCGCCAGTGTGGACTCCTATGAGGTGCCGCTACCCCATATTTGTGTGTTGCTTTCTTTCTTTTTTATTGTGTGGTTTCTTTTCAATAAATGATACATTGTTGTGACACCTTCCCTGCACTTTGTGCAATTGTTCTCTCTATTCCATTTAAGGACTGCACAGCATTCACTTTAATGGAAACACCTGCAGAAACCTTAAACCCTAGTGCTCTGAAAACCCTTTGCTCCAGCAGGGTGCACTTTTGGCGTCATGGGAGCTACGGGGTGATTTTCAGGAGGGAGCTCCATCGGGATCCCACATTGTTGAGCATCTCTTGGCCCCAGGGGTTCACACAGCAGCAGCCATGCAACATCACCTGGGGTAACTGCTACACGTTGCCATTCTTGCCCCAGCCTCCGGATTTTGGCGCGTTTTGGACTGTGACACCATAGGGGCCCAATCTATAAAATGGTAGCCCGGATTGCCACTGCTCCCCTGAAATCCCCCCCAAGCAAGGACCCTTGCTCTGTATGACTGCAGTTACAGTTATTTGTAAGGCGCCACCAAGTTTCGTAGTGTTGCACAATGGGAGAGACAGAATAACCAATATACATACAAGTTAAACACATAGAACAGTATCAGAGAGGCACCTGCTCAAGAGTTTACACTCTGAGAGGACCTGACGGAGAGCAGGGAAAGAGGCGGTTACAGGATGTCTGGGTGGGCTAGGATGTTAACTGTTCTTATCTGATTCTGTACCAAATAAAAAGAGGCCTGTTGAAATGGCCAGTGAGTCTGCTTAACCCAGTATGACCAGTGTCGTCTGCTTTATTGGGAGAAATTAAGAACTGACATTGATTCGGCACTGCTTGCTGAGGGGAGAATCCGGGAACTGGTGGAGAATGAACCAACGCGGCCGAGGGAAAATATTTGACCGGGGCTTGCGTAACTCAGTGTTAGCATGGCAGAAGAGGGGGTAAAAAGCCCAATGATGCTGTATGGGAGTCAAACAAGAAACAAGAGAAATTTCAATGTATCGTTCCTGGTAAAGTACTTTATAAATAAATAAATAATGTATTGGAAGTGCTCAAATCAGTGGTTATGAGTTTGATTTGTTTTAACCATCATAATGCGATTGAATGTGATGTATACCAATATAAATAGGTACTGCCACAGTAAGAGTTTAAACACAGCGCTACACTCTCCCCCTCCTAGAACTCTTGGGTCTCTCCAAGGAGGTACAACAGTTACATTTACATTTTTATACAATTAGATAACAGATACAGGGTTGGCAGCAAACATACAGTGGGTTAGATACACTTCTTCAAGTTGACTCATGTTTTGTGCTACCTCAGCTAACATAGCAGACACTTCGGGCAACCTCTGCACTGTGGTGATGGCCTCTTCAGTGCTATGTCCTGGTGAGTCGTAGGTGAGTCGCTGGGGCGGTCGAACAGAGCGCTTTGGTTCAAGCTCAATCCGTTCCTCTTCAGGTGGAAGTACTATAGGTGCTGGCTCAGTCCTTCTTTCTACTACTGGAGCAGACATTTCTTCGGAGTATGATCCCTCCAGTGAAGGCATAGAACTGTAGTCATAAGACTCGGCTTCAGGAGCTACAGGAATTTCAACAGTCTCAGGAATCTCTAGCTGAAATTCAAGAGCTTCAGGGATTTCAACAGTCTCAGGGACTTCCAGCAGAAATTCAGGAGCTTCAGGCCTCAAAATACTCTCCCACCGCTCAGGAACAACGACAACCTCCTCAGGCTCCGGCGAGCGCATCCAATCTAGACAATAACTCTCTTCTTCACTGTCTCTTTCGCTCTCTTCGACAACCCGGGTCTGTTGAGACCGAGTAACAGGAGGCAAACGTGGAGCAGGCGGATTCGGCGGAGGCAGTTCGTACCCAACTGGCATCCTCACAGCCTCTCTCAAAGGTAACAAATGATTCCGGTGCCAGTTCTTAAGAGGCCCAGCCTTTCCATCCGGCCGGATTTGATACACCGGCAGACCCGGCAGTTGCTTGCAGACAATGTAGACTTGAGAACTCCATCTATCCGCCAACTTGTGTCTCGCAGCAACACCCAAGTTCTTCAACAGAACCCTATCACCGGGTTGCAGATCTTGTATCCGAACTTTCAAGTCATAATTCCTCTTGTTCCTTTGCTCCCTGTTTCCCGAGGTCAAACGGGCCTGTTCAAACGCAGAAGCCAGGTTCTTACGAAGTCTATCCACGTAGTTTCTATGGGAAGCTACCGACGTCTGGTCTAGAGATAACCAAATGCCAAATCAACCGGCAGTCGAGCTTCTCTTCCGAACATAAGACGGTACGGTGAGTATCCAGTTGCATCACTCTCCATACTGTTATATGCATGCACCAGAGTAGCTATGTGACGACTCCAACTCTGCTTCTCTATGTTCGACAAAGTCCCCAGCATATTCAGCAGCGTGCGATTAAACCTTTCAGGCTGAGCATCACCTTGAGGGTGATACGGTGTAGTTCGGGTCTTTTGGATTCCCAACAGTTCCAACAATTGCCCAACAAGTCGGCTTTCAAAGTCTCTACCCTGATCAGAGTGTATTCTCCTCGGCAGGCCGTAGTGAACAAAGAACTTTTCCATCAGAACCTTGGCTACTGTCGGAGCGCATTGATCTTTCATGGAAAAGGCTTGGGCGTAACGGGTGAAATGATCAGTCACTATCAGAATATTCCCTTGCCCGCTAGCATCCGGCTCTAAGCACAGGAAGTCAATGCACACCAAATCCATGGGTCCCTGACTCTGTAGATGGCTCATTGGAGCGGTTCGGGTTGGTAGAGTCTTCCTCTGAATACACCTCAGACAGGAATGGCAGTAACTTTCCACTTCAGCTCTCATACAAGGCCAATAGAATCTGTCTCGCACCAGCTTAAAAGTTCTTTCAGCACCCAAATGTCCATGCTCATCATGTAACAATCGCAGCACACTCTCTCTATGCTTAGTGGGAAGGAATAGCTGTTGAGTCTCTTCAGCGCTTGTTGAGGGGCCCCTTCGGTAGACCACCCCATCCAACATCTTCAACCGTTCCCACTCTTTGTAGACCAATCTGGCTCCATCCGGGGAATTGGTCAGCAGAATTTCCCGCTGGTTCGCAGTTAGGGCCTTTATGGTCAATGCAATTAAAGGGTCCCTGGCCTGATCCGCCTTCAGGTCTTGTTTTGAAAAGGTAGGTAGACTTTCATCCCTCAATTGTGTAGGGTTACAGTAAAACTCAGGAACAGCCGCAACCATGACTCCTATGGCCTCCGCTTCAATCCCTCCCTTGACCCGGTGCTCTGCTCCTTGACACAAAGCTTGCACCCCGTCTGGAGTTAACTGAGTCCATTCTGTAGTGTAGGGTCTTCTCGATAAAGCATCAGCATCTTGATTATTCACCCCAGGGCGATACTTCAGGCTGAACCGGAACCCTGACAGAGCGGCCAACCACCGATGTCCCGTAGCGTCCAGTTTCGCAGTAGTGAGAACATAGGTAAGAGGATTGTTATCTGTTTTTATCACAAACTCGGCTCCATACAGATAGTCTTTTAACTTGTCTACCACTGCCCACTTCAAGGCTAGAAACTACAACTTGTGGGTAGGATAATTATTTTCTGAAGGCGTAAGGCTCCGACTCACGTACGCTACAGGCCTCAGCAATCCGCCATACTCCTGATACAGGACTCCTCCTAGTCCTTCTCTGCTGGCATCCACATGTAACTCATATGGCTTGTGCGGGTCCGCATAGGCCAAGACAGGAGCTTGAGTTAGACTCTCTTTTAGCTTCAAGAAAGCTATCTGAGGAGTAGCATATTGGTCTGGGATGGTTCTCCGGTTCAATGTGCGGTAGTCTATGCATAGGCGGACAGAACCGTTCTTCTTCCGGACCATCACTATTGGAGATGCTTATGGACTCCTGGACTCTTGGATCACCTTGGTTCTTTGCAATTCATTCAGCTGTTCTCGCAGATCATCTAAGTCTCCCAGCGGAACTCGCCTTGACCTTTCACGAAACGGCTTGTCTTCTTGTAATCGAATGCGGTGCTCGGTACTTTTAGCTAGGCCTACGTCGAACTCATCCTTCGAGAACAGTTCTCTCCACTTCAAAACTTGAGACTGAAGACGTTTCTTCCACTCGGATGAAATGGGAGCGTCCTTGGGGTGGAATCTTTCATCTGGAATCTCTTTATCCACTCCCCCTCCTAAATCGGTGGAGAGGGGCGTAGCGGACTCTACCTGCCCGATAGGCATTCGTGCTTTAAGGACTACTGGAGAATCAGACACATTGCACACGCTGACTGAGACTCTTCCTCGTGTTCTTTTCAGAGCTTTAGTGGAGATTATTTCAGGGATTACTTCGACTGCGGTTTCACTCCCATGATTAAAATCGGTTTCCAGTACCACATAGGGACCTGGTTGCGACCCATTCAACTTGACTGAAGCCCGGAAACTTGCTACTTCTCCTGCTTGCAGAACCTTCTCCGTTCCTTCTAATCTCCATAGGCGCCCCACTTCGGCAGGTGCCTTCTGTTCTTCGACCATCCTCTGATAGACCGGACGTAACATTGGGTGCACTCCTTGAGTAGAACCTTCTTCCAATACGATAGGTGTCAGGAGACCCCGCACCAAATCAGTATTCGTCCCCACTATCATGGAACTTCTGTTTGCACCTGAGGGTCGAGGACACACAATGGCCAATGCATCACAACCTCCCGACTGTCCGATGACTTCAGATCCGATCTCCAATTTCACCTGTAGATACCCGTCATAGGGGAGTTTCTCAGTTCCGATACCCCAGATTTCCAGATCCTTCAATTTCTGTAAAGGAATGTGCTTCAAATGTTTCTCATAGAAGTCTCTGTAGATCAGTGTCACTTGAGCCCCTGAGTCCAACAGGGCTTTAGTGTAGACTCCCTCCACTTGGATTGGCACAATAGGAGAAGGACCTATCAGTTGATCAGGAAACTTGGTGGCGGTATCAGGACATTTAGACCCAGTTTACTGTACCCTGGCCTTTTTCTTGGCCCGTATAGGTTTTGGGTGTGCATTGCTTCCCCATGACGTAGGTCCGGATGCTAAGGGAGTAACTCTTTCAGTCCTGGCAGGCTCAGCAGTTGGCCGGACTTTGGGCCCTCTCGCCCTCTTGGCCCTGGCTTGATTTTTGGAGCGGGGTTCAATCTTCGGGCACCTAGGTTGCTCCTTCACTGGCGCCCTCTGGCGTTTCCCGCCGGTGAGGTAGATAACAGTCCCTCTAAGGCTTTTAACAACTCATCAACTCTATTCCTCTCAGGCTTTCGGTCTTTGCATTGTGCGCGGAAGTGGCCCATTTCTCCACAACCCAAACACCTCTTCTTAGCAGTCGCCTGTTGTGATTCAGTTAAAGGACCTTGGCTAGACGCCACAGCAACTCCAGTTGTCTGCATGCCTGTAAGGAACTTCTGCATCTCTGCCTGCATCTCTTTCACCTTCATCAACACTCGGCACAGTTCCGCGTGCGCCTGCTGCAATTCGGCTTGAGCTTCCTGTACTTTCTTAACAGTTTTGTGCAACTCACCACGTTCAGAGAGGTGTAATTCTTTCGCAGCCCCTCTGTGGATTTAAAAGCAATCAGGTGCTCTTGCTCGTCCACGTCGGACCCGTAAGTATCCAGCGAATCGCTTTCAGGCTGCCGACCGTCGTTATGCCTTACAGGTTGTGCGTAAGCTCTTTCCCCTCGCCTGAAGGATTTTTCCTCCAGCAAAGCCTCCTCCTCTCTGACAGCTCGGATCAGTTCCAGGTACTTCAGTTCTTGATTACCTGCTCTGCTTCTCAGCTGCAGCATCACTGGATCTAGAGGTTGAGAGCCCCTCAGGATCTGTTTTATTCGGATCTTATCCACTTCGGCCGGCTCGGCCCCTTTCTTGAGGAGTATCTGGTGCAGAATCTTATCTAGACGCCTCATGTATTCGGTCATTCTCTCACCTTTCCGCTGATAGGTGTGTTCATACTGATATACAAGCTCTGCGGCCTTTTCTGTTCGCCCAAAAACTTCCTCCAAAACGTTTAAATAATCTAAAGCAGTACAGTCTTTTCTACTCAGTTTTAGGTTTCTCACCGCTTCTGACGCAGGTCCCTTTAAGCTCTCGGTGATCCTTTGCTTTTTCTGGGCTTCAGGGACGTCCCACTCATCCAAAGCCTGCATCGCCTGTTCCACCCATTCCTCAAAAGTTTCTTCTCCCGCCGGAGTTGGTACGTTTCCTGTAAAATTTCTCAACCGTCGATAACCGAAGTTAGTGTGCAGAGGGCTTGTTCTCTGACACATAGCCAGCAAATCTCCAATAGCCACTATGAATTCAGGCCCGATCATGGCCAACGGACTGGGCGCGGGAACACTTGCGGATTCGCCACGTGGCGCACTTGGCTGAATCAGTTGGACTTCCACCTCATCGGTCAGCTTCATGCTCGCGCCCTGAAAACATACTGGAACACCCTTTCTCCATTCAAAAAGAACATACGTGTGAGAGGTATCTGTGTTCTTTTTAATGTCCAGAATTAACCCCCGATGGTCTGGTGTCAGCACGGCCACGGCCTGGCGAATCTGATCTTCGGCCCAAGTGTCTGCGGGAATATCCATGACTATACAACATTCTAACTGACTACTGTGCTTCTCACACCATTCGGCAACAGTGTCTGGATCCATATTTAACCCTTTAGATGCGGTTTTTCCAGAGACTGGATCCCGGAAACGAGCCCCCACGTGTAGCGCTCACTCCCGGAGGAGCCGCTGGAAATGAACCACGGGTCAGTCTCCCCGCACTAGGAATAAATATACTCCAGCACCGTTGTGGATTTTATAAATTATATAGTTTACTGAAGTAAAAGGCATAAAATAAGACACGGTGTTCGTAGATATATTTACAGTATTTCGTATTGCGGTAAACGCGCAGCGGGAAAAAGAAATGCGAGACTTTGTATTTCTGGAAAAATACACGACCGAGCAGAAAAATACAATGCTTCGTAATTACGAGAAACGCGCAGCGGAAAACAAAATAAGATGCAAATCTTTTCCCCTTTTTCGGATCTTAGGGAGTGAGTCCCGAACAGGTTAAGTCCCGAATTGTGAGTGTATGTGTGTGTTATGGTACCCGGGTACTATTCAACTGGCCAGTGAATCTTTTAAGTGATGTCTTCGACTAGTCAAGTTGGGGCCCTGTGGGTTTCAGAAATAAACAACAGCGTGCGTGCTTGAGCTTTTGTAGAACCGGCCTTGGAGGCCTCTCACCCATCCGTTGATCACCAATGCTCCACTGACCCAGGACGTCTCTCCGCTTGTCTCCGCGCTGGGACACCGGCTATTGGATCGATAATCAGGCTCTCTGTGCTCTGGTCCGGACTTATCCAGCTACCGCCTGCTCTCCCATCCAATGGACTCGCGGTACTCCTCACTTGGGGTCCTCAGCTTGTCTGGACAAACTCTGGGGTGATGATGGTCAGTGGGTAAGGCTCCTTCTGGCAAGGCAGGATAACCCCACTCGATTCCTGATAGGCCACACTTGCGCTCTGGCCTAGTCACGGTTCCACTCTGCAGCACTGCGTCCTCTTCCATGCACTCCCTGGTGCGCTCTGGCGCGTTATCCACGAGGCTCAGGATGTACAGCGTCTGTGTCCTACCCACTTCCTGTCTGTTTGCAAAGCACGCCGGGAAATGTAGTCCCAATGTTCAGTGTCTCTGATCGTGCTTGTCTCCCTCCGGTGGCCAAAAATAGGTACTGCCACAGTAAGAGTTTAAACACAGCGCTACAAATATAATATATACAGGGTTATTCAAAGAGATCCAAATTGTGGCCGAAAGGTAACCGAACAGGGAAATTCAGTGTACGGTTACGTATCCTGGCCATTCGGCTATCCAGAGAGCAAGCAGTTTGCCAAATGTTGGCGAATTTCTTTTTTTTGTTTTGAGAAAGGATTTTACCAGGAAGGATACATTGAGATTTCTCTCGTTTTCAAGTATATCCTGGCTGGCGAGTCTGTACCGTTAGGTGTCTTGCCCAAGGACACTTAATGTAGAGGTGCTCGTCGGGATCGAACCCATGTCTCCACAGGCTCTCTCCACTCAGAGCAGTGATGTTACCTCTACTCCACCCAGCCGAATTGCCTGCACATACAGTGCCGTTCGTTGCCTGTTCGAGGGCAGTAAATTCTCCATAGAGAAACAATGCTTCGTCTATTCAGAGAACAAAAACCAGCAGTGAAAAGTTGCCGCATTGCTCTGCTGTTCGGTGGTTTCATGTGGCAGATTTATTCAGGCGAATCCCATAGGCTTCAATGTTAAAAATATTCCCGTTTTAATCCAATGTCTAATAAACCGTTGATTATAATATTCTGCAGTAAAAGTCTGTTTATTTATAGATTTTTTTATGATCTTTTAGGCATTTTTTGGGATTTTTTTGCGAATTTTTTTCCATTTTTTTAAAATAATTTTTTCTTTTTTCTGTAACAGCCCTTTTTATTATCATTTATTGGATCTTATATGTAAATTTCAGACATTTTCGTTCTGTAGTTTCTTTGCAAACAGCGTTTCACTTTTCAAACATTCAAGCGTACTGTGTTTTTTTTTGTTCACTCCATTTGTCTGCGGTATCGGCTTTGTCCGGCGGCTGCTCTGCGCTGTGATCGGCGGCTGCTCGGGTTTCTCCAACGTGTTCGGCGGGGTTAATCCAGATGTTTTTGCCAGTTTCGTGTACCTTTGCGGGGTTTTGCAGTGAGTGTTCGTCGGGTTTGCGGCGACTTTTCCCTGTGGTCCCTGTGGTGCTTGCTGACTACACCGCAGAGTGCCGAAATGGGATCGCCAAATCGCACCGAATTGAAGAGAATGAAAAGTCACTGAACATGCGGTGACTTTTTGATTCTCTTCGAATAACCCTGATAGTCTTCAGGAGACCGAAAAGGCCCTAAACAGTTCCTGATAAAACTGTCCTGGAGATAACCCAGCATGTGATTAAAATGCATCTTAAAAGATTTTGGAATTAGCCTGTTCTGACCTATCTCTGGATTCCTCACATGGAAGGTAAATTCCTGATCTTTTTTAAGGTTCTTACAATGCATCTTATGTAATCTGTCGTAGGTTTTGTGACTTTATCACAATTGTGACTTAAATAGCTTTCAGAAAAAGGAAAGAATCACTCTTTTATGCATATTACAATAATAGGTATAGTATAGCTTGCTGACAGTTGGTAGACACAATGCCGGCCATATATATTTTATATGAAGGGATCATACTTGGGTTAAGACTTGGAAAAATTTAGTTCCATTTCAGCAAAGGCACTATGTTGTGTTGTGTTTTACCATCCCACAGATTTTATGAAGTGTTAGGTTTCTGATAAGCACCCCTTGTTATCAACCGTAAGTTTAATAATTTAATTACAGTCAAATTTTAATCATTAATTATATTTCTTAGTATTCTATTGACTGGTGCATTTTTTTAAAGACTAAAACTAAATTTATAAAATATTTAAAGTATCATCAAACTCGGTCTTAGTGTGTGTTCCTGGCGAGAGCTCTTTACGTTTTCTATTGCTTTTATTGTAGGCCCTGTGTACCATCTAAGGTACAGCGAGCACACAGGACTGATTGCTACTTGGGCAGTTACCTCTTTTGCCTGTGCAGAGGACCAACATATTTTTCCCTTCAATATAAAATTTCGATTTTGAAAAATACCTTAGCAGTATTTGCAAATGTGAATTCAGCCCTGATCATTAGGGCAATGGGCACCTTCCAAGTATTAATAACATGTGTAGCGCTGTGTTTAAAACCTTACTGTGGCAGTACCCATTTTTGGCCACTGGAGGGAGACAAGCGCGATAAGAGACACTCAACATTGGGACTACATTTCCCGGCATGCTCTGGGAACGGACACAGGAAGTGGGTGGGACATGCCGAGTTACATCCTGAGCCTCGTGGAGATAGCTGGCAGAGCGCGCCAGGGAGTGAAAGAGACAGGACACAGTGCTGCAGAGTGGAACAGTGACTAGGCCAGAACGCAGGTGCGGCCTATTAGGATTCCAGATTGGGTTATCCAGCCTTGGAAGAGGGAGACCCAGTGATCCACAGATATTACCCAAGCTGCTATCAAGGAAGCCGGAGGACCCTCGAGTTAGGAGTACTGCAGGTCTATCGGATTGGGAGAGCAGGCGGTAAGCCGGACAAGTCGTGGCCGGAACATAGAGAGCCAGACAACGGATCCAGTAGCCAGTATCCCAGTGAAGCATCGAGCGGAGAGACGTCCTGGGTCAGCGGAGCCTTGGTTATCGAGCGGATGGGTGAGAGGCCTCCAAGGCCGGTTGTAAAGCAAGAAGCACACTGTTGTTTGTTCCAAAAACCCACAGGGCCCTAACTTGACTAGTCGAAGACACCGCTTTAAGTAATTCACTGGCCAGTTGAATAGTACCCGGGTACCATAACACACACACACACTTACAGTCCGGGACTTAACCTGTGCGGGACTCACTCCTTAATATCCAGAAAGGGGTTAAAGATTCGTATCTTATTTTTCTTTTCCGCTGCGCGGTTTCCTCGAATTACGAAGCATTGTATTTTCTTTTCCGCTACGCGTTTTCCTCGAATTACGAAGCATTGTATTTTTCTGTTCCGCTGCGCATTTTCCCGAAATACGAAGCTTCGTATTTCTTTTCCGCTGCGCGTTTCCCGAAATACGAAATACTGTAAATATATCCACGAACACCGTGTTATCCATTATATGCTTTTATTGTTAGTAAACTATTTAAATTATAAAATCCACAACGGTGCTGGAGTATATTTATTCCCTAGTGCGGGGAGACTGACCCGTGGTTCAATTTCAGCGGCTCCTCCGGGAGTGAGCGCTACACGTGGGGGCTCGTCCGGGATCCAGTCTCTGGAAAAAACGCATCTAAAGGGTTAAATATGGATCCAGACACTGTTGCCAAATGGTGTGAGGAGCACAGTAGTCAATTAGAATGTTGTATAGTCATGGATATTCCCGCAGACACTTGGGCCGAAGATCAGATTCGCCAGGTCGTGGCCGCGCTGACACCAGATCATCGGGGGTTAATCCTGGACATTAAAAAGAACACAGATACCTCTCACACGTATGTTCTTTGAATGGAGAAAGGGTGTTCCATTGTTTTTCAGGGCGCGAGCGTGAAGCTGACCGATGAGGTGGAAGTCCAACTGATTCAGCCAAGTGCGCCACGTGGCGAATCCGCAAGTGTTCCCGCGCCCAGTCCGTTGGCCATGATCGGGCCTGAATTCATAATGGCTATTGGAGATTTGCTGGCTAAGTGTCAGAGAACAAGCCCTCCGCACACTAACTTCGGTTATCGACGGTTGAGAAATTTTACAGGAAACGTACCAACTCCGGCGGGAGAAGAAACCTTTGACGAATGGGTGGAACAGGCGATGCAGGCTCTGGATGAGTGGGACGTCCCTGAAGCCCAGAAAAAGCAAAGGATCACCGAGAGTTTAAAGGGACCTGCGTCAGAAGCGGTGAGAAACCTGAAACTGAGTAGGAAAGACTGTACTGCTTTAGATTATTTAAACGTTCTGGAGGAAGTTTTTGGGCAAACAGAAAAGGCCGCAGAGCTTGTATATCAGTATGTACACACCTACCAGCGGAGAGGTGAGAGAATGACCGAATACATGAGGCGCCTAGATAAGATTCTGCACCAGATACTCCTCAAGAAAGGGGCCAAACCAGCCGAAGTGGATAAGATTCGAATAAAACAGATCCTGAGGGGCTCTCAACCTCTAGATCCAGTGATGCTGCAGCTGAGAAGCAGAGCAGGTAATCAAGAACTGAAGTACCTAGAACTGATCCGAGCTGTCAGAGAGGAGGAGGCTTTGCTGGAAGAAAAATCCTTCAGGCGAGGGGAAAGAGTTTACGCACAACCTGTGAGGCATAACGACGGTTTGCAGCCTGAAAGCGACTCGCTGGATACTTACGGATCCGACGGGGACGAGCAAGAGCATCTGATTACTTTTAAATCTACAGAGAAGGCACCTGCCAAAGAATTAAACCTCTCTGAACGTGGTGAGTTACACAAAACTGTTAAGAAAGTACAAGAAGCTCAAGCTGAATTGCAACAGGCACACGCCTACTGTGCCGAGTATTGATGAAGGTGACAGAGATGCAAGCAGAGATGCAGAAGTTCCTAACAGGCATGCAGACAACCGGAGTTGCTGTGGCGTCTAGCCAAGGTCCTTTAACCAAATTGACAGCAGGCGACTGCGTCTCCACTTTCTAAGAAGAGATGTTTCGGTTGTGGAGAAATGGGCCACTTCCGCGCACAATGCAAAGGCCGGAAGCCTGAAGGGAATAGAGTTGAGGAGCTGTTAAAAGCCTTAGAAGGACTGTTATCTACCTCACCGGTGGGAAACGCCAGAGGGCACAAGTGAAGGAGCAACCTAGGTGCCCGAAGGTTGAAACCCACTCCAAGAATCAAGCCGGGACTAAGAGGGCGAGAGGGCCCAAAGTCGGGCCAATTGCTGAACCTGCCAGGACTGAAAGAGTCACTCCCTTAGCATCCGGACCTACGTCATGGCGAGGCAATGCACACCCAAAGCCTACACGGGCCAAGAAAAAGGCCAGGGTACAGCAAACTGGGTCTAAGTGTCCGGATACTGCCACCAAGTTTCCTGACCAATTGATAGGTCCTTCTCCTATTGTGCCAATCCAAGTGGAGGGAGTCTACACTAAAGCCCTGTTGGATTCAGGGGCTCAGGTGACATTGATCTACCGAGACTTCTACGAGAAACACTTGAAGCACATTCCTCTACAGAAATTGAAGGATCTGGAAATCTGGGGTATCGGAACTGAGAAACTCCCTTATGACGGGTATCTACAGGTGAAGTTGGAGATCGGATCCGAAGTCATCGGACAGTCCGGAGGCTGTGATGCATTGGCCATTGTGTGTCCTCGACCCTCAGGTGCCAACAGAAATTCCATGATAGTGGGGACGAATACTGATTTGGTGCGGCGTCTCCTGACACCCATCGTATTGGAAGAAGGTTCTACTCAAGGAGTACACCCAATGTTACGTCCAGTCTATCAGAGGATGGTCGAAGAACAGAAGGCACCTGCCGAAGTGGGGCGCCTATGGAGATTAGAAGGAACAGAGAAGGTTCTGCAAGCTGGAGAAGTGGCGAGCTTCCGGGCTTCAGTCAAGTTGAACGGATCGCAACCAGGCCCCTATGTGGTGCTGGAAACCGATTTTAATCATGGGAGTGAAACGGGAGTTGAAGTAATCCCTGAAATAATCTCCACTAAAGCTCTGAAAAGAACACGAGGAAGAGTCTCAGTCAGCGTGTGCAATGTGTCTGATTCTCCAGTGGTCCTTAAAGCACGAATGCCTATCGGGCAAGTAGCGTCCGCTACGCCCCTCTCTCCTACCGATTTAGGAGGGGGAGTGGACAAAGAGATTCCAGATGATAGATTCTACCCCAAGGACGCTCCCATTTCATCCGAGTGGAAGAAACGTCTTCAATCTCAAGTTTTAAAGTGGAGAGAATTGTTCTCGAAAGATGAGTTCGACGTAGGCCTAGCTAAAAGTACTGAGCACCGCATTCGACTACAAGAAGACAAGCCGTTTCGTGAAAGGTCAAGGCGAGTTCCGCTGGGAGACTTGGATGATCTGCGAGAACAGCTGAATGAATTGCAAAGAACCAAGGTGATTCAAGAGTCCAGGAGCACATACGCATCTCCAATAGTGATGGTCCGGAAGAAGAATGGTTCTGTCCGCCTATGCATAGACTATCGCACGCTGAATCGGAGAACCATCCCAGACCAATACGCTACTCCTCGGATAGAAGATGCCTTACAGTGTTTGTCTGGAGCAAAATGGTTTAGTGTGCTAGACCTGCGAAGTGGATATCACCAGATACCAATGCATCCCGAAGACAAAGAGAAAACTGCGTTCATCTGTCCACTGGGGTTCTTTGAATTCAACCGAATGCCTCAAGGCCTTACGGGGGCTCCAGCCACGTTCCAACGGTTAATGGAGAAGACAGTCGGGGACATGAATCTGATCGAAGTGTTAGTGTACCTGGATGACATAATAGTGTTCGGGAAGACTCTGGAAGAACACGAGCAACGTTTGGAGAAGGTTTTGAAGAGGCTCCATGAAGAGGGATTGAAGCCGTCTCTGGAGAAATGCCAATTCTGTCTGCCGTCCGTTACATATCTGGGACATGTGGTCTCAGCAGAAGGTGTTTCGACAGATCCTCGGAAGTTGGAGGCCGTAGCTTCCTGCCTAGACCTCGAAACGTCACTGAACTTAGATCTTTCTTGGGTTCTGTTCATATTATCGAAGATTTGTAGGAGGATTCGCGAAAATAGCTCAACCACTGAACAAACTCTTACAGAAGGAAAGTACCGAAGAAGGCTGCAAGGCCTCTGACCGAAACCCGTCCGCTCCAGGACCAAGGAAAGCTCGAGAGTCCATACAGGGCGAATGGACTAGTCAATGTGAAGGTGCTTTCTTGAAGCTGAAAGAGAGTCTAACTCAGGCTCCTGTCTTGGCCTACGCGGACCCTCACAAGCCGTATGAGTTACATGTGGATGCCAGCAGAGAAGGTTTAGGAGGAGTCCTGTATCAGGAGTATGGTGGACTACTGAGGCCTGTAGCGTATGTGAGCCGGAGCCTTACGCCTTCAGAGAAGAACTATCCTACCCACAAGTTGGAGTTCCTAGCCTTAAAGTGGGCAGTGGTAGACAAGTTAAAGGACTATCTGTATGGAGCCGAGTTTGTGATAAAGACGGATAACAATCCTCTTACCTACATCCTTACTACTGCAAAACTGGACGCAACGGGACACCGGTGGTTGGCCGCTCTGTCAGGGTTTCGGTTCAGCCTGAAGTATCGCCCTGGGGTGAATAATCGAGATGCTGATGCTTTATCGAGAAGACCCTACACTACAGAATGGACTCAGTTGACTCCAGACGGGGTGCAAGCTTTGTGTCAAGGAACTGAGCGCCGGGTCAAGGGAGGGATTGAAGCAGAGGCCATAGGAGTCATGGCTGCGGCTGTTCCTGAGTTCTACTGCAATCCTACGCAATTGAGGGATGAAAGTCTACCTACCTTTTCCAAACAAGACCTGAAAGCGGATCAGGCCAGAGACCCTTTAATTGCATTGACCATAAAGGCCCTAACTGCGAACCAGCGGGAAATTCTGCTGACAAATTCCCCAGATGGAGCCAGATTGGTCTACAAAGAGTGGGAATGGTTGAAGATGTTGGATGGGGTGGTCTACCGAAGGGGCCCCTCAACTAACGCTGAAGAGACCCAACAGTTGTTCCTTCCCACTAAGCATAGAGAGAGTGTGCTGAGATCACTACACGATGAGCATGGACATTTGGGTGCTGAAAGAACTTTTAAGCTGGTGCGAGACAGGTTCTATTGGCCTTGCATGAGAGCTGAAGTGGAAAGTTAATGTCATTCATGTCTGAGGTGCATTCAGAGGAAGACCCTACCGACCCGAACCGCTCCAATGAGCCATCTGCAGAGTCAGGGACCCATGGATTTGGTGTGCATTGACTTCCTGTGCTTAGAGCCGGATGCTAGTGGGCAAGGGAATATTCTAATAGTGACTGATCACTTCACACGTTACGCCCAAGCTTTTTCCACAAGAGACCAACGCGCTCCGACAGTGGCCAAGGTTCTGATGGAGAAGTTCTTTGTTCACTACGCCTACCAAGGAGAATACACTCTGATCAGGGTAGAGACTTTGAAAGTCGACTTGTTGGCAATTGTTGGAACTATTGGGAATCCAAAAGACCCGAACTACACCATATCACCCTCAAGGTGATGCTCAGCCTGAAAGGTTTAATCGCACGCTGCTAAATATGCTGGGGACATTGTCAAACATAGAGAAGCAGAGTTGGAGTCGCCACATAGCTACTCTGGTGCATGCATATAACAGTACGGAGAGTGATGCCACTGGATACTCACCGTACCGTCTTATGTTCGGAAGAGAGGCTCGACTGCCGGTTGATTTGGCGTTTGGGTTATCTCTAGACCAGACGTCGGTAGCTTCCCATAGAAATTACGTGGATCGACTTCGAAAGAACCTTGCCTCTGCGTTTGAACAGGCCCGTTTGACCTCAGGAAACAGGGAGCAGAGGAACAAAAGGAACTATGACTTAAAAGTTCGGATACAAGATCTGCAACCCGGTGATAGGGTTTTTTTGAAGAACTTGGGTGCTGTTGCGAGGCAAAAGTTGGCGGATAGATGGAGTTCTCAAGTATACATTGTCTGCAAGCAACTGCCGGGTCTGCCGGTGTATCAAATCCGGCCGGATGGGAAGGCTGGGCCTCTTAAGAACTGGCACCGAAATCATTTGTTACCTTTGAGAGAGGCTGTGAGAATACCAGTTGGGGACGAACTTTCTCTGCCGAATCCGCCTGCTCCACGTTTGCCTCCTGTTACTCGGTCTCAGTGGACCCAGGTTGTCGAAGAGAGCGAACGGGACAGTGAGTAAGAGAGTTTTTGTCTGGACTGGATGCGTTCACCGGAGCCTGAAGAGGTTGTCTCAGTTCCTGAACGGTGGGAGAGTAATTTGAGGCCTGAAGCTCCTGAATTTCAGTTAGAAGTCCCTGAGACTATTGAAATCCCTGAAGCTCTTGAATTTCAGCTAGAGGTTCCTGAGACTGTTGGAATCCCTGTAGCTCCTGAAGCCGAGTCTTATGACTACAGTTCTATGCCTTCACTGGAGGGATCATACTCCGAAGAAATGTCTGCTCCAGTGGTAGAAAGAAGGACTGAGCCAGCACCTATAGTACTTCCACCTGAAGAGGAACTGATTGAGCCCGAACCAAAACGCTCTGTTCGACCGCCCCAGCGACTCACTTACGACTCACCAGGACATAGCACTGAAGAGGCCATCACCACAGTGCAAAGGTTGCCCGAAGTGTCTGCTATGTTAGCTGAGGTAGCACAAAGCATGAGTCAACTTGAAGAAGTGTATCTAACACACTGTATGTTTGCTGCTGAACCTGTATATGTTATCTAAACTGTGTTGAAATGTAATGCAACTGTTGTACCTCCTTGGAGAGACCCAAGAGTTCTAGAAGGGGGAGAGTGTAGCGCTGTGTTTAAAACCTTACTGTGGCAGTACCCATTTTTGGCCACTGGAGGGAGACAAGCGCGATAAGAGACACTCAACATTGGGACTACATTTCCCGGCATGCTCTGGGAACGGACACAGGAAGTGGATGGGACACGCCAAGTTACATCCTGAGCCTCGTGGAGATAGCTGGCAGAGCGCGCCAGGGAGTGAAAGAGACAGGACACAGTGCTGCAGAGTGGAACAGTGACTAGGCCAGAACGCAGGTGCGGCCTATTAGGATTCCAGATTGGGTTATCCAGCCTTGGAAGAGGGAGACCCAGTGATCCACAGATATTACCCAAGCTGCTATCAAGGAAGCCGGAGGACCCTCGAGATAGGAGTACCGCAGGTCTATCGGATTGGGAGAGCAGGCGGTAAGCCGGACAAGTCGTGGCCGGAACAGAGAGAGCCAGACAAAGGATCCAGTAGCCAGTATCCCAGTGAAGCATCGAGCGGAGAGACGTCCTGGGTCAGCGGAGCCTTCGTTATCGAGCGGATGGGTGAGAGGCCTCCAAGGCCGGTTGTAAAGCAAGAAGCACGCTGTTGTTTGTTCCAAAAACCCACAGGGCCCCAACTTGACTAGTCGAAGACACCGCTTTAAGTAATTCACTGGCCAGTTGAATAGTACCCGGGTACCATAACACACACACACACTTACAGTCCAGGACTTAACCTGTGCGGGACTCACTCCCTAATATCCAGAAAGGGGTTAAAGATTCGTATCTTATTTTTCTTTTCCGCTGCGCGGTTTCCTCGAATTACGAAGCATTGTATTTTCTTTTCCGCTACGAGTTTTCCTCGAATTACGAAGCATTGTATTTTTCTGTTCCGCTGCGCATTTTCCCGGAATACGAAGCCTCGTATTTCTTTTCCGCTGCGCGTTTCCCGAAATACGAAATACTGTAAATATATCCACGAACACCGTGTTATCCATTATATGCTTTTATTGTTAGTAAACTATTTAAATTATAAAATCCACAACGGTGCTGGAGTATATTTATTCCCTAGTGCGGGGAACCTGACCCGTGGTTCAATTTCAAGGGCTCCTCCGGGAGTGAGCGCTACACATGTATTTAGGAAATTTTGGCCCCTACTACAACTTTGGAGGTAATATGGAGCCACTAAAAGAATAATGTGGTACAAGCCAATAATCCTTAGTGGCTCCTTATTACTAACTCTATTTTGAGTGAGCCAATGTATTAGTTGCTTGACTCATAACAGGTGGGAGATGCCAAATAATACGGACATCAATACCACACAATGCTGGTATCACGGACTGCATTGAGACAGGCACAAGTCTGCATAAGCTCTGTGGATCCCCAGGCTCGCACAAGCTTGGTCACAAAGTTTCTGTGGAAGGACAGTAGGATGGCAATGTCCTCTGCACTGTGGAGTCATTAGAGAGTAACAGATTTTTGCCCTATTTATTTTAAAATGTTAATTAATTTTGGAAAAGGAAAATCACTTGACACCAGAGTTTGAGAGCTGGTATTCTTTGATATTGAGCGTCCATGGAATAGCTCATTATTCAAGATATAGGAAGTGTTAAGAGAAAGTAAGGAGTCCTTTCTGCCAAGCCAGAAGCAAAATGTGTTACTTTGATTAAAAAAGTAGCTTGAGCAGATACATTAAATGTCTCACTCATTAAGTTTAATGGCTTGTTTGGAATAGGATCCTTCGTAGCAATACATTTGCATAATGAGACTCATGGCAGCTAATGTGGTTTCATGACATTTAGAAATACTGTACCATATTCCCATGTCTTTGCCTTTTTAAGGTAATTACGATCAATAAACAGAATTAATGATTGACATTGAAAACTGATCCTTACATTTCTGTTTGTGCCACTAACTTTTTCCGGTTAAATCTCTCTATTATGTCCCACTGCACCTTTGCAGAGGAGTCCCCAGATTCCCCTATATAATTGACGGGGAATCAAAATTATAAATAAAGACTCAGAGGCTTCATATTATGCTATTCTTTCCTTTACTGTACCATCAGCAGCAAATAATTTTCAATAGTTTAATACAATTGAAAAGAAAAAATTCATATACAATCAGGTCCAGAAATATTGGGACATCGACACAATTCTAACATCTGTGGCTCTAGACACCACCACAATGGGGTTGGAATGAAACAAACACAATGTGCTTTTAACTGCAGACTGTCAGCTTTAATTTGAGGGTATGTACATCCAACTCAGGTGAACGGCGTAGGACTTACAGCAGTTTTCAGATGTGCCTCCCACTTGTTAAGGGACCAAAGGTAATGGGACAGAATAATAATCATAAATCAAACTTTCCCTTCTTAATACTTGGTTTCAAATCCTTTGCAGTCAATCACAGCCTGAAGTCTGGAACGCATAGCATCACCAGATGCTGGGTTTCATCCCTGGTGATGCTCTGCCAGGCCTCTACTGCAACTGTCTTCAGTTCCTGCTTGTTCTTGGGGCATTTTCCCTTCAGTTTTGTCTTCAGCAAGTGAAATGCATGCTCAATGGGATTCAGGTCAGGTGATTGACTTGGCCATTGCATAAAATTCTACTTCTGTCCCTTCAAAAACTCTTTGGTTGCCTTTGCAGTATGCTTTGGGTCATTGTCCATCTGCACTGTGAAGCGCCATCCAATGAGTTCTGCAGCATTTGACTGAATGTGAGCAGATAATATTGCCTGAAACACTTCAGAATTTATCCTGCTGCTTCTGTCAGCAGTCACATCATCAATAAAATACAAAAGAACCAGTTCCATTGGCAGCCATACATGCCCACGCCATGACACTACCACCACCATGCTTTACTGATGAGGTAGTATGCTTAGGATCATGAGCAGCTCCTTTCCTTCTCCATACTCTTCTCTTCCCATCATTCTGGTACAAGTTGACCTTGGTCTCATCTGTCCATAGGATCTTGTTCCAGAACTGTGAAGGCTTTGTTAGGTGTTTTTGGGCAAACTCTAATCTGGCCTTCCTGTTTTTGAGGCTCACCAATGGTTTACATCTTGTGGTGAACCCTCTGTATTCACTCTGGTGAAGTCTTCTCTTGATTGTTGACTTTTTACACACATACACCTACCTCCTGGAGAGTGTTCTTGATCTGGCCAACTGTTGTGAAGGGTGTTTTCTTCAACAGGGAAAGAATTCTTTGGTCATCCACCACAGTTGTTTTCCGTGGTCTCCCGGGTCTTTTGGTGTTGCTGAGCTCACCGGTGCGTTCCTTCTTTTTGAGAATGTTCCAAACAGTTGTTTTGGCCACACCTAATGTTCTTGCTATCTCTCTGATGGGTTTGTTTTGTTTCTTCAGCCTAATGATGGCTTGCTTCACTGATAGTGATAGCTCTTTGGATCTCATCTTGAGAGTTGACAGCAACAGATTCCAAATGCAAATAGCACACTTGAAATGAACTCTGGGCCTTTTATCTGCACATTGTAATTGAGGTAATGAGGGAATATCACACACCTGGCCATGGAACAGCTGAGAAGCCAATTGTCCCATTACCTTTGGTCCCTTAACAAGTGGGAGGCACATCTGCAAACTGCTGTAAGTCCTACACCGTTCACCTGAGTTGGATGTAAGGTCAAACAGTGACCTGCGCCTAGCTTCTCCCCGCATCACCTCTTCCCATGATAGACTGCAGGATTTCTCACGCGCAGCCCCCACTCTCTGGAACGCTCTCCCTCGTACTGTCAGACTTTCCCCTAACTTCTCATCCTTCAAACGTTCCCTTAAAACGTTCCTATTTAGGGAAGCCTACAACCCAACTCACTGACGCAACCATCAATCACTCTCACCTTACAGTCCTCTCCTCCTGTTTCCAACCCCAACCCTCCTAGATTGTGAGTTCCTACGGGAATAGGGCCCTCATCTCCTCCTGTACTGTTTGTCAAATGTTGTTCAATGTATTGTAACCCTGTCTATACTGTGCCTATTGTACAGCGCTGCGGAAAAGGCTGGCGCTTTATAAATAAAGAATAATAATAATAATAATGTACATACCCTCAAATTAAAGCTGACAGTCTGCAGTTAAAGCACAATGTGTTTGTTTCATTCCAACTCCATTGTGGTGGTGTATAGAGCCAAAGATGTTAGAATTGTGTCGATGTCCCAATATTTCTGGACCTGACTGTACATGTAACTGACAAGCATATCCACCAATCAGTGCAATCCATAAGTATACAGGTAGAAACTGTGTCATCAACGTCCTCTGTTCAAGGATGCTAACTGAACAACTTTAATTTCATAACTTCCAAGAAACAGTAGCCATGGAGATGAACATAGGCTGAAACTATGAAGCTGGAAAGACATGAATCAGGAATTAGACACCGTAATCCTTAAGGATATCCAGGAACCATAGCAAATAGATTTATTTACTATTATCATAGAAATACCACAAAGGACAGGACTATAAACATGGTAGAACAATAATATATGTATTTATCCAATCTGGGTGGGATAATATTTGCCTTTGAGTCTTTTATTTATAATCTTGATTCCCCGTCAAATATAGGGGAATCTGGGGATAATACAGACATGGAGCGTTCATATTATGCTAGTTGAAAGCTAGTGAATAAATGAGTGGGAGAAATTAAGAATAGGTTTGAAGTAAAACTCTTTAAAAGTGGACTCATTAGACCAATTAGTTGCTTTAATTGAATCCTCTAATCTACAACCCTGAGAAATGGCTGACGAAGCTGCTGTGCTTCTAGAGGAATGGGTACCAAATATGGCAATATCTAGCCTGATTTCTTCATGATCCATTTAACCCATCTAGCTATGGTAGCGGATGACACTGGATGGAAAGGGTTAGAAATCGACAGGAACAACAGCAACAACTGTGGAAGACGGTAAGGGGCAGTACCTGTTCATACACACGAAGGCATGAGACAGGGCAAAGATTCAGCTTCTGAGGAAAAGCTGGATAGAGGACTTGAGAAATGGAAGTTTTTGCACATCTCAATATCGTAAACGTAACCTCCTGTGGTGTGAAGGAGTGCCCTGAAAGATCTAGAGCACGCACATCAGAGACAAGCTTACACGATACCAAGCACAGAAGCAAGGCCAACTTAGTGGAAAGCTGCTTGACTGAGCGGTCTGCATTAGAAGGCCAACTATCTATAAAGTTCAATACCACATTAACATCCCAGGTACATGAATAACAGGGACATGGAGGTCGTTCAAAGAATACCTTTAAGGTAGGTGACCTACTAATCTATGCTGACCTACAGGACCCCATCAGTGGCAGGGTGATAGGCAGAAATCACATTCTAACATATTAATAGTAGTAAGCCTTACTCTCTTCAAATAGTGATGTCAAGAATTGAAGAATCTGCTTTATAGGAGCTGATAAGGAATCAACTTGTCTGTCCAGACACCAAAATGCTCAGCTATCCCAGTATGTATGGTATTGATTCTTGATACCCGTTGCACATGCACTGGAGAGTAATTCAGAAATAACTCCGGAAATCCTTCCGAAAGTATCTGGAGCTCCAAAACCTTCCACGCCACTAGACGGAACAAGGGCATTGTCAGAATGTTCTGCAATGTGTTCCCTGGATCCTCCAGAAGATTGGGAACCAACGGGAGAATTCGGGGAAGATCTATCACTAGTTCTAGCAGGTGAGGAAACCATGACTGTGTCTTCGACAACGGGGTTATCAGCACCTGGTTGGAGCTCATCAGGTGAATCACCCTGGGGATTAGAATGAATGGAGGAACCGCATACAGTATGCCTGGAGGCCTGTACTGGCAAAAGGCACCGGTCCCTAGAGCATCTGGATCTGGTCTCCAGCTGAAAAATGTGGGAATTGGTGCATTCAAATGAGAAGCAAAGAGGTTGATAACAAAAGGACCCCACAGACATGGCAAAGAGTGGAAAATAGAGCTGTCTAACCTCCAGTCGCTGGGATCTGACAAGTACCTGGAGTTCCAATCTGCTACTATGTTGGACAGACCAGGAATAAACTGAGCTCTCACTATAATATTGTGAGACAGACAAAATCCCCAAAACAGCTTAGAGATATCCGCAAGTTGTTTTGATCGCAGACTTCCCAGGTGATTGATATGTTGAACCGCTGCAGTGTTTTCCATCCGTAGGAGGACAGATTTGTCTGCCTTGCGTTTGAGGAAACTTTGGACAGTGAATAAACCAGCTAGGAGTTCTAGACAGTTTATATGAAGTGAGACCTCTGCAGAAGACCATTTGCCTCCTTTGAAGATGGAGCCTTGCCAAGGGCCCCAAACCAAAGTTGCTGGCATCAGAATCTATGATCAAGTCTGCGTGCGGAGGAAAAATGGAACATCCATTCCATGACTTCATGTGAGTAGTCCATCAATTCAATTCCACTTGGGACTTGTAGTCTAGAAATATGGGGGCCGAATATCCCCTTGTAGATAGCGGGCCTTTAGGCATTGAAGAGCCCTGTAATGCAACAGAGCTGGAAATATGGACTGAGTGGAGGTCAACAACATTCCCAACAGGCGAGCAAGAGCTCTGAGAGGGAAAACTCTTTGGGCTCCATCACATTATTAACGTTAACATTAGCAGTCAGCTGTGTGAGCGTTAACGTTAGGTTTAATGGCCCCAGCGTTTTCAGTCCATATTACAATCTGAACACTAACAGGTTAAAAAACTGCATGACCTTCAACCAGCCATCATTTTCCAGCAAGATGGTGCACCACCACATGGGGACTGCATGTTCGTGGGTTCCTAAATTAAACATTTCCAGACTGATGGATTGGGAGGGGTGGCCCAATTTCCTGGCCACCTCGCTCACCCGATATCACTCCCCTCGACGTCTTTCTATGGGGTTATGTTAAAGATATCCTGTATTGAACAAAGGTACAGGACATCACTAATCTACAGCAGAGGATCACTGATGCCATTGCCACCATTGATGAGGGTATGCTACAGCGAACACGGCAAGAAATCGAGTACTGTCTTGATGTGCTTCGTGCAACTAATGGTGCCCATATAGAGGTGTTTTAAATGAGGCAAAAAACCTTAAATATATACGTCTCATTTTGTAATAATTTTCACTTATCTGTCTTTTCATTTGCCTTTGTAATAATTTTTGAAATGGTAAACAGACTCTAAGGACACCCTGTATTTATGCAAACATATATGCGTACATTCATATACAGAGTCAAATAGCTTACGACCGCAGAGAAATATATAAATATACTTATCTAATGGTAGCAGCAAAGAAAAGAGGACATTGATGACACAGTTTCTACCAATATACCCCATGGATTGTACTGATTGGCTACCATTTGGCATGTTACAGTATATGTATATGAATTTTTTCTTTTCAATTGTACTAAACTTTATTGAAAATTCTTTGCTGCTGATGGTACAGTAAAGGAAAGAATAGTATAATATGAAGCCTCCATGTCTTGGTGTATAATCAATGGCTTCATGCCCCCAGTACTTCCATGATACATGAACATTTGTAGGTTAATCTTCAGTGTTTGCTGTTTTCTGTAGATTGGGAGAATCAGTGATGCTTGGTTATTTTATGCATGGAAGGCACATGTTTGTTCACTATTTTCACTGCCAGAAATCCTGGTTTATGGAAAGATTTGGTGACCTCAGCTACACAATCTAATTTGTGAGCACAGAGAATTTAATTAAACTCTCCACAGAAGAGTATCAAATATCGGTTATTAAAGGATACAGAGAAACTCAGGAAAGAGACTGAGGTTTCACAGTGCACTTAGCATTATTATTTAAGGCAACAAAGTTGAATGTTAAGGGTTAGTGTTAAAGATTTCAGGGTCCTCTGAGGATATTGATTGTTTTCCTTGGCTTTATTGTGTTCAGTTTATGAGATCTATAAATAAGGCGTCTGGAAAGGGTCCTTTCGATCTTTAGGACTCCTGCGTCCTCATGTTTGAAAAGCAGAATAAACACCTCTAAGTGTTTATTTTGTGCTCTGCATAGCATCTCCTCAATGTAGAGCAGAATGTAGATAGAAAAAACTATCAGGGATTTGCTCTTTAAATTTGTGCATAATATATATATATATTGCTTTCAAACAGGATTTAGAGAATAACTACCACTAACAATTATTTTCATAATAAATTAGTTTTATTATTTTGTTAATTAATCAATTAATTCTAGAAAAGAAGATACCTTTTTTGGTTACTTAAAATTATTTCATGAACTGAAATGCAGGAGGGAATGGAGGTGGGAGGGATTGAGTTTGGACAAGGGACTAGACCTGCATGTGGGAGGGAATTTAGGTTAAGGAACCGGAGGGACAGGAGGGATGACAGCTCTGGACCAGAGAGTGGAAGGCAGGGAGGTAGGGTACTGGCTCCAGACCAGAGACTGGAAGGCAGGGAGGGTAGTTCGGTGACACAGGAGTCCAGCTCCAAGGAAGGTTTGTGCCATAGTTCCTCCACTGCTGTAAACTAAATAGAATCAAATTGGTTACATCTAACGACCAGTGCCAGATTAAGGCCTTCATGGGCATGGAGCAGAATAGTTGGGTGTGACTCTGCCCCCTTCTCACCCCCTATGTGCCATTATCAGAAGCAGATGAGCAATTTGTGGCCTGAGAGCAAGTACAACCCAGAGGCCCATAGTGCAGCAGCTCAGCCCCCCACTTAAAGTGTATTGGCTCATCTCTGCTCTTACTCACGGTAACCGCATTGATCTTTTTCTTCTATCACAACCGCACCTATTCACAGTAGTAAGCTACAGCCTCGAGTAAGCAGCAGGGAGGAATAGCAGCCCTTCCCTGCTGAGCCATTTCACCCCTGTGTGCTAATCTCATTTTGACTGTTTTGCACTCATCGGGCACTATTCCCTTGCGCGCTAAAATGTGGACACGCGGAGTGATCGCAGAGGGAGACTGGGAACTCTTTGTCCCCAGTCTCACTCTGCTGCCGGCGACAAGAAGCGGCGGATCGGGCCGCCGTTCTCGCCACGGAATGAGAGGGAAGTATCGGATTTATTGGTGGGGGTTTTAGGGGTTGCTAAATGATTTTGAAAAAGCAGAATCATTTAGCACAAACTTTTAGGAGTAACTAAAGTTTTGCCTTACACGTCCCAGTGGTAATTAGCGCTAGCACCTTACTTATTGAAATGCTAATTAATGATTGTGCTCCCCATGTTAAGTACAGGATGTGAAAAGCACATTAAGCTTAATCACCAAAATGCTAAGTGATTTATTTTGGGTGTAGCGTCAGCAGGTAATACAGGTGGCATGCATTATGTCACTTATCCTGTTGAAAACGCTTACACTAGATATGTGCATTTTGTTTGGAATCGCAATACGGACAAAATTTACCGATCGGCATTTCGGAAGCACTTCAGATATAAGGAATCGGCTTCGTCTGAAATGGAACGAAAGCAAAACAGAATATAACTAATTGATTAAATTTTTATGAATTGATTTGTTATTCCGTTTCTTTTGTTTCACAGATTCAGAGCACTGTGTCTCTCTCCATTGGCCATGGTGCTGAATCTTTGTATTCAGCACCACAGACCATGGAAAGCACCATATCGACGTTCGGTGAAATTGGACGGCAGTGAAATTCCCCATAGAGAAATAATGGTTAATCTATTCAGAGAACGCCGACCAGCACCGAAATGTGAGTGAAATGCCATGATTTTTGGTGGTTCATTCGACAAGGTTTAAACAGGCGAATCCCATAGGTTTTAGGCTGGGGTCAGACCAGCGCACTTTTAACGTGCGTTCTGGCGCACATAATTACGGCCGCACTAGCAGCAGATGACGGGCAATGACGGCCAATATACAATGTACGGCCGCACAAAAGTCCGGTCGTGCAACGCAAGTGGAATTTGAACGCATTTTTCTGAGAACGCTGAACCGCTATTACTGACGTACTGAGTGCGCAGCTGCGGCATAGTGGCGTGTTTGCGTGATTCGGAGATGTCAGACGCTGCACATGTGCGGCCTATATAACGTCCATACGAAAAAAGTGTCCTGTGGTGGCTGTTGTGGTACCTGGCAATTGCAGAAGATGGCTGGTCTGGATATTGATGTGGAGCGTCTGATAGCGGCAGTGGCGGAGCATCCCGAGATTTGGGACATGGCTTGTGACCTGTACAAGGACAAACCGAGAAAGGCCAGCGCATGGGTTGCAGTCTCGAGGGTGGTGTACCTGGAGTATGATACGTGGTCTGACAGAGAGCAGAAGCTACAGAGTGAGTACATTATTATTTAATTCATAATCACATGTAAATTGCATGTACAATAAAAGTAAAGGCAAACATAATAGGTGCCATCACATGTTAAATGCTCCCCAGCTGCCAGGGCACCTGCCCTGCATCGCTAGTAAAATAATTAGACAGAGCATCGCGAAACCTGTTGCTGTGTCTATTCACAGCTATTATGTCATGGTTTGCATATTCATCCAGACCCGTAACTGTGAGGTATCAGCGAAATTAAAACCATCCCTCGCACGAACATAATTATGTAGGATGCAACAGCATTTCACTATATCCACACAGAAGTCCACATTTACATCAAGCGGTCTATGAAAAATCCTCCACTTGTTGGTCAGTATGCCAAAGCTACACTCCACATACCGTCTCGCCCGCGACAGCCTGTAATTAAACACCCGCTTCCTCACAGTCAGGTGTGTCCCTGAGTAGGGCCGTAGGAGATGTGTGGATAGGCCGAATGCTTCGTCACCCACGAAGGCATAGGGGACTACCACGTCACTGCCAGGCAATGGTGCGAGTCTGGGTATGTGCAGGGTCCCACTCTCGAGCTCATCCCACAGTGTAGAGTTCCTGAACAGTGTGGAGTCAGAGTCTTTGCCGTATGATCCGACATCCACATACACAAAATCATAGTTGGCATCTGACACCGCCAGTAGGCCAATGGAAAAGAAATGTTTATAATTTTGATACAGTGAGCCACTGTGCAGTGGCTTCACTATGAGGACATGTTTGCCATCCACGGCTCCAAGGCAATTGGGGAAGTTGGCTCTCCCCCAAAATCCTGCTGCAATTGCTACCCATGCCTCGTCCGTGGGTGTTGGTAAATATTGCTTCTTCATGGTTTCCCATATTGTTTGGCACACCTTGCGGACGATCTCACCAGCTGTTGATCTGCCAACGCGGAAGTTGTAATGCAGATCCTTCAAACTGCATCCTCTAGCAAGATACCTGGGAAATATGAATTAAATCTGTGTTATGATCACATCATATGAACCGACCCTAATGTCACTCTCATTATGTTTTGCAGCACATGAAATTAGCAACAAGTGGCGCACTATCAGGGACAACTACACCCGGGTCCTGAAAAAGGAAGCGGCAGCTGCACGCTCTGGAGCTGGGGCAAGGAGGAAGGTGCACAGCTATCTATATGCCGAACAATTGTCGTTCCTCAGGAGGACCCAGGAGTCAAGGCCAACTGCGAGCAGCATTGACCAGCCATCCACCTCTGGGTCACAAGAGCAACCCCTGCCGGCAGGGGGTTCTGGCAGTTGGCAGGAGGAGGTTGACCAGGGTGGCATGGACTCGCAGGTGGAGGGGGAGGTGGAGACCGGATCGGTGCCAGCTGCAGCACCGAGAGACAGCACCAGACTGGCTCACAACAGGAGGAGGGGACCGCCTAGCGACTTCGAGCAGGCCATGGTCAGCTTCATTGGGTCGCACAATCCACAACCTCCACGCTGCACCATCACTGACAGTGAGGACATGTCCTTTGTCCATTCCTGTCAATCCCTGCTGGACCAGATGACCCCGGCGCAGAAGGTGGAGTACCGCCGCAGATCCCTGGACCTCATCCATGAGATCCTGTCCCGTCCAGAACAGGCTGCGGTCTACTATGGTGCGGTGCCACAACGCCACCATGCCACTGGTTATGCCAGCCACAGCCAGGCGCCACCCACCCATCCACCCATGTCCCATGTTGCTGGGCCTCCCCCAGAGTCTGGGTACCGCCGCGGATCCACACATGGTCCTCATGAGCCAGATGCTCCTCTGTACCAGGATTTGTGAGGTGTCTTGTCTGTTTTATGTTTTTGGTTGACATGCTGTTCCTGTTGTCACTGTTATGTTTTGTCCTTCATGTTATTTTCTTTTGTATATATGTTACAAATATGTTATTCATTTATTTTCTTGTTTATTACAATATATTTCTATTTACATACATTCTTGTCAGTGTCAGAGGTTTTTTTGGACGTGTCTTGGAATGTGATGCCTGCGTGTGGGTGGGTATGAATGTGTTTGCGTACATGTCACTACAGACCGACAATAGGGGCTCTGCATACCGAGCACATGTCTGCTGACTGACAGCGAAGTCATGCATGCTGTTGTTTGGAAGTACTTACCGCAAAGTGATGACCAGCATCTCCTCCGGTGGTATGGCATCCCTCATGTTGGTGTCCCTCTTGGTCAGCGGCTCCCGTAACTGTGACAACAGTTCATCGAATGAGGGGATGGACATCCGCATGTAGTTGAAAAACTTCACGGGGTCCCTCTCTCGCAGTGGCCTGTACAGCGTCACAAAGTGGCCATGCGTGTGTCTGGCAGCGTTGATGGGATGAACCCATGATCGCCATTGTCTTTTGTGCTGGAGGTACAGGTAGCCCGTTGCAGCAAACACAAACACTTGCAGTGCATCCATCTTGGTGAAACGCCACCATCCACGAAATGGCTTTTTATAGCCCTTCACCTTATTTTTTGATTTACCTATTGATTTGGTTAATTAGATTACGTGTTTAATTGCAGATCCGTAGAAAATCACGCCAAAAAATGCGCATCGTATGACCGTTTTCGCGTTTTGCGTGAAAAAATACGTCAATGCGTTCGGACGCATTTTTTTACGTTCGCGTGTAAAAATGCTTTAATTTGACCCTAGCCTTAATGTAAAAAAAATCCAGTTTTTATTAAATATTTATTCAACAGTTTATTCTTTTCATTAGTAGCATAAAGTATTTTTATTTATTCATTTATTAGAATTGTTTGAGTATTTTGTATTTTTTTGGTGAAAATTTTGGATTCCTAATTATTTTAAAACGACAAAGCTTATTTTATTTGCCAAACGCAGAGGTTTTTTTTCTTCTTTCCTTCAGTCTGGCTGCATTTCAGCCCCAAGGACAGGGGGGGATCTTTTGCTCCGGAGCCTCGCAGAGCTGCTGCCCTTGGTGCTAAAACATATTTCAGTACCAAGGACAAGGGGATCTTTTGCTCCGGAGCCCCTCGAACCTGCTGTCCTTGGCGCTGAAACATATTTCAGCACTAAGGATAGGTTGATTAAGTAATTAATAAATCAGTTTCACATTCCGAAACCAAAAAAATTAAATAACTAATAAAAATAAAATAATGAATCGAAACGAAATGCTAATTACTTATCTCCCGAATTAACAAGTCGATCCGAAATACTAATTGCTAATCTCCTGAATTAACGAATCGATCCGAAATACGAATTACTAATCTCCCAAATTATCGAATCGATCCGAAATCAAATCACGGTAACATGATGACCGCACTGAAACAAACTCAAAACGTAACGATCGATCGGAAATGAATAGTGCCCATTATGATTTCAATCATGTTTTAAAATAGGACCCAGACAAATTAAATATCTTTATTTTCAGCATTCTCAGCAGATTCCAAATATATAATTTCTATGTGTATATGTCATGTCCTGTCAGAATGCTATAACAAAGAATTTATATTTCCATTCAGATTTCAGTCATTTACAGTGTATACAAAGTCCAGGAGAAATCAGGGAGAGGTGGTTGTCTGTGCTTGTAGTGGCACAGGGTGGAGATGTGAATGATATTGCTGAAGAGAAACTATGGTCACATAGGATCAGAAGGGGGTTAGGGGGTCATCCTCAAAGTCAGTGAAGCAAGGGGCAGATGAGAATATATGGCCAAGTAATCGACTTGACAAATATCTTCATTATAGGTTACTTGTCAATTAGTTGATTAGTTGTTTCAACCTTGATTTGGAATATAGCTTAACCCTTTCACGCCGAGCAGGCGGTGCCCAGCAGCTGGGCTATAAACCAGATGGGACGTACTAGTAAACCCCACTTGCCTGCTGCTGTTGTGGGCCCCTCCTCTGGCTTATAAAGGGAGGAACCTAGATTGGTAGGTGAAGCTTTCCCACACTAATGCAACCCTTGCTGAACAATACTATCAGCATTTTTTTTCTATTGTCTATTGTCTGGTCCACATGTATCTGTTATCTGTTCAGAGGTTTAGCCTCCTGGGCCTACCCTTGTCTCAGGAATGTGTTTATCTGTTTATATTTGAATAGGTTGTAAATATTCTGTCTGTAATCTGTTACCATTGTCCTGCCACTTTTGAAATGTTACATAATGCTTAATTTAACTGTCTACCTAATCTAATTAGGTTTCACATTCCAAGAAGCAAATGTTTGTACAATTATCTGTTCCAGTATAATTAGGTCTCCCAACAGTTTCTAGGGGGGGGTTGTATATGTAAATGTCCCATGTGTGACCATATAAATGTATGTGTGTCCCCGATTAAAACAGTTCCATTCTGACCCTACATGCAGCCACGACTCATGGTGTGGGTAGCTCCAGGTCTACAGCCACGGCTGATTTCTGGGGGATGCTAAAAGGCTCTCTACGTGCACCCAGCTTTAAGCTGCGGTTAAGGACTGGAAAAGGCACAAGAGCTATGAGGAGAACACGGGGGTCCAGCAAGGAAGCAGCTTTGGCAGATGTGACCCTGTCGGGTTACTGAGATCTGTTACAATCTCCTGTTTCCATTTTGTGGATTTTAGGGATGCAACAATACTGATACTAGTATCGGCATTGGTGCCAATTCTGG
Source organism: Leptobrachium leishanense (assembly GCA_009667805.1). NCBI lineage: Eukaryota > Metazoa > Chordata > Amphibia > Anura > Megophryidae > Leptobrachium > Leptobrachium leishanense. The sequence continues at coordinate 363,736,138 of CM019063.1, read as the reverse complement.
CATTTGCACGAGTACCGGTACTCGTGCAAAAGCCCCGATACCTCTACCGATACCCGGAAGCCAGTGCTGGGCTGGCTTGCCAGTATCCGTGGGGCTGTGGGAACTGTCAGAATGCATTAAAAGCATTCGGCCAGTGCTCTCTTCCGGCTGGCTGCGATATAGACAAGGCTGCAAGAGGTCTATTGTGTTGACTATGCTACCCAAGATAAGAGATGGCAGCTGAATGAGCTATGATAGAGGGCTTAAAAGACTTCTAATGTTACCCCCTGGTGTTGTCCTTTACATACATACCACACAATGCGATGCTATAAATTGGATTTTTGAGTTCTGACCTATTCACACCATTCTATGCCCAATACCACACTGTGAGGAGCAAGTCCTGTAAAGATACTGTGGCAGCGGCGGGATGCACACTGTGATACATATATACAGGTGTGTTTATTATTGCAGAAGCCACTTGCACATCACAGCAATTCGATGCTAGATATTTTCTTCACTAAACAAACATGAGAAAAACAAAGTACATGTAAGATATCAGCAACATAAAATAAACAAAACAAATGATTTCATATTTTGGTGATAGTGTCCATCTAAGGTGATATTCTCCACAGCCCATACAATCTATGGTGCCAAGAAAGTTATGAACAATGCTTCATCTGAAACAACCCTGAAAACAATGGTCAAATTTACGCAATCTACAAAGGGCAGCAATTACAGCAGACACACCTGTAGACAGTCTGAAATCTATGCTGAGGTCTACCCAAAGTAACTAAGGCATAAAAGAAATACAGCAATGTCTGCTGGCACTTCACTAAACAGTAATTTAACCAGATTTTCGACATAGAAAATCCTGAAGTTTCAAAAACTAAAACCGATCTTTCTATGAAAGAATAGGGGTTTGTGGATACACACATAGTAATAAATAAATTCTAGGCATAAATTTAGATACACGACAAACCACTCCTGAACAGCAGTTCTCAGCTAGTAAAGTCTCATCTGCACAAGATGTTTTTTTACAATAATTTATATTATTATTGAAGGATGAGGGCTTTTAATCTCACCTTTTGCCTTCTTCCTCTATTTAAATATTTTCTTAATTTTGTCTCAGAATCAACATCACTTAACAACAATTACAACAAGCCTAACTCCTGTTGACGAGGGCTAACTAACCCAAAATGACTGCCCAGGAGTGGCTTGTGCCTTGTTGCAATCTCTAAAAAGGAAGGGGAAACTCGTCCTCTTCACACAGTGATTACTGCCAAACGGGGAAGGAGAGAGGACAGCACTCTACACAGCTTGGCCACTTTAAAATGCTAAAGTGGTCAGGGTGTGTAGAGTGCCCTTTAGGTCTTTCGCTGCTCTTTAGCAGTGCTGTGTATAAGGGGAGTGGTCCCAATGAGGATGTGCAGTGGGAATGTGATATCATAACATCTCTCTCTTGCGCACACACATTTGGTGCTACAGGGCAACTATGATGTGTATCTGTGTATTTGGAAGATCTGATTGACATCAGCAGCACCACTATTAAATCACAAAGTACAGTATGTGGCCTGGGGGTATGTTTTGGAAGACTGTTCTTTGGAGAAAGATTTTGAGATGGTAATGTACTGGATTTTTGAAAGTGACATTGACATTGGGTCATGGAAGATGGCTTCCTTAAGCTTAGGTGGCAATTAGATTTTGCCTTTGGGGCTTGGAAAAAGGTGTTTAACAATTGAGCTATAGAGGAAGAACAGCAATTCAATTATCTTGCTTTGATCAAGGACAGGAATGTGGCCATCAGAAATTTGTAGGGCAATTTGCTCAGACCTTTTTTTGTTCCTGTATTTTCAGCTTGGCATTTCCATTATTTAATAACTCTAGCATACTATCTGAAAGATCTCAGTTTATTCTTTTCTCGTTAAATGATGAACTTAGATAACTAGTTTAATCTACAGTTTAAAGTGACCATTCAATTGAATTGAATGGAAACTCCCATCATGCCTGTTTCTATCGTTTGTGAATTTCAGTTTTTGATGCTTTACATTCATTTTGAATAAACAGAATTTGTCACTTTTCTAATCAAGACAAAAGTCAATTTGTTAATACCTTAGCTAAAAATGTTTAAAGGGCCATTTAATGTATTTAAAGTAAAGTTAAATAACTCTAGTCTGGTGAAAGGAGGATGTTATTACACTATTTACTTATTTTCTCCATACATGGCAATAATCTTGTTTTTTCCGAAGCTCTGCTGTGACACACATCTTCATTGTGTCATACAGTGGCAGCTACATGGATTCAATTAAAAAGGTAAAACATAAGGGGTTATTCAAAAGTCGAGCTTGCCACCGAATTGCACCGAATGGTGAATTTCACTGTATGGTGCGATTTCGTGGCAATTCAGCTATTCAGAAATCTGACAATTCACCAAATATTGCTGAATTTCCGGCGAAATATGGCACAATTTGCCTCAGATCACCGCAATTCGGCGACCTTCGGCTCCAGTGCAATTACCCATAGAGAGTTAATGGTTAATCTATTCAGAGAATGCCAAACTGCAAGGAAATGTTGGCGAAATGCCCAGATTTACGGTGCTTCAGTTCAGCAAGTTTAAAAAAGCAAATCCTTCAACGAAAAAAATAAATACAGGTTTTATTATTTTTTTATTCAACATTTGCAGCAAAAAGTATTTTTATTTATTTTTTTTTAGAATTTTTTAGACATTTTTCTGTATGTTTTAGGCAAAATTTTTGACCCCCATTTTTTTTGATTCCTTTTTTTTATATTCTATAACAAACCTTTTTATTATTATTATTATTTATAGGACCTTATTTTATTATTGCCATGCATTTTTATTGTTTTAAATGTCTTTTAAAAAATTGTACCGCTCCCCCAGTTTGGCTGCGTTCGGTGGCTGATTGGCTTTTTTCGGTGGCGTTCGGTGGTCTGTACGGTGGATCGTTGGCTTCATTTGACGGTCTGCGACTTTGTTCGGAGGCGTTTGGCGAATCATCGGCTGCGTTCAGAGGCCTTTGGCTGCGTTTGGCGGTTTGTTTAACAGCGTTCGGCAGATTGTTGGCTGCATTCAGTGGTCTGTTCGGCGGTTTGTGCCCCTTTGGAGAAACAAAATTCTTACTGGGAAAAATCCTGTTACCCTATGATACTGTAAATGACCTTCAAGGAGATGCCCCAAACCTTACTGTAACAAAATGATCAACAAGCTTTTTAGTGCTGCATTACAAACAACCAGGGAAAGGACAGCATTCGAGGGGAGCTCTGGGGTCACTCACTACTGTACAGGGTTAAGACTCAGGGTGGGGTGGGGGGTTTATTGCTGAAAATCTCTGTACTGTACAGATACAATGTTTTACTGTAAATTCAATACACAGGCAGTATGCTACATACATACATTTACTATATTTGACACAAAGTCCATTTCTGTCTGTATTTCAGACCACATGTGAAATTGTGCGATATAAGGGACACCATCTAGGACTTAAAACCTTTCATCTCAGCAATATTTCTGTAATGGACAAACAAATACTGGATTTTTTTTTAAAAAAATAACACCTTTACATTGTTTTAACCTTTTAACTTTTTCAGAATAACAATTTTTATGTCACCGCCTATTTAACTGTCAACTACACACCCTATTTTTTAAATAAATGTTATGATAATATTTTTTTCAACAAAAAAGTGCTTGTTAATATAGGTGTTAAAGAAGTAAACAACATTATTCTAAAACATAAGAGTGAAAAATGAGATGCAGTATTCATATATTGTGAATTCCTTCAAAAATATAAACCTGAATTTTATCTTAAATACAGAAAAAATGGCGTCGCGCCCATACTCACCGGAGCGGCAGCAACTGCCAGGAGTAACAGCTCAGTTAATGTATAAAACATAGCAAGGAAAAAAGGTGTCATCTGCGCTCGTTTCTATGTGTTCCATGTACAACAAAACTGAGGTTTTTGTTTGTTTCAATGGCCATTGCAACGTAAGCTCACTCGCCACTTCACGGCACCTCTTTACAGAGTGAGTACCTAACAAATGTAACCAAAAGGCCGCTCTACTGAGCAGCTCCAAGCCCCTCCTGCTGCTTCTCAGCCAAGGAGAGGCAGAGATGGTGGGTTGGAGCTGCTCAGTAGAGCGGCCTTTTGGTTACATGTTAGGTACTCACTCTGTAAAGAGGTGCCGTGAAGTGGCGAGTGAGCTTACGTTGCAATGGCCATTGAAACAAACAAAAACCTCAGTTTTGTTGTACATGGAACACATAGAAACGAGCGCAGATGACACCTTTTTTCCTTGCTGAATTTTATCTTACCCATAGTTCTTGGGTGCCTTTTGTCTAGCATTATGACTTAATTGAAGATCATTGCTTTCCTCTTTCTATTACAATTTATTTTATATAATATGTCGGTTCAATAAACGTAGTGCAACATTTAGAACAAATGTACTTGAACGTCTTATGGTTTGGTCTTTATTTTTTTAAATATTTAATTAGCTTTTTCTCGAAACATTTTTATACAAAATAACATGGTACAAATAAAACTTTGAAGAATAAAAAGGAATAAATACCATTTTACAAAGCAAGGAATTCTAAAAACATGTTTAAATAAAAAGAAAGAAAAAAAATAAAACATATCTCTCGTTAACTTTAGCAAATATATCATATGTATAACACAACTCATATGGTTTGTGATGTTGAAAAGACCTTTGGAGAAATTGGGTAACTGCAATGTATATTACATAATAGTAATATCTACTTTATCCCTTTATGTATAATAGTAAAACTTTCCTCGACCCTTGGGTATATGGTTACTAAGCTCGTTTTCACTACAGCCAGGAGGTGATCACAATAGTCAGAGGAAGATCTGAATTCATGATAATTGTGAAATAAAGTCAGAATGATTTTTTGCTTACCAATGAAAGCAGAAAGACATCACAAAGTCTGCAATTTCAATTTTTAAATGTTCATCAGTATGTACAGTAAGTGGTCACTTCTTTTCAGAAAAGTTCCAGCATTGCTTACAGTAGCTTGGTTAATCCGGGGATATGAATTTATCTTGAACTTGTTATGAAACTGGTATTTTTAAAATAGTTTCCCCACTATTCTAGCAAGATAATGTGATATGGTCAGTGGTAAAAGAACAATCATTATGATGCTGAAAAATAATATTGTCCCCAAATTAAAAAAGTATTAATAGTTCTGTGTGAGCACCACTAGAGGGCAGGCTATACATTTAAAGTGTTGCATAAGCTAAAAAGACAATAATCAAGGACAGGCACAGACAGCGCTTGATTATAGTTAATGATAGGTAGCCTCTTGCCTGAAGGTTATCAGGATAGTTTCAAACATTGCTCATATTTAATTCTGTGCGTGATGAATAAATGGGTGAAGATTATCAGGACAGACACCTATAGCGTTGGGCTTCTACATAATCATATGTCATTAGACAGTATATAAAGAACAGGCTGGGATTCCTTACAAAAAGGATAAAGTTTGAGATTGTCTGTGCAAGGTATTGATATGCTGTTACAGTGTATGGTCTTAAAAGGCTGTCACTGAAATGTTAGTATTTAGTGTGCACCTTTTATACTAACCAATAGGGCAGCACCATAATCAATTTGACACAGGACTCTGGGGTCAGGTCAGAACATCCAGTCTTTATCTGTTAGGTCAAGGGCAGCAACCATAGCCCTCCAGTTGTTTCTGACAACATTTCCCATGATACTCTGCCACCCTAATGAGTATCATGGGGATTTGTAGTTACAAAACATCTGGAGGGTGAAGGTTGCTGACCCCTGTGTTAGGTGATATCAGAACCAATCTGTAGAAGACAGGTAATGTCTGTGTCTAGCAGGTGAGTATATCAAGACCACTTTAAACAAAGAATTACATTTAGGATTAATTTAGACTTGGGTTTATGGATATTATTAGGATATAGAGTGTGGGGTGCTTAGGGTTGAAGGTACTTGCGGTTTGGATAGTGTGTATTGGCATTATGCAGGTTAATCCTCAATCTAATCTACACTACAGAACATTGAGACCTATTATCCTAAGACATTTTAAATCCATATCCTGCGACCATCCACTCAGGTTCTTTCACCTCTAAAAGCCCCTAACGCTAAGTACAAGCACTTCCTGAATTTTGCTAAAATTCCCCCTAATCTACAATATTGGGCACATAGTTGTGTTCTGAACAATTACATAAATTATCAGGCAACATACTGTATAATGTAAAATTATCTAGGCTAGTGTGTCTCAACTCCAGTCCTCAGGACCCTCTACCAGGCCAGATTTTCAGGATCACCTTGGGGAAATGCGGACTGAAAATTGTAATCTCTGAGCTGAAAATAATATCACCTGTGCTTTGTGCTTCAGATGTCTGGCAAACCTGACCTGTTAGAAGTACCTGAGGACCAGAGTTTAGAAACTGATCTAGGCTACACTGCAGTAAAAGCAAAGGATGATGGGGCAGCTGTAGATGTAGACCCTGTACAGCCACGATCTATTTTCTCCTTCGCCAGCACGAGCATCTCAAACTCAGGTGTGCTGGTCTTTTTAACCACATAACGATGACTGGGTGTCACTCGTCAGAAGGGGGTTAATGTTGGTGAGGCGTACTGTATGCCTCACTGCCAGGTGCCCCTGCAGGCCTCTGATTCGCCGATCTGGCTGTGAGAAGGGGCTGGGGCGGCCCACTGAAGGCAGTGGGGTGTCCTGCGTCTTCAAGGCCCACCCTCCCCGCGGACGGCATGGTACGTCACACGGCGGGAAAGGATTAAGTGCCAACTTTCTAAACACATATTTTTTTAAAGCCACACTTTGTATATTACTAAAATATTCTGACACACACACAAACACACCAGCATTTACACAAACTCAGGAAACAACTCTCTCCATTCACTCCTTGAGTTTTAGCATAGATACTTGGCTGACACATAGGAATACAGCCTACCAAGTTTCCTTTACCAAACTCACTTAAATAAAAATTCTGCTATTTCCTGCAACACATCCCATATCACAATATCTTAACATCTTGCCATATCTCTATTCCCTCTGCCAATATAATTCTTTACCCGCTCTGCTGTTTTTGTGTACCCCATATCACAGTACCTATATCACATTATCCCAAAACTTTTCTCTAGGCTTGAAACCTTGGTTCCTGGGAAATCAGTGGCTGTTATCACCGTCACGACTAATTGATTTTCCATAGCACAACTGGTAGGGCTCAGTGGTTTTATGTGAAACCATTTTCCACTGCAAAATTGTAATAAGGTATGACGCATCTATACATGTATCTTTTACAGTGCACCGCAATACAGTAAGCTCATTTGACAGGCAGAAGGTTCCCTTTGCTGGTCATATGTTGTTACCGCAGTAGTATGTGTCTATAACATACAGGCAGTTATGCTCTGTCTCCAGACAGAGAGCAGTTTTGTGAGCTGCAACAACCAGTTGCAATGTCTGGTATGCTGCAACTGTCGGAACATGTTCTGGAACCATATGTAAAAGAATTTTGCTTGAAATAAATAAAATTCATTTGCATTGCTCGAGAAAAAGACCAGATCGAGTACACTCGATCTTGGGCCCCTGCAGGAGCTGTTGAAGATGAAGTCTATTTGATCATGGCAGCAAAGGTTTTAAAGGAGGTCCGTGTTTCCCTGATACACAAACATCCCTCTTTCTCATAGCTGAAGGTGTTAGAATGAAGCCAAAGTAATTACACGATATCAACACCTTGCAGGATTATGTCTAGTGTCATGCCAGCACTATGATATGAAAGAGCGGTATATGCGCCAAGGAAATACCCATATCTTCTGATGAATTCATTTGTCCAACAGGGAGAAGACACAATCCTAGAGCATTTATGTGCTATTGGCAAACCAGATGAACAATGATGGAAAAGTCACCATGGGGTCATAGCATAAACTATGAGGGTTGCTTTGGTTTGTGGGGGGGACCTGATTTTGTTGTCATACCACAGTTTTTTCAATGAGCAAGAATTCATATTTTGATTATTTTTTTTCACTTTCTTCTGTAACAAACAAACTGCATTAGATAACACTAAAAAGGAACCTCTATTCTGAAAAACAGAATACTGCAAATAACAATTTCATGTGGAATGTGAAAAGCATGCCATTATTTCAACGGGGTTTTAATTAAGATTGCAGCATCTTGTGTAACTATGAGTTTCACGTCACTGCTGTGCAACACTATATATAATATAATTTTCCCTGTAAATGTATAAAATGACTTGATAATACTCATACACAATACCAGAATGGGAATAACTTGAACCCACGTGCACAGGTATACAGGTATAGTTTGACAATTTCTGGAAAAAAAATATCATATATTTATAAAATTAAATAAAGCTGATACTGTGTGGTCATTATATTCTTCACGATTAGACTGTAAAATAAGATTCACATATATGTAGCAAGTCAAAACCATGTTGAAAGTGATTAATCTTGGCTATTGGCACAGATGTCATTATCGGCAGATTACCTTTTCTGTATAGAGAGGCCCAACATAAATATACAGCAGTCACTTATTATTGGATGGTCCACTATAAACCTCTGACATTATAATCCTCATCCTGACATTAAAACAAACTGTGTTACAGATAAGAAGAAACTGACAGAAAGGTCTCGACAATTAGTTACAACTCGGAATCGTCTTGCAATTTGGTAATCATAAAGGCAAATCCTGAAAAACACATCCTGTATCCATATATTTTAATGTATGTCTCACAGATGCTGTTCCTTCATGTACTTTTTCATAGTGGTAGAAAGTGGAATTTCAGTAATGGAATGCTGTAAGCGTCTCTCTGCAGGTGGTATGGAAGGCCCCAATCTGAAGGCCATCTTTTTTTTATCACTTAAACCTTTTGTTTGCTCTTAGTTTCCTTTAAAAAAGACGAAAAAAAAAAAAACGTGAGGTAGAAATGAACACAATATTTTGAACTCCTGTTGCCATTGATCATCCTGGGCCCTGAACGAAGTACTGATTCTCCGGTGGAAGCCAGACATGTCATAATGCCATCATCAACTATGTGATCCCTCCATATAGTCAGACACAGCCACAATCTTTAGCAGATACTTCTTTAATGGTGTGATAGTGATTTTTAGAGTCAAGGAAGGAGATGTCATCATCGTATGACAGTGGCCTGCAGCAGGGCCTTGCCCGAACTTTCTCTTTTTTGATTTTCTTTTTGCCTCTGATGCTCTGCAATGAGAAGTCGTAGTTGCGCACAGCAGCATCGCAGGTCCCACTGCAATAGCGGAATAGAACTGTCTCGTCGGATACATATCCCAGACCCAGCTCGCTGACGCTCACCTCGAGTTCTTTTACTGTGCATGGCTGTTTGTGAACTCTGGCCCTCTTCATTCTGGCTCCATTTTTTGGATCGTCTCCAGAGTGTACTGATTGGCTGTATCTTTCTACCAGAGTTGAAACAAGCTCCCGAATTTCGCCTTGTGTATAGCTTTCGAAGAGAGCAGTGTCTAGAAAAGAAAGAAAAGGTGTTCACTTTATCCTTCATTTTAGCGTTCTCTAGGGGGTCAAGGACATGCCAGCTTGTCTATTGCTCTAAGTATATTGCCAGTGTTGTTAGTTATAGAAGAAAGAAATATTTGGTTAGTTGTTTAAATTCCTCAATTCCGAATGCTAAAATAAACTAAATACTCATTAGTCCATAATCATACCTTCTAATGTTAATGCCTAAAGCTGATGAAGGGGGCAACAACCACACCAACCTCTAATCAGGCTTAAATTTTATCCTTTCTTCAAATGCACACTCCACTAACCCAAAGAATTCTCAAAAAATGTCAGTCCCCTATTCCAGAAAGAGTGAAATTAAATATATGAAGTTAAACTTGTGATTTAAGGCAAATATCCAGTAGGTACAGACAATGGGCCCTATCGCAATCTTCGTGCAAACGTTTGCGCCGGCGCAAAAACGCATTAACGCGAGGGGTAAAACCCTTTTTCGCTGAATGTCGTATTACATACATTGTCAGCGCAACAAACGCACGTAATCGTCTACCGCGGGTGAACCTGTGCGAACCCTGCGCGAACGTGCTTTACTGCTCGCGTCCTATACTTAACATTGTGTGCGCAAATGCGTTTGTGCGCTGGTACGCGGATGGTATTACAATCTATGCGCAGAAATTAACGCATAGACGTTACGCGCATAATTTTAGCAACTCCTAAAAGCTGGTGTTAATGGCAAATTCTATCAACCTGACCGAAGCCAAATCCACCAGCCCAAAAAAAAAATGCTGCAAAGTATAGTTACACATTCTATACATACCAAACCAATAAATTTGAGAAGTTGTGCGTGCATTTATTATTGCTGCAGCATATATGCGCAGATTGACATTGAAAGGCGCAAAAACTTAACGTGAGATAATTGTGGTTCTTAATTCTGATTGGCTGAATCACGTGAAAAAGCAGTCTGCACACTGATTTCTGCGCGCAACGGTACTGCGCAAGCATTTGTGCGCGTCCGTTTAACGCGCGTTATTGCTTGACGGATGAAAAATCCTGTGCGAGGATTGTAATTTCAGCGTTGATTTCCGTGCTTTAACGTTTAACGCTTGGCGCACAAATTCACGCGTTGCGCGAGCGTTTTAACGGAAAGATTGTAATAGGGCCCAATGACTTTCAATTCAAAGATTGTTCCTCCAAGTTCCCGACAAGAACAAGGTTTATGACCACCTGTTTTGTTAAAAAGACTGTTACAAAGTTCCTTTTGGTTTTGCATAATTCTACACTATCAGGGTTATTCAAAGAAAGATGAAAACCAGGAGAACTGGCAGGAGAAGAGAACAATCTAGACCAAATAGCCAATTTGGAAAGTGAGATAAATGGTAGAATTTTTCTGGTTTGGCTATCTTGGCCTAGAATTTTCACTTCTCCAGTCAATTCTCCTGAGTTTCATCTTTCTTTGAATAGAACAGCCTGTTTCAGTGTGATGAGAAGAACTCCAGAAGACACTTGCATCACCAGACACATTCAACTGGGGCGAAATGTTCAATGGTTTTGTCACTGCAAACCACTAGTTATATAGCCTAAAAAGTGGTAAAGGGCTAATGTGAAATAAAGCTCGCTACCTAAGGCTAGGGACAGATGAGCGCATTTTCTGCAGCCACCGTCAAAATGTACGTCGATGCGTGCGCACGCATTTTTTCACGGAATGCGCTTGAGTGGTCGGACGATGCTCAATTCTGGACGTATTCCATGACGGTGGGGTGACAAAAGAGAAAAATCTGATGAATCTAATCACTTTAAAAATGAAATAATAAGGGCAAGGGCTATAAAAAGTCGTTTCGGGGATGGTGGCGTTTTTCTAAGATGGATCCTGCACACGTCTTTGTGTTTGGTGTGATGGGGTACCTGTACCTAAAGAGGAAGAGAAAGCGGCGAACCTGGGTCATGAAATCAACGCTGCCAGACCCACGCATGGACACTTTGTGACGCTGTACAGGCCACTGCGAGAGAGGGACCCCGCGAAGTTCTTCAACTACATGCGGATGTCCATCGCCTCCTTTGATGAACTGTTGTCGCGGGTACGGGAGCCGCTGACCAAGAGGGACACCAACATGCGGCCCGCCATACCACCGGAGGAGATGCTGGTCATCACTTTGAGGTACGTACTGTCACACACCTGTATACATGACATCGCTGCCAGTCACCTGACATGAGTGCATCATGTCTGTAGTCACATGCCCACTGTTACATGCACACACACACACACACACACGGGCATCACATCACACGTACATAATCATAAATGACTCCGACAACAATGTTGATAAATAATACTATAATATGAAATGAAACTGTAATATATTATGGACATATATTACAACTCGTAAACTGAAGGTCAGTATATATACAAAATCAAAACAATAACACATAACAAACAAATAATCAAACATATTTAGCTCATGTATCAAAGTTGCTGATACCGCGGAGCATCTGGGTCATGAGGGCCGGTGGTGTGGCTACAGCTGGACCCCGACTCCGTGTGTGGCCTGGCTCCAGGGGGCATGGCTGGGTGGGTGGACAGCACCTCACTGGAGACGGAAGATCCACTGGCGGATTGTGGCACAGCATGGTAGGCGGCTGCGTGATGGGGACGTGAAAGGATGTCCTCCAATATCCGAGAGATCTGTGGCGATACTCCATTTTCTCCGCCTCGCTCATCCTGTTCAGGAGGAGCGTACATGCATTGGAGAACGACATGTCGACGGAGTCCGCAAGCATGCAGCGTTGGTGTGCATGGGTGGTCTGTGCCTCCATGAACATGACCATGGCCTGCTCCAGGTCTGCAGCCTGTGCCCTTCTCTTCTGGCCAGGTCTGGTGCTGGCCGTTGTCGCGGTACCTGCCACCTGTGGTGTCGCCAAATCCTCCTCCATCTGCGACTCAGCACCACCCTGGTTCTCCTCCTCCTGGCAGCTGGCAGAATCTCCTGGCACCATTTGTTGTGCCTGGGTGCCGGAGGTCGATGGCTGGTCCATGCTGCTGACAGACCTGCGCGGCTCCTGGGTCCTGCGGAGGAACGATAGCTGCTCTGCGTAAATGTACCCCCGGACCTTCTTCGCACCAGCTCCAGAGCGCGCAGCCATGGCCTGCTTCTTCTGGACGCGCATGTAGTTGTCGCGTACTGTGCGCCATTTGTTCATTGCCTCTTGTGCTGAAAAACATGATGAGAGTGACATTAGCTTGTGTTCATGGTATGTGATCATATTCAAACAGTTTTGTTTTGTCTTCTAGGTATCTCGGTAGTGGGTGCAGTTTGAAGGATCTGCATTATAGCTTCCGCGTTGGCAGATCAACAGCTGGTGAGATCGTCCGCAAGGTGTGCCAAACCATATGGGAGACCATGAAGGGCGAATGTTTGCCAAGACCGACACATACGGCATGTCTGGAAATTGCAGCAGGATTCTGGGAGAGAGCCAACTTTCCAAACTGCCTTGGAGCCGTGGATGGCAAACATGTCCGCATAGTGAAGCCACCGCACAGCGGCTCACTGTATCAGAATTATAAACATTACTTTTCTATTGGCCTACTGGCGGTGTCAGATGCCAACTATAGTTTCGTGTATGTGGATGTCGGTTCATACGGCAAAGACTCTGACTCCACACTGTTCAGGAACTCCACACTGTGGAATGAAATTGAGAGTGGGACCCTGAACATCCCCAGACCCGCACCATTGCCTGGCAGTGACGTGACAGTCCCCTATGCCTTCGTGGGTGACGAAGCATTCGGCCTATCCACACACCTCCTACGGCCCTACTCTGGGACACACCTGACTGTGAAGAAGCGGGTGTTTAATTATAGGCTGTCGCGGGCGAGACGGTATGTGGAGTGTACCTTTGGCATACTGACCAACAAGTGGAGGATTCTACATAGACCGCTGGATGTAAATGTGGACTTCTGTGTGGACATAGTGAAATGCTGTTGCATTCTACATAATTATGTGCGGGCCAGGGATGGTTTTAATTTTGACGATACCCTCACAGTTGTCGGTCTTGAGGATGATGTGAACTATGACATCATAGCTGTGAATAGATACAGCAACAGGTATCGCGATGCTCTATCTAATTATTTCATCAGTGATGCAGGTGAGGTGCCCTGGCAGCTGGGGAGCATTTGAGTTTCACATCAATGATTTCATTTGTTTGTTTATTATCATTTTTGTGATTTACATTTATGGGATTATGAATTAAATAATATTATACTCACTCTGTATGTGCTGCTCCTTCTCGGACCAGGTATCGTACTCCGGGTACACATGACGGGACACCTCGACCCATGCGCTCGCCTTCCTCCCCTTGTCCTTATAACGCTCGCAGGCCGTATCCCAGATCCCTGGATGCTCTCCCACAGCGCTTATCAGCCTCTCCACGTCCATCTCTGGTCCAGCAGCCATGTTCAACGGTCGCAGGTACACTCCAACGAAATGCAGGAAACTTTGGCAGTTTGGACGTTATGTAGGCCGCACACTAGCAGCGTCTGACGTCTCCTAATCACGCACACACGCTGCCATGCGGCCGCCGCGCACTTTGTACGTCAGTAGCAGCGGTTTCACGTTCTGATAAAAATGCGTTCATTTGCTGGTTGCGTGGTGTCGGCGCACTTTTGTACGCACGTACTGCGTATATTGGCCGTCATTGGCCGTTATGTGCTGCTACTGCCGCCGTGATTTAGTGCGTCTGCACGCGCGTTCCGACTGCCCCACTCTGACCCTAGCCTTAGCTGGAGAAGTAGCTACATAATGAGTACCCCGTATCTGAAGCTCAGGACCACAAGCATTTCAGATTTTAGTATTTTCAAGTAAACAGTTGGAGGGGGGGATTTGGCAAACGGTCCATGAGGCAAGGCTGCACAGTGCCATTGAAGGATATGCTGCACGGCGCCAGAGAGGTACTTGCTAAGCAGCGCCAATATGTTCTTAACTGGTACTTTGCAGCATGTCCCTTGCTGGACAACGTGTTAAAGCATGTCCCTCGCTACACTGGGGAAGACACTGGCATGCAGGCAGGAATGGTGGAATGGACGTGGATGCAACATTAGTGGCAGAACGGTGAGCAAGGGCGAAGACCAAAAAGCTCCAAAATCATCAGTTTTTAAAGTCTTTTCGATTATTTTGAATTCCAGTTCAGGGGTGGTCAGCCTGTACATTCAGTAAGCATATTGAACTTTAATCCCTACATGTGTCATTGTGTCATGCTTGCCCACTCATATTGCTTTAAGTTTCCCCGCACTCCAAAATCTCCAAATCTTTCTTTTCTAGTTTTATCTCCGCACTCCATTCTCAGTATAGTTCTAAACGGAACAGAAGCATGCATCTAGAAGACCTATAATATGTCTAGGGATATCCTTTGCTACATTTCACAGTAGCATCAACAGATTCTTTACCTGACCCATTCACCAACTTTATACAGTGCTTCCCAAAACAACTATCTAATGCTTTATATCTATCTATATATCCTATCTGTGTCTCCCTTTACAATTGATTTCAATCGATTGTCCACGTGAAGAAATCTCCACTATCTATACCACCTCCTCCTGGCACTGTGTGTGTCATGTTAACACCTTGATATGTAAATGATACAGATAGTTTGTGTTATTGTCATAAAAATTACTGAATTTATTACCCAGGAAATATGCAGATACACTACATTTAAATTATTAGTTTCTCATTTATTACTCCCGAGCGTAAAATGAAATTAGATTGTAAAGTGACATCTGGGAGTTAAAGCACTGTGGAATTTTTTCTAGTTCTGTGAAGTGTTTAACCCTACCGAGTGGAGTGCGGGCTGGCACATGTTGGGACAAAGTTTGGAAAGCAATGCCTAGCAGGCACCCCTGTCTGGGAAGGGTTAAGGGTCTGTGTGTCAGTGAACTGGGTATGATATTGATCAAAGGAACACTGCTTCCTGCAATGCAGGAGAACATTCCCAAACCTCCTAAATTAAAACCACCGGGTATAGCCTGGAAAGGAGATACGTGACGGAAATCAGGGAGGTTTCTCATTCTCTGTACAATGATTTGAGAGCATCTCAAAAGGGATTTGATGTGGTAGTTTCAACACATTTGCCCTCTTGTTCTCCTGTCAGCACCCTCACTCACATCCTATGTCTAATGTAACATTTTGACACCACCTCCGCAACCTGCCAGATCTTGTGTCTTTCCCTTAGCAAACCTCTGGGACCACATGATAGCCTATGCTGTTTTACAGACGACGTGAACCAAATCAACATCTGAAAACTGACAATTCATCTTAAAAACATACTCCATATTTATAGAAACTGGAGGGGATAAGGCAGCCCCCCCCCCCACCCATTAATCCACAGACATATGCTCAGTGTGGTCCTGGAAGTGAGAATTTGTTGTATGGAAGCGGATTGTACTTTAGCTTATTACTACAAAGTTACTGAATTTCTACCGTTTATACATTATTAAGTGTAAAGGTAGAAAACTAAAAAACTGGGCTTGCTAGTCTATATGAGTTTAGTTTTATTATATCTTTGCACTACCTTACATTGAGCAAATTATCCCCAAGATTTGTTTTGGTTCCAATACTGATACACTACATTCCCACCTCAGCAGTCCAATGGCACTACATAGAAACATAGAAAATGTCGGCAGATAAGAACCTTTCGGCCCATCTAGTCTGCCCAATTACATGGATTCTTTACCTGGATTTAGCTTTTCTTTAGGATAGCCTTATGCCTATCCCATGCCTGCTTAAATTCAATTACTGTTTTGGCCTCTACCACTTCTACTGGAAGACTGTTCCATGTATCCACCACCCTCTCAGTAAAATAATGCTTCCTGATGTTACTTTTAAACCTTTGCCCCTCTAATCTAAGACTATGTCCTCTTGTTTTGCTACTTTGTTTCCATTTAAATATACTCCCTTCCTCTACCTTGTGGATTCCCTTTACGTATTTAAATGTTTCTATCATATCTCCTCTGTCTCGTCTTTTTTCCAAGCTATACATCACCATGGTACCATTACAACAAAGCCAGAAATGGACTAATATCTCTTATTACTAAAATGAGTTGCATGCATAAATTGCATTATACATATAATAAATGTATCCTTCACACATGAAAGGGCATAACATGGTCACTGTATTATAGTATAACTAGTAATCCAAAAAGAGCTAAAATCTCTTTGTCACTGCCATAATAATACAACCATCGGGGCTGCCATAAGAAATCTTGGGGCCACTTATTGAACCACCGGTTGGGGCCCCTCTTCCCTCAGCTGCCCAGTTCAGTAACTAATTATAAATAAACCATTTTGCTCCACTTCTTTGTAACTTATTTTACATGCAGTGTACTAAATTTCTGGTGGTCCACAAAGGGGGGTAAACATATTTCCTGGTGGTCGCACTTGCTCTGCACCTCTACCTGGAGCAGACCACACTAATTGCTTCCTCAGTAATGAGTCAGAATGTTTTGACCAACCCAACATGCCACAACCCACCGGGAAG
Source organism: Leptobrachium leishanense (assembly GCA_009667805.1). Classification (NCBI taxonomy): domain Eukaryota; kingdom Metazoa; phylum Chordata; class Amphibia; order Anura; family Megophryidae; genus Leptobrachium; species Leptobrachium leishanense. The sequence goes on along the minus strand of CM019063.1, from coordinate 363,719,133 downwards.
CTTCTCGGTATTCTGTCGGCGGATTCTGGGTGACATGGATAGGCCCTTACATCTGTGTCACATAGACAAAGTGCATGGGGCTTGGCAAGACTAGGGCCCCCTGGAGCCACAGGGACCCGGAACATATCATGGGCTGTCACCCCCTGATGGCGACTCTGACAACCATAAAGCCTCAGCAGCTGTACAAGAAATCCTTCATTTCCTTTACAGTAATCGCAAATTAAATACAATTTGAGGCCAACAGCAGCTCCATAGACAACATCACATCAGTAGCAGATGTACAGGCACTCATCCATCACTACCACTCCATTGGACAAACTCCAATATCTATTTAGCATGGCATCAGCAGCCCATCTACACTACTGCTGCATTCAAAACAACATCATCAAAGTGACTGCCTCCTTGCAAGATTCTGCTCTTTGGTTGTGGCACAACATATGTCACTTGAATGTTCAGTCACTATATGTACAAAACCATAACTTAAGCTGGTACTTAAGAAATAGCTCCCATAATAGTGCATTCCTTTAACAGATATTCACAGTAATAATATGAAAAAATCTATACATTATTTGGAAAGATTAAAGTCCATATACTCATGAGTCGGCAGACAGATTATATCATACAGTATCAAATCATCTATAAGGCAAAGTATACGACAATCCTGGCATGACCCACTGATAGTGGCTAATTAGAGTATTATCTGTTAACTGTCACTGATGGATGATGAGGGAGTGGCCAAACCTATGAACCCATAGGCTTTATAAAGACTGGGATGTGTGCACTCGGACTAGAACAACCTAGTGGTTAGAGATTGGCTATATCCCTATAGTCTCTTACATTGTGAAAGCATAGGCTGTTTGCGCTCTGTGCCTCTCGGATATCTCCGATGACCTTTCAGTGATGATATCATGGCTGATCGCGAAGAGGAGGAGGGTGAGTTTAATTTCCAACTCCTGAAGAAGACTTCTTTGCAGATGAAGAGGGACAACACAGTGCAGAGGAGCATCAAAGCAGGGGCTGTCCTCTTCCATACCTTCATCTTAAGGACAATCAAGGCATTGAGACTCTGTAAAAACAATAATATGGACAATGTAAGCATCTCAGAAAATACATCAACATATTCCAAAGTGAAGAATGTCAGAAAATGAGGTTTTGAACAACAATAAGAGCTTGATTTAATTTGGCCAGGTGCCTGAAAATGGGACCTGTTTCAAACAAATTTCGGTTTGCATAGCGATTGGCAATAAAAAATCTGATCAAATTGGTTCTTGCACCTATAGTTCTTTATGAAAATATTGACTTTAACAATTCAAATTTATTGGTATGACAATTTTCCTAAAAAAAAATCTCAATTGGTACAAGTTGTTGATACATAGAATTTCAGACAGGAAAGCATTAGAAATGTTAGAATGAATTTTTTTTTTAATCATCAGATATTTGTAAAGGTCACGTTTAAAGGCACAAATCAGTATGATGATGATGGACAAAAATAATCTTTTACAGACATTTTAAAGGCTAGCTTTTTTTCAGACCAGCAGCATTTTTCAAAAATCGGCTGGAGTCAAATTTTTTCAGATGAATCAGCCATGTTTTGAAAAAAATATCACTCACAAACAACAGCTCGAACAAAAAAGCTTGCATAATTAAATCAAGTCCTAGACCGCTGATTAGTTGCTGTTATTATTTTATTATTAGTAGCATCATCATTTATATAGCTCCAAGAGTTTCAAACAGCCAACAGCGCTTTCCAATAACCAATGGGGACTGAGACAAAATTACAAGCAAATCTAGGAACAGAAAGAAACATGAGGTGAGAGGGTCGAGCTCTGATGAGCTCACAGTCTAGAGGAACCGGGTACAGGAAGACAATACAGGAAGTTCTATAGGTCGTAAGGAAGGTTAGCGCTAGTGTTACAGAAACGAAGGGGCAAGGAAAGGGCCTCAATCATGATGTGGGTGTAGGCAAGAAGAGGGATAGGTTGGCATCAGTAATGTGGTAGGCTAATTTGAAGAGTTGGGTTTTACCTATTCTACCATTTGTGAATTGCTGCCTTTTATGGCCGCTTTGCCTTCAACCACATGACCGATTTGTGCACTATAGTAATCGAGGTGCACTTTTTTTTACTACTTTCTGAGAGTCTAGTTGAAAACAGTGCTGCACATAAAGGTGAAAAGTTCCCCAAAATAAGTTATTCTGCATAGTGCTAGGTTTCAGCAATCCTCAAGGAGTTTTTGCTTCTCTTTGATCTCATCACAACTCTAATCATATTTCCTATAAGATACAATTATGTTACCCTTAATATATTCTAAAAAAAAACACTCTTTGGTTATATTTCCTCCTCAGTATTTTACTTTTTTACCTCATGGACATATTAATTCCATAATGTACAATGCATGGGGAGAGACAGGATAAAATAAGTTGTTTAACATTAATCCTTTGTATGATTGAGATGTCTAAAATGATCTGTCATTCCCATTTCTTGGCTTTGTGTCAAGTACTGTCAGATCAGCAAATGCTCTCATCACTTGAGAGTCTGTGGAAAAAACTAGAATTAAAATGGGCTTGACACTTCAAACTAAGCTTTTAATTGATAGATTCTAGACTGGTGTCTATCATTGGGAATATCATTTTCCATGTGAGACACATTTCATAGAATGGTCTTGTGTACACATAAAATCTAGTAGGACAAAAGTACAGGTGATTGACAATATAAAATAAATCTCGATTTATTTTTTTCCTTTTTCCCACTAAACACAGGAAGGGTTATCCACTAACCACCGTTCTTTTGCTGTGGTTGCAACGATGATAAACTTAGGTGATCCTGAGAGGGAAATTCAAACATCGGCAGGAGAAGATTCATTGATCTTCCCCTGCCACTGTTTGAATTTCCCTTTTGGGAGACATTGAAGTTTACACAGGGTAATTCAAAGAGATCCGAATTGTGGCCGAAAGGTAACCGAACAGTGAAATTCAGCGTACAGTTACCTTTCCTGGCCATTCGGAGAGCAGGCAGTTCGCCAAATGCTGGCAAATTGCCTCTTCGTTGCCTATTCGAGGGCAGTGATATCCCCATAGTGAAGCAGAGAAGATGGCAGAGAACAAAAACCAGCAGTGAAAAGTTGCCGAATTGCCCTGCTGTTCGGTGGTTTCATTTGACAGGTTTATTCAGGCGATTCCCATAGGCTTCAATGTTAAAAATATTCCTGTTTTAATGCAATATGTAATAAACCATTGATTATAATATTCTGCAGTAAAAAGTCTCTTTATGTATAGATTATTTTGGATCTTTTAGGCATTTTTTGGGATTTGTTTAGCGAAAATGTTTTTCTTTTTTTTTTTTAAATCGTTTTTTCTTTTTTCTGTAACAGCCCTTTTTTTTATCATTCATTGGAGCTCATATGTAAATTCCAGACGTTTTCGTTCTGTAGTTTCTTTGCAAACAGCGTTTCACTTATCAAACATTCAAGCATACTGTTTTGGGTTTTTTTTTTCACTCCATTTGTCTGCGGTGTCGGCTTTTTCCGGCGGCTGCTCTGCGCTGTGATCGGCGGCTGCTCAGGGTTTCTCCGGTGTGTTCGGCGGGGTTAATCCAGATGTTTTTGCGGGTTTCGGTGTGTGTTCGCCGGGTTTTGCGGTGAGTGTTCGTCGGGTTTGCGGCGGCTTTTCCCTGCACTACGACAGCCCTGTGGTGCTTGCTGAATACATCGCAGGGTCGCCGAAATGGGATTGCCAAATCACACCGAATTGAGGAGAACGAAAAGTCACCGATTGTGCATTGACTTTTCGATTCTCTTTGAATAACCCTGATTGTCATTTCAACAACAGTAAACTACACTGGTTACTGAATAACCCTCAAATAAAGTTTTTATAGAACAGAGTATTGATCGAATTAGTATGAGTAGCTTGTAAGATTTTTGAGGAATATCATTTGAACATTTTTTTTAAAACAGACAAGTGGATTCTCCTCATATGCAAATCTGAGATTACTTTGACCTGTGATATAAAGCAGTTTGAGAAGGACACATGAAAATGAGACATCATTTTAAATTAGATTAAAGTATGAATGTACTGGAATGGGTTTTATATTGAAGTAGCATCATGGAGAATTTTACAAGGTATTATTTATTCATTTATAAAGTATTTTACCAGGAAGGATACATTGAGATTTCGCTCGTTTTCAAGTATGTCCTGGATTCAAGAACGTTGAATTGTTACAGTAGGTACAGAAATACAAAGTAATAAAATGCAAGATTTTAAAAATAAAACACAATATACAGATTAACACAGAAAATAAATATGTAAGAAATATATTCACTTTGTTACATGTTTACAGGTGCATTCTGTATCGATCGATGTAGCATAGTAATAGAGATCTCTTAAGTGACTTTAGACTGGGGGAAGATTTGATGACGTCTAGGAGGTTATTCCATAATTGCAGTGCTCTGTAGGAAAATGAGGATCGAGACACTTGCTTTTTGTATTGTGGTATTGCAAGTTAGGTGCAGGTCCTGGATTGGAGGTTCTAGGATGAGGGAACTGCTGGGGGAAGGAGTCTATTCAGGTAGGGTGGTAGCTTCCCAGAAAAACTCTTAAACACCAGGTTGGAAAGGTGAAGGGTGCGTCTAGATTCCAGCGGCAGCCAGATTAGCTCTTTTAACATGCCACAATGGTGGGTCATGTAGTAACATTGCAGCATGAAGCAGCAGAATGAGTTATACAGTGTAGTAAGTTTATGAAAGTGCGTTTGCGGGGCAGCTGCATACACTACATCTCCGTATTCAATAGCCAGCATAAGCATTTGTTGTACAATCTGCTTTCTTACCGCAGGGCTCAGGCAGGTTTTGTTTCTGTACAAAGTCAGGTTATGGAGAAAGTAGTGGTGGCGTTATTAATCCTAGCATTGAGCTTGGATGGGAATTGTACCGGAGCAGATACTGAAGATGCAGCTAGTAATAACATCAAGGAGAGAGATCTGGTAAGTAAGGGTAAATCTATATGTCAATAGCCCATGGAGAGTAATGAAAACCAGATCTAATTAGATTGCTAACAGGAGAGGAGGATATAGAAAATGGGAACGAGAAGAACTTGCAAAATCAATAAAAAATAAAAATAAAAAAACACATCACTCCCCTGGGTAAACCTGCAGTCTAAAAGCCTCTATCGACAGGACATATTACCCATTATACTATCTGGGAGGTTAACCATGCTTTGTAATCTTAAACACAAAAATTTCCCAAGGTTTTTTCTCTTACACATAAATTCCTCCAGGGCTGTGTTTACCAAAAAAATGCAAAATGACTCAAATATAATTTCATAATATACAAAGACTGATATTTATTAGTAAAACTAGCATATTGAGACTCAAAAAATGAATCTACCCCTGATTAATAAATAGTGGCATAGTAAATTTGAAAATTAAATGGCAAAAGACATTTATGGTGTTGATATAATTGTGGAATATTATGGAAATAACAATAAGAGTATATGGGTATGGGGGAAGGAGGAAAAAAAAAATACTCATCAGGAATCGTGTTACAAAATATCAGAATTTTTAAGATAGCCAAGCCATGTAGTAGGTAGAGTTTATAACAGGGGTCAGCAATCCTGGCCCTCCAGATGTTTGAAACTACATCTCTGATGATGCTCATGTACTCTTTGGTTTAGCTGGGTCTAATGGGAAATATAGCTCCAAAACATCTGGAAGGCCAAGGCTGCTAACCCCTGGATTCCTATGAAGACAGAATGCAGAGAAAAGAAAAGAAGGCCAAGAACCTGTCCCAATGAAACCAAAGAGTGGTGATGTTATCACCTCTGACCCTCAGAGGCCAGATCACAGATCAGCTGCTATGTAGATTGAACACCTTTAAAATCAACCACTTCAAAAACATTGGAGGCATATCAGAGCAGCAAAGGGATTAAGTCTAATAGACCTCTCACTCATAACTTTAACAACCCTTTTATATTTTTGAGATGATCAACATTTGATGAAAAGCTCCGGGATTTGCTATAGGTTTACCAGAATTCCTTTTCCAACATTATTTCTGTTAATACTCAGGAAACCAGTTAAAAAAGGTGATGTTTACAACTAAAAATAATAACTAAAACAAATAATCACAACAAAACTGTACTGATATGTATGTATACAAAACTTGAAAACTTTACACAAAAATTGCATAATTTTTAAAGTTCGTGAAGACGATGTGACATATACATAATGTCCAATAAGGCCAACTCAGAATCCATAGACCTAACCATGGCCGGCTTTTCGCAAGTGAGAAGGGCACCTGGCATTGCGCTCAAGTCATCTCCGCGGGGCTGTAGACAGTCCCTGGATGTGAAATGAGCATCGTGGGAATCCCTCCCCAGCGCTGACAATGCTCTCCTCACATCCTTTCTCTGTCCCTGCTTGGTACCATCAGCACTGAGCAGGGCTTCAGCCACAGCAGGGTGACATCCTGGAATTCAGCCCCCACCGTGAGACAACCCCCACCCAGCCGCAGGAGTCATCGCGTACACGTGCGATGTTGTCACAGACTGGGATTTCCTCTGCCCAGCAAGGGAATCCATTAAGGAGATGCAGAGCCCTATAGACCCCTGTATCTCCGGACTCGTAAATTGTAGAAAGTTGAGGTGTCATTAGAAAGGCCAGAGTCTGGCCTTTCCAATGACTGAAAACATTCCTTTGTATTCTTAACAGTAAAAAGATGAAAAAAAAAATGTTATATTTTAGTTTTTTCTTAAAAATGTGTCTAAATAATAAACAGGTCTGTTACAGAATTAAAAAAAACACACTTTTTTTTTTTAAAAAAAAGGAATCAAAAATTTTGCCTGAACGCAAAAATTCAGAAGATCACTTACATCAACTAAAACTACAGTATTTAGTATCATGTCAGAATCAAAACATTCATGCAGATAGTAAATAAATAAATGGCTTTCCAGAGAGTGCCAGTATAATATCTTTTGGATTCAGTATCAGGTGTCTGTTTCGTATGCACATCACATGGCGGCGGGGCGTACTAGTACGCCCCACCGGCGTTAACACCTTCTGACAGGGGCCACAGTTAAAGATAGGTGGGTTTAAGGCCAGAAGTCCACCTGCAAATTGGGATTTTAAAGTGCACCAATCGTGCCCAAAACAACTTTTATATGATACAAATGGACAATGCCATTGCTTTGGAACAAAATAAAATAAAAAATATTTTATAGTTGTGTTGTTTTTTTTTCTATACACGACATTTTACGTGGTCATGTTTGATATCATTAGAAAGGCCAGACTCTGACCTGTCCAATCACACCTAAAGTGACTTTGTGGGGTGTAAAGAATGGAAATACAGGTTTCCAAAGGACCCCCGGCTCTCCTCGCAGTGGTGAAGCAGCTTGTGGTTTAGATGGATCAATGTGTAATAAAGCTTTTCTCCATCACCTCTACTTCAGTGGCACATGGAACATAGTTATGGCATATTATATTGTGTCTACATGTATTTCTTATTGTTCAGACAGGAGAGAGGAAACTGTGCGGGGAAGCATTCTATTACAAAGATACAAAATCTTTGAAAAATCAACAGTTCAGCTTCAAGGTAAGATACCTGTTATTTTGTATTTTATTTCTATTAAAAGGCCCCACAGCACCAGGCCCTTGCTAGGGTTTTCTTTCATTGTGGCCTTTAGTGGGGCCTCATGTTTAAGTTTTGCCTAAGGCCTCACAAAGTCTAGAGCCGCCTCTGCTGTCATGCTCGAGGTGTTGAAATTTCATGGGCTTGCCCAGAAGCCCATTTGCCCACAAATGTAATTTGCAATAAATGAAACTCCTCTGTATCCCTAAAAAAATCACACCAGATCGAGTTTAACCCCTTGCCACCGGGCCCTGCTTGTTGGCTGCTGCAGCGGGCCCCTCTTACAACCCGCCTACGTAGCTCATGTGCAGCGCGTGTCATTGGCTGCAAGGGGGACGGCATGAGGTCAGGTGGTCCCGAGGCAGCCAATGGCGTGCGGCGTCGCAGACTGGTGGGCGAGGCGAAGGAGGCCCATTGAAGCCAGCTATGCCGGGAAAATGTTAATTGACCTAGGCACCTGTAGGTGCCTTCGAAGAACAGTTATACTCTATAAAGGTAATGAAGATTATGTATACTTATCGCTCTTATTATAATTGATTATGATTTAGTTGAGAGACCCTATGTGACCATTTAAATTGATATTGGTAATAATACATTAGCATTGTAGCACTTCATTAACATAGATTTACATATAGATAACAGATAAATATGTTTACAATCAAAATTAAGGGTTTGGGTTGAAATCCCTTCAACCAGGTTCCCCAATGCCAACATCCCGACGTCCAACTTCCAGCCAGAACAAGTTCCAGACATACCAAGTTCCCTACACAGACAACTCCCTGACGGCCAACTTCCAGACATTCAAAATCCCAGCAGCTAACCTGAACCCTAACTCCCTAACCCTCTAACCCTAACCCTAACTCCCTATGCCTAACCCCCTAACTCCCTAAACCTAGCCCTAACTCCCTAACCATAACCTATAAACCTAACCATAACTGCCTAAGTGTTAGGATTAGGGTTTGCCGCTGAGATTTTGGATGTCTGGAAGTTGGCCGTCAGGGAGTTGTCTGTGTAGGGAACTTGTTCTGTCTGGAAGTTGGCCGTCAGGATGTTGGCATTAGGGAACCTGGTTGTAGGGATTTTGTCCAGCACCCCAAAATTAAATACTCCTTGCAATAATAAAACATTATCCTTTCTTATTTTTTTATTCACCCTTGGATCAAATAGAACTGATATCTGCTATGTGTACATTAATTCTAAATGTGCTTAATATGCCACATCTTTCACACTATTTCATTATTACAAAAAAAATTAACCATAGATAGGAATTAAATATAAGGCCAGTAGCTGTGCCACAGGTGAGGCTATCAATGAAAACACAGATACATATCAAAGCAGGTTTTGTGCTCTTGAGGCTTGTAAAACACACATCAGCTTTTACATCGAAAAATGGGAACATTTGGCCCACATGGGTCATATATAAATTACGAGAAAATGGTGAGATAGGTTTTGATTGAAACAGATGTTCTTTTTAACACGTTTGAAAGTAAGAACATAGGATTAAGTTTTATTATGGATATAAACTAGTTTAAAACGATAGGTTGCATAGCTATATGAATGCACAAACTTCAAGGGCAATCGAAAATGTTTGCACACCCCTTTCTCTTTCCCTCTTTTAAAAGATATGTATATATATATATATATATGTAGATTGGATAAGCCGTGTTAGTCCAGATGACAAAAACACCAGAATATAGCAGTATGTATTGATACTTTTTTATTGGACTACCGTTACATTTAAAAGACAAGCGTTCAAGAGTATATCCTCTCTTCCTCAGGTCTTGACACTATACTGAGCAAAACGATACTATGATTTTGCTCAGTATAGCTTCCAGACCCGAAGAAGGGAAATAAGCTCTCGAAAGCTTGTCTTTTAAGTGTAGCGTTGGTCAAATAAAAAAAGATATCACTACTACTGCTATACTCTGGTGTTTATATATATACACTATATTGCCAAAAGTATTCGCTCATCTGCCTTGACTCGCATATGAATTTAAGTGACATCCAATTCCTAATCCATAGGGTTCAATATGACGTTGGTCCACCCTTTGCAGCTATAACAGCTTCAACTCTTCTGGGAAGGCTGTCCACAAGGTTTAGGAGTGTGTTTATGGGAATTTTTTGACCATTCTTCCAGGAAGCGCATTCGTGAGGTCACACACTGATGTTGGACGAGAAGGCCTGGCTCTCAGTCTCCCCTCTAATTCATCCCAAAGGTGTTCTATCGGGTTGAGGTCAGGACTCTGTGCAGGCCAGTCAAGTTCATCCACACCAGACTCTGTCATCCATGTCTTTATGGACCTTGCTTTGTGCACTGGTGCACAGTCATGTTGGAAGAGGAAGGGGCCAGCTCCAAACTGTTCCCACAAAGTTGGGAGCATGGAATTGTCCAAAATGTCTTGGTATGCTGAAGCATTCAGAGTTCCTTTCACTGGAACTAAGGGGCCAAGCCCAGCTCCTGAAAACAACCCCGCACCATAATCCCCCCTCCAAACTTTACACTTGGCACAATGCAGTCAGACAAGTACCGTTCTCCTGGCAACCGCCAAATCCAGACTCGTCCATCAGATTGCTAGATGGAGAAGCGCGATCCGTCACTCCAGAGAACGCATCGCCACTGCTCTAGAGTCCAGTGACGGTGTGCTTTACACCACTGCATCCAACGCTTTGCATTGCACTTGGTGATGTATGGCTTGGATGCAGCTGCTCGGCCATGGAAACCCATTCCATGAAGCTCTCTGCGCACTGTTCGTGAGCTAATCTGAAGGCCACATGAAGTTTGGAGGTCTGTAGCGATTGACTATGCAGAAAGTTGGCGACCTCTTCGCACTATGCGCTTCACCATCCGCTGACCCCGCTCCGTCAGTTTATGTGGCCTACCACTTCATGGCTGAGTTGCTGTCATTCCCAAACACTTCCACCTTCTTATAATACAGCTGACAGTTGACTGTGGAATATTTAGGAGCGAGGAAATTTCACGACTGGATTTGTTGCACAGGTGGCATCCTATCACAGTTCCATGCTGGCATTCACGGAGCTCCTGAGAGGGACCTATTCTTTCACAAATGTTTGTAAAAACAGTCTGCATGTCTAGGTGCTTGATTTTATATACCTGTGGCCATGGAAGTGATTGGAACACCTGATTCTGATTATTTGGATGGGTGAGCGAATACTTTTGGCAATATAGTGTAATATATATATATATATATAGTGTGTTTATTATTGCCTGCACAGGCCCAGGATGCATAAAAGTGAGACAGATGTCATTTGCATATCCTACCCAGAATTCCTTGCTGCATATGGGGAATGTGGCACAGGAGCTCTGGGATTCAATTCATTGAATTGCTGTGATGTGCAAGTGGCCTCTGCAATAATAAACACACTTATAGTGTGGAGGCTTTTTATCTCACTTTTTGTCCTCCACCACAACCCTTGTATATATATATATACACACATACATACAGTTGTGTTCAAAATTATTCAACCCCCAATGCTGTAAAGGGTTTTAGGGAATTTAGTGTACATTTGTAATTGTATTCAGAATGAAATCCTACAAGGACTTTTTAAAGAACCATATGCAACTAAAATGACATCAATTGGTTTTGTAATACAGTAGTAAATGTTTCTTTTGTGAATTCTTCATTGACACAATTATTCAACCCCTTAAAGACTACCACTCTGAAGAACAGAGGTTCATTCAAGTGTTTTCAATCAGGTATTGAAAACACCTGTGGATGTCACGGAGCAGCAATAAAGCATAATAAGCACCAATTAGGCAGCTTTAAAATGACTGTGATACTCAGCTCCTTCTAGACATTTACTGGTGTGGTTACAAACATGGTGAAGTCAAGAGAATGGTCCAGGAAGACAAGAGAAGAGGTGATTACTCTTCACAGGAAGGGCAATGGCTACAAGAAGATTGCAAAGATGTTAAACATACCAAGAGAGACCATAGGAAGCATCATTCGCAAATTCAAGGCAAAGGGCACTGTTGAAATGCTACCTGGTCGTGGCAGAAAGAAGATGCTGACTTCGACTGCTGTGCGTTTCCTGAAGCGTAGAGTGGAGAAAAGTCCCCGTGTGACTGCTGAGGAACTGAGAAAAGATTTGTCAGATGTGGGTACTGAAGTTTCAGCTCAGACAATATGGCGCACACTGCGTAATGAAGGCCTTCATGCCAGAACTCCCAGGCGCACCCCTTGCTGTCTCCAAAGAATAAGAAGAGTCGACTGCAGTATGCCAAAAGTCATGTGGACAAACCACAGAAGTTTTGGGACAGTGTTCTGTGGACTGATGAAACAAAATTAGAACTGTTTGGGCCCATGGATCAACGCTATGTTTGGAGGAGGAAGAATAAGGCCTATGAAGAAAAGAACACCTTGCCTACTGTGAAGCATGGTGGGGTGTCAATCATGCTTTGGGGCTGTTTTGCTTCTGCAGGTACAGGGAAGCTTCAGCGTGTGCAAGGCACCATGAATTCTCTTCAGTACCAGGAGATATTGGATGACAATGTGATGCAGTCCGTCACAAACCTGAGGCTTGGGAGACGTTGGACCTTTCAACAGGACAATGATCCCAAGCATACCTCCAAGTCCACTAGAGCATGGTTGCAGATTAAAGGCTGGAACATTTTGGAGTGGCCATCGCAGTCACCTGACTTAAATCCGATTGAGAACCTCTGGTGGGACTTACAGAAAGCAGTTGCAGTGCGCAAGCCTAAGAATGTGACTGAACTGGAGGCGTTTGCCCATGACGAATGGGCAAAGATACCCGTAGATCGCTGCAAGACACTTGTGTCAAGCTATGCTTCACGTTTAAAAGCTGTTAAAACTGTAAAAGGATGTTGTACTAAGTACTAAGCTTGAATGTCACTTGGGGGTTGAATAAAACTGATAATGATGTGAGCACAGAAAAGACATTTGTGTTTTTTTCATTATAAATGTTATGTTATATTTGTCTGACCTACACGTGCCTCTTTGATTTAATTGTAAGCAAGATGACTGAATGATCAAAATCAATGTCAAACTGGCCAAAACACTCAATTTCAGTGGGGGTTGAATAATTTTGAACACAACTGTACATACACTGATAGACTGATAGTCAGTGTCACCAGTTTTCCAGGGACTTCTTTGTAATGTGACAATTTTAATGCATGTTAGTGTTTCAGCTCTTGTTTTCTAACATTCCTCAGGACATACCAGCTTTTTCGACACGTATGAATAAAAGATGAAGTTACAAATGAACAGGGTTATTCAGAGAAAGGTGAAAATGAGGAGAACTGGCAGGAGAAGAGAACAATCTAGACCAAATAGCCGATTTGGAAAGTGAGATAGATGGGAGAATTTTTCTGGTTTGGCTATTTTGACCTAGACTTTTCACTTCTCCTGCCCATTCTCTGAGTTTCACCCTTCTTTGAATAGACCTGCAAGATCCTGGAGTTCATCTTCTATACACTCTATCTCTCTGATTTTATATATATATATAATATTGGCAAGTTCCATGGTACATGCCCTTGTCCCCGACCTCAAATATGTATATATACAGTATATATATATTTATATATATATTTTTTGCGAAGGTAGTTACTTAAAAGTTGACTGCTGTTTTAATTGTTATATTATATTTTTTATGTAGAATAGTCCGGTCTTTGAATTATTTTTTACAATTTTCCCTAACAGTTATGCATGTCCACTGGTTGGTATGTGACACCCACACAGGAACATACGAGTTCCACATCCTTACTATTCCTATTATCTCTCACATGCTCTGTAATTGAAGTTAAGAAACTTTTATCCCGCTGACTTCTCATTCCAAGAATGAAACACAAGCAGGCGCACTAGCCAAAGGCTGAGTTTCATTGACGGAAAGAACTGAGGCATATTGCCCTGTGTCTTTTAACTGGGGCTTAATTGTGTGCCACAAGCTGATTTTGGCCTTAATTAATCATTTTTCTTTCCTGTCCACTCTACTGAGCTACAATAAAGATAATGCTGCGGAGTTATGACTCGGTATTCCAGGTGAACAGCAAATATCGTTCACAAATAATTTTTTTAGAAATGAAAATAAAGAGTGATTGAATATGTGGTTCTTGGAGGGAAAAGCAAAGCGGTCTTTTTTTATCCCTTTCTCTCTCATTTGCCCTTGCAAGACACTTATTTCAAAACACAGCCTGTTCTAAAGTTACAGCCAAATGGGATGTTGACTCATGATAACCGCCATTCTTCAGAGCCCCCTCGCTGTCTATTTACAACAGAGAGATTCCTTTCCAACATCAGTCCAACAACACTAAAAGGTTTCTGGGCCTTCATCCATCCATTCGCCTCCGTCCCCAGCCATGAGAATGTGTTATGTTTACCTCGTGGTTGGCAACAGTCTTGAGGATTCTGGGAGAAATCTGAAGGGAATAGAATTTATATGAATTTCTTATGGCAAGGTGATACATGAGAGGGAGGAGGGGGGGACATATTGGGGGATGATAATTCAAGTGAGGAGAGTATGAGGGAATTCAAAGCATCCGTGACTGAATGTAGCAAGAAGTTAAAGATGAGGGAGGGATGTCTGAGGAAACATAGATGTTTTAAAAGATGTAAATAACCTGTGGGGTGGAGGAGGGTAGTAAAATACAGGTATTATTCTGCTTTACAGCACTTTACTAATGCAGCGCTAGTGTCAAGTACTGTACACCAGTGATGGCCAACCTTGGCACCCCAGATATTTCTGAACTACATGTCATATGATGCTGAGCCAGTCATAAGAGTGACTAAGCATCATGGGACATGTAGTTCCGAAACATACGGGGTGCCAAGGTTCGCATTCACTGCTGTATACCATTTTGTCTCATGTCTGCATGTTTTGTACCTCCATAACTGAATACAGTACTGTGCTAACCATGGCTCTCTTGCACACCTAGTATATGTTAGTTGAAACATGTTTTCAAGCTTTTGAAGAAAAGAACGCAGAAACGACATTGATCCAGCTTTAAGGTGAATTCTGCTATACAACAGTGCCCTGGACCCTAACCTGCCGTACTAGCGAGTTATGCCTGCATGAATGAGCAGAGGATCACCAGAAGCAAACACACCAAAAGAAGACACCAATGAGGGGGAAACTATGGATAGTTACAATGTATATATATAATGAGCATAGCAGTCTCTGTATTTTCTGTAGACATTGTATGTTACACAGAAGGAAAAAGAGACGTGAGTAAAAGTGATGCAGTGTGACAGGGAGGACTGCCCCTGGGACAAGGTAAGGAGAACAGACATGGGCAACATTAAACAACATGGAGAAAGTCATAATTAAATACCTGTAGTACTCAGGAGTACCGTCAATTAGTAACATGTGCCGGGAGATCCTACTTTGCTACTAAGAACTGACTTGAAGCAGTGGGTTTAAAGCTATAAGGCTGTTCCTGTTTGGGGAAGGGACGATGTGTCATATAGCACTGTCACACGAGATATGACAACAAACCCATTGATATTCAAGATTATCATGTGACCTCTGGTGACCGCAGAAGGACCAGATCTGGCAGCTGTCCATGGTTCTGAATAGTCCCCCCAGGCAATCAGTTGGTACGTAACCTTTTTTTTTTTTTTAACCCCTCACCTTCCGGTGCATTCACCCCAAATTGAGCAGTCACGCTTCAAGAACGTGACTTTTGGTTATATACATTATTGCAAACGATGATACGGTTTACTTTTTTTTCTCTAAATATGTCCTCTTTTTTTTTTTCAAGAAAAAATAAATAAATAAACAGCGACACCAGCAAAGAAAATAAAAGCCCATATGTGGACTGTATCCTTCTTTAAATAACTTCGGTAATAATTCACAGACTGACAGTGTAGAGGCACAGACCAACACACATACGTTGAGGCTCTGCATTGCATCAGCAACCTTAAAGATATAGAAAACAGATGGAATTGTATTGAGGGTTTTACTTTTTTCTCGGTTGAGTTAGAGCTAACTGATAAGGAATGTCCATTGACTAAAACTGAATATTGTTTGCCTGGCAGAGAGAGAGCATGGGTCACTACTCTACATAGGGATACATCACAATTCATTGAAAACACAATAAATCAGTTTTGCAGAAACACCCATAAAAATTGTAAGTATAGCATTGCTTAAAGACATTCACAAATACCGTAGTGGGACAACCAATGTGCAATAAAGTATTGTTGTGCAGCACAATTACTGCTTGTGTTATGTACAAAAAAAAGAAAGAAACTGGATTAATTGGTTGAGAATACAATTCTCATCAATAAATTCCATAGCGCTGTACAATGGGTAGAACAAAACAAACAAAATTAACAAACAGGTTAGACACACCGAAGACAATGGGAGAAGAGCACCCTGCTCAACAGTTTACAATCCAAGAGGAGAGGAGTGACACACAGAGGTAAGGGTAAATAGCAGAGTATGAGAAGTAATGGGATCCACGGGCGCTGTGTGGGACATCAGGAAAGGTGTAATGCAGTTCTTTCATAACTCTAAGGCTGGGGTCAGACAATCATTTTTAAGAACGAAAGGAACATCCGTGAGAGTGGATGTTCCTTCCACTCTGACGCCCGTCTGGCCACCTCGCTGACCGCAGTTAGTGCGCTCAGCGCTGCAAAGCTTGATCCTTGTAAAGAGAATTACGCTTTGCAGCCCCATTGAATGCACCTCCTAGCGCATCGATGGGGAGCCTTTCTAGACGGATGCAGCATGCCTGCTGTAGCGAGCACAATTAGTGCGCGCACTACAGCGTGTGGCTAGCCCCACCGCAGCATCACAATGTGCACTCGTCTGACCCCAGCCTAAATGGAACCATTTTACACAGCTCTACAAGGCACTTTAAATTTTCATAAAAGGAGACTGTGACAGAACACCTGGTCACTGTGCGACTTGGAGGGGACTGTGTGCTAGCCTCCTGCCCAGAGACTATGGCCCATGAAAGAGACTATTGGGGGAACTGGTGGACCTTTTAAATATATTTGGTTTTCACTGTTTTATATATCTGCCAGTTAACTAAAGATTTCTGATGTCTGTGTGTTATTCCCTTGTGTGTTTATTGTATAGTCTCTTGTTGTGTATTTTGCGTACATTCCCTCAATTATCTAACCCTTCCCTGTATAGTGTAGATCTCTGTATTAGTACCTGCTCTCTCTATTGTGTAAGTTCTCTCTGTAAGAAATTCTTTTGTTTACCCTTCTTTCTCCTTCCCCCATTCTCCATTGTTTTAAGGTCCTGTGTAGTTATCTGATCTGTGCAGCTATCTGCTTGAATGTATGCAAATGAGGTTGGTGGTTGAGTGTATCTTTGTGCCTGTGTAATAAAAAAAACAGCCCTATTCTGACCAAGCTTGAAGTCACGACTCATGATTTGGGGTACCAGGAATCTTCTGCCCCCTGTGCCAAGGAAAGGCTCCAGGTCTACAGTTTTGGCTTATTTCTTTGGGTGCTAGCCAGGCTCTCTACATGCGCACCTGGCCTTAAGCTGCGGCTAAGGTACTAGAGAAAGGTGTGAGAGTCACGAGGAGAAACTGGGTATCCAGCGAGGAAGCAGCATTTGGCAGATGTGCCCCTGTCCCGGCACAGAGATCTGTTACAGAGACTGTTAAAGTCTCAGTAATGATGAAGAAATTGAGGGAAGAGGAACACATTCCCCATGTTTTAGGTGCTATTCAATTTCCTTTTTAGTTATAATTATGCTCCGGTGCTACCGTTCAGCCAGCAAAAATCAGCCGCTGATGCCAGATATTTTCAGACAAATATACCAGCTTTGATTATTATACAAAATGGAAATTGAAATCACCCCTACAGATGGTATAAGGTCCACAGGCTGAGTATCTGGGTGGGTCATCAGGTTTTCCTTTTCAGTTCGAGCCTTCACACTTATAGCATACAATGAGTAGATACTGAAATCCATTCCTGTAGAGATTTCAGATACACCTCATTTGCACTTTCCTTGCAATATATACATTTTGCATTAATTCTTGCACAAATGAACATTGCACTGCATAACACACAAATTGGTAACATCACTACAACTGAGGAGACGCAGGTTCGAATGACGGTCAGAGCACCACTATGGCAAGTGTCCTTTGAAAAGACACTTAATGATACATTCTTGAATTCCTCACAATGGGCCAAATGTTAAGCTACTGGCTGGAGCTGATATGTCTGTGTCTATGATCTCCCTCCAATAGCGTTTTGGGTCAATTGTTATCTGGCCCATCATTGACTATAGTGTAGCAGTAATGTCTCTAATCGACACCTGTGGAGAAGCAGTTTTGAATCCCGATCAGACCACCTGACCAACACATTTCTCCTCTACAAAAATGGAGAAGCAGGTCACTGCCTTACAATTGTAGAGAAACTGGTTGAACTTCACCACTGTCTGTCCTTCACAACCATGGAGAAGCAGGTTGAACCTCACCACCGTGACACTCCTATACAGCTGTGGAGAAGAAGGTTGGAATCAGAACAACTGATCAGGATGTCATTCCTCTACAACTGTGGAGAAGCAGATCGCTGCCTTACAATTGTGGAGAAGCAGGTTCAACCTCACCACAATGGATCTTTTCTACAGCCATGGAAAGCAGAATTGTATCCCGGTCAAAACACCTGACACCAGCAAGTGGGGGATTTGGAGGGATTTTATTTTTGCAAAATCTCTTAATAATGACTCTGAAACCCTGTTGTTAATTTTCTGAATACCAGCACGTTTTAGAGGAGAATGAGCCAGGTTGGAATAACTTGTTCTCCTCTAGGTAGGTGCAAATTCATGTCTCCTATATAAGGTATAGGAGATGTTCATTTACAGTATGCATCCACATCATCCGAGCCGCAAACGAAGAGCTTCAATTTCTATATAGTGAGTAAAGTGCTTCCCAGCAGTATGTAGAATTCATATGTTGCAGGAAATCCCACAGTTTTAATTAATGAACTGATTTCCCACTTGCAGCATACACTATCAGCCACAACATAAAATCACTGCCAGGTGACGCGAATAACAATGATTATATGAATAGAAAGGAAACTACCAAATGTTGGGATATAAAACGTGAAATTAAGTGCCGGCACTCAATATTTTAGTATCTTGTGTCTTACCTCTTACTGTATTAATTACAAAACTAATCTTAAACAAATTTTAAATATGCTGCCTACTGGAAAAAACACAAAGAAACTATCTGAAAACATGTGTCAAATATCGTAACTAGGGCAAAGAATCAATTCATATGGCGCAGTGATAACGTATTCACATGGTGAATATCACCACTTCTATATACTGAGATTTATTAGTGCAACCGCAACATGTGATACAACATTTTCTATACATATGGATGTTTACTAGTGGTATCACATGGTCCGTTTGCACTAAAAAGTTTGGCGCACTTTGGCGAGTTAAATTCACAAACCCTGTGGTGAATTCGGCATTCACAGCAGTGTCCCTGAAGTGCGGCGAATCGACCCGCCGAACGAATCAAAAAACCACCACAAAACCACCGAATCGATCCGAAAAACGTTGAATCGATTCAAAAAACTGTTGGCGAATTGCCAGCTTTTGAATAGCCGAATGGCCATGAAATTACACCGTACATGAAATTCACCGTTCGGTGCAATTTCGTGGCCAATTTGGTGCTCTTTGATGGTGAGGATTTCTCAGGGAGCCTGTGCACTTTTATTGACAGGCTTGGGTGACAGCATTCTTATAGGAATTAAAAAGAAGAAACTATTGCTTTCACTTAGGATGGAAATATTTAAAGATCTGTCATTTCATTCTATTAATTTTTTTAGCTTGATTCAGTTCTCCCGCTGCATCTGCAATTCTTATACATTTTTCCTGCATGTTCCTGGCAGTTGCCCAGTTTGAAGTTGGAGAACTGTAACCCCTGAAGTTGGGACATTTTGTACAGCTGCAGAGGACTGAAGAATAGTGAACGTTCACCTCTTATAAGGATTCAGGAATAATATCGGTGGTACCATTGTTTACCTCTTTCCTGCTGCAGGGCATACTATGCTGTCCCTGCGGTGGGTGTGCCTTGAAGCAAGTATGCCCCGTTGACTTCTATAGGCTGCCTTGGTCCCGCCCAGCCCGCGCAACTCAGTCCAGAGGAGCGGCCTGCCGCAGCACCTGCAATTAAGCGGTTAACATTGTCTCAAGCAACTTCAGCTGCAGTAGCAAACGCTTGCTTCTCTGGATAGCAGATGTGCACTGTAGTTGCAACAGCAGTGATATTTACTGTTGTTTGCAACCATGAATACCTTCGGTGAAACAATGGTGCTGTCACTTCCTTGGTTCATAGATAAAATGCAAATAGTAAAGAAATAATTGTAGTACCACATCAATGACATTGCAAGTTAGACTTTCTCTTTCACCAGAAACAATGGAAGCGATGAGGTAATGCTGGATAACGTGATGCCCTTTTATATAAATTAATAACTTCTATCGTTTCTACAGATAGAGCACTCGGCTTTATGCAATGACCCTTACCAAAAAACTTTCAGGTCTATTCAAAGAAAGGTGAAAATCAGGAGAATTGGCAGGAGAAGAGAACAATCACTGAAAGTGAGATAAATGGGAGAATTTTTCTGGTTTGGCTTTTTTGACCTAGAATTTTCACTTCTCCAGTCATTCTCCGGAGTTTCATCGTTCCTTCAATAGACCTGTATGTGTAAATAACAAATCCATCCACCTTAAACAGGATTTCTGTAACCACTCAATGTTCTTGAAGCCAGGACATACTTGAAAACGAGAGAAATCTCAATGTATCCTTCCTGGTAAAATCCTTTATAAATAAATAAATAAAAGCCAAAATAAGGGCAAACAATTTTAAACAATTTTCAATCATGCCACAAAATAGAGAAAAAACAATTCTTGTCTCCATAATGACGTTTTCACATTTCATATTGGATCAACAATCTGACATTGAACTTATTACTTCATTTATTTCTGAATATTCTGTATTTTCTGAAGCAAAATGTTAGACTCTCACTCAAACACTGTCTATATTCAATTCCTAAAGATTCTTACACATCGTGCCACATTTAATAAGACATCAGATAAACATCAGTCCCTACTCTATGGAACTAGGCATGGTGGTCCTTAACCGGACCGGCAGATCTGCAATGTGTTTACCACCAAGGGCTAAATGACACAGTTGCAAAATCTGTACATCTATAGCTGGGCAAGTGTTTTTTGTTTTTTTTTAAACAGGGGTGAGGTTTTAATTTATTAAAGATGCATCATTACTTTGTTCTCATATGGACCGACCGCTTTATTAAAGAATAACTTGGGTCCCTCCTCCCTCCAAATCCTTTGATCCTGAAATGGAGTCCTAGAACATACCTTTCAGCAACTGGGACGAAAAACAAATTTGTAAACACAGCAGGGATTTTACTAACATGCTTTGCCTGGCTTTAATTTTCCTGAGCTTTAGATATTGTACACACTTAGTAATTTACCCCATACTCTCCAGCGCTAATATTCCTTAACTCTTCATTTCGTGATTCCAGACTTTGGCAATATTTATGCGGTATTACATTACCCCGGATCCCTGGGAATCTTTCTAGCTTTGCCTTCTGCACCTATCTCTTCCATTGCTGCTGAAAGGGACCATTATTTCTTAGAAAGCAGAGCTATTTCTAACGAATTCCTCATATGAAGCTCATTAATGGTAGAGGATCATTTTATCCTACTGTAAAATTCTAAGAAAGCTGTAGTGCAAAACGACATATTCCAATGACACTTCCAATTAAGAGTTTATTATTCTTTTTACAATGACAAATTTTATTGTATACTAATATACCTAGTCCCAGCATTCAGGATCTGTCATTTTTGTTGGGTTATGCTTAGTTCAGGGCTGTCAAACTCCAGCCCCCCAGATGATTCTGAAATCCAACTCGCTTGGTTCCCCGGTGTTCTGCCCATCGAGCGAACTTGCCATAATGGCGAACCGTGTCACTTCCGGTGCACCTACGTCACCAAAAGTGAGGCGGATCAGCTGGATACAGCATCGGGAATGCCAGTGAAAGCTCTGATCAGCTGCAGATGGGAAGGAATTACTTCATCATACACCAAGCCAGGGCCCGCCCACTGCAGTCACGTCATCCAACCCTGCTGTGTAACATTTTTCAACTCTGTATAACACACAACCCCCCTCCAATGGCTCTGTATAGCGCACAAGCCTACTGACTGTGAACCGCACACCCTGAATATATAGAGGAATCTTGAAATAGACAGTGTATAATTAGAGATTCCTCTATATATTCTGGGGGTGCGGGTCACAGTCAGTAGGCTTGTGCGCTATACAGAGCCGTGAGAGCGTGTTGTGTTTTATATGAGGAAGTAATTCCTTCCTATCTGCAGCTGATGAGAGGTTTCACTGGCATTGCGGATGCTGTGTCCAGCTGATCCGCCTCACTTTTGGTGACGTAGGTGCACCGGAAGTGATGCGGGTTCGCCATTATGGCAAGTTCGCTCGATGGGCAGAACACAGGCCATCTATCGCATTGAAAGAATTCTGGGAATTGTAGGCATCAACATCTGGGGTGGCCAGAGTTTGAAAACCCATGACTTAGATGATCCCATGCTTGATAATTCTAATAAAGGTTGATTGCCTTTATGTAGATTTTTCACGCTGGAACTCCCTGAACAACTCTATTATTCCTTGGTGAAAGAGTAAAACCCCAGTAATGATTCTAAAAGGTTCCAAACATTCAAAACCTAATTATTACCAGAGAGGAGGCGCCATCCAGACACAAATTCCAGAGCTTAATTCACATCAGATCCTTTAAAACGTGTAATGAGATTAGGGTGGATGGGGGACATATTAAGGGAAACAGTGGAAAAAATAGGGTGAGAAAACCAGATAAAGACATGAGTCAAGGTTAAAGTGAAACTTTCACATGTTGTTCTTTTCTGTTTGTTTGTTATTTTAGCCTTGTTTACTGTTAAGAAATGAGGTATAAGAAGAATGATGAACATGTCTGTTTCTTATTCATTCCAATTGGGATAGTACTTCTTTTTTTTTTTACGACTGTTCTTGGAATCAGCTTCCTCCATCTCAAGTGGTGTTTCTTCCCCTGTTGCTTGGCTAGTTATCTCTCTAGAGCTATTTATCTGTAAAATGCAATAAAACAGATTGGTGGAAACTTTGAACTCCTCAAAGGTACAGAATTTGGAAAGGCACATATCGCTTTACTAGCTCTCTCTTAATGGACTTGCGGTAGATCATTCAGCATCCCTTGCTGTGGGCTAGATCGTGTGATAAAAATTTCATGTAATAGAGATCGCAGTCAGCCTCTTAGTCATAAAAACACTATTTTACAGTACAGGTTTACAGATTATACATAAATGGATTGGAGGTGGAATGGAATGTTGTGATAATTTGTTAAATCCGGATGGTGACGAATCGACATGAAGGTATGCCTACTTACAACCCCTTCACTACCAAGTGATTTGGCACAAAACCACTGCCAGGAACTCATCGTTTTTGGGAAATCACTTTTCATGAATTGCACAATAAGATACATTTGGGAATTTTCCCAATATATTTCTTAATGTAGTAGTCTTATTTGACAGGCAGATGTTGGCCAAAGAGCACTACTGCATTGCTCCAGAATTACACCACACAAAGTACATTCAATATTAGGGTACCAGCAGGTGCTCAAGAAGATCGAGGCCACTTGATATTGGTAGAGAAGGGGTTGAAATGGTTGGGTAATACAAGGTGATGTGGGTATGTCAAAATCTGCATTATGATGTCAGTGTTACATTGTCAGCCCTGAAAGGATATTCTTGTAGGGTTTAACTGCACCCAAAGTGGCCCTATCGCGTGCGCACCATATTACTATCTGAACGCTAACGGGTTAAAAAAAACGTTAGTGATTTGGATCTTGCACTTTTTAGCATGCGCTTACTGTATTTTGCACTCCCTATATGGGGAGCGCAAAGTGTTAATTAGTGTTAAGATTACAAAGTCCTAAAGCTAATTACCGTCCTGCTGCGGTTAACTCGACAGTTACCCACAGCTAGGACCTGGTGCTAAAACGGATTCCGCCTCTACAGAATCCATCAGCACCAGCAGAACATCCCCCCAAAAATCGGATACTCACCTCTAATCCTGCAGCGAGAACGGCAGCTCCAGTCGCTCCTTCTTGCCGTCAGGAACAGAGAGAGACTGTGGGAAAAAAGTCCCCCAGTCTCCCTCTGCGAATCACTACTATGTCGACCTGCTGTTTCTCGTGAGTCGAGATCCTGCAGGTCATGTGACCAGCAGTGTTAGCCTCAATGGAGTCCTATGTACTCCATGGAGGGGATGCTCGCACTTAGCGCTGCTTCGAGCATCCCGAGGCTTAGTGCCGGGTTACGGTGCAGGCTGCTGGATTTGCGCCTACACTGTAATATTACGCTAAAACGGGGACACTAAGGAGAAACCTGCAGGCACAGGTTTTTCTCCTTAGTGTCCCTGTTTTAGCGTGATGTTTGTATTATGGTCCAAAATATATTCTCTTTCCTCTGAAACCGCATTGCCATTATCTTTAAGTAATGACTTATGGGTGAAAATATTGTAGTTACTGCTTACATATTCGTTGGTGTTTCTTCTCTCTCTCTCTAACCTGACATCAGTCTTTCTCCATCTCCTTCTCAGCCATGCACTCAATTACAGAATTTCCCTCACTCCTCCAGTGTAATCCAGGAATCTAAGCAGCATCGATTTTTGGTCCGCAGAATACAGAAGAAAATATGTTAATGGTTTTCACTTGCAAACTTGCTTCTTGGTAACCCTTCCTATGCCAAACTTACATTTGTTATAAATACATAGGAATAATTAACAAATCTTTCTTCTTCGTCACAGGGCTGGGTTTATTAAGGCTTACATTAAAAACCACTAATATTACACTTTATTATGTGGAGATACTAAACAACAACCTAAACATACAGTATGGAACAAGGGAAGGATGCTCTTAAAGAGCGCTCGTTAAGGCTGGGGTCAGACGATCATCATTGGAGTGCGGAAGGAACATCATGTTCCTTCCACTCATTGCCCGTCTGGCCACCTCACTGTGCGCACTGTGACGGGCGCTGGTAAGCACGTCAGTACGGGCGCACATAGTGCGCTCGTCTGGCGCTGGCCTAAAACCACTGGTCCTCAGAGGCCAAGTCACTGTGTTGTGTATTACTCAAAGCTAGGTTGTCCGCTTGGCATCAAATTAGTGGAAAAACAACAATCAGATGCATCTTATCATGAAGGAGTTGGACTAGCAATTTCACTGATGTGTCACTGCACAGAGAGGCATTGAAGATTGGCTTCTTCTGGAGTATCCTATTCTCAGGTTACCACGTTTCAGTTGCCGCTGAGGTGAGTAATTAGCATTAGGACTTTGTAAACATAACGCTAATTACTCCTTGCTTACTCTTTGCGCTCAACATGTTAAGCATAGGGAGGGTAAAGTACAGAAAGCTCACGCAAACTAGCACAATTTCCGATTCGCTAACTTTTTTTAAACCGTCAGCATTCGGATTGTAATATGGGCAGGCCACTTAACCTAACGCTAATGCTCACATAGCTGAGCGCTAACGTTAGCGTTAAGATAGTAATATTGCCCATAGTGTACAAAGTTTTTCTCTCTATTTCCACTGGATACTTTGAAAAATTAAAGAATAAAACTCAGTCATTTACCCTGTCTTAGGAGGTGGGGTGTCAGTCAGTTAAGCTTACTGAAAGTGCAACAAAAGTGGCCAAAATGGGGTTAACTTTATTAATGAAAAAATTGTCACAAACCAACCACAAAAAAGGAGAAGCAATTCTGATTGAAAATGGTCAAAGGCAGTGGGAAGAGGCAAGGGTACCACGTCAGATATCAGTTGTCCAAAGGACATACACAAGTAGGGGGTAGTCGCTACCTATACCTCGGTGATTCAAGCCACCTACATAACCAATACTAAAGGAAGCTGAAGGGGAACCCAACATACAAAGCCATAAGAGAGACCACTCAAAAAGAAAAGACAAGGTAACTGTTAAAAACAATGGAGAAGCATAACTCAACGCGTTTCGCCCCTACTGGGCTTAATCTAGAGCTGAAGTGCCCATCTAACCCACCCCGATATGTACCAGAATGATAATGAATTAATTGCGTGCAGCCGGCCGTAAGCCGGCGTCCGTGCAGGTCCATAATGTAAGATGCCAGGGAAAATCCTTCCGGGTACGTAATAGGTCAAATGATGAGGGAGACCAATACACTAAAAGGATTCAGAATGCCTAGCAACTGCAATAAACAGCGTATTACGGAGGAAAAATAGTCATAAGACCCAACTCTGGTGAGGCGAGATTGAGAAATTAATAATAAATAAATAAATCTGCCATAGAATCAGATAGATAATATGCCCAGACCACCGCCGGACATTTATCTGTAATGTAATACAAGAAATCCTGTACATGTCAAACAGTACAGAGGAGCGGCGACGTTACTCACTGTAAGGCAGATAGAATAATGGTGTAGCGGATGTGATATTGAGAGGTAATCCAATAATACAAGGAAGTAAATAGCAGGCATGCAAGGGGCCAAACATAACATTTCCTAGGCGCCTAACAAACGTACGTCAAAAACACCAAATGTGGGTAATCAGGGATTCAGAGAGGTGCGTAATGCCTGATGTGATGATAGTGCATGCCCAAAAAAGGAGAGAAACATCCCGCATCAATAACAGTCCGCTGGGTTTAGGACCACTCTAACAGCGGTCAAGTGATGAGCAAATGACCCATAACATAATAGTCTGACGAGACCATGAAGGGGAATATGTAGTAAACCAAAGTAGGACTGGACTCTGAAGGAAACCAGATTTGGTCCCCAAACAAAAGGAGCGAGATGGCAATATAATAACGTTGCACGACAATTAGAATGAAAAATAGTATATGACGAGTAATCAATGTCTAATATCAAAGACAATTGACATAGACATAAAGGGGGTGGGACTAAAAATAAAGTGGAAAGGACAATTAATGTATAAAGAGAATGACGTTAACCAATTAAATACAACAGAATATATAATGGTGACGGAGGCAGAATATGCAAGAATCTAGACCAAGATGATACTATAAAAGCATTGATGTTTAGATAAAAGGGGTGAAGGTGAAACCTTCATTAAGACCTGATGGTGACCGTGTATTCAGTCGATATATCCAGAAGGCTTCACGTTTCACTTATTCACTTCACTTATTGTCAAGATTGCCTTTTCTGGGGCCGAGTTTGATCTGTTCAATGCCCAGAAACTTAAAGTTATTAAGTGAGCAAATGCCACATGATTGAAAATGCCTGGCAACCGGGGTATCCTTATGAAGTTTGATGGACCCAATATGCTCCAAAATGCGAACCTTCAGAGGACGGATAGTCTTGCCAATATATTTTTGCCGCAATGGCGTACAAGTTGGTACACGACGCCTACAGAGTTACAATTCAAAAATTGACGGACCATAAAGGACCTAGAGTTATCAGAGTTAAAGAATAGGTTGGAATCGCGAGACACATAAGGGCAAGCGGTGCATCTACCACATTTATACATCCACTTTAGATTGTTGGTCAACCATGAGCTAGAGGGGTGTCGTGTGGCCTGAAAATGACTGTGCACCAATCTATCATTGAGATTGGTGCATCTCCTAGCTGTGATACACGGCCGACTAGTTTAAACACTCTTAAAATGTACATAATGTGTCAATAAAGGCCAATAACGGTCACAAATCTGTTTGACAGCTGGCCATCCAAGATCAAAGTTGGCAATCATTCTTATAGGTTCTGATTTGGTAATAGTAGGTGCATCTTGTAGCAAGCCATGACGATCAGAGAGTAACGCGCATCTATATGCGGTCTTGAGAACCCGATGTGGGTAACCCTTCTCTCTAAAGGCAGACCGAAGGGTCTGAGCCTTGGTTTTAAATTCGGCGAGAGAGCTACATGTTCGACGTAACCGTAGATATTGACCGGTCGGGATACTCTTACGCAAGGGAAGAGGATGATGGCTAGACCAAGTAAGAAGATTATTAGATGAAGAGGGTTTACGAAATAGGGTGGTTTCTAAATTCCCAGCCAAATCCTTCTGAATGGAAATATCAAGGAAATTATGGACGTTAGTTTGAATCTCATACGTAAATTTAAGATTAAAGTCATTGATGTTTAAGCATTCCACAAATTTAATAAATTCAGAGGCAGTCGATGTCCAAATCTTAACCACATCATCGATATACCGGCGCCAACTGAAAATGTGAGACTTAAAAACTGCCATATCTGGTCTGTCAATGATAGTCTCCTCCCAAAACCCCAAGAATAAGTTGGCATAGGTAGGTTGCACACGGAGAACCCATTGCCGCTCCGACAAGTTGAAGGTAAAATTTGCCGTCGAATATAAAGTAATTGTGGAAAAGTACAAAATGGAGAAGGCGAACCACAAATTTAGTGTGCTCAGAGTGAGATACACCTCTCCGGGACAGAAAGGTCTCAACGCACTTCAATCCCAATACATGGGGAATGGAGCTGTATAAAGACTCGACATCGAGGCTGCACAGCAATGCATGGGAAGGCACGGTGGTGTCCTCTAATTCTCTCAGGGTTTGCTTGGAATCACAGATATACAATGGTAATTTGTGGACAATGCCATAAAGAATACGGTCAATGTATTTACTTGCATTATGTGTCAAGGAATTAGTACCAGACACTATGGGTCTACTAGGTGGTAAAGTGCTGTTTTTATGAATTTTGGGTAGCCCATAAAAGGTAGCAATCATGGGCCGATGTGGCCACATGAAATCATATTCACTTTGGGTTACGGAGCTGTCAGCCAACCCGTCATTCAAGATAGTCATAAGACGGGCCGTATACAAATCAGTAGGATCTTTTGGTGAGATTTTATAAGTCCTCTCATCATGTAATAAGGCCAACACCATATCACGATATTGGTCAGTCTTCATTAAGACAACATTCCCACCCTTATCGGACATCTTTATTACAATGTGGTCCATCCGCTGTAATTCCTCCCAAGCAATTCTCTCTTGAAAATTTAAATTGTCAGATTGACCAGCCCAAAGATGATTAATATTGAGGGCTTCAATTTCTTTACAAACGACCCTACAAAAGTTGTCTAAATTAGAGTATTCCGGATTAATACGGAGTAAATTTACTCTTGGGTTTCAAATCAGTGTAGGTAGTATTGTCAGAGGGGATATTCTCATCCAATAACAAGATCAAAGTAGAGAGACACTCAAGATCATTGGTGGTAAGATCATACTTGGTAGCGGATCTTTCAAGGCGCAACCAGTGGTATTTATGAAGGGTCAACTTCCTGATAAATAGATGAATGTCTTTAATCCAGTTAAAGGAATTAAAACCGGGAGTAGGCACAAACGACAACCCCTTACTTAATAAGGTGACCTGATCAGAAGACAATACAACATCGGTCAAATTGATGATACGGAGAGGGTCAACTATAACCGGTGCACGCCCCTCCGAGTTTGTCTGCCCTTTGTGCCGGGAGGACCCGTTCTTTTTCCCTGCCTCAGAGGAAGACTGTAAGGAAGCTCTAAAAAAGAAACAGATTTCTTTAATATACCCCTGGATTCCACTGTACTGGAGGTACTAGGTTCATCACTATTGTGCATCATCTCACTATCTGAACACTCATACTCAGATGTAGAGGCGCCAGTATGGTCATTAGGGACATCGTTAGATGTGCAGGTTCTGGTTCTAGTGAACTTGTAAATATTGCCAGTTTTGTAATCCCTCTGATCACGTAAGAATTTATTCAATTTGCGTTCCTTAATACCATTATCATATCTATCAAGAATAGGTTTTAATCTAGTTTTGAGGTCATCAAAGGCAGGATGAGATTTATACTCAAGAATTTTGACTTGTTCACCCTCTAAGTTCTCATTGATTTTAGCGAGGTTATCAGTTTCGAAATTGACCAAAATATTCAGATAACGCTTGGAACATTCGTTGCTAGCTTGCAACCATTGTTCCATATAGATAGTATCATGCAAATGCGATGCCGGTGGAGTATGCACTCGCAAACGCCGAGGTATTATATCCCTAGCCAAATAGTTATCCAAAGACAAAATCTCCCATTTAGCTCGTATTTGTTTCTTTAAAGTTTTTTGGACACAAAAGAACGTATGTTGGATATTGGGAACAGCACTCTCAGCAGGGGCTGCCCCAACAGACACCCATCACCAAAAATATCATTATGAGCTTGTCCCCAATGGTCCAGATTGTCAAAGGACGATAGAAAACCAGACATATTTCTGAATGTATAAGAGGCCCCAACGGTACTAAAACCAAGTAACAACGAAAAAGAGAAAACGAAACAGCAGGGCTCAATGGACCACTCCACAGGGCATAACCCAAACAATTTACATGACAAAACAAGTTTGCACAAAGGATTTTCCCTGGCATCTTACATTATGGACCTGCACAGACGCCGGCTTACGGCCGGTTGCACGCAATTAATTCATTATCATTCTGGTACATATTGGGGTGAGTTAGACGGGCACTTCAGCTCTTGACTAAGCCCGGTATGGGCGAAATACGTTGAGTTATGCTTCTCCATTGTTTTTAACAGTTACCTTGTCTTTTCTTTTTGAGTGGTCTCTCTTATGGCTTTGTATGTTGGGTTCCCCTTCAGCTTCCTTTAGTATTGGTTATGTAGGTGGCTTGAATCACCGAGGTATAGGTAGCGACTACCCCCTACTTGTGTATGTCCTTTGGGCAACTGATATCTGACGTGGTACCCTTGCCTCTTCCCACTGCCTTTTACTATTTTCAATCAGAATTGCTTCTCCTTTCTTGTGGTTGGTTTGTGACAATTTTTTCATTAATAAAGTTAACCCCTTTTTGGCCACCTTTGTTGCACTTTGTGCAAACTTGTTTTTTCATGTAAATTGTTTGGGTTATGCCCTGTGGAGTGGTCCATTGACCCCCGCTCTGTTTCGGTTTCTCTTTTTAGTTAAGCTTACTGCTATGGACTGATCATGCTTTGTTTGAAGTATTTTAAATCTACTGTATATGCCAAAGTAATCAATAAAAAAACATTATTTTGAATTATTTGTTAACATGTACTAGTTAAGTGACCTTGATGGCACACCAAATTTTCCATGCTATTTAATCTTTGTTATCTCTATAAATACACACTGTACATTTCCATCTTTGATAAGATGTTAATACAAGGACAATGTCTGGCATTACCAAGGCCTACAATTAAAATAGAATTTCACTGAGTCCCATAAGAAAAATGTTTCAGATATAAGTGTATGTAATAGGGGCAGGAAAGGAAAGAGAGCGGGGAAAGAATTATTGTAAAATCTATAGGAATAATAAGAAAAATCTAAAGCTCAAGAATAAAAGTAGTGGAAGCGGATCTATTGCAGCAGTAGGATCAGTGGCCGACCTGTTTTGTGCTTAGCTCCTGAGGAAGTGAGAAGGTTTTACTCACGAAACGCGTTGAGCTTGTTCATACTGGCAGACCTAATGGTAAGCAGTGAGCGGAGGACTAGAACCTGGACGGTGTAAGAGTCTTTGGAGGACTATATCCGGCAGATATCTGGAGGTCTGAGCCACTGCGGCACTTGAGTATATGCACATTTTGTTATGTGCCTTTTATATTGTGAGTGGTTTTATGTCTTTTAAATAAATGTGTTGATTCAATACAATATTACACTATGGTGGATTTCCATTAGTGTTTTATTTCAGAAGATCTGAAATTAGAAGAGGATACTTCTGTGATCCCCTAACTGTATCTGGGGGTTCACAATTGGTAAAAATATTGGAATTTAATGCACTATATGCGCCATTGTAACTGTTCATGCTGATTGTCTATTTAAGGGCTTCAAGGTGCCCTCAACGTTGGGCTGCAGTGGGGTATTACAACTGGTCACATCTTTATATGCTTGTACTTAGAATATATGGTGACTTGAGCATGGGACCTTGCTCCTCAGAGGGATTCGGAGTACTGGCAGGATATATTTGAAAATAATGGGGGAAAAAATCACCAGTTTACCTTTAGTGTACTTCCACAAAAGCAAAACTCAACAACAGCAGGAGAAGTTGGTGAAAACAACGTTGACCGACACATAACAACAATATCACAGTTATTGTTACATGAAATAAGTAAACTACTCATTTAGTAAACTAAATTCTTCATTTAGCGTTGATAAGACAGTATGGTGAAAACAACTTTAAACACAACACTGGGCAACTTTGACTGACACCACTGGTGTAAGCAGCCCGTTACATTAGGGTGTGCACTCATAGAAAATTTATTAACTAAAAACATATGATAGAAGATTTTGCACAAAATAACAACCCTGTAACTAGAGATACAGTCAGATTTAATGTTATTTATCATGAACCAGATAAGGGACATCTAAAATGTCAATGAGGTGAAAAAGGACCAATTCGTCGTCTTCTTAGGCACACCCCCTGTGCACGCCTATGGGCATAACCAATCTATATGCTGAGATACCGCCACTATTAATATAATTTATCATGAACATCCAAAATATCTATGTAGGGGGTCAAAGATGAACCCTTCACCCAAGATTAGGGTGTGCATGGGCACACCAGGCACACCTTGTGTGCACGCCTATGACTGACACTGTTGTCTAAACTGGTAAAATGTAAGAAACTACAGTGGAAATCCCACTGAGAACTATGCAGAAAACCCCACTGAACACCTTTGGCAAAAACTACGGTGGAATAAATTGTGAAACTTATGTAGAACTACGGTAGGGAATTCCATGAATAGTAAATTCACCATAGTTTCCTGGAGTTGATTTCTTGTAGTTCCCCTAAATTCGCCAAACTAAATCCAAAAATCCACCGTTCTCTGGTAGTGAATAGCCTTTTGTATGGCAGACATGCTGTATGTTAGTCTGTCTAACAGTCAGTCTATCTATTTTCTTCTTCAATCCATCAATAGGGATCAGTGAATTCTATAATTGCTGTATGGTGAACCCGATGCCCTATGATACATTTAAAAACATATAAATCTTCTAATCGGGATTAAACCGTATAACTACAGTGCTATACCTGTTACTACGGACATTTCACAGTTCCTTTCTGTGACATGGGAGTTGGTTTGTGTTATAAGAATACAGACAAATCAACAGCTGTAAAGGTTTAACTGAAACCTTAAGCAATAAAATTACTAATTTCTACTTTATGTCTGACAATGAAATTGTCTGACTAGAGAATCTGTCTGAGCCTGTCCTGATAATCAGGAGGAATACTACCTCTATCTAAACAGACTAAAAAATGTGCAGATAAAAATACACCTTAGGCCAAGGATATAAGATTTTATCGTTGAGAGTTTACCGTTTGGCAGAGTTATGAAATGTACGTCAATGATTTGTGATGAAACATCAAGTGGTGGGATAAAATCTTGAAAACAAGTTGGTGTGACCGTTGAACAGTAGTCAACTTCATATCTTTAAAGAACATAATCTCAGGGCTCTTTGAGCCTGTCCCGATAATCTGCAGTTACTGGTATTCATCAGCATGTCTGTCACTTAATGGTTTCTCCAGAAAACTGACCTCCTTGACACTTCCTTGTCTGGATTTTACATCCCACCTCCTGTGATCCTTCCTCCTTACATCTGGCAAGCCATCTACAAGTAACCCACACATTGCTATTTCAAACATATCGTTATTTTAACTTTTTTAATCTGCCCTTAGTAGCAGAGGAAGAGGACTCTGTATGAAAATAGAACGTTCACATGTACAGAAACATGCTGTCAGGGGCTGATTGCTTTACAGCCATCTGTCCATGAGAAGGAAAATATTTGGGTGAGAAAATACAGTCCAAACATCCTTACACTTCTGCGGATGCTGTTTTTGAGCATGTCCTAGTAATAAATAGATCAGTAACAAACCTCCTAACTCTTACAACAGAAGATACTGATAAAAATATATTGTGTAACTGAAGTCTTGCATATCTATCCATCTAGACCAACATAAAAAATAGGCAAGAAGCGCTTGGTGCTGTTCACTTGTGAAACTTCATTATTATGCAGAAGAGCATAAACAAAAGCAGACATTTTGGGGGTAGCAACCCCTTTCTTGATGCAGTGATGCCCTCTTTAGAATAATATCTGTGTAAGCAGGGAACGTTTGCTAAGTAAATGATGATTGTTACGTGGTTATAACATTGCAGCCCATATACAGTTGTGTTCAAAATTATTCAACCCCCACTGAAATTGAGTGTTTTGGCCAGTTTGAAATTGATTTTGATCATTCAGTCATCTTGCTTACAATTAAATCAAAGAGGTACGTGTAGGTCAGACAAATATAACATAACATTTATAATGAAATAACCACAAATGTCTTTTCTGTGCTCACATCTTTATCAGTTTTATTCAACCCCCAAGTGACATTCAATCTTAGTACAACATCCTTTTACAGTTATAACAGCTTTTAAACGTGAAGCATAGCTTGACACAAGTGTCTTGCAGCGATCTACGGGTATCTTCGCCCATTCGTCATGGGCAAAAGCCTCCAGTTCAGTCACATTCTTAGGCTTGTGCACTGCAACTGCTTTCTTTAAGTCCCACCAGAGGTTCTCAATCGGATTTAAGTCAGGTGACTGCCACTCCAAAATGTTCCAGCCTTTAATCTGCAACCATGCTATAGTGGACTTGGAGGTATGCTTGAGATCATTGTCCTGTTGAAAGGTCCAACGTCTCCCAAGCCTCAGGTTTGTGACGGACTGCATCACATTGTCATCCAATATCTCCTGGTACTGAAGAGAATTCATGGTACCTTGCACACGCTGAAGCTTCCCTGTACCTGCAGAAGCAAAACAGCCCCAAAGCATGATTGACCCCCCCCGCCATGCTTCACAGTAGGCAAGGTGTTCTTTTCTTCATAGGCCTTGTTCTTCCTCCTCCAAACATAGCGTTGATCCATGGGCCCAAACAGTTCTAATTTTGTTTCATCAGTCCACAGAACACTATCCCAAAACTTCTGTGGTTTGTCCACATGACTTTTGGCATACTGCAGTCGACTCTTCTTATTCTTTGGAGACAGCAAGGGGGTGCGCCTGGGAGTTCTGGCATGGAGGCCTTCATTACGCAGTGTGCGCCGTATTGTCTGAGCTGAAACTTCAGTACCCACATCTGACAAATCTTTTCTCAGTTCCTCAGCAGTCACACGGGGACTTTTCTCCACTCTACGCTTCAGGTAGCGTACAGCAGTCGAAGTCAGCATCTTCTTTCTGCCACGACCAGGTAGCATTTCAACAGTGCCCTTTGCCTTGAATTTGCGAATGATGCTTCCTATGGTCTCTCTTGGTATGTTTAACATCTTTGCAATCTTCTTATAGCCATTGCCCTTCCTGTGAAGAGTAATCACCTCTTCCCTTGTCTTCCTGGACCATTCTCTTGACTTCACCATGTTTGTAACCACACCAGTAAATGTCTAGAAGGAGCTGAGTATCACAGTCATTTTAAAGCTGCCTAATTGGTGCTATTATGCTTTATTGCTGCTCCGTGACATCCACAGGTGTTTTCAATACCTGATTGAAAACACTCGAATGAACCTCTGTTCTTCAGAGTGGTAGTCTTTAAGGGGTTGAATAATTGTGTCAATGAAGAATTCACAAAAGAAACATTTACTACTGTATTACAAAACCAATTGATGTCATTTTAGTTGCATATGGTTCTTTAAAAAGTCCTTGTAGGATTTCATTCTGAATACAATTACAAATGTACACTAAATTCCCTAAAACCCTTTACAGCATTGGGGGTTGAATAATTTTGAACACAACTGTATCTATCTATCTATCTATCTATCTATCTACAAGGAATCCACAGGCCGAAAACCCACACCTCAGTAAATCTGCTATGCGGGTATTGTTGAGCAGAGGCTCTGTCCCTTGACCGCCATTTTTGTCAGACACCAGCCCCAGTATTTTCCTGACAAACACCTTTCCCAGCCAAGCGCTGGCGAGCGCCCCTCCAAAGATGGAACCCATGAGTGAGCATACACTGTATAGACTATAAAATGTATTTTAATTTATTTTATTTATTTGCAAAGTATTTTACCAGGAAGGATACATTGAGATTTCTCTCGTTTTCAAGTATGTCCTGGATTAAAAGCAAGTGAAACACTGTTAAAGACCGCTCAAAAAGCTATTTGCTTTAGTCAGATATTTTGATTAAGATGACATTGGATGTGTGGGTTGCACAAGTGCTCTGTCTTTTAAATACATACACGTAAGCCTAGATACAGACAAATATGTCCTTCTCCATAGAGAATGATTAGTGTGAACCATAACTCGACCCTCACAACTTTAAAGAGTCTTGAAACACACATTGTGGAGGTGCACAAAGCTGGAAAAGGTTCTAACAGCATTGCTAATGTATTCATCAATCCATGTCCAACACAAATGGTCTACAAATGGAGAATATTAAGAACTGTCACAACTCTCCCTAGGAGGGGGCGTTCTGAAAAAATCACTCCAAGACCACAATGGGCTCCCCTGAGAGAGATGAGAATGATGTCAATGGTAACAGGAAAAGACCTCAAGAAATCTCTGCAAATGTCCATTCATTTGTCCACTGTCTGAGAAACATTGAAGAAGAATTTATTGTAATTTTTTGAATGACACCACAAACTAAACTCAGAGCATAATATTTAACACCAAAACTGCATCCCAACTGTGAATCATGATGGAGGAAGCATTTTGGTGTTTTGCTGCATTAGGGCCCAGATGCTATGGCGTCGTTAAGAGAACAATGAATTCAAAAGTGTATGCAGACATTTTACAGGAAATGGCATCGTCTGTAAGTGTGATTTCGATAAAAATAGACCACATTATAAAAATAATTAGTGCAGAAATCCTGGTAATTCTAAAGGATTCACAGACGTTGTAAATACAAATGAAATACTTGTACTTGCAAAATTCCCTAAAGAAAAAAAAATATTTAAAATTATTGTTGACGGATAATTTTCCGACTAGACAAATATGATGAAATTCTTAAACACTTGTTTAGTCCAAATGCTGTCTGCAGGTAGTATAAAAATATATAGGATACCATATAATACGTAAAATAAGTATGTAATCATGCTTAAGGATGTGTAATCATGCTGTAAAAGAAAGTCAAAAGATATCCCACAGTATAAACAATTTTTACACAAGGTATAAAAAGCAAATCTGTCATATTACAACTAGAGAAAGAAAAAAAGATAAATCAGCTATTGTCAATGTCTGTTCGCTAAACTGCTAATTATACTGACCCACCATCTTGGTCCATTGCTTGGTGTGACCCCAGTCCCATTTTCCAAAACTATTTAGCTTTTGTGGAAATAAGGTTTTCGAATCTTAGATTGTAACTTCAACTAGAATGTTGCCATTTAAACACGAGGAATTACATATCCTGGATTGCAAAACATCAAAGAACCCGCAGGCACTTCCAATATAGCGATCTATGTTATATAAGTATTATAAGATTATATTCTAATACTCATTGTTAAATTATGCATGTGAATGTGGCAATATTTATTTTAGACAGATTTAGGATTATTTGTGTTATCAGATTCTTCAGCCCCTATTACAGCTAAGTTTGTAAGATTTCTTCTGAGCTGTTAACCCCTTTGCATTCCCCTATTACTGTTCCTACTATGAGCTAGCTGTTATGTTAGTGTCTCAACTCAGAACAGAAAGGATACACTGAGTCACTGCGCTCTATTCCCTAGTGAACACTAACAGGGTTATTCAAAGAGAATCGAAAAGTCACCGCACATTTGGTGACTTTTCGTTCTCTTCAATTCGGTGTGATTCGGCGATCCTATTTCGGCGTCCCTGCCATGGTCGGATCCAGGGGGGGCAATGGGGAAGCTGCCCCCCCTGGGAAAATATTGCTGAGCCGGCCCGCCGATCCTACGAGCGGCCGGCGGCACTAATCTCAGCCGCTCTCCTGGGATCCACCTGACCAGCGCAGCCAGCCGCGATCTCGCGGAGTACACGTGAACTTCCAGGATCTCGTGAGAACGCCCTTGCGTGTGGTTCCCAGGCGAGTGGCAGAGCTTCATGCTGGCGGCCATTTGTGCCCTGACTGGCAGAGGAGACCAGTGGACCATGTGAGCTGGGGTCAATATATCCATTTGAGCTGGGGGCACTATATATCCATGTGAGCTGGGGCACTATATATCCCTATAAGCTGGTGCACTATATATGCATGTGAGCCGGGGCACTATATATCCAAGTGAGCCGGGGCAATATATATCCATGGGAGCCGGGGACACTATATATCCATATGAGTTGGGGCACTATATATCCATATGAGCTGGGGGCACTATATATCCATATTGCTGGGGCAAATATATATCCATATGTGCTGGGGCACTGTGTATCAATGTGCGCTGGGGGCACTATATAACCATGTGAGCTTGGGCACTATATATCCATGTGAGCTGGGGGCAGTATATATCCATGTGAGCTGGGCACTATATATCCATAGAAACTGGGGCACTATATATCCATGTGAGCTGGGGCACTATATATCCATGTGAGCTGGGGGCTATATATATATATATATGAGCTGGGACAATATTTATCCATGTGAGCTGGGACACTATATATCCATATGAGCTGGGACACTATATATCCATATGAGCTGGGACACTATATATCCATATGAGCTGGGACACTATATATCCATGTGAGCTGGGGCAATATATATCCATATGAACTGGGGAAATATATATCCATATGAGAAGGGGAAATATATATCCATGTGAGCTGGGGCACTATATATCCAGTTTAGCTGGGCCTATATATATATATATCCATGTGAGCTTGGGGGCACTATCTATCCATGTGAGCTGGGGCACTATATATCCATGTGAGCTGGGGCACTATATATCCATGTGAGCTGGGGAAATATATCCATATGAGTTGTGGGGGAGAGTGAGTGTAACGAGCACAGCTTGCGAGTAGGCGCATCTCTGCCTGTCATTGCGAACCCAACACCAGCTCTTAGCCAAAACTGGTAGAATGCCCCCCCCCGAAACCTGTGTCTCGATCCACCCCTGGACGCTGTGGTGTATTCAGCAAGCACCACAGGGCCGATGCAGTGCAGGGAAAAGCCGTCGCAAACTCGCCGAACACTCACCGCAAAACCCGGCAAACGCTCACCGAACCCGCAAAAATATCTGGATTAACCCTGCCAACCACGCCGGAGAAACCCGACTAGCCGCCGATCACAGCACAGAGCAGCCTCTGGTAAAACTCGACACGCACTGCAGTATGGGACAGGCTGCCGAATCAGTGCCTGCCTGTAATATGGCGCCAAAATGGACTATCTGACCACATGTAAGTATTGGATTTTTTAAGCTGTTTAGTTTTAAGTTTTGACAGGTATTGTAAAAGGAAAATAACTTAACACCAAGAACTTAGAACCGGGAACCGAAACCCTTACAATAATTATAAAACAGGCACGAAAGTTAATCCTAACCCTAATCACTAACCCTAATCCTAAAATTAAAAGTAACGTCTTTTTTGCCCTGTACCCATTTCGGAAAACTGTCGGGAATTTTTTTTTTTCTGATCTTGATTGCATCAAACATAAGTTTTTTTTCAGAGTGTCTAAATTTATGAAACATTTTTCATTATCTATTATTAGTGTCCATTATATTGTGTCATTTCTATCACTGGCCAGAAGGTGGCGACCTTTATATATAGGGACAAATAAGCTCCTGTACTCAGTTCTCTGAGACAACCCAGGTGTGAGGAGAGGGGCAAAGGCGCTAAGGGCACTGTGACCACCCATATAACATTGAGTGGTCACAATGCACTTGTCTTGGAACAGATGTCAGTCATAAGCTAATTAGGTACATAGAAGAGAATACAGGTAAAATAGGTAATGCCATGCAGTGTAAACCTACTTGCGACCTTTAAATATTTACAGTGCGTCACCTTTGCCTCATTATTTCAAATTGTTTTGGTAACATAAACTCCTTTTGAACTTTAAATGGATTTTTAGGATTGATGGGGATGAGCTTTATCCAAGGAAGCTGCTGAGGTTCCTCAAGCTTTAAAGCTAGTTTGTAGGAAGTAGCTAGACCCAGATGTTTTCCTATCTGGTTCCATTCATTTACCATCAGGTTTTGTTCATAACATTAAATACAATTTCAATGAAAGACAGGCAATAAGAGCTTGTTCTTAAATAAGATAAATACTTAATAGGTAGATAGATGTTCCAACTCTTGATGGTTTTTCTCTTTTGGGAAAATATCTTTGAAAATATGTACGGTATTTGGAAAAACTCATTTAATAGTTAATTCCTCTTCCCAAATGGGAAGCAAATCTTTGAATTCACATCTCGGTGATTAATGAAGCAGTGAATGATCCACCTGTCAGAGGAAATTCTCCTGTGTGTGCCTCGAAGTATAGCAGAATAACAAATGCACATGCATTGAAAGTCTAAATAAGCATGCTGTCACTCATCTGTCTGTTGGTGTATGTTGTTCAGCACCAAACTCATACGCACGTCCCTCCACATGATGGATCTTATTTCTGTAGTGTACCCTATGGAAGGGATGAGCTGACCTAAAACTACATCTTATACCCTGTTTCCGAGAGCGGTAGCTTGAGAAATTGCACTAGAGATAGAAACATCTGCATATCTGATCTACTAATATCTCCTGAAAAAAAGTAAATTAAAAACCATATCCGATTTATAAACACAATCTCTTGTAAGGTTCAAGCAACTTCTGAAAGAAAATGGGAGATTCCGTTTCATTGAGGGATCACTGTTTACTGTTTGGTCTAAACATTGTTGATTCCAGAGATTGCAAAAACACAGAATTGTTAAAAACAAAGAATATATTGTACATTACAACAGACATTTTTCCAGCCACAAAATGATGACCTTGGGTCACCTGTACAACTTTATTGGTTGAGAAAATAAGGATAATTTTTCCTCTGACGTTTCTATTCTTGTACATGGTAATCATATCCCCTGTTATGAGTCTCTTTTCCAGAGAAAACAAACAAAATGTGAACAGTCTGTCCTCATAGCTAAAATCTTCCGTTACTTTAATTAATTTTGTTTCCAGTCTCTTAACCATGTCCATCCAGTCGATGTCTTTTTATGAACTTTTCCCCATACTTTAATGTTCCATCAACATGAGCTCTTACTAAGGATTTGCACAGGATGCTGCAGATTACTGTTTAATTGTCCTTTTAATTGTTGAATCGCACTAACTTATTTCAACCATCACCTCAGTTTACAAATGTCTTCCAATATTATTATACAAATGTAATATCTTTTCACTTATGAACATTCTTGGTTTGAGTACCCCTAACCTCACTTTTAATATGACTCTTTACAGAAGGTTTCTATCGATGTCTATGAAGTTGACACCCTTATGTGATGTTATAATGTCTTTTTACTGTGTTGAATTAATGCATTTAGGCTAGAGTCAGACAAATGCATTTGTCACGTTGTCCGTGAAAAAGTGCGTTCAAACGAATGGACGTATTTTTTCACGGAATACGCGATAGAGGTCATACGATGCGCATTTTCGTCCGTGATTTTGTACGGATCATCAATAAAACCCTTTTTGGGTCTGGACGTTATGTTGGCCGGACATTAGCAGCGTCTGACATCTCCTAATCACGCAAACACGCCGCTAGCGGACGCAGCGCACTCTGTACGTCAGTACTAGCGGTATCACGTTCTCGAAAAAATGCGTTTGTTTGCCACTTGCCGTACTTCGTATATTGCCCGTCATTGGCCGTCATTTGCTGCTACTACGGCCATGATAAAGTGCGGCTGCACGCGCGTTCGCACTGCGTTCGTCTGACCCTAGCCTTAGAAAGTAATTTTACAAAGTTGTAAATGTGTAAAGCGTTTTCTCTGGGGCGTGTGAGTCAAATATTACAAAGTATTTGGTATCTCTTTGGAATTGTGGCGCACAATATTTTAGGGATAGTATTATTATTCCAAACCCCATGAAAATGAATCAAGGAAAGAGTGACGGACTCACATTGACCAGCATATGGCTGTTAGTTAATTTTTATTTTATTTTTACATTTATTTAATGTTTTAC
This sequence comes from Leptobrachium leishanense, assembly GCA_009667805.1. Taxonomy (NCBI): domain Eukaryota; kingdom Metazoa; phylum Chordata; class Amphibia; order Anura; family Megophryidae; genus Leptobrachium; species Leptobrachium leishanense. Next base: position 363,677,440 of record CM019063.1, on the reverse strand, counting down.
CCGAAGAAGTTAATTTTTTTCCATATACTTTAGTTTGATATTCTTTGTACAAATGAATACTTATGGGAAATGTGGGATAGGCTTCGGATTTAGGTAGTCATTTTAAAAAAATGTATTATCTAATTAAAGAATGGGTATTATTTTATTGTTACCCTGTTTGAGGTGACTTTTTATTACCTTTCTTCAACGCAAGAATCGACCTGGGGACAGCAGAACGGCTAAGAAGGTAGGGGGTCACCTACAAGGCCATCCTCAGAGCCAGGGATAGGGGCTCTGAATGCTGTAAGTACCCCATAGGAGGAAGATAGGGGCCAGTACCGCCACGTACTGCGCAATTTGTCTTTCTGCTTTTATCTTCTCTACAGGGTATACCCGCATGCAGTTACTACCATTGAATCGTCAACAGGAACACTCTACCTGCTGTAGATTTAACCTGCGATACATCCATCTGGAGGCCCTGGAACGTTTTATACTTATCTAGTCGCTTTGGAGACTGTGCGATGGATTAATAGTTTATGTGTTTTAGAAACATCACTTGCACATTCCAGTTGCACACTGTGTATTGATTGTATAAAATTCACCTCTTTAATTTATTTCCTGCACCTAAGGGGACCTCTTTCTATAAAAAATAAAGTGACTTTTTAAAAAAAATAAAAAATATTTTAATGTTGCTGAATAATTAGTTGCCTCACGAGATCCGGCAGGGCAGAGGGAGACTGGGGACTTTTTTTTTCCCCAGTCTCTCACTGCTCCCGGTGGCAAGAAGAGAAGGTTGGAGCCACTGTTCTCGCTGCGGGATGGGAGGGGAGTATCTGTTTTTGGGGGGATTTTTGGCTGGTGCTGACAGATTCTGCAGAAGCACCAGGTCCTGACTGTGGTTAACTTTCAGGTTAACCGCAGCCGGCAGTAATTAGCGTTAGTACATTGTAATACTAACGCTAATTAACACTTTGTGCTCCCCATGTTAAGTATAGGGAGCGCAAAGTACAGTAAGCTCGCGATGAAAAGCGCAAGATGGGTTGTAATATGGTGCGCCCACACTAGGGCCACCAATGTTAAGTTAACACTCAAAGGTCAGCACTAAGGTTAGCGTCAGGAATGTAATAGGTCCCCACGTGTTGCATAACAAAAGGGAAAGGAAGACATTACAGATAAAGAGGCGTTAGAACGGGATGTATATGTGCAATGGCTTTTAGTTAAATGTGACACGATTTTGTTAGTGACTGTATGGGAGGACCGGAGGAGAGATCGGAGTCAAAGAGAACACCAAGGTAGGTAGAAGTAATGATGGCATCATTCATCTGAAGGGAGATAGGTGCAAGAGGCTAGATTTAGAGCAAACTAAGATGACTGAGTTTTGGAGAGATTGACCTTTAAGAAGCGAGCAATCATCCAGTAAGAGACAGCAAATACAGTGACACAATCCAACATGGGGGAAGAGAGATCAGGATATGAGAGGTAGATCTGGGTGTCATCATCATAGTGGTGATGTTGAAACCAATAGGTAGAGCACCGTGAGAAGCAGTATAATCTGAGAATAGAATGGGACCCAGAACAGAGTCTCGTATTACCCCTACTAACACGGGTAATGGGAATGGGGGAAGCCAGCGAAGGGACACTAACAGGTCTATTCACTAAAGGTGAAACTCAGGAGAATTGGCAGGAGAAGAAAACAATCTAGACCAAATAGCCAATTTGGAAAGTGAGATAAATGGGAGAATTTTTCTGGTTTGGCTATTTTGACCTCGAATATTCACGTCTCCAGAGCTTCAACTTTATTGAATAGACCTGTAAAAGATTGGAGATGAGACAGCTGAATAATTTGTCACTTTGGTCTGAGCAGGCTCAGTAGACCACTGAGTGAAAACCAAATTTATGTGGGTCAAGCTAAGAGTTAGGATTGATAGGATATTATGTTGGGTCCAGACCAGACGTTCTAGAAGCTGTACGTGGTCACTGTAGAATTAACTTCCTTTTTTGTGCAGCTTTCTTACATCATTTTCTTACGTCAAAGCCTATTATCACCAAGTTTAGATATCACACTCCTTTTCTTACTTAACCAGCTAATCTTCCTATAGCAGAGAGTATCTTCTGACTCAGTTTGTCCTGGATTTTATCCTCCTTCATCTGAGTAGTTGTTTGGACTATTGAACGTCTTGTCTGAGAACCTGTATAGGATACTGAACATAGCTTTTCTGTGAACACTTTTCTGTGTTTAAAATGTGAGTCTTGTAACAAAGTCATCAAGGTTGAGTTCTTCCAACCTCCCCATAAAGGAAAGAATTATACAATGCAAGACTACTACATCTGTGTCTCATCATTTGTGGCGTATTTGTTGAAGTGCACCGTCTATGTAGACGAGACCACTATGAAAATGTATGAACGATTCAACAGACATAAATCAAGAACCCATACTAAAAAACCGGAATACTCAATCTCTCCCCAGTCTGTAGCATATAGCCATTCAATTCAACATCTGAACGCAGGTTTCAAATCATTGTCCATATCTCCACGTACCACCACTAATGAGGGGTAAACTCCTAAAAGGAAAGAGTAATGTAAATAATCTTTATATAGATACATTTTGATCTATAGGCGTGAAAAGAAAGTTTGAACTTCTTTTGTTTTTGAACTTGTCTTTCTATTTAATAACAGTATGTTCTTCAATTTCTTTCAGTACAAGATAGCTATCAAAATGTAGCGTTTCAAGTGATATGCATTGTACTTTTGATTATTGTTAAGCATAATGTTATTTGCAGTATATGTACACACGTCTCCTGATTGATGCATTATCATTATTGTGCTTTGCTTCACTTTTTAAAAATGTAATTGAGGCTGTATGATTTAGAAACACAGAAACATAGAAACATAGAAAAATGTCGGCAGATAAGAACCTTTCGGCCCATCTAGTCTGCCCAATTACATGGATACTTTACCTGGATTTATCTTTTGTTTAGGATAGCCTTATGCCTATCCCATGCCTGGCTTAAATTCAGTTACTGTTTTGGCCTCTACCACTTCAACTGGAAGATTGTTCCATGTATCCACCACCCGCTCAGTAAAATAATGCTTCCTGATGTTACTTTTAAACCTTTGGCCCTCTAATCTGAGACAGTCATGGTTATTCAGAGAGCGTGAAAAGCAGGAGAATGACTGAAAAATTCTAGGTCAAAATAGTCGATTTGGAAAGTGAGATGAAAGGGAGAATTTTTCTGGTTTGGCTATTTTGACCTAGAATTTTTCATTCTCCAGTCATTCTCCTGTTTTCACGCTCTCTGAATAACCCTGTGTGTCGTCTTGTTTTGCTACTTTGTTTCCTTTTAAAAACATAGCGTCCCTGGGTGGGATTTAAATCTCCTTATTAGGGACACTGTTGATATGCATGATTAAGGTTAAAGCGCTGAGAAGTTTCATTTTTTCCGGCTGTACTCTGGGCTATATTACAATCATTGCGTTGAAACGGGGACAATAAGGGAAAAAACCTGCACCTGCAAGTTTCTCCTTAGCATCCCCATGTTAGTGTGATATTAGGGGGCAGGCGCTAATCCAGCAGACTGCACCGCAACACGGCGACAACCCTTGGGATGCTAGCGGTAACGCTAAGTGCCGCCGCGAGCATCCCCTCCATAGGACTCCATTGAGGCTTACTCTGCCGGTCTTCTGATCTGCAGGATCTCGCCTCGTGAGATCCGGCAGGTCAGCGGAGTGATTCGCAGAGGGAGACTAAGGAACCCCCCGCAGTTTCCCTCTGCTCCCGGTGGCGGGAGAGAAGCTCATCGAGCCGCCGTTCATGCCTCCGGATGAGAGGTGAATATGTTTGCTGTTACTTACCTGTTAAGCACAGGGAGTGCAAAGTATAGTAAGCGAGTGCAAGCGAGCGCAAGCCCCAAATTGCTAACGGGTTTTTTAACTAGTTAGCGTTCGGAATTGTAATATGGTCGGCCGGCGCTAAGGCCACCAAAGCTAATGTTAATGCTCACACAGCTGAGTGCAAACATTAGCGGGAACAATGTAACTTGGCCCTCCATGTACTGATAGAGTTTTATTTGCCACTAATAGGCCCCTATTATATTCTTCACGCTAACGGTAGCACTCAACTGCGTGAGCGCTACCGTTAGCTACGGTATGTGCCGCATATCACAATCCAAACGCAAACGGGTTAAAAAAAACATTTGCGTTTGGGACCTCGCGCTGCTCAGCGCGAGGTCACTGCACTTTGCGCTCCCTATACTTAACATGGGGAGCGCAAGGCATTAATCAGTGCTGGTATTTCAATGTACCAGCGCTGATTAACGCCTGGCTCTGGTCAACGCAAAGTTAACCAGAGCCAGGGCCTGGTGTTAACGGATTCCGCTTCTGCAGAATCTGTTAACACCGGCTCAAAAACTAAAATAAAAAATCTTATACTCACCTCCTGTCCCGCGGCGAGGACCGCGGCTCCGGTCGCCTCCTTCAGCCGGCGGGAGCAGGGAAAGACGGGGGAAAAAGTCCCCTCCGTCTTTCCCTGCATATCCCTACGCCAAACCGGACGGATCTCGCGATGTGAGATCCGGCCGGTCACGTGACCGGCAGAGAGGAACTCAATGGAGTCCTATGGACTCCATTTTTTTTTTTTATTTTTTTTTTTGTGAAAGGATTTTACCAGGAAGGATACATTGAGATTTCTCTCGTTTTCAAGTATGTCCTGGGTGGCGAGTATGTACCGTTAGGTGTCTTGCCAAGGACACTTACTGGAGAGGATGTGTGCTGCTGCGCCCAGCGCTGCCGCACCCATCTGAAATTTTAACGCACGATAACAATGCAGGCAGCATTTTTTGTGCCTGCATTGTAATCTGGCGTTAAAACAGGGGCGCAAGGGGGGAAACTGTGGGCGCAGTTTTTCCTCCCCTGCGCCCAGTGGCGACTCTAGGAACAATATTTAGGGGGGGCACAGAAGATACCGCAGTCAAAACTAGGGGGCACTAATAATTTTCACCACTAAATCATATCATTGAATAAAACTAAGGGCCCTATCATCTGGTGTGAGCTAAAAGACCATCGCTAAAGGAAAAATGACCGTGAGTCGCTAAAACTTAGTGCCTGACGACCTACTAACAGATCACCTTGTCTGCAGTAGTCCATGAACAAGGTAGTTTGGCGCACGCTAGGAAAACTCTATAAGACCCGAGTTGAGACCCAGCGCTAATGCAGTTGTGTACAGGATAGAACTGTTTTTTTTTCCAGTGCAGAGTGCCGGGCCATACCTATCCCCCGCCCTCACAAGCTTGAATATGAACACATCCAGTGAATAACCTCACACCCCTGCAGTATTAAAATCCTCCAAGCTGGCCGTATCATCCATGTTTTGATGCACACATATATTAAGGCTGATGGACATTGCATGATAAATGCCACCCAGCAGCATGTTGAATCATTACACTGCATTTAATAGATCCATTTTATTGTACTAATCTGATACTTTATTTGCCGCAATTCGGCAGTTTTCGCTGAATGTCTGATAACTGTTTCAGCGACTCCACTTTTAGCAAATTACAGTGACCATTCGCTAAATAGGAATTCACTATATTTTCGGCAAAATGAATTCCCCGAAATGTGACGAAAAGCAAAGGATCTAAAGATGATTAGACCCTTTAGATTCTAACTTCCATAATAACCCCTAAAATGCCATAAACTCAGGGAAATACAATAAAAATAGCAAACAATGTGGCATTTAGCTACCCCTTAACCCCTAAATTGCCATTAATCAAGGGAAAACATGAAATGAATACACTGTGAGGCATGTAGCTACCGATTAACCCCTACAATGCCATTAAGCAAGATAAAAATAAAATGTATACCGTGAGGGATGAAGCCTACCCATTAACCCTTAATATGCAACTAAACCAAGGCAAAAACTAGCGTAATACACAATGTAATGTATAGTCTGAACATTAACCACTTCACTGCTGAGACATTTCAACCCTGTGAAAATGCTTAAGTTTAAGTGCCCGTAATTTTTAATGTTTTATGACTTTTATTTCAAATTGAATATGGTCATGTTGGGTATCATTGGAAAGGCCAGAATCTGCCCTTTCCAATGACACATAGATCGTCCATATACGACGCACAGGGACAGAGATACAGTGGTTCGAATAAGTGTGGTAAGCTGGATACTGATTTTTGGTGGGGGGGCACATGGGGGGGCAAGGAATAACCTAGGGGGGGCAATTGCCCCCCCTTGCCCCCCTGTAGAGTCGCCTATGCCTGCGCCCGCGTTTTAACGCCAGGAGCGTAATAGGGCCCTTAGTGTGCAGCATGGTACACATTTATGGTTTGGGAGTGTCTATTTCCTGACCCTGATTGTGGTCAATCACTTTATTATTTGGCTTTGTCTGCATGGAATTTATTTTACCTTTTCAACCTGACCAGCTCCCACGATAAATCAATATGCATATTTTGTCATATCTCCAGCCAGGTCATCCTTGCAGCTGTCCCATCCCGTGTTTTGGTTTTTAATCCCATAGTGGAATAGTTTCTGGGGAGAGTATAAATAAAAACCCACCAGTCTCTCTCATGACTGAGAAGCAGCATGAGCATATGTGGTTGCTTAGAAAGCAGCTTTTGGCCTCATTAGGTAAGACTCACCTACCAGAGGTGCCGTGACGTGGCAGGTGAGTTTAAACTTCAATGGCCATTCAAGTCAACCAAAACCTCCGATTGTGTTTTGTTTCACATGGAGTCATAGGGATAAGCGCAGATGACATCTTTTTTTCTTGTTATATTTTATACATGTTACTGGGCTGGATACTTCTGGTAGTTGCAGCCGCCCTGGTAGGGATGAGGCCCGACACAGATTTTTATGTATGTATGCATATATGTATAATTGTTTATTCTGCGTCGGCCACTGTTTCAACAGCCCAGGGCCAGTAGCCCAGAAGTAGATGCAAACAAATACCTTGGCATGCAAAGCAGCTTTATTTGGAGATACAGCAACTTTATCCCAACAAAGGACCGTGCTTCTTTGCATGTTGAGCCTTGTGTCAGTGGTCTTCTCTTTTTGCTTAACGTTTTAATACGTATCCGCAGGTGTTTTATTTTCCACTCGTTACATATAGCCATTCTAAGGGCCAGCAATACATATTTTTTTCCTACAACATTCTCTAATCTTTCTCTGTGCACAGGATTCACACCATCATTTGACATTACTAAATTTATACATATCGGTAACAAATAAACACCATAAGTAGTGTCAGAATGGATTTTTGCCATTTTCACGACAGCATTGCTAATGGACAAGCTTGTAAAACAATAATGGTGAGATAATAGGATATTCTAGCAGTGTCTTACTGTACCCCAACATATTCTATGTGCAAAAAAATCTGTATGGCATCTTTAAATCTTTGAAAAGACTTGCCACTGACATTTATTACCTTTTTACTTGTATACCCTGCAGTTAACACTTATTTACTGCTACCCTCTATCTCTGGTCTCTTTACACCTTCCCTTCTGTTCCTTAGCACTAATAACAAATGGTGACATTCCAACTCTCTGCTGCGAAGAAGGACCAAAATATGAATTGCTGGCATCTGAAGGCCCCTGAAGAAATATGCGTCACTTATCTCATGCAGGAACAAGTCAATGGCTTCAATTGCTAAATGTGAATTTCAGCAAACTATATTTATCAAGGCTTAATTTGACATCCATTAAAATGCTCTTTTAAGAAGTTTTTAACACAGGAACTTGTGATATAATTTTCTCCAAGACTTTGCATCACTAAAATTGTACCTTTTGCCACATAGTTAGCTGTAGTGAAATGACAGCTGTCTTGCAAATTCTACACCTTAAATGGATCTTAAATGGCTTAAATGGATCTACAGTTCAGCTATATACCGGCTGGGTGGAGTAGACGACCTCAATGCTCTATAAACATGGAGACACAGGTTCGAATCCCGGCAAGAGCACCTCTCCAGTAAGTGTCCTTGGGCAAGACACCTAACGGTACATACTCGCCACCCAGGACATACTTGAAAACAAGAGAAATCTCAATGTATCCTTCCTGGTAAAATACTTTCTCAAAAAAAAAGTAGCCTGTTCTGCAATTGTTTAGGAAAGCCAGATTGAGAAGATGATCTGAGACCTGAAGAAAAGTGTTACCCAAATTTCATATCGAATTTGCCAACTTTAGGAGCTTTTTTTTCTGTTTTCAAGAGAAGGGTCTATGTTTTAGCCATTATGTTCCATACTAAAATATATTAGGCAATCATTGGTTCTATTCTGGCTGAGCTGGAAATTGAGAGCAGCCAATGGCAATTGATGATGCAAGCCGGTAACCATTTGTGGCTCCCTGATACTGGCTCTATTACATGTGAGCCGCTATGTTAGTGGCTCAGCACATAATATCTGGTAGCCACTGCCCGATATCTTCTCCTGGAGACCGTAGGACTCCATGAAGATGAGCAGTGCTCCTGCACAAGACCACATACGGCTGTATTTGTTCTTAATGTACTTGCCAGTTTTTTTTTGCAGCTAGTAAAGTATAAGAAACATTGATGTACTAAAGGGATTCACAACAGCAGAGCCACAGGAGAAGATTGTGGCACTTGACTGGAGTAGCAAAAGAGACATTAAAATTAACAGGCAGGGTTGATACACTTAACGTTTCACTTGTTAATAATAACAGTTTGGCTGGAGTAGTCTGATGTATCTAAAATACATACTCAATATAGCCTATTTGCTACATATTAAAGATTAAAGGATACAGATATTAAACCATGAGAATTTGGGCCCACATCATGGCTGGCTAAACCTGCCACTATGTCAAAGAACCCCAATATTGGAATCAACAATACAGAAAATAATGTTAGTAGGGATGTCCCGATTATGATTTTTGGGCCTCTGATCTGATCTAATCCATGCATTATTCGGGATTGGTTGATATTGATTCCCGATTCGGCACAGCAAAACTTGCCTCCTGATTGGCAGTTCGCTTGTGAAAGGGAATCTTAGGGCCTAGGCATTCACTAACAGCATCTTTCACAAGTGAATGCAGAGGCAGCTGGACTCTATTTGAAAGATTCACAGTGTCTTCCCTGTCTCCTCAATGACTTATGAGCAGGCAGGGAAGATGCCGCAAATCAATTTTGAGGATGTGGGACTTCAGCTAGGAAACTGGGAGGCTTGCTGCCCCGTATTTCTCAAACTCAGGGATCGGCTTTAAAAAATTGATCCTTCAAAATGACGAGATTGGGTCCCGACCCTATGGATCAGATCAGGTCAACCCTAAATGTTGGAAATCTGACCTGTTCTTTTAGATTAAGCACTATAACACCTCCCCAGCTCCCTTTATAGGTGTGAAGTAACTATTGGACATAAATATTCAAGTTTATATTTCGCATTGAAAGTAGAGTAGGACCCACCAATATTTGACTATTGAAATAGTGGTAGGATCAGCTGTCACGAATCCCCCTGGTTCTATGATGCTGGTACCTGTACACAGTATACTATCTACTCCACCGATCCTTAGGTGGTCAGTAAAGCTAGCTTTCTTTAGGGAACAGAACGACACTTACCCAGCAAGGGTTAACAGATACCAGAATACAATAATATATTTAGTTGGAATCACCGGATCTTGGTACCAGGAGAGATAGTCAGACGTATGCCAATACTGATACATAGAGCAGGATCACCAGGATTTACCAAGTCGGTACACAGAGCGGGTTCGTCAGTAAATGCCAGGTTCAAACACTTAGGATAGCCAAAATCAACAGAAAGCGCTGAGGGCTGTGAAAACCACGGCAGGGCAGAGGTGTAAGTGAGACTCTAGGTTTTAAACCAGGCGGGCGCTGTGTCATCAAGTTGCGCTCCATCCCTTGGAATCTCACATGACTGAAATGCTTTTGCTCTTCACTCTGCGCCAGGACAGCGAGCAGTGAACAGGTCGCTGTCGGGCGCCGGGGACTGTGGGATGTGACAACACTACATGACGCTACATAACTATTTATTAATAGACATAAATATATCTCAGTAGACAACAGTAAAATGACATATATATGAATAGGTGATCCAAAAAATATATACACTGATGGTAAGGTAATGATCTAAATCTTTATCATCAGAACATTAGTTACGCTTCAAAGTAGTGTTAATGACTCACCGGCAACCCAAACTGGGTTATTCAGAGAAAGGTGAAAACCAGGAGAATTGGCAGAAGAGGACAATCTAGATGAAATAGCCGAAAGTGAGATAAATGGGAGAATTCTTCTGGTTTGGCTATTTTGACCTAGAATTTTCACTTCTCTAGTCACTCTCCTGAGGTTCAACTCTCTCTGAATAACCCTGTAAGTTTGATTACTGTATATATTTACATATAAGGCATAAGGTCAAATAAAAATAAGGTGAATTATATGCACCGGTATTCCTTAGTAGAGATCTACAAACTGAATTACAATCACACTTTTTTTTTCTGTTAAAGGAGAAGGATATCTCCAAAAAAACATTACATGACCATACTGTTTAACCAACTCTTTGGGCTCTATTAACAGCTTTGCGGAAACGTTACCGCGTGCGCAAAAACACATTAACTCGAGGGGAAAAACCCTTCGCGCAGAACATCGTATTACAATGTCCACGCAAAAAATGCGCGTTAACGTCTACCGCTGGTGAACCTGCGCGAACCCTTTGCGAGTGTAATGTACTTTGCGCGTCCTATACTTAACATTGTGAGCGCAAATGCGTTTGTTCGCTGGTACGCGGATGGTATTACAATCTATGCGCAAATTTTAACAGACAACGTTTGCATGCATAATTTTAACGTATTTTAAAAGTTGGTGGTAACGGCAAATCTGAACGTCGTGGCCGAACCCAAATACACCAGCCCAAAAAAAAATACAGCAATGTATAGTTACACATTCTACGTAAACTCAAACAATAAAATTGAGATGTTGTGCGTGTTTTTATTATTGCTGCAGCATATATACTCAGATTAATTTTGACGGGCGCAAAAACTTAACATGAGACAATTGTGGTTCTTAATTCAGATTGGCTGAATCGTGTGAAAAAACAGTCCGCCCACCGATTTCTGCGTGCATCGTTAATGTGCGCGTCTTTTTTACGTGCAATATTTTTTGACGGATGAAAAAATGCACTCGGATTGGAATACCAGCGTTAATTTACGCACGTTAACGTTTAATGCTGCGCGCAAAAAAAGTTGCGCTGCGCGTGCGCGTTTGCGCGAAGCAGTTAATAGAGCCCTTTATGTTTTGATTCGGAAATCTGTGTAAAAAATTATCTGTTATTTGAGCAAAGTTATTACAGCTTGACGGTGCCATTCTAGGCATTCTTTTTCCACTAATATATTTACTATCATTAATTTGTATAGCAATAAGGTCTTTAACCCTTTCGCTGCTGAGCCTTTTCACATCTGTGCTGAGCTCATTTTTACCGGTTTCGCTCATCATTTTTAAATGCGATTTGAAGTCACATTTTATTAATTGACCCAGACATATTATATATCGTTCTTTCCGGGAGACTCGGTAGATTCATAATATGTAATTTTTATATGTATACGTTATGTCCTGTCTGTATATTATAACATAAAATGCAATAAAATTTGAATTTTCAATAATTTACAACGTGTAGAGTGTTTTTTTTCACATTTTAACATGCGAGTGTTTGCAGTTATATTTTCTATGGGTTGCGCTTGTTAAAAAAATTAGAAACTGGGAATCGTTACTTTTTTTGGGGAAAATTACGTGTTTTTTGGCAAACGCCCCCCATAGAAAAAATTGTTAATGCAGCATCATTGTTCACATTATAATTGAAATGGGAACAATATTGCTGCATTAATAAAACAAAACAAAACAAAAAAAAGTTTTTAAATTTTTTTTTAACTTTTATTTTTTTATTTTTTTTATTTTATTTTTATTTAAAATTTTCTTTTTTTAACTGTACATAGTCATGTTTGGTATCATTGAAAAGGCCATGCTCTGGCCGTTCCAATGATGTCAAACATTAACCCCTAGCTGTCACGGATCGGGAGATAGGGGGTTCATTGGAACCCCCTATCTCCACCATAGGTGGCAGCAAGGGGTTAATTGCGGGACTGGCGCCAGTCATTAGAGGGATATCCTGGAAGCTTGGCCGACATCCAAGATGTCGGTCAGCTCTGGGAGGGGACAGCGATATGGCGCATGTTAGCGCCATATCGTGATCCAGCCCCCTAGGGGTTAAAGACAGCCGCTGCTTGGAAGGGCAGGCTGTGCCCTTCCAAGCGGTGTCTGCCTTTACTGGCTGGCCCGCACGGATGGGGAGGGGGAGAGGACCTCCCCTTCAGGCACCTTCCTCGCAATGGCGGGGGTGTGTGCCTGAAATAGACGTCTATTGTGCCTGCTGGGGTCCCGGAGGCTGGGCTGACATCGATGATGTCAGCCCGCACCGGGGGGCCGCCTCGATCGGCCGGAATCCCTCCGCAGCGAAGTAGCCATGCGGCAGGACACGCTGCGCGCGTCCTCCGCATGGAAAGGGTTAAAGAAAACCGATATTGAAACATTTTCATAATGCTTTGCTTTTTGAACTATTACCTCACTTAATTAGGAATTAGCTTTTTTCTGTAAAAGCAATCTGTGACCTCTGAGTACAATTTAGCTATAGAGGTCAATAGGTTGTAAATGCACCCGCACAGGAACCCAAGTCTTACAAATGCAGATATACAAAAACAAAAAAACTTCTTTGAATCAGTGCCTGGAGCTTAAATTAACATAGATTATTTTTTTAAGGACGGTGGTTTCTTCCACGACTGGGATTACAAAAAAGTAATTTATTAATTGTAGTATTTGAACTGCAATTAATTATGATAAACTCACTGCTCTAATTTTATTAACAGGGTTATTCAAAGAGATTCAAAAAGTCACTGCACGTTCGGTGACTTTTCGTTCTCTTCAATTCGGTTCCTTTTGCCGATCCCATTTCGGTGACCCTGCGGTGTATTCAGCAAACACCACAGGGCCCCCGAATTGCAGGGAAAAGCTACTGCAAACCCGACGAAAACGAACTGCAAAACCCGGCGAATGCACGCCGAAAACCCTCAAAAACATTTGGATTAACCTGCCGAAAACCATGGAAAAACCCGAGCAGGAGCCGATCACACGCAGTGAAGCCGCCGGAAAAAGCCAAGAAAGCCGAGACCACAGACAGAGTGAAGTGAATAAATTAGGAAAACAGTTTGCATGAATGATTGAAAAGTGAAACGCTGTTTGCAAAGAAACTACTGAGCGAAAATGTCTGAAATTTACATATGAGGTCCAGGTAATGATAAAGAGGGCTGTTACAGAACAAATAAGTAAACTTAAATTTTTTTTAAAAAAAATCGGACTTTTAAAAAAAAAAAAAAAAATCTGAAAAATGCCTAAAATATCCTAAAAAAAAAAAAAACATAAATAAAGAGACTCTTTACTGCAGAATTTTATAATGACTGGTTTATTAGATATTGAATTAAAACGGGAATATTTTTAACATTGAAGCCTATGGGATTCTCCTGAATAAACGTGCCAAATTAAACCACCGAATGGCAGGGTATTTCGGGAACCTTTCACTGCTGGTTTGTGTTCTCTGAATAGCCGAAGCAGTGCTTTTCATGGGGATTTCACTGCCCTCGAACAGGCACCGAACAGGCACCGTATATTCAGGCAATTCGCCAGGATTTGGCGAAGTGCCTGCTCTCTGGATAGCCGAAAGGTAACCGAACGCTGATTTTCAGCGTTCGGTTACCTTTCTCAAGCAATTCGGATCTCTTTGAATTACCCTGTATGTGTTCCGTTATTTTATTTTGTTGAATTCAGTGTAAATGTATATCTTTTTTCTCGCCTTTTCTTTAATAGAATTTTTTCCTACAAAACTGGAATTTTTGCAATCTGGGGGAAAAATAGATTTAAAAATGAAACACAATATGATTCTCTCTAACCAATCAACAATATATATCCTGAGTGCATGATATTATGCAATAATAGAGGCAACAAAAGGCAATAGAAACAAGCAATTCTTTGCATTACAAGGTGCTGGATATTTGTTAACGAAAGCTAGGTATGTTAAAATGAAAAACATTTGCCTAAAAAAGCGCAAGCCACCAAGGGATTGTATGCAAATCATCACATGAATAGGTAAAAAATACAATACATGTGTATAACTATGTCATGCAAGGCTATTTAAATCTATGTATGAAAAACCAACATTGTAATGACAAATTCCATTTAAATACTGTAATGTCATTGACCTGTTGTAAACTGTCAGAGGAATTGACATGACTAATGTTTTTGTTTGATGGTCTCACCAGAGATTCTGCTAAAACAGTTTTGCCATATTGCATTGACATTATGTCATATTTCAAGTGAACTGACAGCAAAAATAACTCCTTTAGAGATAGCATTTCACTAAAAACCGGATCCCAGGTAAAGAAATGCTTTGTAGCAAAATGCTATTGTTTAATATTTGAATTTTTAAATGGGGATCGACAGGGAAATCATTTTTATTACCCTGATTTTAACTGCAAAGGTTTACAATGTAGCATAAAATACAGATGCTGAATAGATTACTATGTAAAATATCAGTCATATTGAAATATGAGAAATAAGTGCATTTTTCAGCTTTGTTTGATTGAAAGTTCTAAAATTGGTCAAACCCATAACGTGATCCAGAATTGATGAAATGAAAGAGAAGGAAACTTTAAGGGCCAAATTACATTCTTCACGCAAAAACGCACGCACAACGCTTGAATTTGTGCACCAAGCGTTAAATGTTACCACGCGTAAATCACGGCTGAAATTACAATCCTCGCACATTTTTTCATCCGTCGAGCAATAACGCGCGTAAAACGGAAGCGCACAAATGCTTGCGCAGAAACGGACGCGCAGAAATCAGTGTGCGGACTGTTTTTTTCACGTGATTCAGCCAATCAGAATCAAGAACCACAATTATCTCGCGCAAAGTTATTGCGCCTGTCAAATCTGCGCATATATGCTGCATGAATAATAAATGCACACACAACTTCTCAAATTTATTGGTTTGGTATGAGTAGAATGTGTAACTATACTGGAGCATTTTTTTATGCGCGCAATGGCTATGCGTTAAGGCTAGGGTCAGACGAACGCATTTTTCACGTTGTCCGTGAAAAAGTGCGGTCGAACGAACGTACGTATTTTTTCCCGGAATACGCGTTAGCGGTCATACGATGCGTTTTTTCGTCCGTGATTTTGTACGGATCGTCAATAAAACACTTTTTGTGTCTGGACGTTATGTTAGCCGTACATTAGCAGCGTCTGACGTCTCCTAATCACACACACACGCCGCTATGCGGACGCAGCGCACTCTGTACGTCAGTAGTAGCGGTTTGACGTTCTCGAAAAAATACGTTCGTTGGCCACTTGCGTTGCGCGGACGAACTTTCGTGCGGCCGTTCGTCGTATGTTCCCCGGCATTGGACTTCATTTGCTGCTAGTACGGCCGTGATTTTGTGCGGCTAAACGCACGTTAAAACTGCGCTAGTCTGACCCTAGCCTTAATCCTGCACATAGATTGTAATACCATCCACGTACCAGAGCACATTCGCATTTGCGCTCACAATGTTAAGTATAGGACGCGCGCAGTAAAGTACGCTCGTGCAGGGCTCGCACAGGTTCACCCTCGATAGACGATTACGTGCATTTGTTGCGCTGACAATGTAATACGACGTTCAGTGCAAAGGGTTTTACCCCTCGCGTTAATGTTTTTTTGTGCCGGCGCAAACATTTGCGCGAAGATTGTAATTTGGCGCTAAATCAGGGGTCAGGCAGAAACCTTGGCCCTCCAAATGTTTTTAAACTACATCTCCCATGGTGCTCAGATACTCAATAGATTGTCACTGTCTGAGCTTCAAGGGAAATGCAGTTGCTTAACCTCTCTAAAACTGAACTTCTCGTCTACCCTCCCTGTAAAACTAACACTCCAGCGCCCATTGCCCTTCAGGTGAATGGTGGCAGTATTATTTCTACCGCACAGGCCCAGTGCCTCGGTGTCCTCCTTGACTCTCATTTCTCCTTCACTCCTCACATTCGGTTGCTAACCAAATCCTGCTACTTCCACCTAAAAACATTGCACGCGTTCTTAATCAGGACTCTGCTAAAATGTTCATCCAAGCACTCATTATCTCCCGCCTTGACTGCTGTAACCTTCTCCTCTCTGGCCTTAAGAGATCCCAGATTCTCCCTCTGCAGTCTGCTATTATGAATGCCTGTGCAAGGCTCATCCACCTCACCTCCCGCACCTCTCGCACCTCCCCCCTTTGTCAATCTCTACACTGGCTTCCTGTCTCCTATAGAATCCAATTCAAAATACTGGTGCTCACAAACAAAACTCTCCATAACCGCACCCCTGCCTACATCTCCTCCCTTATTGACAGGTACATACCCTCCCGACCACTTCACTCTGCCAATGATCTGATACTATCAGTTTCACGTACCCATACCCCCAACTCCTGCCTTAATGACTTCTCTCGAGCTGCCCCCTGTGTTCGGAACTCCCTCCCCCACAACATCAGACTCTCCCCATCTCTCCAGTCCTTCAAGAAATCTCTGAAAACACATTACTTTAGAGAAGCCTATCATCTCATTCCCTAATCCCCCTCTGTTCATTTCCTACTGCATCCTCCCACATAGCCAGCATGCACTCCACTATTTCATATTCAATATTAACCCTCCCCTAGTGTCAGTATCACCCCTATCCTTTTAGATTAGAAGCTCTTGAGCAGGGTTCCCTTCTTCTACTGTACTGATTGCTGAACCTGTATGTATATTTCTTATTCTGCCTCCCATTGTACAGCGGTACAGAACTTGTTAGCGCTTTATAAAATCTTGTAACTGTAACAGTAGTTGCAAAACATCTGGAGGACCAAGGTTGCTAACCCCAGCATTAAATAAACAATTAATGCAAATTATGCATTTTTGAAAGCCATTATTAATCATAATATTACAAAAAAATAAGT
The DNA here is from genome assembly GCA_009667805.1 of Leptobrachium leishanense. Taxonomy (NCBI): domain Eukaryota; kingdom Metazoa; phylum Chordata; class Amphibia; order Anura; family Megophryidae; genus Leptobrachium; species Leptobrachium leishanense. The sequence goes on along the minus strand of CM019063.1, from coordinate 363,660,453 downwards.
TTGGCTGTCTTAAAATAAATTGAAAATGTTTTTAAAGTTCTGATTACCTTATCTTGTTATGAGACTAGTTTACCAAACCAAATGCTTCTCAGAAAGAAACCCTGAGGTCATACATAGGAGACTGCATGGAGCCAAGCAGGACCCTGCACGAGCTCAACTAAGAGTGGTCATACAGTGGAAGAACAACGAAAACTATTTGCTCCTTGTGTTCTGCCACATGCAAACGTAGGAAGTCGTGGAACACGCAACCCTCTTAACTGTACAATAAGAGGCAAGTTTGGAATTTTTTAATATGTAGAAGCAAATGACCTGAAGCACTACCACACAAAAAGAAGGACACAGAGAACAAATAGTTCTCTAGGGTCCTTTTGCTGACTTTGTGCAATCCTGGTCCCAGTATATCACACTGAGTTTTCTTTTTCTAAATAAAAAATATTGCTTTTAAGTAAATATATGCATATTTTTGAGCTAGTCAACATGTTCAATACCTCCTTCCATTGAAATATGCATTGTTCTATAGAAACGTAACAAGGATCCACAAAAGACAGATACTAGTGGAATGACATTTAATAATTAATATTTAAATTAATTAATTTTGTCTAATACATGGTATTTTTATAGTGTCTTATCTCATTGTCCAACTCATATTCTATATTTGTATATATTTTCCAAATTTACCAGACTTCTCAAATTTGCCAAATTTTAAAACAATGTAATTTTAATTTTTAGCCAGCTGGATACCTGTGCTACGCGTCTAAACGTCGGGCAATGCAGGAGATATTATGTTCACAATCCGTTGGCTTACTGGTGGTTGGTGATTGAAACACATAAGGGATGATAATAATAATAATAAAAATTAAAATAGATAGGCTTAAACCCTTTAATTCCACCAGCAACCCTGTTTTTTTTTGTCTATGTAGCCGGGCTAATTACTTGCATAACATAGACTTTCAATTTGTCCCTTGATTTGCTTAGGACCTCCCTTTAAACAACATTCCTGGTTTTACTCTCTGTCTGGAGGATGACCAGGCTGTCAGGTGAACTCAGCCTCCCTTACTTGTGTTTTCCTACTGGCATCTGTAAATCTTTTTCTGCATTCTCCTCCCCCCTTTCCCTTTAACTGTTGGGACAGATCCGTCTGAGCTGAGGAGATCAGTGTAAGAAGTGATTTGGGGCTGGGACACTATGCAGGAGAAATTCACAATCCGTTGGCTGGTGGGTGATTGAAACACATAAGGGAATAGATCTCCCGCCACCTTGAGGTCGGAAGCAGTTCCATAGGTGTAAGGTGTGGACATGTTGGTGAGGTAGCTTAGGTTTAGTGCTGTAAGGATCCTCAGACCGCTCCTGAGTGAAGGAGAGCAACGTCTGCCAGTATGAACTGAGATAACGGCATGTGAGGCAAGTGACAGTTGGAACAGATTTATTTTCAGGTGGGGAGGGGGGAGTATAACTCCTTAGCATCAGAGCGTGTTCATAACTGATGCTCTGATGGTCATTTCAAAAAATCTTCGTGAGCACCTAGAAGTCGAGAGGAACATACGTGCCGAATTTCAAGTTTGAAGGCTTTACGGTTCTGGCGATATCGTGATGTCACGCGAGTGGCATTTCACTTATAAATATATATAGATTCTGCCGTTTGGAAGACACATAGGGATAGATGCCAAGTCCAATATAAACCTACCAGAGCCTTTAACAACTATGGATTTGGTAATTTTACCAAAGCTCTGGTTTAGTTTACACAAGGCTTGGAATCCAGCCTCACGTCTTTACTTCATTTATAACACTCTTTATGTGACAAGACTTATCTGTATATGAGACTTGGAAAAAATGAGTTGCAAAGTGTCATGCTGTGGATATAGGCACAGGGTGTGAGGGACATTTAATGGGAATGCGCACAAGGTCACATTTACAGTACATGTTTGACTCCCCTATCTCTCTCTGGTATGTTAAATGGATTGTACACATACTACTATCTTATATCACCGATGGGAAATATAACTTGTTAAATTTCTCTTCTACCAGCTTTATTCTTCAGGGCCACTTACCCGCTCCTATGATTTATCTCTCTATGATTCATCCATATGAAACATTTGGTTGTTTTATGTGAGATACAAACAGAAATTATATTTATGCTATATTATTTTTTGGCAGTCCCTGTTGTATATGTTTTCCAAACTTCCTAAATCATCACATTGAATTTGGTACAGATTAAATTCGCTTGCAAAGGTTTTTTCATGCAAATGTGAATCGATTTCTCCATGCAATTTTATCTAGGTTTGCTAGCTAAGGCTAGGGTCAGACTAACGCATCTTTCGCGTTGTCCGTGAAAAAGTGCGTTCGAATGAATGGACGCATTTTTTCACGGAGTACGCGATAGCGGTCATACGATGCGCATTTTCGTCCGTGATTTTGTACGGATCATCAATAAAACACTTTTTGCGTCTGGACGTTATGTTAGCCGTACACTAGCAGCGTCTGACGTCTCCCAATCACGCAAACACGCCGCTATGCGGACGCAGCGCACTCTGTACGTCAGTACTAGCGGTTTGACGTTCTCGAAAAAAGCAAGGGGGGTGTTTGTGAGGGTCCTGAGAACGAGCAACAGCACAATGGCCTGCTCTACGGTGGGTGCCCGCTCAGGTCTCACAAACAAGGTTTTAGCTTGCTTGTGCCATTACAGGGATGAATTTTCCATATGCAAATCAGCCTGCTCTCACCCAGAAAGGGTGGCCAGTGCTGATTGCCAAGGACGTCATCCCTGCACGAGAGGTGCAGCAACCCCCGACGATCGTTTCGGCCTTCTTGGGCCTCGTCAGGAGGGTATAGCTGACACCCCTCTAGGCACATCAAGCAAGGGGTCCACGTCTGGATGACCCTTTACAATTATAGTGAGAAGCAAGGGGGGTGTTTGTGAGGGTCCTGAGAACGAGCAACAGCACAATGGCCTGCTCTACGGTGGGTGCCCGCTCAGGTCTCACAAACAAGGTTTTTCTCGAAAAAATGCGTTCGTTTGCCACTTGCGATGCGCGGCCGCACTTTTGTGCGGCCGTTCTTCATATGCAGCCCGGCATTGGACATCATTTGCTGCTAGCACGGCCGTGATTTAGTGCGGTTAAACGCACGTTAAAACTGCTTTCGTCTGACCTTAGCTTAACAGTGACAGATAAACAAGCAAACTGTTTGCATCAACAAAAAACAGACTGCCTTTATAAATCTTTAAATGCTAGCTATTAAATGACTATTGTATTTAATGGCAAAGTTGTGCAAGCCCAGAATGGCCATGGAGTACACTAGGCAAGTGAATGATGGAAATATAAAACAGGAAAAAGGGCAAGGATCAATCATGAGAGCATATGAAGGCAAATATAGGAGTATATTGACAGGTCATCCTCCTATTATGACACAGAAAATCAATCCATACACAATGATTCAACTAACTTAAGAGTATAAAAAATAGAGTTTTCATTAGTCACATACAAAAAATAAACAATAAATTTAGCCACACATTAAAGCAATCTGCCCAAACAGTACATCACCAAAAGGAAATGCAATATGAATTAAGTAACAACATTAAATAATATAATGTCCTGTGGCCTGGATAGGAAATAATATTAAGTCACCTAAATGACATCTAATGATTGTATGATTAACAGGATGTTACTCAGTATGAGGCAGCAGTAGAATGCATATAATACATATCCAGGGAAAAACATAGGCAAATAAATTAGCAAACGTAGGCAGCAACTCAAAGAAACAAAAATCATAGAAAGCCATGCAGCACAAAATTACAATAAGATATTTTTGTATTGATATGCCGTTGAGTCCGGCTGTCCTGGGGATTGTTGCATTGTGTTTCTATAATTTTGTTTCTTTAAATTTCTGCCTAACTTTACTAATTTATTTGCCAATTTTTTTACTTGATTGCGTGATGTGCACTCTACTGATATCTCATACTGAGTAATATCCTGTTGATCATGTAACCATTGAACACGATTTATTTAACAAATAAATATTTCCTACCTATGACACATGAAGAATATGTTACTTTATTTTGTTACTTCATTTACATATATATATATTTTTGGTGATGTACTGTTTGGGCAGAGTGTTTTAATGTGTAAGTACATTTTTAGTTTTTTGACAAAAAAAAATACTTTTCATACTTTTAAATGAATTATGAACCACCCTGATGGTCAGAGCCTGAGGATAGAATGAGTAGATCAACCAACCACCCCATCTATACCCTGAAGTAGGTTTATATAGACAAGAGAAGTACAGCCATTGGCTAGCATTATTAAAGAGTACCAGAACAGCATGGAAAGAGTGACACAGTGCATGAGGAACTTTGAAAATTACATTAGGTCATATGGCTATAAAATGTGACACATGGGAGCATCAACCACATTGTAGGAATAAGCAATGGCAGCCGAGCACGATGCATCATTCTGAGACCAAGAATTTGCAGATGCCAGAAACTACATTCCATTACACTGTATATAATTCCAGCACTGGGATACTCTGAGACTGTCAGTAGAGAGAATCATTGAAGTGTTATCTGTGGTCAATGACAATCCTGCACAAGAGGTATAGACTCTTGTACCACCAGAGATGTTGGATTGGAAATAAATATGCGGATGGAAAAGAATCCAGGAATCAAATATTTATATTCATGATATAACAATATTAAGGATTGTTTGGACTGACTATATACTGTAGGTCTAATAACTGAAGAGTGAATGGCTCATCTCAGTTTTCCCTGATTACCCCCACAATCCCCCCTTGTGCATATTTCACTCTATTTCACTCTCTGTGATACCCCCTGCAACTTTAAATGTCAAATATCAGAATTAGGTCAGATATTTCCTTTAAGAATAATTTTTTAGTATAGAAGGTTTGCACGAGTGTTATTTACTACCAAAATTCTAAAATGATCTATTAAAACGTTTTTCATATTCCGTCCATCTGTTATGAGTTATTCCATTCTGTTAACCACTTTGTAAGACAAACATCTTGAAATGTGAACTTTTGATTCAATATATCCTTATCATCTGAAAGTATATTATTTCTGTTGATGCAATGATATAAACAAATGTTTAAAGTTCACAAATGTACTATAAATATGAATGCTTTCACCGCCGCCCTAGTGTTTAATTTTGCCGTATAATTGACTTGGAACATTTCCCAGACACATGCGGCAATATATTTACTGGTTCAAGTGTATATGTGATCAGACTGACATAAACGTCATGCATCTGTTTAATGAACTCGTCCCTTCAGGGAGAAAAAATATTAATGGCTTAGACATGGTTGTTTATACTAAGGGTGACATCTACTATATTGGGTGGAAGTCAGGAGCTAAGGACAGCTCAATGTCAAAACACATATGATTACATATACACTATATTGCCAAAAGTATTCGCTCACCCATCCATATGCGAGTCAAGGCAGGTGAGCGAATACTTTTGGCAACATAGTATATATATTTATATAGTACTTACAAGGGTTGTGGTGGAGGACAAAAAGGCAGCTAAAAAGCCTCCACGCAATAATTAATTAAGTTTATTATCGCAGAAGCCATCTGCACATCAAAGCAATTCAAAGAACTGCATCCCAGATGGCTTTTTTTTATAGCAGAGATAAGGTTTATGCAACTGGACAAAGCCACTCCTAGGACAGCGCTGTTTCGGGTTGATTGGACCCCCATCAGCAAGGAGCTAGGCATTAGACATGTGCAAGGCACAAAATTTTGTTTTGAACTAATGGATTAGTCCTAAAATGCAATTTATTTAGTTGCTAAAGAAATTTGTTTTCAGTTCTTTAGTATGAAAACTAATTTCATTCATCCGAAAACCAGCGGATAGAATTACTATTGTAGTGGCTCCTCAGAGGGCTGAGATCGCGGCTTGTTACAGTATCACTCACTCTCAGCACAATGTGGGCCATATTACATAGTTGGTGCTAACTTAACCAGAGCTGTTATAAACTTCCCAGAGCCATTATAGCCTATGGAGGTTTTCAGTTTACAACAGCTCTGGTTAAGTTAGCACCAACATTGTAATACTGCCTCGTGTCAGGCAAAGCTGTTACAGTAACTGTCTGCTGCTCATCACAGCGCTCAGAGTTTCAGTAAAACTAGTAAATAATATTTTTATATATAAGAGGTTAAAACAATATTATTTCCTTGTTTTACTGAAACTCTGAGCGCTGTTACAGTCAGTTACTGTAACAGCTGAGCCTGATACATTGTACTGAGAGATAATGTAACAAGCAGCCAATCTCACAGCCACTGGATTTAAAGGGCTTAAAAAAAGGCTCCTCTCTGTATAATGTTTAGAACATCCTCCTGCATTAATTAATATCCCTCTCTGTATAATGTATACAACATCCACCTGCATTAATTAATACCCCTCTCTGTATAATATATAGAACATCCTCCTGAATTAATTAATGTCCGTCTCTGTATAGAACATCCTCCTCAATTTATACCTTTCTCTGTATAATGTATATAACATCCTCCTGCATTAATACCCCTCTCTGTATAATGTATAGAACATCCTCCTGCATTAATTAATGCCCCTCTCTGTATAGAACATCCTACTGCATTGGCATGTGGAGGGTGCAGAACTTCGGATGTTGCGATGTTGCGCTCTTCATTGCTGGTCTCCTTCACTCAATGTAATATCACAAAAAGGACTGAAACTAAAATGTAGTGCATTTTATTTTAATATCTTTCATTTTTTGTACTGAGCAGTTTCGTTTCTCTTGAGTCATATGAAAACTAAATTATCCCAAAATTCGGACTAAATCGTTTTAGTACTAAAACGAATGCACATGTCTACTAGGCATGACCATTTGCAGTGGATGCTTGGACCCGTAGGGTAAATCAATACTTACAAGGGTTGTGGTGGAGGATAAAAAGTGAGATAAAAAGCCTCCACACTATAATAAGTGTTTATTATTGCAGAAGCCATCTGCACATCAAAGCGCTGTCCTAAGAGTGGCTTTGACCAGTTGCATAAACCTTATCTCTGCTAAAAAAGCCATCTAGTATGGCATGGCATTGTTTTAAGGGTTCTGTGTAAAAACAGACCCAGGATGCAAAAAAGTGAGACAGATGTCATTTGCATGTCCTACCCAGAGTTCCTTGCTGCATATGGGGAATGTAGCACAGGGGCTCTGGGATGCAGCTCTTTGAATTGCTGTGATATGCAGATGGCTTCTGCAATAATAAACAAATATATAAATATATACAGTTGTGTTCAAAATTATTCAACCCCCAATGCTGTAAAAGGTTTTAGGGAATTTAGTGTACATTTGTAATTGTATTCAGAATGAAATCCTACAAGGACTTTTTAAAGAACCACATGCAACTAAAATGACATCAATTGGTTTTGTAATACAGTAGTAAATGTTTATTTTGTGACTTCTTCATTGACACAATTATTCAACCCCTTAAAGACTACCACTCTGAAGAACAGAGGTTCATTCAAGTGTTTTCAATCAGGTATTGAAAACACCTGTGGATGTCACGGAGCAGCAATAAAGCATAATAAGCACCAATTAGGCAGCTTTAAAATGACTGTGATACTCAGCTCCTTCTAGACATTTACTGGTGTGGTTACAAACATGGTGAAGTCAAGAGAATGGTCCAGGAAGACAAGAGAAGAGGTGATTACTCTTCACAGGAAGGGCAATGGCTATACCAAGAGAGACCATAGGAAGCATCATTCGCAAATTCAAGGCAAAGGGCACTGTTGAAACGCTACCTGTTCGTGGCAGAAAGAAGATGCTGACTTCGACTGCTGTGCGCTACCTGAAGCATAGAGTGGAGAAAAGTCCCCGTGTGGCTGCCGAGGAACTGAGAAAAGATTTGTCAGATGTGGGTACTGAAGTTTCAGCTCAGACAATACGGCGCACACTGCGTAATGAAGGCCTCCATGCCAGAACTCCCAGACGCACCCCCTTGCTGTCTCCAAAGAATAAGAAGAGTTGACTGCAGTATGCCAAAAGTCATGTGGACAAACCACAGAAGTTTTGGGATAGTGTTCTGTGGACTGATGAAACAAAAATTAGAACTGTTTGGGCCCATGGAATCAACGCTATGTTGGAGGTAGGAAGAACAAGGCCTATTGAAGAAAAGAACACCTTGCCTAACTGTGAAGCATGGCGGGGGGGTCAATCATGCTTTGGGGCTGTTTTGCTTCTTTTTTTTTCAATATAAAGATTTTTATTGAGTACCATTAGAAATTTGAAGTACAAAATATGAAAGGACAATAAAGGCCACGCAGGGCCTGTCAACGCTATAAATCACATATGTGCAGTTAGATTGTTGTCAACATTGTACGGTACTTTTTACATTGTAAATAAACAATAAGCAACAAATATAGTGGTTAATACAGTAGTGAAATAAACATAGACAACAAAAAAAGAAAAAAAAGAAAAAAGGAGGAAAAAAAGAAAAAGAAAAGGGAAACAAAGAGTAAAACATGCGGTTCGACAGGTTGAAGTAATTTTAAGAGGAGGTGTAAAGGGATTTTGGTTGTGAGGAGTTTTAAGAGTTTTTAAGGGGATGAAGAGGATCCCTTGGAGGATCTATAAGATATCCAACCTTCCCAAGTAGCCTGATACTGTGGAAGGGTGTTATGGGCCGAAGCGAACATTTCCTCGTATTTACAGATACTATCTAAACGGGTCAGAACTTCTGAGAGTGAGGGGGTGGAGGTCGAGTTCCAGTGACTAGCCAACACTAACTTGGCAACCCCGAATATTGCCGACATCAACCCTCTGGGTGGTATTTGAATGGTGGGGGATGAAGTGTAACAGGTACGTTTCAGGCTGGAGAGGGATATCCAACGAGGTGCATAGTTTGGTCAGGCCATGGATATCAGCCCAGTAAGAGCTAATTTTCGGGCAGGACCAAAAAACGTGTAGCAAAGAACCCTTCTCTGTTGAACAACGCCAGCATACGTTGGCACCCTTGGAGATATGGTGCAGTCGAGCAGGGGTAAGGTACCAGCGGTATAATAATTTAAGATGTGCTTCTCTCATGCCTGTGCTTTTAGATAGGCGATACACTGATGATGTGGCATAAAACCAGTCCTCTCGTGAGAATGATAAATTTAGGTCCTTTTCCCATCTCAGCATATATGGCAGTTTGCATTCCGTATTAGGAGACACTAAGCAACGGTAACATAGAGACAACGGTTTCCTTAAGTTTTTTTTACCCAAGCATAGCCTGTGGAAAGCTGTCATATCCTTGTCTGGTATCGCCCCGACCCTGTGCGTTAACAATATATGTTTAATACGAAGATAGGTAAAAATTTCGTTGAAGGAAATACCAAATTCTTGTACTAGGTCTGGGAACAGTTTAATAGAGGTTGGAGCGAGAAGGTGTTGGACAAGGGTCACTCCCTGAAGCGTCCAGGAGGCAAGGTTCAGGTCAGGTGACAATCTACTTAAAAAACTAAGAGGCGCAAAACTGAGCAGTCGAAACGGTTTTAATAATGGTCTACCCCAGTGGCGCCAGGTCAGGACCGAGAGATAAGAGGAGGGAAGTATCCCCTCCAGTTTACTTCTAGGGAGAGGGTCATACCACATAAAGTCATGAATAGAAAACGGCATTTTCCAGGCGCAGCCATACAGGAGGTTCTGAGGAGTGCAGCGCGGCCAATAATTGGGCTAATAGGGAAGCTCTATAATATCTTAACAGGTCAGGGAAGCCAAGGCCGCCCAACTCTCTCGGAGTTGTAATTGTAGTAGCCGAAACTCTAGGGGGCTTGCGTTTCCAGATGTGGGCAAATAGCATTTTCTGCAGACGTAGGAGGATATGTGCTGGGAGAAAGATCGGAACATTGCGAAAATAGTAAAGGATTTGCGGGAGGATTGACATTTTTAAGGAGGCCATGCGGCCCAGCCAGGACAGTTCTACTGAGTGCCATGATTGCAGTTGTTTTTCAATAGATTGCAGGAGAGGGAGATAATTATGCTTAACGATGGAGCTCCTATTTTTCGTTAGGAAAATACCTAAATATTTAATAGAGTCCGAACGCCAGTCAAACGAGTATTGAGTTTTAAGATCAACCAGCGAGGGACCAGGAATATGCAAAGGGAGGGCCTGAGTCTTACCAACATTATTTTTATAGTAGGATAGCCGACCATATTTCTCCAGTAAATTAAAAAGAGGAGGGAGTGAGTTTCTGGGGTGGATAAGTATAGGAGGATATCATCTGCAAATAGAGCGAGTTTCTGTTCGCCTGCCGGTGTAGGCAGACCTGATATAAATGTGTTCAATCTAATATGAGATGCTAACGGTTCCAATGCCAAGACAAAAATTAGCGGGGATAAAGGGCAACCTTGACGAGTGCCGTTCGTAATTGGAAAAGTAGGGGACGAAAATCCCATGCTTAACACCTTTGCCGAGGGGGTGGAATACAGAGCCATAACACTTTGGATAAACAAGGCGGGAAATTGAAAGGCCTCCAACGTTTGGCGCATAAAGCCCCAGTGCATGCGATCAAACGCTTTTTCTGCGTCTAAAGACAGTAGGAGCCCCGGGGTTCCAGAACGGTTAGCTAGGTCTATTACGTCAAACAAGCGACGTGTATTGTCACAAGTCTGCCTCCCCTGTACAAATCCTGTCTGATCCGGGTGAATCAATTTAGGGAGCAGGGGCGCGACGCGCGAGGCCAATAATTTTGCATAAAGTTTTATATCAACATTCAGTAGGGATATGGGGCGAAAATTCGCACAATGAGTGGGGGGTTTGCCAGGTTTAGGGAGTGTGACTACGGTGGCCAGGAGCATCTCTGGGGAACTTGGCCAGTGGTTTTAATATGATTAAATAAGGCTGTCAGAGTAGGGACCAGGAGGGAGGCGAAATTTTGATAGTAGAGATTAGATAAGCCATCAGGGCCGGGTGCTTTACCCTTCGGGAGAGCCCGGATTGCTTTGTAGACGTCCTCCTCAGAGAAAGGGGCTAGCAAGTCAGCTTGCTGATGGGGCAGTAATGTCGGCAATTGCGCTTCTGCTAAGAAGGTAGAAATCTCTGCCGAGCAGGGCGGTGAAATGGCCGAGTCAAGTTTGAGATTGTAAAGAGAGCTATAATAGTTGGCAAATTCTGAGACTATCAGCGCTGGATTACGCACTATTTGTCCCCCTAAGCTTTCAATATGGGTGATTTTAGTTTGAACGCGTCTTGCCCTGAGTTTAGAGGCCAGTAACTTTCCCGCCTTGTTACCCTGAGTATAGGAAGTGTAATTTAATTTGCGTAGGGATCGTTCCATAGCCTGTAGGTTTAAGTGCTCCAACTCTCTCCGCAAGGAAACCAATTGAGATGCAATCGATGGGGTCGGCTTAGTCTTATTTTGGGATTCTAAGGAGGAGATTTGTTGTAAGAGAGTTGATGTTTTAAGAGTATACTGTTTCTTTCTATAAGCCCCCTGTTTAATGAAATGACCCCTGATAACCGCTTTGTGAGCTGACCACACAGAGGAGATCGCCACCTCCTCCGAAGTGTTCAATCTGAAGTAGTCCTCAAGAACCGATGCTGCCCCATCTCTCCCAGCCGGGTCCACAATTAAGGAATCATTTAAACGCCACGAGCCCATACCTCGAGCCGGAAAATGAGCCCGGAAGGACAGAATCAAGGGAGCATGGTCAGACCATGTCATGGGTCCTATGTGAGCATCTAAGAGATGGTGGACCATAGTCCGGTGTATAAGGCATAAATCGATTCTGCTATAGGAGGAATGCACCTGGGAATAAAAAGTGTAATCCCTAGTCTGGGGGTGGGAGATGCGCCAGACATCATACAGGTCAACAGATTGCAGAAAATCAGTGAAGCGTCGGCCAAGAGACTTCGCTTTTTGAGAGGGGAGGCGGCTTCCAGAGGACTGGCAGTCAACCATGGGGCAGGGAGTCATATTAAAGTCGCCACAGATATACACCGCGCCTTGGCTAAGAGACTGAATTTTTTTATGGGCTTTCCTGAGGAACTGCAACTGATTAACATTCGGGAAATACAAATTAACAATAGTCACCGGAACATCATTTAAAGAGCCAATCAATATCAACATTCTCCCCTCCTTGTCCTGGTGTTGAGATGCAACCTGAAACAACCAATCTCTATGGAAGAGGATGGAGACTCCTCTTGATTTGGTTGGAGACATAGAGTGATAAGCTTCAGGGTACATCTGAGACCGAAGACGGGGGGCATCGTGAGACCGAAAATGTGTCTCCTGTAAGCACACTACCGCAGGTTTATATTTATGCAAATCTCGGAAAAGACAGTGTCTTTTAAAAGGAACATTCAAACCTCTAACGTTTAAGGAGAAAAATTTCAGTTCAGGGGAACCCATCAATCAAATATTGGGAAACATCCGTTGGTAAGCGTTCCCATCCCCTCCCAACCCCAATGCAGACAGTCCCCCATAAGGAAGAAGCGTTCGTCCAAGGGACCTGTACAACAGGAGAACTGGAGGGAATACTGGACCAGACGAACCAAAAAAAAAAAAAAAAAAAAAAAGGAGGACAAAATAGGGGAAAAAGAAATTAAAAATTCAGTAACAAAAAAAAACACTGCGAGCCCGCAGTGTAAAGAGGTGTAACTCGCCGTGGTGAAAAAATGCGAGGTAGAATCTCAGGGAAGTAAACACCCACCGGGGGTATCCCTGGCGTACCAGAGAAAAAAGCAAACAAAAATATCCAGAGCAATAAGATCGTGTCAATTATGAGCCACCAACAGGGGGGTGAGGGAGCTCGGTTCTCTGTGAAGTAGTGGGTCTCTCCAACATCTAAGAAGAAGCAAAAAGCAGCCGGGATCAGCTGGGCAGAGGAGAACGATATCAGTACAGGCCCAGACATAGGGCGCCGTTCATTTTGGCTTGACGCGGTGCCACTCTGGCGAAACTTTAAGTGGAGATGTAGTTACCACGCGAGGGGGGGTGTACTCCTTCACAAACCCCCATTCCTGCAGGAGCTGCATGCCCGACGGGATGTTGGTGATAGCATGTAGCCTCCCTTCTCTCCATATAAGCAATTTGGTCGGGAAACCCCACCTGTAAGCCACCTCGTGGTTCCTCAAGAGCTTCGTCAAGGGGAGGAATTCGCGCCTCTTCGCCAGGGTCATCGCTGATAGATCCGCAAACAGTAGCAAGTTAGCATACGGAGTAGGCAAGGTCGGGCCTTTTCTAGCCGCAGACATTAAGGACTCCTTAATATGATAAAAGTGAACTCGGACGATAACATCTCGGGGAACATCCGGTGAAAGATGTTTCGCTTTGGGCAGTCGATGAGCGCGGTCTAGGAGTAAGTCCTGGAGAGAGGCCGATGGGAGTAGAAGTTGAAAGACCTCCATGAGATATGCCGGGAGATCAGCCAGGACCACCGCCTCCGGGACACCACGGATCCGCATGTTGTTTCTGCGTGAGCGGTCCTCTAAGTCAGCAACTTTGGTGGCCAGCGCATCATGTGCGATTTGTAGATTCTGGTGTCTGTCCACAAGGTCATTATGAGCAAGACAAATATCATCAGATTTGGTCTCAAGGTTGTCAGTACGCTCACCTAGATCCTGAACATCACGGCGCAGCTCCTGCAGCGCCTCTTTGAAGTCAGCCTGGAGGGTAGTGCGGAGTCCCTGGAGCATATCATGCATTGCCCTCTCAGATGCTGGGGACGTGTTAGAGAGGAGATCCGCATCCTGTTCCTCCAAGTCCAGGCCAGAGAGAGAGGAGCCCGAGATCGGGGAGCCGCCATCTTGAATTTTGCGGCCTTTCTCAGATCGGCTGGTCCGGGTCCCTTCAAGCTGCCGCTGGGCCTTTGGAGGTGCCATCCTGCCTCCGGATGATGTTAGGACCCCGAGGGAGGTAATTTGAAGTTGGGGTGCCCCTTGTAAGAGCCGCTGGAGTGGAAAAACCGAGCGCCGCACACAGAGCTCTCAGAACATGCGGCTGCTCGTGTCGCCGGCTAGCCACGCCCCGGGGCTGTTTTGCTTCTGCAGGTACAGGGAAGCTTCAGCGTGTGCAAGGTACCATGAATTCTCTTCAGTACCAGGAGATATTGGATGACATGTGATTGCAGTCCGTCACAAACTGAGGCTTGGGAGATGTTGGACCTTTTCAACAGGACAATGATCCCAAGCATACCTCCAAGTCCACTAGAGCATGGTTGCAGATTAAAGCTGGAACATTTTGGAGTGGCCATCGCAGTCACCTGACTTAAATCCGATTGAGAACCTCTGGTGGGACTTAAAGAAAGCAGTTGCAGTGCGCAAGCCTAAGAATGTGACTGAACTGGAGGCTTTTGCCCATGACGAATGGGCGAAGATACCGTAGATCGCTGCAAGACACTTGTGTCAAGCTATGCTTCACGTTTAAAAGCTGTATATAACTGTAAAAGGATGTTGTACTAAGTACTAAGATTGAATGTCACTTGGGGGTTGAATAAAACTGATAATGATGTGAGCACAGAAAAGACATTTGTGGTTATTTCATTATAAATGTTATGTTATATTTGTCTGACCTACACGTGCCTCTTTGATTTAATTGTAAGCAAGATGACTGAATGATCAAAATCAATGTCAAACTGGCCAAAACACTCAATTTCAGTGGGGGTTGAATAATTTTGAACACAACTGTATATATGTACAGCATATATAGTATAATGTACTAGGGTTACAAGGTAATTATAGTTTGAATTTTTAGGTGTCTAGAGGTGTGTGTGTATGTAGAGGTGTGGGTGTTTATAGTGGTGTTGTGTGTGTGTGTGTGTGTCTGTCTTTGCCTGTACTCCTCCATGTCACTGTTAATATCTTTGTCAATCTGTGTGTTTCTGTCAATATCTCTGTGTGCATTTGTCAGAGTCTCACTTGTGTTTGGGTTTTGTCTGTTTGTTGCTGCTTGTGTCTGTGAAAGATGAGTGAGCGGGGTAAGACTAAGAGATAGGGAGGTTCGACTTGGAGAAAGACATTGAGTAGGTATGGACAATATTTAGCAGGGAGTCACTTTGGGAAGGAGGGGGCATATAGGGGATTCCAGACCTGAATGGGGTTCAATAGATGGACGTTTTTCAAGTTAGTGGCTGCTTATGCTGTGCACATGAAAGTGTCAAAGAAAATGTCCAGCATCTAAATAAGCACAACAAACATACTAAATGGCTACTAAAATGGTGTACGGCTTGAAGGAGAAAAGTTACCAGGAAAGGCTTAATGATCTTAACATGTACAGCTTGGAAAAAGACGAGACAGAGGAGATATGATAGAAACATTTAAATACGTAAAGGGAATCCACAAGGTAGAGGAAGGGAGTATATTTAAACGGAAACAAAGTAGCAAAACAAGAGGACATAGTCTTAGATTAGAGGGGCAAAGGTTTTTTAAAAGTAACATCAGGAAGCATTATTTTACTGAGAGGGTGGTGGATACATGGAACAGTTTTCCAGTTGAAGTGGTAGAGGCCAAAACAGTAATTGAATTTAAGCAGACATGGGATAGGCATAAGGCTATCCTAAACATATCATAGATCCAGGTAAAGTATCCATGTAATTGGGCCGAAAGGTTCTTATCTGCCGACATTTTTCTATGTTTCTATGTTTTCTAAACATAATGATCAATGTTCCTCAGAAGAAAAGCTTTTTTAATGCCATAAGAGTATTCTAATGGTTTTAACAATTTCACACCTATCTACATTACTATTGTATCTTCTCATACAGTGAAATGTTTGTATTTGATATGTCATAATATATCAAACAGGGTATTGTGGTAGCTATGTACAACTGACTCTTGTATACAACTCATTTGTTTTGACTGTCAGAGCATATGATTAATTAAACGTATTAGTGCCAGTTCCTGAAGATACATAGCTGTGCTTGGCAGACCATAGAAGAGCTACTTAACTCTCATTAATATTTGCTTGCGCTCTACAGATACATGACTTTTAAGATTTTAATGACTACACACCATACATAAAGCTAACAAAAAGCAGCATGGATAGAGATACAATAAAAATGAAATACTTCTAAACATGTATCATATTTAATAATGCATGCTGGAATGGGAGGACTAAAATATTTATAATTTGCAATATAATGAAGAGAAAAAAGGCAACAGGAGGACAATTGTTGTTTTGCAGGTATTGGCAAAAAGCTGACGGTTTGATTCCGAGTCGGGTATAATCCTGCCCAGAACTGCACTTAGCTGAGTCATTAAAGTCTCGAGTTGTTAAGTGTTGAGGAAAATGCAATATTTAATAGGTATACCAGAAGATAGCATAGGATGTAGAATAACAAGTGAGGAAACACACAGTGATTAGTATAATGAATTTACTTAACAAGTAACAAAGGCTAACAGAAAGATAAAAATAAAATAAAAAAATAAGCACAATCAATGTTATAACATACTAACATCCTCAATAAACTGATACTCAACTTAGGTGATTGAATTGCATATGGAAAAAGTCCCAAAGTCATAACTGATTGACAGGTAGACACCCCACATGGTCTGCACAGCCCAGACTCCAGGGCAAGAGCCAAAGCACAAGAGAGCATCCATTTCCAGGACTTCCTATTCTAGTCTTGTTTCCATCGACAAGGTTTGGTCCTAGTAAATCTTGAATGCAAAGTGACCTTCCTGGGAGAGAGTAGCCGGCTTATTATGTCACAACCCGCCAAAAGCACATGGAAATCCCCAGATGTTACCCTTTTATCTCTTGAGGGACAAAGGGGGAATATTTTGATCTTTGTTGAAACTTATTGGTAACCGCAACCATAGCATGGATTTTTATATCCACTTACATTCCATTTGGAGTGTATCACTTCAAAGGAATTCATATCTATAACACTAAGTTTAACAGAGCTCTGGTTACGTTTACACAAGACTGGGGTGCTTGCCCTGATTTAGGATCACACGTTATAGAATCAATATTCTGTAGTATAAGAGTAAAAGAGAAACATTCTAAAAATTTATTTATTGTGGAGAATTAAAGCATCCTATTAGTTTGCATTTTACCCCCCTCTTATATTTAATCATTTATTTAACTCTTGGCTGCAGAAGGCGTGTGGGGATTCCCCACAGCATGCAGAGGATGTCCCCCACATGTCATGGTTTCCCCACAGCCTCATGGGAGACCTCTGTGGGTCTGGGGGGAATCCCGGGCTGGTCTGACTTCCTGAAAGACAGACCACACCTTGGGACTTCCCCCTGTCCACTGACATCATTGCTCATGGCTCTTATGACATCATAAAGGGAAGTCCTCCAACTGGGCAGGGAAATCCCAATACAGGAGATAGAGGGGTCTTTTGGACCCCTGTATATGCTGATCCTTAAAAGATACCGGGTCATGCTTGGTCAATGACCAGGTTCAGTGTAACAATAACATAAAAAAAAAAAAACTTTTTTAGAATGTAGCACTATGGTTCACTTTTCAATTATAAAGTGAACAGTGATGCTGCATTAACTCACCTTCTCATTTCCTACGTTGCCAGTAAGTGTGGAGATGATGGCATAATGCATTATTACGCATTGCTCCTTCAAAAACCATTGCTTTGAGAGGCGCAGGGGAACTTTGGAATTCTGCATCTCTGATTCATAAATCGCACAAAGTCATGTGAGGGATTGTTGGAAAGGTCAGAGTGTGGCCTTTCCAACGATATCAAATATGACCATGTAATGTGTAAAAATAGAAAAAACATTAAATGCAAAACTTACTTTTTCCCCTAATTTTTAAGGCAGTGGCCTTATGTGCTTTTACTTGAAAAGCAAACAATGCCACCGCACTAACTCACCTTCCCATATCCAACACAGAGATCAAATGTGGAGGTGATGGGGCAAAGCATTATTACACATTGGTCCATGTAAAACACAAGCCGTTTCACTGTTGTGAGGAGAGCAGGTCCTTTTGTCTCCTGTATTTCCATTTCTCATAAAGTCATGTTAGGTGTCATTGGATCAGAGTCAGAATCTAGCCTTTTTAATGATACCAAACATGACCATGTAAAATGTAGGTAAAGTAAACAAAACACAAATATAAATAAAATAATTTTTTAAAATCTATTTTAAGTTATTTATTTTTTGTTCCAAGGCAATTTGTCACATATAAAATGAGCAATACCACTGCCGCTGCTCACGGCAAGTTCAGGGCTATATTACAAAGTTGGTGCTAACTTAACCAGAGCTGTTGTAAACTTGCCAGAGCCATTATAGCCTATGGAGCTGTTACGTTAACAACAGCTCTGGTTAAGATAGCACCAATCTTGTAATACTACCCTCAGTGTTTTATACAGAGTTAGATTATTCATAAAACACAATGTGCCAAAACACAAGCAAAAAATTGTGTTTTTTTCAGTTTTAGTTAAAACTGCGTATTTTCGCAGAAAAATACAGTAACGGTTCTCATTTCTATTTTTTTTTAACAAGAATGCCCCATGGAATATATAACCACAAAAGTTCAGATGATAAAATGTGAAAAACAGTACTTTACTAGTTGTAAATGATTGAAATCTGAATGGAAAGTTGCATTATTTTTGGTTATATCATTCTGACAGGACATGACATATACATAAAATGATATATTTTGAATCTGCTGAGTCTGCTGAAAATAAGGATATATAATTTTTCTGGGTCCTCAAATATAACATGACTTCAAATCGTATTTAAACAAGATGAGCACAAAACAGTCTAAATGAGCTCAGCACAAGGGGGTGAAATGACTCAGCAGTGAAGGGGTTAAAAAAAAGGCAATAAAGAGAGAGAGTGGCCGGCTGCGAGCAGGAGCAGAAGTGTCCTGTGGAGCCCCGCACGTCTTCCTCGTTAAAGTACCCCCAGATGACCAAAGATATGCAGTTTTTACCTATTGGGGTACTTATGTATGTAGCTGGCCACTGGTACCGACTTGTCCAGAGCCCGTTCAGTCTCCCCCTCCGGACCAGAGAGACTTCATTGACGGCTGCTAACTCAGTGCTGGAGCCAGACGTGGCGGCCATCTTGCAGCCTACTTCCCGACCCCAGATGCCTACCATCCTTGCTGGTCTTGCTGCCTCATCCTGGACTGGGACCCTGCTGAGGACCAAGATGATGGAGGGCCCACATCACCCGGTCGACTGTCCTGCTGAAGGTGTGGATGGACTGGCGGGGTGGTGGGGGGATGGACCCCCGCCCCCATTAGAAGTGCGGGAGCCGTGGTTGAGGGCCTGGAGGCCTGCCTGCAGATGCTGGCTGGGGAGGATGACAGTGCCACGCTCACCAGAGGTGTCTGCCTCCGGGTGCTGACAACATTGCGGAGCTGCCGAGGGGCATAGACCTCAAGTGTGGATGGGCTCGGGAAACCGGAGATCCCCCCCACCCTGGACCTGCGGAGTGCCGACCACCTGCTGAGGCCGCTGAGGAGAGCTGCCAGAAGTCAGATGCCTCGGACGCAGCCTTCCTTCCCCACAGCGCTGCAGAGGAACCGCAGAACAAGGACGATGTGGTGCGCGGTGCTGGAGGCGATCAGAGTGCTGGGCGACCGGTGGACCCCCTGCCTCTGGGTGTAGCATCTGCACCCTTCAGCAGGGCTGTACCAAAACACCGGCTGCAGTCGGAGAGGCAGTGCGGTCTGCTGCGCTGGCTGCGTGGTGTCCCCTCGTGCTGCCGGTGATATTGGAGGAGCCGCGCCCTGGTGGACTTCCGCTGGTAGGTTGCGGGCCCGTGATGTGGGGTGAGATTTACAGTGCCTCCCCCATGTTATGCTGGGAGTCATGGTGCCCCCTTCGTTCCGAGACACGGGCTGAGGCAACTACGCCACCCTATCTGCTGTGTTATTCCCCTCCCCCTTGATTTTTGTTGAGTAACCTGAAGGATTTTTACATCTTGTCTCTCCCTTCCCTTTCCCCCACTACATTTGTCCACCAGAGACACTTTTTGCTGACACAGAGGACCCCAGATGACTTATTTTTCAACCGCCGAGTTTTATGTTTGACGCTGCCTTTTATGCCGTAATAAGATGCCTTCCGTTTCTACTTGTATATGCTGTTTTGATGACATAGTTTGGCCCTGCGAGGCCATTCTCGCTTACATTTATTATATGCTACATTTGCAAAATTCAAAAATAAAGAATTTAAAAAAAGGCAATAAAAAATATCAGCTCCCACAACATTTTTACTCTTTAGTAAGAAAGCTAGTCTTGCCTCTTTATTCCTGCTGATGCTTTTATCTTGTGTTATCCATCTCTAGAAGCTGGTTTCTGGATCCGGTTTTGTACTTATAGCATTTTAATAAGAAAAAAATAAAAACCATATGTAAGCTTTAAAAAGGAAACGTTTTGAAAATGAAGGTGAGATTTTCTCAGCTATTGCGGAGTTTAGCCAGTCATATGTCAACTCATCACATCTCACGGATAAGTTATTAACCTACTTAATTCAGCAACTTGTAGGATTAGATGGGAGATTTATGGGGCTCATCTTTGGGATGTTGGTAATTGGGATGTCCAAATGCTTGCTAATACCATAATACACGTTGAAGAGACTTATTACAGCATTTACTAATGTGACTGGATAGGCAATCCATCAACAACATTTGTGACCACAATACTTTCTGTGCAAAGTACGTGCATGCACTGAATCTGCAGCTGTTCTTGGACGCTACATGCAAATTGCAAATATTCATTCAGTTTTCAAACCATCTATTATTCCCAACTGCCAAATCTTTATAGTATCTCAGACGGTTCCATTTAAAACAGATTATCTCTTATTGTGCTCTGATTTTTTTTGATCTTAGCACTTACAATGTGTGAACACAAAATACAAGCATATGCAGTACCATTGACTGGAAATAGAGTTCACTATCATCAAATTATTCTGATATTACCTTTGGGTGTCTCAAAGGGGTTGGTTTGTGTCATAATGATTGGTTTGACTCATAATGTCCTAAGAAATAATTATGAGATCCATTGTATGCTGTACTTAAAAAGGCAAGATGCCTTTAACAAATGTATTCACCAAGTTTGTCCCAAAGGACACAAACATTTTAAAATGCGCCCTTCATGTTTACTGCTGAGGTTCAACTATTGTGTGTCCCCTATAGGCTGACTCTTCTGATCTCATGGACCAGCAAACATTGGCATCTGTAACATTGGCATCTGAGGTCTGAATAGACCTCAGATTGCAGTGCCGATATGTAAGTAAGTATGACAGGTGCACTGTAATTCATTGTCATGCAAGGGTATCACTAACCACCACAGCATATACCAATGTTCTCTGGCCACTACTGATGCAATGTCATGAATCCCTTCGGATACAAAAAAAATCGAGTCCCTTTATACAGATCCCTGTCTATCCCTCCGATCCTTGAATGGTCGGTAAACTGACTGTCTGCAGGGACACAAACGCAAGCAAAGGTTAACAGGCCCCAGGAGGTAAACAACAGGCACGCCTTAGCAGCTAAACCCTTAAGGCTGAGATGTATAAACAGGACAGAGGAGTCAGAACAGAGACCTAGGTACACACATATTGCCGAATCGATACATAAGTCAGAGTAGTCAGGTATAGCCGAATCTGTACACAAATAGCGGTCCTCATAAAAAGCCAAATTGCCACACAGGTCAGAGTAGTCAGGAATCGCCAAGTCGGTACACATAGAGGGTTCTCATACAAAGCCAAATCAGTATAAAGCCAAAGAAACAGTGAATCGCAAAGAGTCGAATCACCAAGCATTGGGAGAAGCAACTCCACGACAGGGCAACGATTTGGATCGCGCCGTCTGCCTTTAAACCCAGCGGCTCTAATAAACACTTAAAAAAAGGGGGAGTTTGTGTACACGGAAGAAGGGACTGCATTCCCTGAAACGTCTGTACTGTATGTATTCTCTCCAGTAAATACTGGGTCTCACCAGTAAGCCTATTCACAATAGTGCAAGTGGTTGTTTTTTTTGTTGCTCATTAATAATTTTCCATGTATTTTTTTATCCTCTACAGAAATATTTCCGAGATCAAATGTTCTAAACTCTGGAAGGTGTCTCATGATGTAGCATTTCAAAAGGGGTGAAGATTATTTGCATACAGGCAGAAATAAGCTTTGTGTCAAATACAGAAAATGTGATAGAGATAGAAAATAAAAATGGTCAGATATTCTACTTATGGGGACAGGAGTGAGTTCTCAGAGTATTTCATTTCTACCCTGGGACAACAACAAACTTGCATTAAAAAGGCACGAAAATTGGGACTTATATGCTAATTTTCCTCAATCATTGTATTACAATGCACATAGGTTATACACATGTTTGGTAGTGAAACAGCTTACTCCACCTACATCATACAGCCCAAATAACCTTAAAATGTTAATCTCTTCATGTATGAACAGTGGTTTTGAGTTAGTACTGTTTCGTATTGATGATCACCAGGATCTCTCATGTAAGGGGCAATAGCAGTGACTGTCAGGTACAAATTAAAGGGACATCTTTAATATATAAATTGTAAATGGAATATATATAATATAAATGGTATATATTTTAAATGATTTGTGTCTGAAATTCATATTAAAAGGGACAATCTAGTCACCATGACTATTTAATATATTTTAAATGGTCATAGATAGTGAATGCTTCTTAGTGGGACTTCTCAGGCTAATTCAGCCTCCTGAACAGAGGGCTTTCCCTATCCAGCTGGCAATCGTCACTTATTGCCTTTCTAGGATTTAGTTCAGTAATACACAACTCTGATCAAGCAAGATTTCCGTTCCCCGACAGTTGTCCTTTCAAGAGAAGCAGAGAGGCTGTTTCAGCCGAGAAAAGAGTCAAAAGAGAGCCCAACGCTGGACAATAAGTGAGCTTTTAACTAAATACTTCAAGGTAGAACCAGGTAGGGGGTCGGGAGGGGGATTAAGAGGGTTAAGGCCCCTGGCACACGAGCGTGTTTACGGCTCATGTGCGCCCGCAATTCCCTGCGTCTGTGCGTTTTTGACGGGGAAAGCCATCCACCGGATGTGAAAAAGCCCTCCCTGTCAAAAAGCTAAACGGACGCTGACAGGATACAAAGCGCGATTCTCCATAGGAGGATCGCGCTTTGTACGCTGAGCACAGAGAGTGGAAGGAACGCCCACTTTCACGGACGTTCCTTCCTCTCTCTGTTAACGCTCGTGTGCCGGGGGCCTAATGCTTAACCCCCTAACCCCATGATTACCTTGGAGCATCTATTTAAACCAATAACTTTTTTAATATTAGATTTGTAACATGTTTTATGAATCTGAAACTCTTGGCTGCTCTGGTTGCAGAGTTATGTGACATGTAATAGTTTCCACATCTCTGTAAAAAGTAGCTTCAAATTATAATATTATTGCTTCCCTCATTTCTGCTGCAAGAGAATCAAGAACGTGGACAGTGCTTTATGTGCTTCTATGAGTAGTTTGCATTTTTTCTTCCAGGGTAATTTGCATAACACAGTTTTTTTTTGTCTTTTAGATGTTGCACAGCTTTGCACGTTTGAGAAATTTTTTAAATAAGTGGAGAACGTTACTGTCAGGGTTATCCAAAGAGATCCGAATTGCTTGAGAAAGGTAACCGAACGCTGAAAATCAGCGTTCGGTTACCTTTCCTGGCCATTCGGCTATCCAGAGAGCAGGCAATTCGCCAAATCCTGGCGAATTGCCTGCACATACGGTGCCTCTTCGAGGGCAGTGAAATCCCCATAGAGAAGCACTGCTTCGGCTATTGAGAGAACACAAAACCAGCAGTGAAAGGTTCCCCTAATGCCCTGCCATTCGGTGGTTTAATTCAGCAAATTTATTCAGGAGAATCCCATAGGCTTCAATGTTAAAAATATTCCCGTTTTAATTCAATATCTAATAAACCATTCATTATGAAATTCTGCAGCAAAAAGTCTCTTTATTTATAGATTTTTTAGGATACTTTAAGCATTTTTCAGAATTATAATTAGTTTTTTTTAAAAGTCCGATTTTTTTTTTGATTTTTTTTCAGTTTACTTATTTTTTTCTGTAACAGCCCTCTTTATTATCATTCCCTGGACCTGTGAAAATTTCAGACATTTTCGCTCAGTAGTTTCTTTGCAAACAGCGTTTCATTTTCCCAGATTCATACAAACGGTTTTGCTAATTTATTCACTGCCTCCTCTACGTCAGATGTTTTTGCTTGTTTTCAGCGTGCATTCGGTTAGTTTTCGTCGGGTTGTCGGCAGCTTTTCCCTGCAATTCGGGGACCCTGTGGTGCTTGCTGAATACACCGCAGGGTCACCGAAATGCAATCGGCAAAAGGAACCGAATTGAAGAGAACGAAAAGTCACCGAACGTGCGGTGACTTTTCGAATCTCTTTGGATAACCCTGTGTGTCTTATTTTCAACAGTTATTTTTCCACGTGACTCCAATTCCATTAAGTAAATATGAATTTTGACTTGCATTATCACTAGTCGAGTAAGAACTTTGAGCCCTGACGGCCATCGCTGGAATCTAGACGCACCCTTCACCTCTCCAGCCTGGTGTCTAAGAGCATTTCTGGGAAGCTGCCACCCTACCTGAATAGACTGCTTCCCCCAGCAGCTCCCTCATCCTATAACCTCCAATCCAAGACCAGCACCTTACTTGCAATACCACAATACAAAAAGACAGTGGCTCGATCCTCATTTTCCTACAGAGCACTGCAATTATGGAATAACCTCCCAGACACCATCAAATCTTCCCCCAGTCTTAAGTCACTCAAGAGCGCCTTACTAACATACCTCAATACAGAATGCACCTGTAAACAAGTAACATAGTGACTATATTTCCTACATATTTTTCTGTTAATCTGTAGATTTGTGTTTTTAATATCTTGCATTGTATTACTTTGTATTTCTGTAACTGTAACACTTCAATGTTCTTGAACCCAGGACATACTTGAAAACGAGAGAAATCTCAATGTACCCTTCCTGGTAAAATCCTTTATAAATAAATAAATAACTAGCCTGAAAGATACAAACCAAAATTGATTATTGAATAGAGTGGTTGGCTAATAAACAGAAGAGACGTATACAGGAATAGATCCGTAAAAAGGATAGGACAGTAAACGGTCACGATAGGAAAAAGAGGGGCTAGTGACAGGGACATAAATTAAGGGCTCAGTGACAGCAGGGTGTAGTGACAGGCACAATAATGGCAGATAGAAAATATATTCGATAAGGGGAGTCTGAGCCTTGGTGACCTCTCCTTGCTTAGTGCTGGAATGATGCTAAAGATGTCATAATCTGCCATTATGAATCAAGTGCATGATGAGTTTTTATAATAAGTTGAGTGCAGCCTATCCAGCTAGCAAAATAAAATGAAATGAAAATAAAAAAAAGACCGAAGGCGGACTCAGGGTCACTAGTCACCGATCTGGTGACTGGCAGCTGGGAAATTCAAAAATCCGGCTTCTGGTGAGGCTGGGTGGGGTGGAGGAAACTCCTACACTTCACCCAGTGTTTTCTGTCAGATAGGGGAAGAGAAGACTCACTCTACACATCCCGACCACTTTAAAAAGATAAAATGGTCCAGATGAGTAGAAAGTCCTTTTAAGATTGTACATTTTGAAATATTTTCAACTTTTATTAAAGATTTTATGATATCTATCTGATGTAGGTAATCAATAGATCTATGTATATATGCGTTTATAAAGCCATGTATAAATGTCTTGTCAAGTGCTACCAACTGGTTTGGTTATCTAATTTGCAATCTATCCTTCTACCAATTTTTACACACAAATACAGATGTTTTATTTTAGTCCTATTACATCCAGTTTGTACCGTAACCTTCTGTGTGGCAATGCATCAAACACTTTTTTAAACTCTACATAGACCGCATTTACCACATTTCCCTAGGCTAAGTTTCACTCATAGAAAGTCAGAAGGCCTGACATGATCTGCTTGTTACTTTTCTATCTCGGATTTCTTACTGCGTCCGTCAAACAGCAATACAAATATATAATACAAATGCTAAAATGTTCATAGACAATAGTTGAGGTCCCGGAGTCTTTTGTATAGATGACACATTCTACATATTCATTTTTCTTACTGCTAAGGAAACTTCCTACAAGATATGTCAACTTTCTTGTGCCTTTTCAACTTCAGATATTTTATTTTGATTTTTAACATTTTGTGAGCTGGCAAGTCTCCTATAATACCAAATAACTTGGTTCTAACTCCCTTACTTAAAACTAATTTTTCCTATAACCTAGCAGGGGTGAGCAACCTTGGCTATCCAGATGTTTTGGAACTACATCTTCCATGATGCTCAGCCACAAATTAGGTTGACTGAGCATCAAGGAAAATGTAGATCCAAAACATATGGAGAGCAAAGGTTGCTGACCCATGACCTAAGGACTAATTCTTTCTTGCAAGCATTCTTTAAATTGATTCCATGGACAAGTATCAGCAGCATCATCTGGGTCAAACTTGTTTCCATTATTACATTATTCAAATGTACCAAGCGTTGTTTTGCCTCCCTTCCAAAGCTGTAAAATGAGGTATCTGGGACTATCTGATAAGTCTGAACGGACCTGTACTCTGGCTGCTGTGAACCAGAATGAGGAGCAGCACAGGAAATTAGACAGAAAGGGAGGAGCCGGCTGACTGCAGCCAAACTAAGGAAGCCCAGCAGGGACAAAAATAACAAGAAAAGATAGGAGCCAGTAGCAATGCAGATTCAACACAGAACACAAAATAATAATAAAAAATAAACCCTGAGTTGTGGGACATGATATGCGTTTTAGCATTTTTTTTGTATGTGTTTATTGTTTCACTGCTCATATGATATGTCCATATGATATGTAACCCCTTCACTACCAAGTGATTTTCCAAAAAACAGAAACCAGTGTTTTTTTGTAAAATCATTTTTAATTAATTATAAGGTAAGAAATATTTGCGCTTATACACATTGTATTTCTTACTGTAACTAACCTATTTTTGGTCAGTAGATAGAGGTTTGAGCGGCTGCTCTATTTTCCTCTGTTTTTCCCTGCATCGGCTGCTGACAGCTCCTGAAAGCCTGATATTTCCAAACTTTGAGCAGCTGATTTTACAGTCTTTGCTCTTCGGGCATTATGTCCACAGGGCTAAAACTTTGGGGGCATCTTCTGCTGCCAAAAAACAAACAAATTTCATTTGCTTTTGGGCTGCAGATCAGCATACCGAGATATCTCGATATCGGGGCACCAGATGGTGCCTTTGAAGCCCGAGATATCTCGATATCGGTAGTGAAGGGGTTTACGTTAAATAAAAGCATTCTTGGCACACAGTTGAAATTTGTCTGATCTTAGAATGCTTTCTCATTTTATAGAGCTTTATATGGGGTACAGTGTGTAGTGTACAATATGTGGATCATTTTAGCTTGAACTATACTACAGATGTGATGAGACTAATGCTGATTGTGAAACTCGTGATATGGTCATTGATCACATTAATCAATTTTGAACTAATCGAAGATGTAGTTCAAACTATGTAAAATATGATAATTGATACCAGCCCAATGCACATATGTTTTGAAAAAAAGTTAAAAACAAGATTTGTATGTTTCGAAATGTAGCATAACACTAAGGATAAAAAAAAGCTTCTCCTTATCCATTACGTTGCCAAAATAAGTGGTAGTAGTAGTTATACTAGCTACGACAGGGTGATTCACATAGACCAGAACCCAACGTTTTTGTTATAGATCTTAAATTAATTAATAGAAATCAGTGGGAGTTTTAGGAAACATACCTCCTCTTGCGTTGAGCTCATTTCATCACAGTAATTGTTGGAAGTGGTCATTATTTTCCCTTACATCAATTAGGGTTCAAACGTTAAAGCTCCAGTTAAAGCTCCTAACTGGTGTGCTTAGATCCCTTCTTCTGCTGTTGTGTCCTTTGGGGTTGGACCTTCTGTGGCTGCAGTTGCATCCAGACTTGACACATGTTGACTTTATGTTGATGCAGTGCTGTATGTTTTTGCTATCGTGTCTCAATTTGCATCACCAGTGTTTTGAATCTCATTCCTAATGTTATCTGCTAAGGCAGGGTTCAAAATTTCAAGTGCCAAGCTACTATCCAGGGAATATGAGTTACTCGCCACCAGTTGCTCCACCTAACCCCTACCCAGCCCTTAACTCTGCCCCTAAACACACCCCCTTAATTTATGTTATGAAATTACTCTGTTAAAGGTTTTATTTAGAACAAAGTTACAAAAATAACATTAATACCCAGACATTAGGCGAGTGGAAATTTTGAGCCCTGTGCTAAGGCATCAGTCATTCAGGGCTTGTTATAGTAACCTTTTTCCTTCAGATAGCCCCACAAAAAGTCTGTGCTGTTGGATCAGGAGAGCAGGGTGGCCACATATTCTTAGAAATGACATGATCCTCAAAGAAACTCTGAATTCGTGTCAATGACTCATATGGTTTGTGCCATGTCAAAGCATCTTTGCTGGAAATAACCCTGTGGTCTTCCCAAGAGTAATTAATTTTATTCCATGGGATTGCTATTCTCATGGGTATGCTTTTATTGTGGCTGTGTTGCCACCTATCAGCCATTTCCAGCACATGTTGCAATAGAATGTGCTCAACATAAGAGGAGGTACGTTTCCTGACACTCTCATTAATTTCCTTTTATTTACGGTCTGTAATAAAAAATGTATGGTTCTGGTCTATATGAATCACACTGTATTAAGAAAATTTACTGAGAAGTTAAAGAAATAAAAAATGGAATTACTGAATATCATATCTAAAGATAAGCTTACATTTTTATAGGAAAACACAACAATTGTTATTTTTATTGCACTAGTAGTGCGGAAATGTATTCTCAGTTTTTTAACTCACTTATGCCAGCACGTGCAGAAACTTAGCAAGTTTGCATACTTGAATAGTGCCTGTTTCAGTTTGCCATGATATACCATCTTAAAGTTCATAAAAAGATGCGGGACATCATTTAAAAAAAATATTCATGGCCTATCAGTTGCCTACACCAACACGATGTCCTTGATGTATGAAATAGGTCATTTTATGTAAAACCGATGGTTGAGTTGCTGATTACTGCAATGTTCTCAAATAGAGCATTGTTAAATGATAAAGCAACATCTTTGATTAATGTAGATGCACACAGCTAGAGAAAATGTGTTGACTGATGGATATTAGAAGCAAAGCAAATGGCAACAGTGAGTTCCCAGATGTGGCAATAAGACTATACTGTATAATGATTTATCAGATACACAACCAAGTCATGCCTTGCCAGTCATTTAAAATGTTTACAAGTAGCTAATTATGTGAATTAATCATATTAATAGAAGGTTGCTTGGCAGACTGATGATAACATGGCACACTGTTGATGATGAAGTTGCCAGATGTTTTGGTGCATTGTTGCTTGTAGTTTATGTAACCATGGTCAATAGTTAAGTTAATGGCAGTTGATCAATTTAGCAGATGCTTAATGAGTTTATTTAGCTTCTAAAAAAGCAGCAGCATAAGAGGCCTTTGGTGAGTCCTTGCTCAGGTCTCATAAGGTTTTACCTCTATAGCGGCATAACAGAGAAGACTCCATGTGCTACAATATGCAACTCAGACTGGAGGCCTCATCTGCATAGGAAACACAGCAATCCATGGCCATCATTTCAGCCTACTTGGCCTCATCAGCAGAGTATAGCTTACATCTATCTACTCATCTCGAGCATGAGTTATATGTCCGGATTACCTCTAGACTCATAGTGAACGAATGTTTATGAGTGCACAGACAATGGCCAGTAGCATAAGTGGTCTACCCTTTGGTGTGTCACCTGCACAAGAAATTCAGCAAACCTGATGATCATATTGGCCTACATAGGAAAGTATGGATGATACCTCCGTCCGAAACAATTATCGGTTGTTGCTATGTCTCTTGTACAAAGGAAAATTCCTTGGCATTTCAATTCTGTCTGTCCTTTTTGGGTGACAAAAGTATGATTTGGTAATGGACCCATCGAGCAAAAATCCAAATGAGACCTGATTAAAGACTCATCGAAAGGCAAGCCACTTATGCCACTGCCTGTTCTCCTGTGCCCTTATAAAACTTGTTTTTGTTCTTCTGAAAAACATACTAATAGAACCAATTAAGTTTTACTACTGTATAAGGTATGAAAATGGTCCTGGAGTTATTTAATATGAACCAAAATCTTGTTTGGGGATTGTAATGAGCACATAGGATGACTTGTCTTTCTTTCCCAGAAGTCAAATGTCTTCAGTAATGTATTGTATCCTGTCTGGCAATTTTGTCTTCCTCTGAGAGGCTTATTTGATTTAGTTATCCCTTCTAAATGTTTAATATGAGAGTCAGCTAGTAATGGGATTAGAACGCTCAGGTCTATTAGTGCTCAGTTAAGTGGTTATTTTAACCTCTCTTAATTCTATACAACGTCATTGAACTTTTCTGCTGCGGAAGCAATTTTGAACTGTAAGATCTAGTCATAAGATGTTAATATTTCACTGCACATCCATAATTTATTGATGTGCCAAGAAATGATGCCTGAACCAAGGAAACATTACAATAGATCAAACAATGCACAAAGCATAGACTCGATAAATAGGATGCTGCATCCTATGAGAAACAGTGTATGCTATAGGTCTATTGACGAGAAAAAGGAAAAGGGCTTTATGGCAATCAGGACAGTACAACATTTCACATATATCTGTCACATGAGGAAATGAAAGTAAGGATTATAGTGGTGTTTAGATACGATTTGCTTAATGACGATAATTAGAGAATAAAAGACAGGAAAATGATAAAAGCCCTAGGACTGTGATGTCAGAATTCAGTCCCCCAGCTGTTTATGGCCTACAGTTCCCATGATTCTTTTAATGCAGTAGATGGCCAGGGAATCACAAGAGTTGTAGTTCAGCAACATCTGGTTGGCCAGAATTTGACTGCCCTGTCTTGGGACATGGTTTGTGATCTTGATAGTAACAAGCTGATGACAATACGTTGAAGAGGTTGACGGGTGCAGAGACGGAATAGTAGCTGTCTTGGGTTTACACTTTAGTAGAGAGAGCAAACAAGTATTTAAGAGGTTGAGAACAGTAATATGTGTAACAGGTGATGTATTGTCTATGGGGATAGTCCACATTACTATTATTTCCATAAAAGCAAGATACTGGTAAAAGGAATTGTTCAAGGGTACAGGATGTTTTTATCGGCACAGATTTCGAGATTTAGGATCAGGAAGTATTGCTCAGGTTTCATTGGTTAAAAGGGACGTGAAGCAGATGTAGTTGGGAACTAGCAGCAAAGGAAAACACTTTGTCAGTTGATTAGTCTATTATAAACGTTTTTCTAGGAAACAATAGTGGGAACTAACAACAGCAGGTAATTCCCACAAGGGAATACCTATATACGGTGCCAGGTACCCAAATGCACTGGGCCTAACCCACCAATATTGGATGTAAACAAGAACTTATAACCACCCAATATACATAAGTATATGGATGGTCACTAAAGGGATTGGGTCCCCGTAAATAAGATTTATTAGAACAAAAGAATCAACAACATAACATTTAAAAGCAACTCAAATTGAATATGGAAACACAGAGGTGCTTAGTGGTAAATTAGATGATACCTAGGAACAACTCATATGATAACCACCATTTAAAGGAATGAAAATTTCAACTATCGATTGAGAATTGAATCCTAACCAGATCAGAAAATATATATATTCAATGATGCACTGAAATCCAGCAATCAGAATAATCAGCCCACATAGCACCAAAAAACTATTTCAGATATGGGGATTTGAAAATTGCACCCCAGCAGATAAAAAAAGCCAAATAATGCTTAGCACAACAACATAATAAGACAACAAGCCCAACGCGTATCGACAGCCTTCATGCTGTCTTCATCAGGGTCAAAAGACAAAATTTTGTCTTTTGAAATAGAACAAAAGGAAATACTATTAACATAAAGACACATAAAAAAAAATGAAGATGAAATTGGAGGTTGATGTACATGACCCGGTAAACTACTTAATCTACCGTGAGTGTAGTATACTAGATCAGCAGCATAAATGTCAGATAATAACCATGATTAGGTGTCAAGCCAGAAAGGATATCAATTCAATCAGGTGTTAAGACACAAATATATATATTTTTACACTGTGGAGTTGGGATATTTATGGATACTGCTCCTGATGAAGATAGCATGATGCTATCGAAACGCGTAGAGCGTGTTCCCATTAAGCAAAACAAATGAGAATCTACCCATTGGGTCATTGACCTCACTCAACACTTTGCTAGGGATTTGTTAATTAGGACGGCAGTTCCCCGTTTCTTATTGGTGAAGGGAGCAGAAGTCTGAAAACCTATCCAAGTGGCATGCAAATTGTTGGAGGAGGAGGGCCAATGTTTCTCTTGGAGAAATATAATGTCAGGGCGCAGTTTAGTTACGTCAGCTAAAACTTTCTTCCCTTTGATGGGAGAGTTTAACCCCTCCAGATTCCGGGAAACCAATTGGAAAGATAATTTTTACTAGGGGACTGAACAGCCATACTTGTGATCTAGTTATGTGACATCGACAATAGACACCAAATACCTCAGCTTGAGGCCTATCCTATGTGCAGCAAAAAACAGATGCAAGCAAGGTCATTCCAGCAGCAACAGTGCATGAAGGGGGCAGACCCATTGCAAGTGACCTGAAGCAAATTTTCTAAGCTTTTTTCTAAGGAACCAAAGCCATGTGTAAAAGAACATTAGAACAATAAACAGTAACCTAAACACACATAAAGTATATCGCTGTCAGCCTGCCCCGGCACCCATAGGAACAACGCAATTGAAGCGATGACACCAGAGTCCATCCAGCAATGTTGCCAACAGAGGAGTCTTGAGACCCAGGCAGAGTCTGAACTGTCATACCAGCTGTCCAATAACCACGCAATTCTCTCTGCGTATGAGCAGAGGCTGACATTAGTAGAAACAGACGAGGAGCGACCCAGTTACAGTTCCACGTTTTTATAAAGCGCTAACAAGTTCCGTAGCGCTGTACAATGGGAGGCAGAATACCTACAGGTTCAACACACAGAAGAGTAAGAGAGAGGATCCTGCTGAAGAGCTTACAATCTAAGAAGATAGGGGTGACACACTAGGTGAGGGTTAAGAGATAGTATGCAATAGCGGGGTGCGTGTGGACTGTGTGGAAGATGCAGTAAGAAATGTACAAAGGGGGATTAGGGAGTGAGATGACAGGCTTCTCTAAAGTAATGTGTTTTCAGAGATTTCTTGAATGTCAGGGTCCTGGCAGAGGGGATATGAGCCCGATATGCAGTGATAAACAAGCTGAGCCACGTACGTAGATGAAGTACAAGAGGGGGTTTATTAGAATACAGCAATATGGACAATGCAGGAATGGAGATGACTGAGAATGCAATGCAGGGAGGAACCAGACCCAGGGAGACACTGAGGGAAAATACAACAGGAAACTTACATACAACACGAGACAGGAAACAGAGGGCACTGGAAGCTTGGAGGCAGAGGGCACAGGAGGCTTGACAGCTGCGGGTACTGGATGATTGGCAACAGCGGGTACTGGATACTTGGCAACAGCGGGTACTGGATGCTTGGCAGCAGCAAGTAATGTTCGTAGTTCTAAGTCCATGTAATAGGTCGCGGCAGGCGTCTGGCTAACGTAGTGAATGTCCATAAGCAAGAAGTCGGTACACGGGGAAATCAATATCAGCAGAGGATGGGAGCAGGGAGCAGGTCACAGGAGAAAGGCTACCAGGAAGTGAGTGTAATAATGCAGCCCTGAATCATGGGTGCTCCACCCTTATAAAGGGAACCACAGGCATATTATTGGTAGCACCTGAGGTAGACACAGCCTGAGGGAAAGCAGAAGGTGGCTTAGCAAGAAGCATGCTGTATTGGTCCAGTCAGGAGGGTGCAGTACCACTCTTGGCCTTCTTGCCACGGCGGCGACGGCGTGAACCATGACATTGAAGGACTGGAGAGATGGGGAGAGCCTAATGTTGCAGGGGAGGGAGTTCCATAGAAAGGGGGCAGCTCGGGAGAAGTCTTAATGGTGGGAGTTCGGGTGCGGTACGTGAAGCTGATAGCATCAGATCATTGGCAGAGTGAAGTGGTCGAAATGGGATGTACCTGTTAATAAGGGAGGAGATGTAGGCAGGGGTGCGGTTATGGAGAGCTTTGTATGTGAGCACCAGTATTTTGAATTGAATTCTATAGGAGACAGGAAGCCAGTGCAGAGATTGACAAAGGGGTGAGTTGTGGCAGGTGAGGTGGATGAGCCTGGCATATTTATTTATTTATTTATTTATAAAGGATTTTACCAGGAAGGATACATTGAGATTTCTCTCGTTTTCAAGTATGTCCTGGGTTCAAGAACATTGAAGTGTTACAGTTACAGAAATACAAAGTAATACAATGTAAGATATTAAAAAAAACAACACAAATATACAGATTAACAGAAAATAAATATGTAGGAAATAGTCATTATGTTACATGTTTACAGGTGCATTCTGTATTGAGGTATGTTAGTAAGGAGCTTTTGAGTGACTTAAGACTGGTGGAAGATTTGATGGTGTCTGGGAGGTTATTCCATAATTGTGGTGCTTTGTAGGAAAATGAGGATCGAGCCACTGTCTTTTTGTATTGTGGTATTGCAAGTAAGGTGCTGGTCCTGGATCAGAGGTTATAGAATGAGGGAGCTGCTGGGGGAAGCAGTCTATTCAGGTAGGGTGGCAGCTTCCCAGAAAAGCTCTTAAACACCAGGCTGGAAAGGTGAAGGGTGCGTCTAGATTCCAGCGATGGCCAGTTTAGCTCTTTTAACATGTCACAATGGTGGGTCATGTAGTTACATTGTAATGCAAAGCGGCAGAATGAATTATACAATGTAGTAAGTTTCTGAAGATGTGTTTGCGGGGCGGCTGCGTACACTACATCTCCGTAATCAATAGCCGGCATAAGCATTTGTTGTACAATCTGCTTTCTTACCGTGGGGCTCAGGCAGGATTTGTTTCTGTACAGGGCACCTAGTTTGGGGTAAGGTTTAGATGAGAGTTTTTCGATGTGAGGGCCAAAGGATAGATTAGGGTCCAACCACATACCTAGATATTTGAGAGAAGTGACTGTGGTCAGCGGGCCATTTGATTTTGTCCCAACACATAAGTGGGGATTTTGCAATTTGTGTAGTTTAGGTTTTGTTCCAAAGAGCATCGTTACAGTTTTGTCATTATTTAAAAAAAGTTTGTTGTGCTTGATCCACTTTTCTACCTCTGTGAATTGTTCTTGCAGCACGGCTTCCAGCTGCCGGAGATTTGGTTTGCTGGTATAGATTACAGTGTCGTCTGCATACATATGTATAGTTGAGGCTATGCAGACGTTGGGCAGATCATTTATGAATATTGTGAAAAGCATATGCATTCATAGCAGACTGCAGAGGGAGAATCTTGGATCTCTTAAGGCCAGAGAGAAGGAGGTTACAGCAGTCAAGGTGAGGGGTAATAAGAACTTGGATGAGCATTTTAGCAGAGTCCTGATTAAGACGGATAGATGTGTGCAATGTTTTTTTAGGTGGAAGTAGCAGGATTTGGTTAGCGACCTAATGTGAGGTGTGAAGGAGAATCAGAGTCAAGGAGGACACCGAGGCACCGAGCCTGTGAGGTAGAAGTAAAAGTGGCATCATTCACCTGAGCGGAAATGGGTGCAGGAATGTCAATTTTAGAAGGAGGGAAGATGAGAAGTTCCGTTTTAGAGAGGTTAAGCTTTAGGAAACGGGAAGTCATCCAGTTGGAGACAGCCAACAGGCAGGCAGTAACACTGTCCAGTATGGGAGGAGAGAGATTGAGAGAAGAAAAGTAGATTTGGTTGTCGTCAGCATACAGATGATATTGAAATCCATAGGAAAAGATGAGGTTGCCAAGAGAGGTGGAATAGATCGAGAAGAGTAGGGGACCGAGAACAGAGCCTTGAGGTACCCCAACTGAGAGAGGAGTTGAGGGGAAGAGGCACCAGCGAAGGAGACTCTGAAGGAGCGAAGAGAGAGGTAGGAAGAGAACCAGGAGAGAGCGGAGTCGCTGATGCCAAGTTGACGCAGCGTGAGGAGCAGGCGAGGGTGGTCAACAGTGTCAAATGCACCAGAAAGATCAAGAACCATAAGGAGGGAGATGTGACCTTTGGATTTAGCAACAACCAGATCATTAGTCACCTTGGTCACAGCAGTTTCAGTGGAGTGCTGGGAGCGAAAGCCGGACTGGTGAGGATCAAGTAAAGAGTTAGTAGTGAGATAACTGGTGAGCTGTTTATAGAGCGGCGTTCTAAGATTTTGGAGGCAAAAGGGAGCAGAGAGATGGGATGGTAGTTTCAGAGGGAGGTGGGATCAAGAGATGACTTCTGTAGGATGGGGGATGATCAGAGCACTTTTGAATGCAGTGGGGAAGACTCCAGAGGAGACAGAAGGGTTAAAAATATGAGTCAGAGCAGGGACAACAACTGATAAAATGGACCAAATAAGGTATGAGGGAATGGGGTCAAGCGGACAGATGGTGGACATGAGAAGTGCCGAAACATCCTCCTCGGAGACCAGAGAAAAGGAACACATAGAAGAGAGGGCAGGGAGTGGCGGAGTGAATGAGGTTGAGTGGTTAATGGAGGAGGGCAATGAAGAGATTTCTAGTCTTAGTTTAGCAATCTTATCAGTGAAGTAGTGAGCAAAGCAGACAGTGGAGAGGTCCGTGGAAGGTTGAGTGGACGTGGGGCGCATTAACAGATTGAACGTATGAAACAGATGTCTAGAATCATGAGAAAAGGTAGCGATAAGGGACGAGAAATAAGACTGTTTAGCGAGAGATAAAGTGAGACTGTAGGAGCGGAGCATAAATTTGTAATGCAGGAATCAGCTGGAGTGTGAGACTTCCACCAGCCACGTTCAGCCACCCTGGAGCAGTGCCGAAGGTATCTTGTATAATTGGTGTGCCACGTTTGACGGTTCAGCCTGTGTTTAGCACCAAGGGAAGTAGGAGCGAATTCCTCAAGTGATGAGGAAAGGACGGAGTTGTAGAGATCAGTGGCTTTGTCAGTGCAGTTTGATGTAGATATTGGAAGGAGAAGAGGATGGATAGCGGTGGAGAGCAGCTTAGGATTCACGGCATCAAGGTGCCTCTAGGGTAAAAAAGGAGTGGGGGTGGAAGCGGGAGGCTGGGTAGGTGGAAAGAGAAGGTTCCAGGAAAAGAGGTGGTGATAGGAAAGGGGGATGAGGTTTGTTAGAAAAGTTGAAAACTGTGCTGAGGTTCTCTGAGAGAAATAAAAAGGTCACTTAAAACATCCAGAAAAAATATGTAACAAGCCACACGGGAGAAAACAAAACCAGTGTTGACCACCCTCCAGCTTAAAATTTTTGTTTGGGAAACCTGCTGGATGGAGGACATTGAAACAAAGGCTAGCTCAATGTGGCCAGAGATCCTTCCCCCAAGAAAGCCTAACTCGCCTCTGATGGAGTGTTGAAATAATGTGTTGCTCCATTAAATGATACTCGTAGACGTGCTGGGAACAAGAGGGAGAAATGGATATTCTGGGCCACAAATTGTGAGCACAATGGGGAGAACGCTCTGTGCTTGAGAGAAACGGAGGCTGAAAAATCCTGGAATAGATGAAGCAGAACAGAGCAGGTAGGCAGGGAAACGACTGTAATAACTTCGTTTTGTCCACGTAGTTCAAGAGGCGCATGATGTCAATTCTCGGCCTTCCTGCCTTCGATGTTAGATCTGGGCCCACTCTGTGCGCCCATTTCACTCTGATCGAGAGCATCTCCTTCTGTTAACCCAGTTGGCTAGGTTTTATTAAAAAAATTACTTCTTGATACATTGATTATTATTTAAATTGAATACAAAAGCAGTAATTGTTACCATGCCTCTCTATAATGGAGCAATAGTCATCATTAACGCATTATACAATATCTAGACAGGTGACTGATTGGTTTTCAATTGTTAGAACCGCTTTCATACAAGGACACACAGGTATTAACCTTGGGCCATCACATCACTACGGTCTTAGAATATACATGACATTTTGCTCATAGAAAAGACTCTCCAAATGGCAGAAGATCTACTAACTTGAAACTATGAGCTGAAACATACTTTGCAAAGTGGAACAATATGTTCAGGAACACATATTCCACTCATGTTCTTGATAAACATTCAAATGCCCTTTAGAATATACAAAATGCAAAATGCAGGTGTCCAACACCTGTACCACTAGAGTCTCCCAAATAAAACAAGCAAAGGATTTTTATGACCCGAGGTCAGGGGTTATTCCCGAAAAGGCATAAATATTACCCACGAGTTTTCAACAAGCCGAATTGGTTCAGCATCCAACAATAACATTCAAAGGGGTCTGGAATCTGGTTTATACACTCTTTTAACTGAGACTTGTTTAAGCAGCGAGAAAAAAAAAGATGGAGTTGTAACTTCTCTATCATTAACAGAAAAGTCTCAGAGCCTGTTCCATGTCCAATTTTACTACATCATAAATTCTGTCATGAAACAATCTAAACTTGTGATAATCTGTAGTTCTTTAGGAGTAATTCTGTTACCTCATTGATTAATATTGAGGTAATGTTATGTCAATAAAATAACATTAGGTTATTAAAATAACAATGTACAGCCTGACAAAATGAGAATTTTTACTGGTAATACTATTTTCATATTGCTGACGTTCTTTTCATTAAATGCAGACTTGCGTATATATATTATACATATAAAAATAAATCATTGTGAAAAACATCTACACATCTAAGTAAATCAGAGACTTGCTTTGCGTAGACATGTAGATGTTATTCACAGAGAATTTGCATAGATTTTAACTGAACCTATATGTACAGTATATATATTTATATATTAATTTTCTATACTAATTTAAAGAAACAATATTAATGTATACAAACAATAAGTAACCAAAATAACATAGTGGTAGAAAAGGACAGACTGTATACTTAGTTGAAAAAATGTGTCAGATTTCAATTGTTTGGAAATTTTGTATTTACAATTTTCTCTCTTTTTTTTCTTTCAGGGTTATTCAAAGAGAGCCGATCTGGCCCCGAAATGTAACCGGACACTGAAATTCAGCGTACTGTTATATTTCCTGGCCATTCGGCTATTCTGAGAACAGGCAGTTCGCCAAATGTAGGCGCATTACCTGCACATACGGTGCCTGTTCGAGGGCAGTGAAATCCCCCATAGAGAAGCAATGCTTTGTCTATTCAGAGAACACCGAACAGCAGTGAAAAGTTGCCGAAGTGCCCTGCTGTTTGGTGGTTTCATTCGACAGGTTTATTCAGGAGAATCCCATAGGCTTCCATGTTCAAAATATTCCAGTTTTAATTCAATATCTAATAAACCGTTCATTATTTTATTCTGCAGTAAAAAGTCTCTTTATTTTTAGATTTGTTTGGATCTTTTAGGCATTTTTTTGTCAAACTTTTTTCTGTTTCTTTTTAACCCTTTCGCTGCTGAGGCGTTTCCCGCCTCTGTGCTGAGCTCATTTTTACCTGTTTCGCTCATCTTGTTTAAACGTGTTTTGAAGGCTTATTTTAGTATATGACCCAGACATATTATATATCGTTCTTTCCGTCAGACTCGGCAGATTCATAATATGTCATTATTATATGTATACGTCATGTCCTGTCTGTATATTATAGCAAAAAATGCAATAAAATATGAATTTTCAATAATTTACAACGTGTAAAGCTTTTTTTTTCACATTTTAAAATGCGAGCAATTGCGGTTATATTTTGTATGGGGTGCGCTTGTTAAAAAAAATGTGAAATGGGGTCTCGTTACATTTTTTTGGGGGAAAATTACGCGATTTTTAACAAATGCACCGCATACAAAAATTGTTAGTGCAGCATCATTGTTCACATTATAATTGAAATGGGAACAATATTGCTGCATTAAGAAACCAAAAAAAACCTTTTTTTTTCCTAATTTTTTTCTAGTTTTTTTAAAAAATATTTTTCTATTTTTATTTTTAATTTATATTTTTTTTAAAAAACTTCTTTCATGGTCATGTTTGGTATCGTTGGAACGGCCATGCTCTGGCCGATCCAACAGTACCAAACATTAAGCCCTAGCTGCCACGGATCGGGAGATAGGGGGTTCATTGGAACCCCCTATCTCCACCATTGGTGGCAGCTAGGGGTTAACTCCAGGACCGGCGTCATCGTGCTATGCACGATGACGCCAGTCCTCAGGGGGAGTTCCCGGAGGCTTGGCCGACATTCAAGATGTCGGCCAGCTCTGGGAAAGGATCACGAACCGGCGCTTTTCGGCGCCGATTCGTGATCCGGCCCCCATGGGGTTAATGCCAGGTACCGTTAGGAAGGGCAGGCTGTGCCCTTCCATACGGTGCCTGACATTAATCTCCGGCCCCCGGCGATCGGGAGGGAGGGGGGGCGCCTGAATTAGATGTCATTGCGCCGCCGTGATGACATCTAATTGTGCCGGCGGCGATTCCGGGTGCTGGGCTGACATCGAGGATGTCGAGGGGGGCACAGCGATTGGCCGGAATCCGGGCAAAAGGGATGACGCGTTCAGCGCGTCCTCCGCATGGAGCCCTACCTGCGGGTGGACACGCTCAGCGCGTCCGCCGCAGCGAAAGGGTTAAATATTTTTTTAATTTTTCTGTATCAGACCTTTTTATTATCATTCATTGGATCTTATATGTAAATTCCAGACATTTTAGTTCAGTAGTTTTTATGCAAACAGCGTTATAAATTTCAAACTTTCAAGCGAAATGTTTTTTTTTCTCACCCCATTCGCCTGCTAGTCGGCTTTTATCGGCGGCTGCTCTGTGCTGTGATCGCTGGGTGCTCGGATTTTTCCAGCGTGTTTAGCTTTGTTTTTGCAGCGGTTTCTGTGGGTTTTCGGTGAGTGTTCGGTGAGTATTCCTTGCGCTACGGGGGCCCTGCGGTGCTTGCTGAATACACCACGGCGTCGGAGAACTAGGAATCGCCGAATCCCCCAAAGTGCAGGGAACGACAAGTCAAAGAACGTGCGGTGACTTTTTTCGGATCTCTTTGAATAACCCTGTTTGTCTTTTTCTCTCTCCGTATCCCTCTTTCTTTTTAATACATTGTATGTGGCACATTGTACAGAATAGATTTAACAGCCCATCGATTTAAACTACATACAACCCCAAATTGACTGTGTTTCTTTTGTATTATTTATTTTCTGAGTAAGCATTCTTACACGATTTTTATGTATTAACATTTGGCTTCTCTCTTTAGACAGAGAAGATGTTTCCAGTAATGTTTTTCTCTAACTATTCTAGACACAGAAGGTCTACATGCTTGATTTCCAAAGCTGGCAATGGCCGGAACATTGATTTTTGTAAGTTTGGAGGCATGCTTTGAATCATTATCAAGTTGGAATTTTAATTTAAATCAGGGGTTTGAACATCTTTACAAAAAGGTACAGGATTTGTGGTTGCAATCTTTCTGAAAAAATCCCAGTGCATACTTTGGATTATTTTCAAAATCAAGCATGAAAAGGACACCAAAACCAAATCATTAAAAGAATCTGAAAACAAAAGATATTGACCTTCATTTAAAATAAAAAATGCTTTAACCCCTTTACTCCCAATAACTTGATTTTGCATTGTAGTTGGATTAATGCTGGATTCGGATGTCCCCTGTGGAGAAATGAAGTTCCCAGTGAAATCTCATGTCTGTCACGCAGTGTTATAGTGAAAGAGCTAAAAGGAGTAGCCCCCATCCTCACTATAACAAAATGCTTAACAAACTCTACTGCGGCATTCAGGACCGAACTGGAACAAAAAAATAGGCCTAGGCATTTTAAATTTAACAGCCTACTTTTGTCTACCACTATACAGAAACACCAACAGATATACATATAGTATAATATATATGCACCCCTATAAATACTTACTTATATATTTATACTCACTTCTATATGTACCCCTATACACATCCCTGTACATGCACTTACACAACCCCATTATATACCTACACGTGCAACCTACACACCCCTATTATATACCTACACGTGCGTCTACACATCCACTCACATATACCTAAACACACACAAACCTATTCACCCCCAAACACATAACCACTCTCATAAACCTAAAAACACACACACATCCTCTCCCATACATCTAAACACACACACATCCACTCCCACACACCTAATTACACACATACGCCCACTCCCATACATCTAAACACACACACATCCACTCCCACACACCTAATTACACACATACGCCCACTCCCATACATCTAAACACACACACATCCACTGTCATACACCTAAACACACACATTCACTCCACACACCTAATTACACACACACGCCCACTCCCATACATCTAAACACACACACATCCACTGTCATACACCTAAACACAAACATCCACTCCCACACACCTAATTACACACACACGCCCACTCCCATACATCTAAACACACACATATCCACTCCCATACACCTAAGCACGCACATCCAATCCCATACACTTAAATACACACACACAAACACACACCTAATTATACATATAGTTTAAAGATTGATAAACATTGCCCCCTCTCCTGCTTACTTTTTCTGCAGGGAGGAGACTGAATCCCTAGTGGTCCAGTGGTAGGGTAAGAATGGAGGAGTGGGCCATTGATGCTGGAATGGGCCCTTTCATCCAGTATGATATCCCCCTAGAGGTCTGAGTGGCAGTGCTTTCAGCACAGATCACTAAGAAGCTGCCAAGCTGGATTCCAGTGCTGAGTCTGAGCACCGGCGCTGTCTGATGACACGTCATCTCAGCGCCAGCGCCACTGATTCAGTCAGTGAGTGCTGAGCCCCGTTCAATACCTCAGCAGCTGCTGAATTGCTGCAGCGCAGCAATTCAGTTTGCTGCAGCAGTGTCGTTGAACGCTTTGGATGCGAATTTTGAATCCAAAATGGCTGACGATTTTTTAATCAAAGATTCAGATTGTTTTTCGTATCACTCGGACAAAATATAATAAAGAAAAGCAGTCAGCACAATTCCGTTTTGTATGCACACACCACAAATGACAGTTTTTATTGAATAAACGTTATGTTTACTTCTGAAACAAAATATAAATTGAACTGTAATATATGTCTATGTGCAGGGGTAAATAATAAATACATATTTTGTGCTTTGGTGAACAAAAACCTCAAAATTAACATTGCTGTACGGAATTGTTACTTGCTTCGTGGCGGCGGCCATCTTTCTGTACGGAGTTGTTACTCGCTTCATGGCAGCGGCCATCTTTAATACGTCACACTCAGCTACTCGCAGCATCTCCTCGGGTCGCTGCAAGTGCTAAGTTAGCAGTGCTGAGCGCTGAGTGGCTGAACGGCGTTCAATGGCAAGTTGCTAACTTAGCACTTGCAGCGGCTGAGGTATTGAACGCGCCTCTGGAGTCCAGCGTGCAATGTGCTTTGCAGTATATGCTGGAAGCATAGATCGCATTGCACACCCACGTCCACTCTAAAGTTGTCTTTTTTTAAACTATGCATCTAGTGTTTCAAATAAATGTAATGATAATATTTTCTTCAGTGTCTCGTCGCAGAGGGGTTAATAATTGGTAGTTAAGTGGGAGGGGTTCCATTTAATCTGTGCATTTTAGTAGCTAGCAAGCATATGAACCCAGGACATACTTGAAAACGAGAGAAATCTCAATGTATCCTTCCTGGTAAAATCCTTTATAAATAAATAAATACACGCATTAATTATTGGGTATTTTCATTCACTTGCATGCCATCAGCATAGAGGCACATAGTGATGCCTGTACATCTGCCAAAAATAACAACATCCTTCATTACCTACATCATCTCCAGATTGCACAAAGTTACATTCAACATTTGCTTCCCTCTTGGAGAAAGAATCATCAGATTTTGAGAAAGAAAGGCATAAATTACAGTCATCACGCAAACGTTTGTGCCGGCACAAAAAAACATTAACGCTTAATTTGCGCTTAATCCCGTATTACATAGTTAGCGAAACAACCGCGCGCAATCGTCTACCGACAACCGCGGGTGAACCTGCGCAAACCCTGCGCGAGCTTACTGTACTGCGCGCGTCCTATACTTAACATTGTGAGCGCAAATGCAAATGTGCGCTGGTACGAGGATGGTATTACAATCTATTCACGGTAATTACCGCGTAGCCTTTGCGCACATAATTTTAGCAACTCCTAAAAGCTGGTGTTAATGGCAAATCTGAACAACCTGGCTGACCCAAAAAAAAAACAGCACATAAAAAGGAATGCAGCAACAATATAATGGATGACGGTAGGTGTGTGTATTATTACTGTAGCATATGTGCTCATTTTGCATCATAGACGCAGAACCCGTCTCCGATGCCTCTGCCAGGCGCAATTCAGTTGCATTTGATAGATGTGTTTCTTCATTTTGATTGGCTGAATGGGTGCAAAAAGCTGCGCGCGCAAAGATTTTTGCGCCAGACAGTACTGCGCCTGCATTTGTGCGCGTACTGTTTGCGCGCACAATTGATCGGCGAAAGAAAAAAGACGCGAGGATTGTAATTCCAGCCGTGATTTGCGTGCACAAAAGTTTAACGCTCGGCGTAAAGATTTTCGCTTTGCGTGAGGCTTTTGCGTGAAGAATGTAATATATCCCCCAGTCTTTAGGTTTTGGAGTTTGCTGGGGATATTACCAGCTCTTTGAATATATTATTTGATGCTATCTTATTAAATGCTTTATGGAGATGGTATTTAATGTTAAAAGATTTTGGTG
Organism: Leptobrachium leishanense; assembly: GCA_009667805.1. NCBI lineage: Eukaryota > Metazoa > Chordata > Amphibia > Anura > Megophryidae > Leptobrachium > Leptobrachium leishanense. Next base: position 363,615,738 of record CM019063.1, on the reverse strand, counting down.
GCACTCATAGGCTATAGGAAGTCATAAAACATGTAGCACTATTTTTATTTAACTACGCAATAAATAGCAAATGACAACAGGGCTCCTGTAGGTCTTTAGAGGCTACTCAATGTTACAACACTGTTGTAATTGCTGGCAGAATATACACTAGTTGGCCACATAGCTCGTGGAAGTGTATTTAATTTGCTAGGCAAAACACTTGTTGAAATGTGCAGATATTTTTGGCATCGCTCCCTCCAATAAGCATGTTGCTGCAATGTGTTCAGAGGTGGCCAAATTGGGTAAAGAAGAGAGGCAAAGGAACATTCAGGGAGGCCAGTTGATCTCACCACTGGCTCTTAGAACAGCAGAATGCAATGGGCATTTAGGGGAGATCCTATCATGGTTATTTAGAGAGCAGTGAAAAGCAGGAGAATGACTGGAGAATGAAAAATTCTAGGTCAAAATAGCCGATTTGGAAAGTGAGATGAAAGGGAGAATTTTTCTGGTTTGGCTATTTTACCTAGAATTTTCCATTCTCCAGTCATTCTCCTGCTTTTCACCGCTCTCTGAATAACCCTGTATGATGACTTGTAGCCCTCATCATCAAGCATTTGTCTATTTTGCATCATCATTAGCCAAAGCCTGGTAATGGCTTCCATTGAATCGAGATGCGCCCAGAAGCAGGTCTCTTCTTAGGCTGGGGTCAGACCAGCGCACTTTTAACGTGCGTTCTGGCGCACTTAATTACGGCCGCACTAGCAGCAAATGACGGGCAATGACGGCCAATATACGAAGTACGGTCGCACGAAAGTCCGGCCGCGCAACGCAAGTGGAAAATGAAAGCATTTTTTCGAGAATGCAGAACCGCTAGTACTGACGTACAGAGTGCGCTGCATCCGCTAGCGGTGTGTGTGTGTGTGTGATTTGGAGACGTCAGACCCTGCTCGTGTCCGGCCAACATAACGTCCAGACGCAAAAAGTTTCCTGGTTTGGATCCGTAAAAAATCACGCCCGAAAATGCGCATCGTATGACCGTTTTCGCGAATTCCGTGAAAAAATACGTCAATGAGTTCGGACGCACTTTTTTACGTTCGCGTGTAAAAATGCTTTCGTTTGACCCTAGCCTTAACTGTACATGAATAAACAGTTCACTTTGACTACAAATGGGAAAAAGAGGGGTATATTGTTCTATACGCTCAATAGCTTCTATGACATTGCAAATGTGTTTAAATATTTTTAATAGAAATCTGTATTAGCGTTATTATTGTTCACAAGCTGACAAAAGAGGTTGGTGAGAACTGAATAGACAGGTAGTAGAGCGGAAAGTTTTTTTAGGGTTAAACCCCTCAATCAGTATCTTGGCATTCAGTACCATGGTCAGTGGTTGGGACATGTGGCCAAAGGTATTTAGTAATATTTTTAGTTTTGTCAAAACTATGGTGAATACATTCTGTATGTAACTCATGGCTATCTGTTGACAGATTTTTGATCAAAGCCAAATAGTGCAATTTTGCTTGTTTATTCCTGTGTACAGCTATGTGCTTACATTCCTGAATTGCATGTACCTAACAAATGCAAGGAAAGAGCAGCGGATGCCTTTAGGGTAATAACTAAATGAACTGTAAGCGTGATATTTCAAATGACAAAACACCATATGGTTTCCTGAACTTCTGAATGTTATTTGTGAGTATTTACAGCACAATACAATTTTATTTCTGATGGCCCGCCTTGCCAACGGCATAAACAAACACATTATATTGGTTTGTATCTAGTCATTGTAGACCATACATGTATAGTCACCAGACAGGACGGCAATAAAGGTAGTTAGAAAAGAATGTCCAGTTCAGCAGATTATTACAGTTTGTGCCTCTCCTTTTTCACATAACCTTTATGTTAGTGGATTCCCTGTTCGCTAAATATTCCAAGTTGTTATACTTCTTTATTTTAGTTCTTTATTTTCAATTATTTATTTATTATCATGCAAAAATCACAAAGTCACAGGGAGAGGTGGACACGTAGGGCCTCACAGAAAGTCATTCCGAAATACAATAAAGGTAAGCAACAAGGGTCCGCAAAGACAGCAGGTACTAGACACAGCACACACAAGCACAAAAATACAATCATGAAGAAAGGTGGTGTAGAAAAATATTTAAAAAAAGGGGGAGTGGGAAGGGGGAGGGGTGGCAAAGGCCAATTTTGTGAATTTCCTTGTCTACTACGTGGAGTCCAAAGGACAATTGGAGGCCATGGAAGGCAAAATGTCACGAGGTGAGGCCAGGGCACCCAAGGGCCAAATATGGCAGGCAGAGCCATGGTAGCTGCCACAATGGCGCACCTCGACACAGTCCAAAATGCCAAACAAAGAAAAGAAAAAAAAGGGGGTGGCAACCATCACAAAGGTAGCATGTGACAAAAGCGCCCAAGACAGGTCGATCGTTCTTTATTTTGACTTTGTGATGTTCTTTATTTTAATGTTGTAATGTGAAACAAAATAAACAAAAAGGGGACTTCTACTTAATATGTAGCTCAGTAGTGACATAATAGATGAAATGCATACTTGTATAAGACATCAGGTACCCTATTATGTGTGTATGAAGCACTGTAACTACTGTCTTAAATGTAGAGCAGCAGCATGTTTTACAGCTTAGCTGCTGGGCATGGTGACTGTCATTGTAGGTGTATTTTTGCAGTGTCCTGTTTCTTTTCATTTTATCTAACTGCTTATCTATTTGTCTGTTTTGTTTCCTTGTCTGTCTTCCTATCTACCTTTTGTCTACTATAATATGTATCATTCTTTGTATGTGTCTATATTATTCATCTGTGTATGTTATTTGTCTTTCTGGTATTATTTCTATATTATTTATAAGTCTGCCTATATATTATTTAACTGTTGTCCTTTCTGTCTGACAGAACACATACATAGGCATTATTGCATTCTATAAGGGGTTATTCACCAACCACAACTCTTTCATTGAAAGAAAAGTTTATACAATCAGGTCCAGAAATATTAGGACATCGACACAATTCTAACATCTTTGGCTCTATACACCACCACAATGGAGTTGGAATGAAACAAACACAATGTGCTTTAACTGCAGACTGTCAGCTTTAATTTGAGGGTATGTACATCCAACTCAGGTGAACGGTGTCGGACTTACAGCAGTCTGCAGATGTGCCTCCCACTTGTTAAGGGACCAAAGGTAATGGGACAAAATAATAATCATAAATCAAACTTTCCCTTCTTAATACTTGGTTGCAAATCCTTTGCAGTCAATCAAAGCCTGAAGTCTAGAACGCATAGACATCACCAGATGCTGGGTTTCAACCCTGGTGATGCTCTGCCAGGCCTCTACTGCAACTGTCTTCAGTTCCTGCTTGTTCTTGGGGCATTTTCCCTTCAGTTTTGTCTTCAGCAAGTGAAATGCATGCTCAATGGGATTCAGGTAAGGTGAGTGACTTGCCCATTGCATAACATTCCACTTCTGTCCCTTCAAAAACTCTTTGGTTGCTTTTGCAATATGCTTTGAGTCATTGTCCATCTGCACTGTGAAGCGCCGTCCAATGAGTTCTGCAGCATTTGGCTGAACGTGAGCAGATAATATTGCCCGGAACACTTCAGAATTCATCCTGCTGCTTTTGTCAGCAGTCACATCATCAATAAATACAAGAGAACCAGTTCCATTGGCAGCCATACATGCCCACGCCATGACACTACCACCACCATGCTTCACTGATCAGGTGGTATGCTTAGGATCATGAGCAGTTCCTTTCCTTCTCCATACTCTTCTCTTCCCATCACTCTGGTACAAGTTGATCTTGGTCTCATCTGTCCATAGGATCTTGTTCCAGAACTGTGAAAACTTTGTTAGGTGTTGTTTGGCAAACTCTAATCTGGCCTTCCTGTTTTTGAGGCTCACCAATGGTTTACATCTTGTGGTGAACCCTGTGTATTCACTCTGGTGAAGTCTTCTCTTGATTGTTGACTTTGACACACATACACCTACCTCCTGGAGAGTGTTCTTGATCTGGCCAACTGTTGTGAAGGGTGTTTTCTTCACCAGGAAAATAATTCTTTGGTCATCTACCATAGTTGTTTTCCGTGGTCTCCCGGGTCTTTTGGTGTTGCTGAGCTCACCGGTGCATTCCTTCTTTTTGAGAATGTTCCAAACAGTTGTTTTGGCTACACCTAATGTTCTTGCTATCTCTCTGATGGGTTTGTTTTGTTTCTTCAGCCTAATGATGGCTTGCTTCACTGATAGTGACAGCTCTTTGGATCTCATCTTGAGAGTTGACAGCAACAGATTCCAAATGCAAATAGCACACATGAAATTAACTCTGGGCCTTTTATCTGCACCTTGTAATTGGGGTAATGAGGGAATATCACACACCCGGCCATGGAACAGCTGAGAAGCCAATTATCCCATTACCTTTGGTCCCTTAACAAGTGGGAGGCACATCTGCAAACTGTTGTAAGTCCTACAACGTTCACCTGAGTTGGATGTACATACCCTCACATTAAAGCTGACAGTCTGCAGTTAAAGCACATTGTGTTTGTTTCATTCCAACTCAATTGTGGTAGTGTATAGAGCCAAAGATGTTAGAATTGTGTCGATGTCCCAATATTTCTGGACCTGACTGTATATTTTGGCAAACTTTGGAGATATATGTTGGATCAAGTGTGGTGTAACTACGGGGAATTTACTGTTTAGGGAACTTCCACCATATTTCGCCATAGTTTCCACCATCCTTTCCACTGTAGGGGCTGCCAAAGTAATTTTGCATAATACTCACTGTAGTTTTACTCTTTGTTGTGTAGCAATGTTATAATGGTTTTCTGCGTTGTTTCTATTGGAGTTCACCACTTTAATGTCATTGACATACATTCACTGGTGCTGCAATCAATGATAGAACACTACTGACCGGAGAATATGCATATTACTAATTTTACTAAAGAATAACAGTGGTACCCTTATTCAGTATTGATTTCGTCATCTTCTCCAGCCACTGATTAATTTTCCTTCTGTGGATGGCCGATGTTCAACGTAGCTGCAAAAACAGTGAATTCTACCATTGTTTCCATATACAGTGAACGTCACTGCTGCTAAGGTGCTTAGTGAATAACTGCCCTCACTGGAAGCACTAGATCAGGGTGTTAAACTGGCTCCCCAGATGTTTCTGAACTACAACTCCCATGATTCTATGGCCCTCTGTTGCACTGAAGAAATTCTGGGAATTGTAGGCATCAACATCTGGGGGGCCAAGAGTTTGACAGCCCTGCACTAGGTCATTGATATAATGCAGATAGCAAAGTCATTATTGTAGCTACGCTTTGGGAGTGTAACTTTAGAAATATTGCCAAAGAACTGCAGACATGTAGTTGGGATGAAAATATTATAATTGGCACTATAGCACTGACGTTGCATGTTAGACACTCCTTTTCACCAGAAACTATGGAAAAGATGAGGTAACACTGGACTATTTGATGCCCTTAAAAATAATGTTGGTAATTGCTTATTTTGGATGACCAAAAGTGGGTGTCTGTTTGGCTCTTGCCACTTCACTTCCTGTCTTATGAAATCATCTGGATGGCAGCAGAGAGGAACACGCGTTCCCTGCGCCCCCTCTGAGCAGCTCAGTCAATGTGTTTTGGATTTGAAGGATTTTCCCGGCTAAGCTGAGCCATCTGTCCAAGACCTGGTTTGGTCTCCCAGCAATGCAAACATGTGTGGCTCATTTATTGTGTGAACTGGCCTGAGAATCTTTTAAATCAACACACACATTATGCCAGCCAGGGTCTGCCATGACTCTATTATTATTAGACTTACTTAACCCTTCAGTTGCCCACCTCATGTGAGTTAGTCCATTGCGCTGACAAACCATCGTGTCTGTTTGTTAACTTCAAGATGAAATTACACCTCTCATTCCTTCTAGTACTCTACAAGCTATTAATACTGTATATATTGTACTATTTAAAGCACAAAGCACCACTGGCTTTAAAAAAGTTAAAATTAATATTTATTTTTTCATGGAACAAATTAATAAATTATGGTATTTGCTGTCTGTGTTGTGTTTCTTACAAAGAGACTAGATTGTGTATCTTCATATCTATCCCTCACTCATTGTTTAGCCAATAAATATGACAAGTCATGAAATCCAACCTTGTTAACACCCTCACTCCATGACAGTTTGAAAAAAACCCATCATGGTGACAAGGAGAAGCATAATTATCTTCCGATGCTGAGACCATATTGGGATCGCAGCTGTCAATTGCTTCCTATGTGAGTTATTTTGGTTCAGCCAATCCATGTCACCAAGACTACGTGGTGAATGTGATGGCTTTCACTTCAACCACATGATGTTCTCACCCACTGGACAAAAATGCCCTTTGTGATGAAGGGGTTAAGATGTACATGAATCGAGGGCATTAGAGTGCCCATAAAGCTCTTAATTTTAAAACTGAACCCACCTTATCAGGTCTATTAAAAGAAAGGTGAAACTCAGGAGAATTGTCAGGAGAAGTAAAAATTCTAGGTCAAAATAGCCAAACTAGAAACTTTTTCCCATTTATCTAATTTTCCTAATCGCTACTTAGTCTAGATTGTTCTCTTCTCCTGCCAGTTCTCCTGAGTTTCACCTTTTAGTGAATAGACCTGTATATCTTCCTAATAAACTGCTGGAATGTTTGTACATCAACCTTGCCACTTGATGTTTCAGAGTTACATCTTTCATGATGCTCAGCCACTCGTTAAGCAGACAGTGCTTTGTGGGAATTGTAGTTCCAAAACATCTGGAGGGCCACGGCTGAGCACCCCAGCTTTACATACTCTGCAGTGGTAATTAGGGATGTACATGACTTTTTTTTTCATTTTCGTTTCCATTTTTTTCCTTTTTTTTTTTTTTTCCGTTTCAGATCATTTCGGACAGTTCTTCTTTCATTTCAGTTTGGATCGACTTGGCGATTCAGTACGATTCTGTGATTTCGGATCGATTTGGCGATCCGGATCAATTCGGTGATTCGGATCGTTTCGGCGATTCGGATCAATTCGGGTGATTCGGATCAGTTCGTTTTTCGTTTTTTTAGATTTTTTTTATTGGTTATTTGAGAATGGGAAGTAGCTTATGTAGCGCTCACTCCCGGAGGAGCCGCTGAATTTGAACCTCGGGTCAGTCTCCCCGCACTAGGGAATAAATATACTCCAGCACCGTCATGGATTTTTTATAAATTATATAGTTTACTGAATAAACTGGCATATAATGAGTAACACGGTATATGTATATATATTTACAGTACTTCGTAATGCGGGAAAGCGCAGCGGAAAAGAAATACAATACTTCGTAATGCGAGAAACGCGCAGCGGAAAAGGAAAAAAAGTATTTTTAACCCCCTTAGTGGTTGGCGTGTGAGTCCCGTACAGGTTATGTCCAAGGAATGTATGTGTATGTGTGTATTGGTACCCGGGTACAATATTCAACTGGCCAGTGAATTATTTATGAGGTATCTTCGACTAGTCACGTTGGGGCCCTGTGGTTTTGAACAAACTGCAGCGTGCTTTAGTATTTTACAGCGGCCTGGAAGGCCTCTCACCCATCCGCCAGATACTCTGTGCTCCGCTCGACCCAGGACGTCTCTCCGCTCGATTTTGACTGGGATTCTCTGTGTCACCGGATCCGCTGTCTTGCTTGTCTGTATCTGCCACAAGATGTCCAGCTCACTGCCTGCACTCCCTGTTAGATCATCTGCGGTTATCCTAACTCGGGGTCCTTCAGCTTACTCTGTGTCAGCGTGGGTTACTAGCGGTGGATCACTGGGTCTTCGTGTAATAAGAAGGGAAAAACCCGATCTCCAGCTCTGCTAGGCCGCACCTGTGCTCTGGCCTGGTCGTGATTACTCTCTGTTACACTTGCGTCTTGCTCCTCTCACTCCTCTGCGCGCTCTGCCAGCTCTTTCCACGAGGCTGCGGATATCAGTGTCTCTCCCCCACCCACGTCCTGTTCCCGCCCGCAAAGCATGCTGGAAAATGTAGTCCCAATGTTCAGTGTCTCACATCGCGCTTGTCTCCCTACGGTGGCCAAAAACAAGTACTACAACGACAGGGAATTTAAAACCAGCGCTACACTTACTACCAATAAAATAAAAGTTTCTTTCCTTTTTTATTTTTTTAAGATTTTTTAGGCATTTTTTGGGTGAAATTTTAGGTTTCCTAGCTTTTTTAAAGAAATAAGGCTTTTTAACCCATAGGTTTCAATGCAGCATATAAATCCACACACTGCTGGGAAGCTCCTCTCTGCAGTATAATTAATGCAGCATATGAATCCGCACAATGCGGGGCAGCACCTCTAGGAACTTCCCAGCAGTGTGTGGATTCATATGCTGCATTAATTATAACTCATAGAAAATGAAAAACTAACTGATCCAAAAAATGATTCGATACAAATCACTGAATCGATCTGCAGAGAGGTGCTGCCCCGCAGTGTGCGGATTCATATGCTGCATTATTTATACTGCAGAGAGGCGCTTTCCAGCAGTGTGTGGATTCATATGCTGCATTGCAACCTATGGGTTAAAAAGCCTTGTTTCTTTAAAAAAAGTTAGAAAACCTAAAATTTCACTCGAAAAATGCCTAAAAAAATCCTAAAAAAATAAATAAGTAAAGAAACTTTCATTCAATTGGTAGTAATCTACTTCCCACTCTTAAATAACCAATAAAAAATTTAAAACAAACTGAATCGGTCTGAATCCCCGAATCGATCCAAATAACCGAAACGATCTGGATCACCGAATCACCGATCCAAATCGCTCCGAAATTTCTGATCGATTCAAAATTTTCAGATGGCCGATATTTTGTTTTCGGAAATGCTACTGAAATACGAAAATGGTGAATTTCGTCTGAATTTGGAACGAAACGAATTGCCCATCTCTAGTGGTAATATATATATATATAAAAAAAGGAAGAACAGGGACTACCCAGTGCATGTTATGAACTTGTATTCATTAAATAAGATAACGTTCCTGTGAAAATGATCACTATCAGCACTATAACAGGGTATTATAATGTGATCTTATGTACCAGATCAGACCAGTGCTGATCTAAATAATCATCCACTAAACCAGTGTGTAATAGGCATGCCAAGGCTCATAGAATAAGCTTTTACATGACCGAACAACTTCTTGGTCAGACAGGGATATCCTCACGACGCTGTTACGTTTGGTGGTTTGCAGCCAGCAATAGAATTATAACAATGAGTATTTTGTATTATTTTTTGGAATGTATTCCAGGCTGAAATTTGTTATCGATCTCGCTTTATGTGAGATTGCTGGTTGGCCTTTGAGGAAGCAGAACTCTCCCTTCTTGGTAGCACAAACTGCTGGAAGCTTGAGATAACATTTCACAGATCTTCAAAGAATTTCTTCCTGAATCGTTTTGACAGAGTGAGTTCTTGGGATAACAGCATTAGCCCAAGTGCTCTGTAATAACTATCAGACTGCAATAAGAGATGGTCACACACAGGAATATGGGAAGGAGATACAGCAATAATGGAAGGAGAAGGTACAGGACACCCAAAAAAATCCACTTGATTTTTCAGCATGCATCATATGTCCCTCATTATTTTACAGCAAGATAAAAATAAATACACCTTCAAAAATATTACATACATTTAAACATCAAGACACTCAGGGCTCTATTACATTCTCCGCGCAAATTCGCACGCGTAGCGATTTTTTTTTGCGCGCAGCGTTAAACGTTAACGCTCGTAAATTAACGCAGGTATTACGATCAGAGCGCATTCTTTTCGTCAAAAAATATCGCGCGTAAAAAACGCGCGTGCATTAACGTTGCGCGCAGAAATCAGTGGGCAGACTGTTTTTCACGCGATTCAGCCAATCAGAATTAAGAACCACAATTGTCTCCCGTTCAGTTTTTGCACCTGTCAAAATCAATCTGTGTATATATGCTGCAGCAATAATAAAAACACGCACAACTTCTCCATTTTATTGTTTGGGTATGTGTAGAATGTGTAACTATACTGTGCTGTATTTTTTTTTTGTGCTGGTGTATTTCGTTTCGCCCAGAACGTTCAGATTTGCAGTTACCACCAGCTTTTAAAAGACGTTAAAATTATGCGCGCAAACGTCGTTCGGAAAAAGTTTCTCATCGATTGTAATATCAGCCGCGTACCAGCGTACAAACGCATTTGCGCTCACAATGTTAAGTATGGGATGTGTGGACGAACATGCATTCGCACAGGGTTCACGCAGGGTCACTCGCATTAGACGTTAATGCGCATCGTATGCCCGAACATCGTAATACGACATTCAGAGCGAAAGGTTTTGCCCCTCGCGGTAATGCGCTTTGGCGCACGCGCAAAAAAGTGTGCGAAGAATGTAATTGAGCCCTCAGACGGGTCAAGGAACCAAAAAGTTTCATCACTTGTAGGCTCTGTTGAAGTGTATTTTTATTAGTTGCTTTACACACTTGGGTACCCAGATGGGTTATTACATTACAGGCAGAAATTTACTTCTCCAACCACAAAATGCCATGTTTTCATTCTGAAATTGCATTACATAACCTCTGTCTTGACAATCCCCTCCTACAGAGGCAGATGTCCTCCCTCTACAATGCAGTAGACATCACAAACTATAAGTTGTGTCTTTCTGGAAAAGAAAGTATTATTAAGGACAGGTTATCCCTCCGCGGGGTATATTGTATCCTTGTGAGTATTCTGTTCCATTGTTATTGTAAATGCTTAAGATCCCAACCTTGGCTTTGCTTCCATCCTAGTGAATATTAGCTAAAAATAACCTGCCAGGAATTCAGATCCTCTGGATTCTAGCAGAGCGTCTGTGTCTTTTCTCATATCCCCATGGACTTTTATGGAACTTCACTATCAAAGTATTTTGAAAAGACTTTCACCAGATAATGTCCATGTTATCTAATTTAGATGTTAATGTTAGCAATTTGTGCTGTACACTTCTGATTGTGGAAGAGAGAAACAAATGTTCTCATAGATGATGTTAGCAATATGAAATCGAAATTAACTTATACAGGGAAGCGTTTATAATATGAAAAGCCAATGCTTTCATTGGCATGTACAGCCTATTTAGTTAGGGTGTTACCCATGGGACATTTATTAATTACAAATTTACATTTTAAAATTCAGCTCAAAATACAAATATTTGCTTAGCAATAACCCAGAATGCTATTCTACATTGGTTTGCAAGTGAGTTTAATGATCATCCCTCCAAGTAACCAGCTAGCTATGGAAATCAACTTGAAGTTCTAGGCCAGGGGTCAGCAACCTTGGCGCTCCAGATGTTTGGAACTACATTTGAGGCTCAGTAAACCTGATAATTGGCTGAGCATCCTGGGAGATCTAGCTCCAATACATCTGGGGGACCAAGGACCCCTGCTTTAGGTAGTTAATACATAGTGCTAATACCACAAGTGAAGAAGAACACTGCTATAGCTATTAACTCTGGAGCAGGAACCCATGAACTGTCAACGGAAGACTAATCCAAGATCTCATGCACTGATGTTCCAGCAGGTTTGGTAGAAGGACGTCAAGAAATAATTTGGTTTCCCTTTTATAGGGGCAAGCAATTATTATGCTCTTTATCATGAGCCAGAAAATAAGTATACAGAAGGTTTAGATTACAGGATTACAAGCAGGACCAATTCACCCTACAAACACCTGTCATGAAAAATATTTGCAGATTTTACCAGCCTGCTGCATGATCAGCAAACACTGCGTGTGAGTCCAGAGCCCCAGGACTCACCTTCATGAATGAGCCGCCGGTCTGGCCATGGGTCATGTACAGAGGAGGACTGGCAGGATTTGGTCTGAGGACAAACACAACACAGTGGGCCACCTGAAACAGAACCGACCTGTAGTGCCTGACCAGTCTCTATTATTTTTAAACTGAATATCGTGATGTAAAGTGATAAAATTATATGCTAAGGACCCTATTCTTGCTCAGCCAGTAATGGCAAGACGTTAAATGGTATAGTTGGTGAAAGCCATTAACAATTAGCAGCTCCCGATTTGTGGCTGTATAATGAGGAAAACGTTGTATTAGCATGTCAACTCAATGGAAGGGAGCTGCTAACTGATACCACCAGCAGCAACACTGGTATCATCTGCTGTGGTACGTGAGATTTATAATGAAACACGTGAGTCCTGTGTCAACTCATGTTACTGAGGTCAAACAAGATCAGCGAAGGACAATGAGAACTATTTGTTCCCACTTTCTGTTTGCGGCAAGAGGAGGCAGCAGATAGTGCCATCCTCTGCACCATGGGACCAGAAATGAGTATTTGATGTTTTAAAACTATTTTGATTAAGTGATTTTGAGAAAGAGAGGCAAAGGAGATAGAGAGAGCAAGTGTGCTGGAGACAGAGAGAACAAGCAAGCTAGAGATAGAATACAAGAGAGCTGGAGACAGAGAGAGAGAGAGAGTGCTGGAGAAAAGAAAAAGAGTGAGCTGAAGACAAAGATATAGAGAGAGAGCTGGAGACAAAGAGAAAGAGCGAGCAGGTGACAGAGAGAAAGAGCGAGCTGGATTTGAATTTGCAAATATAAATTGAATTTCTAAAGCAGGACACTTTTTTATAAAGTCTTGCCTCGCCCAGGATCGGATTTGCATCTCAAGAGCCTGTAGGCACAGAAATGTGGAGCGCCCCCACCCCCCCCCCAAAAAAAACAAGAAACATGCCAGAATGACTTTTTACATTTTCGTTTTGGGGCAAAATATATATTTGCTCTAGGGGTCCAAGCATCCACTGCAACTGGTCATGCCTAGCTTCTTGCTGATGAGGGTCCAATAAACCCGAAACAGCGCTGTCCTAGGAGTGCCATTGACCAGTTGCATCAACCTAATCTCTGCTAAAAAAGCCAAAGTATGGCATGGCACTGATTTAAGGGTTCTGTGTAATAACAGACACAGGATGCAATAAAAGTGAGACAGAGGTCATTTGCATATCCTACCCAGACTTCCTTGCACAGGGGCTCTGGATGCAGTTCTTTGAATTGCTGTGATGTGCAGATGGCTTCTGCAATAATAAACGTAACCATTATAGCGTGGAGGCTTTTATCTCACTTTTTGTCCTCCACCACAACCATTGTAAGTACTATATATATATATATTTAAAAACTGAAAAACAGTTTCTCCCTGTGCTCAAATCAAAAGAACGGGCAGAATCTGTTGCCTTAGTTGAGTTAGTGCAGTGGCTTTGTTTGTTTTATATGTAAAAGCATATATTGCCTCTGCAATAGAACAGACAAAAAATACATTTTGAATTTACTTTTTTCAATATTTTATTCTTACACATTACATGGTCATGTTTGGTATCATTGCAAAGACCAGACTGGACTTCCCAATGACACCTCACTTGACCTTGCGGGTTTACAATTCAGAGATGCAATGATCCAAAATCTCTGTGTCTCCTCACTGCAGTGCCACAGTCTAGGTTGTCGATGATACAATGCATTGCATCATCAGCTCCACACTTGCTGGCAGTGTGGGAAATGAGAAGGTGAGTTAGCGCAGCATCACTGTTCACTTTGTAAACTGAATAATACTGCTGCATTAGAAAAAGAAAGATTTTAACATACATCTAACTTGCTTATATTTGATATCACTGGAGGGGCCATAAACTGGCCTTTCCAATGATATCTCATATGTCCATCTAGCCCTTAGTGCTCCAGAGATACAGTGGTTTAAATGATCGTAAAAAAAAACATTACAGAGCAAGGTGCCCCCTTGTGGCAGGCGTCAGTAGGCACATGCCTACTCTGCCTATTTATAAATCTGGCCCTGGCCACGCCCTGTTCTTGTGGAGGAGCTCAGAGAAGTATTTTGCCGTGTCTTGTCAGCATTAGGGATGAGCTGTTCGGGTTCGGACGGTTCGGGGTTCGACCCGAACTTAGCCTGTTCGAGCAGATCGCGAACCCCGAACATTTCCGGGTGTTCGCCGCATGTTTGACCACAATGGACCACAATGCATTTTCCCACAGCCTGAAGCTCCTAATTGGCTACAGCCTTGCACCTGACCACAGGTCTGGTGCAAGACTGGTTGAACACTATGCCAATCACCAATTTGTCCTGATTGGGCAAATTTTGCCCAATCATGGGCTCACAGAGCTAAGTCCCGCAGCACACTATATAAGGTTTCAACACAGCGCTTCTGCACACATTTCAGAGGAGATTTCAAAGAAGATAGTTGTGTGTGTTGTTACTGCCGGTCTGCCACGCTACTGGGGGGGGGTCTGGGGGTCTCATTTCGACCAAATATCAGGGAATTTAGGTGATGTGTGTCTTGTCACTGTGCCAGCAAGGTTTTTTGGGGTTTACAACTTTATTTAAAACATTTGTGGTGAATTGAGGTGATTTTCTGGGTCTTGTCACTGTGCCAGCAAATCTTTTTGGGGCTCACTAATTTCTTTAAAACACTTGGGAATTAAGGTGATCTGTGTCTCGTCATACAAAAAGTACCACGCTGTATTTTGGGGCTCACTAATTTCTTTAAAACACTTGGGAATTAAGGTGATCTGTGTCTCGTCATACAAAAAGTACCAAACTGTATTTTGGGGCTCACAAATTTCTTTAAAACACTTGGGAATTAAGGTGATCTGTGTCTCGTTAAAAAAAAATACCACGCTGTATTTTGGGGCTCACTAATTTCTTTAAAACACTTGGGAATTAAGGTGATCTTCTGTATCTCGTCACACAGCCAGCAATTTTTTTTGGGGCTCACTAATTTCTTTAAAACACTTGGGAATTAAGGTGATCTGTGTCTCGTCATACAAAAAGTACCACGCTGTATTTTAGGGCTCACTAATTTCTTTAAAACATTTGTGAATTAAGGTGATCTGTCTCTTGTCACTGGCTGCCAGCTATCAGTGTGTCTCACTGAGTTATACCAGAGTTATTTAAATCTTTATACCAGAGTTGAATCAGAGTTCTGTATATATTAATCTATATATCACTCACCATGTCTGAAAGAACAAAAAGGACTGGCAGACGCTCCCAGACACAGATAAGAGGGCAAGCAGCCCGTGTCGGGAGGCTGTGCCTCTGGTCGTGGTGGACGTGGTGCATCCTCTGCAGAGGCACGCTTGTCCTTTCTAACTGGTGCTGGCCGTCTTAAGCAGCAGCAGCAACATACAGAGGACTTGGTGGATTGGCTAACCAGGCCATCCTCATCCTCCGAGTCCTCTGCCAGCCAGGCTTCTAGTGCTTTACAGTCCACCTCAGCTGCCAAAGCATCTAATGCAGCCTCCATGTTCACAGCTACTCCTGCCGTAGCCTTGCTATCACACACGGAGGAGTCAGCTGAATTGTTTGACTACAATGAGATTGACATGCTGCTTGAGGATGCGCAGCAAGTACAGTGCTCTGATTCAATCTCTGAGGTTGAGCAAGGGAGTATAATCAACCTAGAGGAAGGGGGTGCCAGTGATGACACACAAATAACTGGCACTCATGTTGCCCCAGCAGCTGCAGCATACTGCCAAATTGGCTCCAGTGACGAGGAGATAGGGGGTGAAGATGACATTGATGATGATGAGGTCACTGACTCCACCTGGGTGCCAGATCGAACTGAGGAATCAAGTGAGGAGGAGGGGGAGGAGGAGGAGGAGGCACAGCAAACACGAGGCACAACATCCTCTGTGACCAACCGTAGCACTAGCCAGTCCAAGGCATCACATGTCAGAGCTGCTCTGGTGCAGAGCGCTGTTGTCTCA
The DNA here is from genome assembly GCA_009667805.1 of Leptobrachium leishanense. Taxonomy (NCBI): domain Eukaryota; kingdom Metazoa; phylum Chordata; class Amphibia; order Anura; family Megophryidae; genus Leptobrachium; species Leptobrachium leishanense. The sequence goes on along the minus strand of CM019063.1, from coordinate 363,600,011 downwards.
AAGAACACATGCAGGAACTCTGCTGTCTGGGAGTTCTTTAAGAAATGTGCAGCAGACCCCACCGTTGCTATTTGTAATCTATGTCAGAGAAGGCTGAAGCGTGGGATAAACACCGGACACTTGGGTACCATGTGCTTGAGGCGACATATGAACAAGTGCCACACATCCCGTTGGGGCAAAACTTTGCGTAGGTCCTCCTCCTCCTCATCTGTCTCTACCCACACTGTATGTCCTGCCATGCAATTGCCTACAACCTCCACCGACAGGGATGATGCTACATTAATGGATGTACCAGCAGGTCCTTCCTCACAATGTGACATCATCCCAGTAGCTGAAGATTTACGCAGTCAGATTACGTTGCCACAGCTGCTGCAGCGAAAGAAAAAATATAGTCCCAACCATCCCCAAGCACAGAGTCTAAATGCCAGTTTAGCAAAATTACTCTCATTACAGCTTCTGCCTTTCCAGCTGGTGGACTCTGCTCCCTTTCGTGAATTTGCTGAATGCGCTGTACCACAGTGGCAGGTTCCAAAACGTCATTACTTTTCACGCAAGGCCATTCCAGCACTATACCAGCACGTGGAAGACAATGTTATCCAGTCATTGGGAAAGGCAGTCAGCAGCAAGGTGCATGTCACTTTAGACACGTGGTCCAGCAAGCATGGACAGGGTCGTTACATTTCCTTCACAGCACACTGGGTAACTCTGATTGCAGCTGGGAAGGATCCAAGACGGGCTCTGTGCTGGAGCTTGTTCATCCACCACGCCTCCAGAAAGCTGCTTGTATGAGGTCTGTCTGCTCCACCACCACCACCTCTTGCTCCTCCTCCTCCTCCTTCTCTTTCTCTGGCGAAGTGGCAGTTAAACCCACGCCTGACAGGGTCTACGCAATGGCTCAAGCAAAAAGATGCCATACTGTGCTTGAGCTGGTTTGTTTAGGGGACAGCAGCCACACCGGGCCAGAAATTTTGTCAGCTCTGCAGGGGCAGGTGCAGAGATGGTTTACACCACGCCAGCTTGAGCTGGGAATGATCGTCTGCGATAATGGCAGCAATCTTCTCTCCGCCCTACGCAAGGGTAAATTGACGCATGTACCATGCCTAGCACACGTCCTAAATCTGGTGGTACAGCGCTTCATAACCAAGTACCCAGGGCTGCCAGAGCTTCTCATCCAGGCCAGAAAAGTCTGCAGCCACTTCAGACGGTCATTCACAGCAAGCGTTCGCCTGGCAGAAATTCAAAGAGAATTCCACCTTCCCACAAACTGTCTGATCTGTGACATGCCCACCAGGTGGAATTCGACATTAGCAATGCTGCAGCGTCTGCACAAGCAGCAGAGGGCCATCAACGAGTACCTGTGTGAGTATGGCACAAGGACAGGTTCAGGTCAACTTGGTTTTTTTTCCCCCCGCAGTGGCTGATGATCAAGGATGCATGCACTGTACTGTCACCATTTGAGGAGGCAACGAGGATGGTGAGCAGGGACAGTGCATGCATCAGTGACACAATTCCTTTAGTGTTCCTGCTGGAGCACACTCTGCGGGGAATTATAGATGTGGCTCTAGAGGCAGAGCAGCGGGAGGAAGAGGAGGCCTTCCCTAGCTCTCAAGGCCCCAGTCTTTCCGCAGACAGCATTCCAGCTGGTCTACTCAGATCAGACAGGAGGAGGATGAGGAGGAGGAGGACTATTTAAGTAGTGGGGGCATTGAAGGTGGGGATTCCTCAAGGCAGGGTTTTGTGTGCCCAGAAACAGAAGGGCTTGTGCGTGGCTGGGAGGAGGAAGTGCACGATACGGTCATCCTCATTGACCAGGAAGACTCGGCAGCTAATGCCACCTCCAACCTACGCTGCATGGGCTCCCTAATGATGCAAAGCCTGCTAAAGGACCCCAGGATTTGTGCTATCAAGGAGAGGGATCATTACTGGTTGGCAACCCTTCTTGATCCACGATACAAGGGGAAAGTTGCAGAGCTCATCCTGCCCACACAGAGGGAGCACAGGATGACAAAAATTGAGGACGCTCTAAAGCGAAACTTGTGTAACACCTTTCCAGGCACTGTTAGATTACCAAGTGCTGACACACGTGCTTCTGAGGCTGCAGGGGATCAGAGGAATAGCGGTGAAGGCCAGGGCCGCTTGACTGATGCATTTTTTAATTTTTTTAGTCCTCGACGCCCAGGGACGTCAAATGTAGGCACCCATTGCCAGCGTCTTCACCATATGGTGCAGGACTACCTAGGGGCAAGGGCAGACTTGGATAACTTTCCAGCAGATGATCCACTGGCTTACTGGGTGCTGAGATTGGATCACTGGCCAGAACTTAGCCAATATGCTATGCAGCTACTAGGTTGCCCTTCATCTAGCGTGCTTTCCGAAAGGACGTTCAGTGCCGCTGGAGGTTTTGTCACAGACAAAAGAGTGCGTCTGTCCACCGACTCTGTAGACCGGCTGACATTTATAAAAATGAATCAGTCCTGGATCAGCAGCTATCAATCCCCTGATGCCGAAGTAACGGAATAGATCGGGTATGTCTTCTGCATGCACAAAACCTCCAGCACTGAACTCTTCCACAATACCACAAAGGGGTTACGGTGTGAATGCACTTGCTGCCATGAAAGGCACAATATTTGGCTGCACTGACACCTGTGCCAGATTTATATCATTTTAATTTTTTGAACAGCAGGGTCCAACCCTGCACTCTTCCACAATACCACAGAGGGGTTACTGTATGATGATACTTGCTGGCCTGGCACCAAAGGCACAATATCTGGGTGCACTGACGCCCATTAACAGATAAAAAATTTTTTCAATATAGGACCAACCACATGGTCAACCCCTGAACTCTTCCACAATACTACAGAGGGGTTACTGTATGATGATACTTGATGGCCTGCCATTAAAGGCACAATATCTGGGTGCATTGACGCCCATTAACAGATAATTTTTTTTTTTTAATATAGGACCAACCACATGGTCCACCCCTGAACTCTTCCACAATACTACAGAGGGGTTACTGTATGATGATACTTGATGGCCTGCCATTAAAGGCACAATATCTGGGTGCACTGACGCCCATTACCAGATCAAAAACTTTTCAATATAGGACCACATGGTCCACCCCTGCACTCTTCCACAATACTACAGAGGGGTTACTGTATGATGATACTTGATGGCCTGCCATTAAAGGCACAATATCTGGGTGCACTGACGCCCATTACCAGATCAAAAACTTTTCAATATAGAACCACATGGTCCACCCCTGCACTCTTCCACAATACCACAGAGGGGTTACTGTATGATGATACTTGCTGGCCTGGCAGTCTTGCACCAAAGGCAGAATACCTGGGTGCACTGACGCCCATTCCCAGATTCATATCTTTTTCATATAGGACCGCATGGTCCACCCCTGCACTTTTCCACAATACCACAGAGGGGTTACTGTATGATAGTACTTGCATGCCTGGCACTAAAGGCACAATATCTGGGTGCACTGCCACTGACGCCTGTATCAGATTCATATCCTCAGAGGGGTTACGGTGTGACTGCACTGTTGCCGACGCTAAAAGTCCAATTTTAAAGCATCTATTGTTACTTTCATCCAAAACCTGCATAAGTTTCACAATAGTTTAGCCAAAAAAAACACTAAACTTTTGCTGCGCGTCCTAAAATGTCTTTTCATACAGGCTGCCGCCCCAAGCAGTTGTTTATGGATAGATTAAAGGAAAAGCATTTACCGTCATATGAAACGTCATTTTTTTGTTTTTAAGTGTTTCTATACATCCTAGAAATCCGCCACTTCACGGGCAGGTTATGGGGACCTCCTAGGCACGATATTTGAAGGAATTTTTGTTTTTTATTTTTAACCCTTATAGAAACATAGAAACATAGAAAAATGTCGGCAGATAAGAACCTTTTGGCCCATCTAGTCTGCCCAATTACATGGATGCTTAACCTGAATTTATCTTTTGTTTAGGATAGCCTTATGCCTATCCCATGCTTGCTTAAATTCAATCACTGTTTTGGCCTCTACCACTTCTACTGGAAGACTGTTCCATGTATCCACCACCCTCTCAGTAAAATAATGCTTCCTGATGTTACTTTTAAACCTTTGCCTCTCTAATCTAAGACTATGTCCTCTTGTTTTGATACTTTGTTTCCTTTTAATATACTCCCTTCCTCTACCTTGTGGATTCCCTTTACGTATTTAAATGTTTCTATCATATCTCCTCTGTCTCGTCTTTTTTTCCAAGCTATACATGTTAAGATCATTAAGCCTTTCCTGGTAACTTTTCTCCTTCAAGCCGTACACCATTTTAGTAGCCCTTCTCTGAACTCTAAGATGTCTATATCCTTCTGGAGATACGGTCTCCAGTACTGCACACAGTACTCCAAGTGAGGTCTCACCAGTGCTCTGTACAGTGGCATGAGCACTTCCCTTTTCCTACTGCTAATACCTCTCCCTACACAACCAAGCATTCTGCTAGCATTTCCTGCTGCTCTATTACATTGACTACTTACCTTTAGATCCTCTGAAATAATAACCCCTAAATCCCTTTCCTCAGATGTTGAGGTTAGGACTGTATCAAATATTCTATATTCAGCCCTTGGGTTTTTACGTCCCAGGTGCATTATCTTGCACTTATCCACATTAAAACTCAATTGCCACAGCTCCGACCATTTTTTTAGTTTACCTAAATCATTTGTCATTTGGCTGATCCCTCCAGGTACGTCAACCCTGTTGCAAATCTTTGTGTCATCAACAAAAAGACATACTTTTCCATTAATACCTTCTGCAATATCACTAATAAAAATATTAAAGAGAATGGGTCCAAGTACTGACCCCTGAGGTACCCCACTGGTTATTTCATGGAAAACTCACTGTCCCTTTAAAAATGTTTTTTTTTTTACTTTTTGTCCTTGTTTCCTGTCCCCCAGGGCGCTACCCGGACCCCCATACACCTTTTATGGCAAATATGTAGCATATATGCCCTCTTGGAGGGCACTCTAAAAAAACGAATTTTCAGCCCCATTGACTTGCATGGGGGTTCGGGTTCGGGTTCAGGTTCGGTCCCGAACAAATGGGATGTTCGGGTTCGGGCTCGAACCGAACTCGGGGAGTGTTCGGCTCATCCCTAGTCAGCATGAGGTCTGATTGCTGACCTGATGGCAGAGAGACGAAGCTCGGACCTCTAACTGACTGTGCTACTGTTCTCCCCTTCACATTATTTCCTGGAGGCGATCTGTCCACTTGCAGAAGTACAGCACCAGGTGAAAGCAGCAGTATACAGGCAATAGCAGTCCGACTTGCTGTTCACTGTGTGCTACCTGCAAGCTGCTTCTTAATGTGCCACCACCCCAGTGGAAGGAAGCTTGTGTCACTGCTACAGGGGCTGCCAGCACAAGCACCTACAGCAGCCAGAGTGACACTCCGTGGCTGAAAAAAGACCGTCCCAGAGGGAAAACGCCCTCTTACCCTCTGCGTCAGCCCACCCCATGTCATGTGGTATCAGACTGGACTCTATATTGGCTGGTCCCCTTCCCACACGACTTGGATGAAATCCCTATTGGAGTGACTTTGCCATTCCTTCCCTTAACAAAGAAAAATGGAGAATTTTTTTTTGGAAGGCTTTCCATTTTTCTCAGGGAAATTACAGACTGTTAAACATAAGGTTATAAACTACTAAACTACTGTTATAGACCGATTTAGCTGGGTAAGAGAGTAATATTTGGAAGAAGTCAGGTAAAAATGAGACCGTCCTGCTTAAGATCAACTATTTCAATAACTCAAGGATTTCAAATTTTGACAGAAATCTGTGAAACAATAGCTGTGAAGAGAAAAGAGCATCTTTATACAGGACAGCCATCAGAAATCATGGGGCCCCTTACTAAACCACTGGTCAGGGCCCCCCCTTCTGTCAGCTGCCCATTTCAATAAGCTAATTAAAAATATAACATTTTGCAAAACCTTATTTTACTGGGAATGGGCTAAATCCCTGGTGGTCCAGTAAGGGGATAAAAAGTGTACCCTGGTGCAAATCATACTAATGGATCCCTCCGTTATGAGCCAGAGTGCTCTGACTAGCCCCTGGATGCTGTGGCCCACAGGGAAAATTGCTGGTATCATGCTTGACCAGTCCTGGGTGACATGGAGGGGCCTTTACCTATTTGGCACTTAAGGTGCACATAAGGTTTGGCAAGAGCACCCTGGATCAACAGGACCCCTGAACATGTCATGGGCTGTCACTCCCTGATGACTGCCCTGCATTTATATAAGTATATAATTCACTTAAGGTGAATGTGACATGGCTTACAAAACATGGACGTTTTTGATACAGATAATTCCGCCTACACATTCTGCTACACAAACAGGTAACATATGTAAACTTGCTGAAAAATCTTCTAGTAAATAAGCATATACGTAGGTCTGAACATACTGCTGTGCCAGAAATCAGTGAAAAATTAGGCCTAGTGGTTTTCTTTCTCTCTGCAGCTGAGTAGGGATTATCGAAGCACTGATAAAGTCATCATGTCTCTGTTACTATCAGGGTTATTCAAAGAGATCCGAATTGCTTGAGAACGGTAACCGAACGCTGAAAATCAGCGTTCGGTTACCTTTCCTGGCCATTCGGCTATCCAGAGAGCAGGCAATTCGCCAAATCCTGGCGAATTGCCTGCACATTCGGTGCCTGTTCGGTGCTTGTTCGAGGGCAGTGAAATCCCCATAAAAAAGCAATGCTTCGGCTATTCAGAGAACACAAACCAGCAGTGAAAGGTTCCCGTAATGCCCTGCCATTCGGTGGTTTAATTCGGCAAGTTTATTCAGGTGAATCCCATAGGCTTCAATGTTAAAAATATTCCGGTTTCAATTCAATATCTAATAAACCGTTCATTATAAAATTCTGCAGTAAAGAGTCTCTTTATTTATAGATTTTTTAGGATATTTTAATCATTTTTTAGATTTTTTTTTTTAAAAAAGTCTGATCCTTTTTTTTTCAACTTTACTTATTTTTTCCGTAACAGCCCTCGTTATTAGCATTCCCCGGACCTCATATGTAAATTTCAGACATTTTCGCTTAGTAGTTTCTTTGCAAACAGTGTTTCACTTTTCAATCATTCAAGCAAACTGTTTTCCTAATTTATTCACTTCACTCTGTCTGCGGTCTCGGCTTTCTCGGCTTTTTCCGGCGGCCTCGCTGCGGGTGATCGGCTCCTGCTAGGGTTTTTCTGTGGTTTTCGGCAGGTTAATCCAGATGTTTTTGAGGGTTTTCGGCGTCCATTCGCCGGGTTTTACGGTTCGTTTCCGTCGGGTTTGCGGTAGCTTTTCCCTGCAATTCGGGGACCCTGTGGTGCTGGCTGAATACACCGCAGGGTCACCGAAATGGGATTGGCAAAAGGAACCGAATTGAAGAGACCGAAAAGTCACCGAACGTGCGGTGACTTTTCGAATCTCTTTGAATTACCCTGTATGTGTTCATCCTCAATGTCTGTAAAAGATATGGATTTTGACATACTTGTTTACTTGGCTACCCTAACTTATTAGTAAGCTTCAGATTGCAAGGATGTGCATTGTCACGTGCTAGGACTTTGCTATTGTAGGATATTTTCAGAAGTAAAGTCAAGCAGGAAGACAGGTGACTAAAGTATAACATGTGAACTCTATTTCTTATGACTCTATTCAACTGAGACGTTTATAGCTAGCCGCTAAGCTCAAACATCGATGCAAGCCTTTTTGTCCTTATTACTGGCTCAGATATAATATATTCAGTATTAGTGGCTCAGCTTGTAATGCTAAGGGTCTGCTAAAGGATACAAGCACACGAGCCACACACTGTGGCTGGCATTCCCCTGTGAAACCCACTAGACTCCCTGGAAACGCACATGATAGCTATTCACTATGGATTTGATACACAACCAGACCTTGCAGGACTGCACATTGCCCATAGACGTACAGCACAGAATTGTTTGTTCTCATTTACTTTGCTCTGTGTGGGAAAAGGCACTAGATCGCACCCGTCTCTTCTTTGTAGAATGAATCTCTCGAGCTGCACCCTTTCTATGGAACTCCCTCCCCCGTAACATTAGACTGAGGACTCTCCTCGTCTCTCCAGTCCTTCAAGAAGTCTCTGAAAACGCATTAATTTAGAGAAGCCTATCGGCTTACACCATGATTCCCCCACTGTACATTTCTTGCTCCATCTTCCCATTCAGCCCTCATGCACCTCGCTACTTCACATACCGTATTTAACCTCACCTAATGTGTCACTCTCTCCTCTTAGATTGTAAATTCCCGTGCAGGTTCCTCTCTCCTACTGTTCTGTGTGTGCAACGTGTATGTATATTTGTTATTCTGTCTCTCCCATTGTATTGTGCTACAGAATTTGTTGGCGCTTTATAGATACCTGTAGCTGTAATTGTAAGGTTTGCATTTTTTGACTTTTTTCAGCATCACCCGAGTCAAGATTCCTATTAATATTGTTTTATATTCACCAGGTCCCTGCTGCATTTGCACTTCCTATGTAAAGATGTAAAGTATAACTCGTGCGGTTTTTTAGGACCTGGGGCTTGGATGTTTACCCTGTTGTCTAGGATTCCCTTCAGGAGTAATCTGTACATAGTTTTGGTGAAAGGAGCAGCTAAAACTTTTGTATTATTTATTTTACTTTTAGGCTAATGTCAGACTAACGCAGTCTGAGCGCACTCTGCGTGCGTGCATAACAGACAGACGTACTGACGGAAGATATAGACACCAAACGGTCTGTTTTTATTGACGGACGTAGAACAAAAAAGGGAATTATGGGAAACCAAATTAATATGAAAAATTATACAAATTGAAAAACGATATGAAAAGCCATTTTGTGCGTCAAGGTGCTGCACGTCGTAAATGCGCTCCATCTGACATCTCCTCATCACTCACACAGAACGCTATGTGGATGTGGCACACTCTGAGCGTCCGCCTAGCGGTTTTATGTTCTTGCTTAACTTGCATCCGTTTGCCACGTGCGTTTTGTGTGTGCGCAGTTCGGTGCACACCTACTTCGTGTGTGGGTGTCTATTAATCGTGATTCTATGCTACAACGGACGTAAAACTGTGCGGCAACACGGACGCGATCACTGCGTTCTTCTGAAGCGGGCCTTACACCTCACATTTGTCATTGAATTTTTAAACGATTGCCATTTAATGCTAGTGACAACCTCCTATGTATAAATTACTGTGGGGTGGAATATTTGGGTCTGTGCGTACTGCAAATTTTAACACTACCTGACTTGTTACCTGACTACCTCGCTTGGTCTAATTTTCTTCAAAACACTTCCCCAGTTGAGTGCTGGAGTCCTCATCCTTTTTGGGAATCTATGGATGTAGTTGAATAATATGCTATTTTGAGTAATGGTTCCTATCTTGACTTTCCTTCATATTTTGCTGAATTCTTGAAATGGGTTATGGGTGCACCCCAGCGATCACTGCAACTGTTACTCAACGTAACTGCCTCTGTGTGACGTCTGTCACAAATCTCCTTGCTGAGCATTGAGGTATGTGCAGCACACTCTTCTCGGGAGCATTGAGCATATCTCTCTGTTCACTGTAATCTCAAAACACCTGTTAACCCTTTTTCAATCTGCATGTGTATGTTAAACCTAATATTCTCTTTGTTTTCCTTCAGATTCATCACTGATCAATGACTCTTCAGTTGGGTATCTAATGCTGAAAATGTGGTAGTGACTTTGATGGTTCACTGCTGGAGGCTAGTAGTACCATAATTGGCTCCTTGTTAGTGCAATTTTTTTCATCTGTGTAAACTTGGAGATTCTCCACATGTGAGGGATACATACATATGGAAGCAACGTAAGTCATGGTTTCTTTTTCTTTGTAGACATTTTTTGAGATAAACACCACACGGCATAAACAACAAAACTACTCATAATAGTAACACAAATAAATAGATTTTATTTGCCCAAAATTTGTATATATTAGTACAGAGCTTAATAAAAATAAGTCTGATTTGGCATTGCGTGGCTGATAGCTTACCGAAACACAGCATTATAAGCAGCAGGGCTGTTTAAACTGGACAAACTGACTTAGCTTAATCTAATTAGTAACAAACAGCATCAGCACTGTATGTGTATGAGTAGCAACTGTGACGTCTCTCTTAGTTAGATACCTTGCAGGTATTAGGTTTGGGTTTACTCGTTTAGTTGTTATTCCTGGGTGTCGGACAAAATCCCTACAGCCAGGTTCCCTAATGCCAACATCCTGACGGCCAACTTCCAGACAGGACAAGTGCCGGACATCACAACTTCCCTACATGGCCAACTTCCAGACATCCATAATCGGAGCGGCTAACCATAATACTAACACCCTAACCCTAGGTTTAGGGGTGTTAGGGCTAGGTTTAGGGGGGTTAGGGTTAGGACTAGGTTTAGGGGGGTTATGGTTAGTTTTAGGGGGGTTAGAGCTAGGTTTAGGGGGTTAGGGTTAGGGCTAGATTTCAGGGGGTTAGGGTTAGGTTTAGGGGGTTAGGGTTAGGGCTAGATTTAGGGGGTTAGGGTTAGATTTATGGGGTTAGGGTTAGATTTAGGGGGTTAGGGCTAGATTTAGGGGGGTTAGGGTTAGGGCTAGGTTTAGGGGGTTAGGGTTAGGGCTAGATTTAGGGGGTTAGGGCTAGATTTAGGGGGGTTAGGGATAGATTTAGAGGGGGTTAGGGTTAGGGCTAGATTTAGGGGGTTAGGGCTGGGTTTAGGGGGTTAGGGATAGATTTAGGGGGTTAGGGCAAGGGTTAGGGCTAAGTTTAGGGGGGTTAGGGTTAGGACTAGGCTTAGGGGAGTTAGGGTTAGGACTAGGTTTAGGGGGTTAGGGAGTAGGGTTCGGGTTAGCCGCTGGGATTTTGGTTGTCTGAAAGTTGGCCGTCAAGGAGTTGTCTGTGTAGGGAAGTTGGTAGTGTAGGGAAGTTGGCTGTCAGGGAGTTGTCTGTGTAGGGAAGTTGGCCGTCGGGAGTTTGGCATTAGGGAACCTGGTTGTAGTGATTTTGACCCAAACCCGTTATTCCTCTCTCTGTCCTATTGACACTGACCCACAAAGGCCTGTGTTTCTTAGCCCTTCTGAGATACTATCCACTTAATCTAATTTGGCAATAGTATTTTTTTTATTTTTTTTTGTACTGAAAAATATATGTATATTTCTTTTTCTATTTAATATTAGTATTATTAGGTTAATTTTTATATGGGAGGTCTATAAAAATCATCACAATAAAATTGCCACTGTATATTCAGCAAAGTTGGTAACAACAGTGAGCCAGTAATAAGAGCATAGATTCAGTTTACTCTTTTTATAGAATATAGAAAGAAAAAGACAACCACTGGAGCTGCTGATATGGTGGTCCACTGGTGTGACCCTTTTACTTGAAACGGAGACACAGTACACAAATGTTTCGAGGCTCAGGCCCTTTCTCAGTGCAATACACTCCATGAGCGTGTACTGAGGAAGGGGATGAGCCCCTATACCAGGGGTCCGCAACCTTGGCTCCCTGATGTTTTGGGAACTATATCTCCCAAGATCCTCATTCACCCATTAGGCTGACTGAGCCACATGGGAAAGGTAGCTCCCAAAACATCAGGGAGCCAAGGTTGCTGACCCCTACCCTATACGTTTGTGTACTGCTTATCTGTAAGTAAAAGGGTCACACCAGTGGACCAACATATCAGCAGCTCCAGTGGTTGTCTTTTTCTTTCTATTTTCTGTGCCAGCTATTGCCTGCTTATTTAGGTACACAGGTGGGATTCTCCCACTGTTTGCGCTGCTGCAGAACAGCTTTTGTGTCTTTTTTTTTGGGGGTGTCACAGATATCCTACCCTGGGGTTAATATTCTGTAAATGATCAATGCTTTTTACAGAAGAAGAATGGTGGAGTTTCCTTTTTTGGATAGCCTGTTCTCACCATAGTGCGATTTTATCATTGCTTGCAATAACAGTTTACTTACAATTTACAGTCAGTAGTTACTAGCATGTGAGCATAATAGGTAAGGTTGCCGAAGACTGGCAAACACCGCCGAACACCGCCGAACACCGCCGAACTGCAGTAAACAAAAACTGGAACTCTGCTATTCTTCAAATAGGTGTTTAAACCAATATCGATGCATTAACAAATGTGTAAATAACAAAAAGACCTTTAAAAATATATAATAATGTCTGTTAAAGAATTAAAAAAAGCCTTTTAAAAAAAAATTCGAATCAAAAATTTCATCTAAAAAATACAAAAAGGTGTTCCAGAAAAGAAGTAAAAAAGCTTTTTGCTGAAAATTAAAAGAATAAATGGTTCAATAAAAAATGCATATAAACGGTAATAATTTTTTACATTGAATCCAATGGGATTCGACTTTTTAAACCTGTCAAACGGAATCTTTGAAAATCAGGGCTTTCAAAAATATATATTTGAGTTACTTTTAGCAATTTGCAAAGTGCAACGAGAGCAAACAGAAGATAAATCTAAATCAAATCAATATTTGATGTGACTACCCTTTGGCTGCAAACCAGCATCAACTCTTGCACTTGCACACTCTGTACACTTGCAGTATTTGTAGGATCAGAATCAGGTGTATGATTATCCAATTATACCAAAAGGTGTTAATGATCATCAATTTCATATGTAGGTTGAAACATATTAATTAATGGAAACAGGAACAGCTCTGCTACTAATGTGAGGTTGTGGAGGACAGTTTCATGTCACAAGAAATCCACCATGGCAAGACTGAGCACAGCAACAACACACAAAGTAGTTCGATATTGCATCAGCAAGGTCTCTCCCAGGCAAATATTTCAAAGCAGATTGGGTTTCCAGATGTGCTGTTCAAGCTATTTTGAAAAAGCATAAAGAAACAGGCAATGCTGAGGACCGTAGATGCAGTGGTCAGCCAAGGAAACTTAATGAAGCAGATGAAAGACACATCATGTTTACTTTCCTTCAACATTGAATGATGTCCAGCAAAGAACTGGCAGAAACCAGCAGGACCCACGTACACCCATCTGTTGTCTGGAGTGGTCTGGACAGAAGTGGTCTTCGTGGAAGAACTGCAGCCAAAAAGCCATATTTCTGATGCGGAAACAAGGCTAAGCGACTCAACTAGGCAGGAGAACATAGGAACTGGGTTGCAGAAAAATGTCAGCAGTTGCGCTGGACTGAGGAGTCAAAATATGCAATATTTGGCTGGAGTAGGAGACAGTTTGTTTTCCGGAGGGCTGGAGAGCAGAATAATAGTGAGTGTCTGCAAGCAACAGTGAAGCATGGTGGAGGTACCTTGCAAGTTTGGAGCTGCATTTTTGCAAATGAAGTTGGAGATTTGGTCAGGATTAATGGTGTCCTCAATGCTGAGAAATACAGGCAGATACTTATCCTTCATGCAATACCATCAGGGAGGTGCCTGATTGGTCCCAAATGTAATCTACAGCAGGACAATGACCCCAAACATATTGTCCCCAATGTCATTAAGAACTATCTTCAGCATAGAGAAGAACAATGAGTCCTGGAAGTGATGGTCTGGCCTCCACAGAGCCCTGATCCCAACCTCATTGAGTGTGTCTGGGATTGATTACATGAAGAGATGGAAGGATTCGAGGCATCCTATATGCACAGAAGATGTGTGGTTAGTTCTCCAAGAGGTTTGGAACAACCTACCTGCTGAGTTCTATCAAAAACTGTGTGCAAGTGTACATAGTACAACTGATACTGTTTTGCAGGCAAAGGGTGGTCACACCAAATTTTGATTTGGGTTTCTCTTCTGTTCTTTTTGAAAGCATTCTTACTTTACAGCATCTTTTTCCACACCTGCCTTGAACATTTGCACGGTACTGAATACATATATATATATACAGTTGTGTTCAAAATTATTCAACCCCCAATGCTGTAAAGAGTTTTAGGGAATTTAGTGTACATTTGTAATTGTATTCAGAATGAAATCCTACAAGGACTTTTTAAAGAACCATATGCAACTAAAATGACATCAATTGGTTTTGTAATACAGTAGTAAATGTTTCTTTTGTGAATTCTTCATTGACACAATTATTCAACCCCTTAAAGACTACCACTCTGAAGAACAGAGGTTCATTCAAGTGTTTTCAATCAGGTATTGAAAACACCTGTGGATGTCACGGAGCAGCAATAAAGCATAATAAGCACCAATTAGGCAGCATTAAAATGACTGTGATACTCAGCTCCTTCTAGACGTTTACTGGTGTGGTTACAAACATGGTGAAGTCAAGAGAATGGTCCAGGAAGACAAGAGAAGAGATGATTACTCTTCACAGGAAGGGCAATGGCTATAAGAAGGTTGCAAAGATGTTAAACATACCAAGAGAGACCATAGGAAGCATAATTCGCAAATTCAAGGCAAAGGGCACTGTTGAAACGCTACCTGGTCGTGGCAGAAAGAAGATGCTGACTTCGACTGCTGTGCGCTACCTGAAGCGTAGAGTGGAGAAAAGTCCCCGTGTGACTGCTGAGGAACTGAGTAAAGATTTGTCAGATGTGGGTACTGAAGTTTCAGCTCAGACAATACGGCGCACACTGCGTAATGAAGGCCTCCATGCCAGAACTCCCAGGCGCACCCCCTTGCTGTCTCCGAAGAATAAGAAGAGTCGACTGCAGTATGCCAAAAGTCATGTGGACAAACCACGACGTTTTGGGATAGTGTTCTGTGGGCTGATGAAACAAAATTAGAACTGTTTGGGCCCATGGATCAACGCTATGTCTGGAGGAGGAAGAACAAGGCCTATGAAGAAAAGAACACCTTGTCTACTGTGAAGCATGGCGGGGGGTCAATCATGCTTTGGGGCTGTTTTGCTTCTGCAGGTACAGGGAAGCTTCAGCGTGTGCAAGGTACCATGAATTCTCTTCAGTACCAGGAGATATTGGATGACAATGTGATGCAGTCCGTCACAAACCTGAGGCTTGGGAGACGTTGCACCTTTCAACAGGACAATGATCCCAAGCATACCTCCAAGTCCACTAGAGCATGGTTGCAGATTAAAGGCTGGAACATTTTGGAGTGGCCATCGCAGTCACCTGACTTAAATCCGATTGAGAACCTCTGGTGGGACTTAAAGAAAGCAGTTGCAGTGCGCAAGCCTAAGAATGTGACTGAACTGGAGGCTTTTGCCCATGACGAATGGGCGAAGATACCCGTAGATCGTTGCAAGACACTTGTGTCAAGCTATGCTTCACCTTTAAAAGCTGTTATAACTGTAAAAGGATGTTGTACTAAGTACTAAGATTGAATGTCACTGGGGGGTTGAATAAAACTGATAATGATGTGAGCACAGAAAAGACATTTGTGGTTATTTCATTATAAATGTTATGTTATATTTGTCTGACCTACACGTGCCTCTTTGATTTAATTGTAAGCAAGATGACTGAATTATCAAAATCAATGTCAAACTGCCCAAAACACTCAATTTCAGTGGGGGTTGAATAATTTTGAACACAACTGTATATATATATAATGAGAGAGAGAGACATTACCATGAGATTCTCATTAATTGAATTTCCTGTGCGTTCTTTGTTGCTGCTCAAATACCAGTGCAAACATTTTATCACAAAATGTTCGTTTAACTACCCTTGAAAACCAACCCAAATGCAAGTTGCTACTAATATAATGTTACTCTATAAACAAGTGAAATAGAGGTAGTTTAAACTTGCACTTGTAGATTTACTCTTTGTTAACATAACATCTGAAGAGGAAAATACACTGCGGTCTGGATAGCTGACAACAGCAACATCAAAAGCTAATTTCATATAGCAAAAGAAAGCAAGGTCTGTGTATTTGATAAATATGTCATCTAAAGAAACAGAGGTGATGGAAAATTGCACAGCAGTAGTTTATTGATGTTTAGCAAGGTGGGGAGCGAGAGACTAGTAAAGCTTTTGGGATAATGCCAGTGGTATGTTTAATGGAATGTTTAAGGTTACTAATGGAAGCGCCACTGCCTTCTGACAGTTAAGAATCCGTAAACCAACAACACTAATAGCCATCCAGGGACTTGTTTAATGTGAATGATGATGTCTTTAATGTCCAAAAGAGTTAGTCACCTGTAGAAACAAAGTGATGTATTGACAGCGACAGGTGTCACTTGACTTGTTGCCCAGTAGATTAAGTGTTTGTAGACAAGACACCCAAAGAATCTACTGTACCACAAATGGTTTATCATTCCTTTGCCATATGCATTTTATATAATATACTATGGGCCCTATTACATTCTTCACGCAAAAACGCACGCACAACGCATGAATTTTTGCGCAAAAACGTTAAACGTTAACGCGTGTAAATCAACGCTGGTATTACAATCCGTGCACATTTTTTCATCCGTCAAAAAATAACGCGTGTAAAACGGACGCACAAAAACACTCGCTCAGAAACGTTGCGCACAGAAATCAGTGTGCGGACTGTTTTTTTCATGTGATTCAGCCAATCAGAATTAAGAACCACAATTGTCTCACGTTAAGTTTTTGCGCCTGTCAAAGTCAATCTGCGTATATATGCTGCAGCAATAATAAATGCACACACAACCTCTCAAATTTATTGGTTTGGTATGCGTAGAATGTGTAACTATACTTTGCTGCGTATTTTTTTTTGGGCTAGTGTATTTGGTTTCGGCCAGGTTGATAGAATTTGCCATTAACACCAGTTGCTAAAATTATGCGCGCAAAGGCTGTGCGTTACAAACTGCGCATAGATTGTAATACCATCTGCATACCAGCGCACAAACGCATTTGCGCTCACAATGTTAAGTATAGGATGCGTGAAGTACAGTAATCTCGCGCAGCGTTCACGCAGGTTCACCTGCGGTAGACGTATATGTTCCAAATGAAAAATTGGAAGATACTGTATATCCCAAAACTGAAAATAAAACAGAGTCAAGCTTCAGCAAGCCTCTATATTAAATAACACAGTCTGTATACGATCCCATGCCTTTTGTCCATCATGGCAGTTATGGACTTAGTAATGATTTTTCCATCACTCATCCATCATTTCAGCTATCGACTTATCTATGAAAGCAATACAACAGAAGGCATGGTCACCCAAGCATCAGAACTATATATGAGCTTTTATTTAGGACATCGGGAATACAACGTTTCGGCCTCCATATAGAGCCTTTCTGTGAAGGTGAAACATCATGTGATTGTTGTTTTAAATAAAATCTCTTAAATCATTCCTAGGCTTCAGTGCCCAGCCATTCTGCTGTGTTGCTTTGAAAATTGGAGAGTACGGCTGCCATGGGGCACAGGGGCACCTTGCGGAACAGTTCCTTCATTAGGCGAGTGCATCGACTTAATCATAATCTATGATTATGTCCATAACTGCAGTGATGGATGAAACTGATGTTTTCTGTCAAGTGGTTGGAGATAGCTTTTTTTTTGTTTTCTTCCAAGTGTTTTTTGGAGAGCAACGTTCCCTGAGCACCTGTGATATTTGGGTGAATTAATCCACCTTGTTATTAAGCTCTATTCAGGATGCTCTATGTTGTTCTATGTACTAAAATGACTCAAGCTTATAGGATTTTTGTCCTTTGCTTCAAATTATTGCAAGTTCCACATGGGAATGATCTTTAATGATAGAAATCTTTATCTCTATGGCAAAAAGTCATCTATGTACGGTCATATAACAGAACATTCTAAGTATCTATCTTTACAAAGAGCCAATTGAAATACTTCAAGGAATCATTTAGAATGCGGAGCACGGAGCATCATAAGAGGGTTAAAAAGCCATTTCCTGTTTCCCGCTGACGTCGCATTCTCTCTGTAGCTATGTTTTTTTTATCAGGAACTGTCACTCAGCTCTAAAATTTGTGATGTAATTCCAAGATGGCCACCTTCGCACCAACACCCTAAGTGATACTGCGGCTTGATTACAGTAAACTAATGTCAGATTTTGCAGCCGTTTCATAATGAATTACAGACCGAATATTTTAGCTGACAGTGCCAGGTTTACCAATCATAAGATCTGTAATAGGTGGAAGTTAACTAGCTGCAATTATCTTATGATAGCAATCTTCTTTTTTGTTAAAAAAGGTGTATAACTGACATTTTTAGGACATCTCACCTATCTCTTTAAGAATCTTTAAATACATCTAAAATATATAAATCATATTCTGGGTGTGTACGTCTATATATCTCTTTAAATACAGAGATGTCAATTACCAGGCCTCTCGGAGGGCTCAGAAATGGGCTCAGTCACTGATAGAAACATCAGCTCAGGCTGGAGAAGATGATCACAACCTCACAACCTTCTCAAGCATTGTTGAGTTTTTTCCTACCACAAACCCAGATGGAGACTTGGCTTGGCTCCTGTTCAGAGTAGTCAGTGTATATTCAAATTCTATTTATCGCTACAGCAATATTTGCGTATGCCACCCTTTAGGCAAATATCTGCATTATTAACGCTCATTTTCATGATCATATTGTGACTACTTGATCGCCTACTTTGTGAAACCTGCTTCTCCCTTTGCCTTGTCGACTCCTTCCATATGTTTTTTTATTTCATCGCATCCCCGTCTCTTTATGTTTCTCCAAACTACGTGTATCCACCGGAATTGTATATATTCATTCTGCATGGTGTAGTTTTTTCATCTGGCAGACTTCCAGTCATGCAGATTTTGGTGACAACGGGCAGTAAAAAAAAAAGAAAAATGAAAAGAATAAAGAAAGCTCAAACTTTTGTTGCTTTAAAGCTTCAGTATAAATAGAGTTCTATAAACCCAAGCTGAATATAGCGTGCGCTGTTCATGTGCACACTGGGTGGCCAGTGAGAAAATAATTACCGAACTTCTTATCCAATTATCTTTCAGAAATCTAGACTATACTAAATCTCTGATTAATGATCTGGATTAAAAAAATTTAAACATTGGAAATTCAGCGTATGATATTTTCTCTGACAGCCTTGGCATGTGATATACATTGGCTTGCCGATTCCAGATTCCATGCGCATTCTTGGATAATACCAGGTTATTATCTAAGGTAATCTTTTGATTGAAGGTGAATTAAAAGGTCAACCTAAGGCAGTTTATCAGGGAAGGGCACGTTTGATGTGAGGAGATGTGACCACAGATAAGACTCATACAGGAAAGTAAATCCATTCTATGTAAAGGGAAATTTGAACTGAGTACTTAGGAACATCTCAGATAAAGCAAAGTCACTTTATTAGTACCAAAAGACATATGTTCATGAGAAAAAGTGATTTTACAGTCTAGTAGCACCACACAGTTATCTTGGACAAAGCTCCCTGAAAAATTTAAGGTATATTGTTAGGTTCTGTTATCTATAACATTAATAAAAACACTTCCTTAATATAAATCCACAGAGATATAACCAAGGCAAGATTCCCTATCAATTGCCTTGTATTCATGGTAAATCTTGGCATATGCGCCCTGCCCGTTCCTTTTTAGCTTGGGTATAGTGTTGGCCATACAGAATCAGCACGTGTTTTGTCAGACAGATTACAAAGAAACGTTCTCTTGTTTCACTTGTTTCATGTTTATCCCAACTCAAGATATGGAAGTAATTATTGCTAACTGTGTACTAAAACATGGTGCTCATTTTTCCTGTCTGCTAGGGAAGAAAGTCAATATTTGTCCAGTTGAGAAGTGAATCTGCCAACCTAGAGGTTTATACAGGTGTTACAGTTGGTGCAAGAACCGAACGAGCTACCGTAACTCTAAAAAAAACATTCAAAGCTCTTTCCAGGAGTCCTGGGTACGTCAGTTGAGTAACATGGATTTTGACACTAGCAGATGTGTCTATATATCCTCAAAAAGATGGTACTTTCTACATCAGGGGTCAAGAACCTTGACCCTCCAGATGTTTCGGAACTACATTTCCAATGAGTTTCAGCCAATCTAATAAGTGGCTGAGCATCACGGGAGATGTAGTTTCGAAACATCTGGAGGGCCAAGGCTGCTGACCCCTGTTCCCTACAGTATTTTAGTTTTTGAAGTTAGTTTTTCATTTAAAACAGCACTGGTCACAATGTCAACAACTATTGCACAGTCATCAAGAACGGCAGCTATTGTATGCAGGTTTTTATTGTCCTATCCATCCTAGGTAGAACTCCAACAATAGCAGTGACAATTCAGTGTTAAATACATCAAAGATATGTTATTAAGCGTATCTATTTTTTTTCTCTCTCAACAGATTCACTCTGAAAGTTCCTCTGTTTCCACGAATGTGGACGCCGTAATTCAATGCTAAACATGTGGACTGGCGAACAAGTTTCAGCTTTCTGAACATATGCTGACCATGTAGAAACTCATCTATCTGTGCCAGTGCAAGACTCGAGTTGCAACACTAAGCAATTAAACATTTTACACGCATGTTATGTGCCTGAGAAACTGGCTTCTGCATGCTGCTCTTTTTATGTAATTTTACGTATTTATTGTGTATTTTACCATAACTTCAATTCTTTGACACGTTACTATTTATGAGGAGTGTTGAAACATGAATCTCAGTTGACGACTGTTCATTAACCCTCTCGGGTGAATTTTGTTTTTACAATGCATGCAGTTGCATTTGTTCTGCATGTTTGACCCTAAATAATTATTTTGTGGGCGTAAATGTTCATTGCCATGTACATACTTTAGCTGAACATTTACTGCATTAAATCTTTCTGTTTGCTCAACGGACCATAATCTTCATATTTGATTAATCTAAAAGATAATAAAAAGAGTAATTGGTGATCAATAAAAAAAATAATCATGGAATCAGTAATATGTAATTTATGCAGAGCATAGTCAAGCGTACCAAAAGATCTGACAGGGATTTTTTTTTTTTAAATTTAATACAAAAAAGTTTATATAAATATTTTGAAGGGGAACTAATCTAAAATAATTATTAAAATTAATTATAATATAAAATGATTCCTATTTTTAATTAGACAGATAAGTATCCTTTTGGCATAATGAAGCAATCAAAAATCAGTGCTACAAACCCAGATAAATTACATTCCATCCTACAACCAACTTAGATAATTACTGTCTGTATTTCAGAATTCTGCTGAAAGAATTTGATATTAGGGGCGAAAGAGATAGCCAATCAGACCACTTGTTAAAAGCATGCACCATTAGAAGTTTCACCTTTATAATGAGCCTTTCAAAGACAAATGTTGATAGATTGTATGGAAAAGTTACGGTATATTTCATTAAACTGTAATAATTTGTCTCAATATGAATTTTAAGTGATTTACCCCTGAGGAATCTTTTGATGGAATGTGAAGAACGTTTTAAGCCGTTGATATTAACACTTCAAAGTACATTATTATTACCTTACTGAAAGAAATATGATATGATACACTTTAGAGCTTGTATTATACAAAGAAAACATTCTTTTGCGGGAGCTTTTATTTGCAGAGCTGCCAGGAGAGGCAAAGTGTAAAAAGTGACACGATCAAAGCAGAGCAAGTGTTTGATAATTTTCCCTTACCTTTAGCCCGGACCATCCAGACTACTAGTTAGAACGGAGTTGTATTATCCTTAAATCAGATCCACGGTTGAAATCAAAGTGCCATAAAAATGGAGTGACCTTGGCTAAATTTGCGTCTTCCATTGGGACAGTCAGTTCAGGAAACGCGAGACTTAGATAGAAAAATCCAACAACGCTGACATGTGCGCAACATCACGGCATCCACCTATTGACCGTCATTGCCCACAATAGTCACCCAATTTGTATCAAACTTTAAAAACTGTAACACAAAGAAAACAAATTCCAGAGGCAATCCAATTCTCCAAATTCTATTGGTGGTTCAGTGGTAGTATTCTCAAAAATATTTCATGAAAAAATAATAAAGAACGTGCATACAAGTGAAGTCCAATATTCCTTTCACTGCCAGTCTGCCTTGTCCAAGAGCTGTCAGAAGTTAGCAGTGCTTCATTATATAACTGTGGCTTAATAACATGCGTGTGTCTGGAGGCATGTCCTTTTCCCCGACACATGAAAGATCATTGCACATTTTCACCTCGCCTGGTCAATCCTTACAAGTAAAATTAACGTTCTCTCAATTTCCTTTTTTAGTTCAGTCAGACATGCAGAGATCTTCTGGTGAATCCTCTTCTACGCAGTTTTTCTTTTTTTTAAATTTTGTTAATATGTTGGTGTTGGGTGGTAGAGGCTTAAGAAAAAAAATGCTTCTTAGGATAGCAAGAATCTCTTACTGTAGGATTAATTATTTTTAGCAGTAGTCTAGTGTTTAATCTTTCTCCTTCTCTCAGCCACCCAGAACCTTGCTAAGAGGAGGAAAGGAGTTGCTCTTGAAGGAAGGGCTGGAGGTGGGAGGGTGATTGTGTTTGTATATACATATATATAAAAGTGTGTATGTGTGTGTGTGTAAGGTTTCTGACTTTTTCTCTGGGTTTAATCTTTTCTCACTAACTCCTCCTGCTGGCCAATATCAGGTTACTAAAAAAAAATTACAAGTTTAACCACTTCACTGCTAGAATTCCTAGGATCGCTCGTCTGTATATAGTCACCGAGTAAATTACCCTTTAATCTATCATGGTGCTCTAGCGAGTGCTAATAAGGAACAAACTGACTTAATGATATTAACAGGTTTATTGGATCAAATGAAAAACTCCCTAATGGCATTGTGTATTGTGGGGTGAAATGAGGGACCGAAATGTACACATCTGCCTAACCATCTCTATCTATTTATCTGTTTATTTCTACCTCTATTATATTACATGTTAGATGTGTGTACAGTATATGTATGTTTCTACATGGAAGTGAAAGTCATCGTTCTGTCCAAATGTGCATACATTCCTGATGTACAGTGACAGAAAGATTTGTCTCGTTGACATAGGAGATGTCTCCCAGCACTGTTCTCTCCATCAGCTGTAACAAAAGCAAGGGTGATGTGAGATCAGTGATATGGATTTCTACACACTTCCCTGCACTTCCATCCATGTACACTAACGTAGTCGCAGTGTCAAATTGTACTGAAATTCACAATGCTGTAGTTAAGTGAACAATTCTAAATGTATTTTCTGTTAAAGTTTTAAAAATCTGTATTTATATTTGGCGTGGATTAAAACATTTCCTATAAAGTGTCAATCTTTAACAATTGTTCATAAAAAAATAAAATGTATTTCCTTCCTGAAATCAACTTTTCCATATTTGATTTTCCATTTTGCTCTAAGCTACGCCTACAGATTCTCTTTTTTAACACTATTCACGTTACACTAAAAATAGAACACCCTGAAACGCTATATATAAGGCTAGGGTCAGACGAACGCATTTTCGCGTTGTCTGTGAAAAAGTGCGTTCGAACGAATGGACGCATTTTTTCACGGAGTACGCGATAGCGGTCATACGATGCGCATTTGCGTTCGTGATTTTGTACGGATCATCAATAAAACACTTTTTGCATCTGGACGTTATGTAGGCTGGACATTAGCAGTGTCTGACATCTCCAAATCACGCACACACGCCGCTAGCGGACGCACCGCACTCTGTACGACCGTACTAGCGGTTTGACGTTCTCGACAAAATGCGTTCGTTTGCCACTTGCGTTGAGCAGCCGGACTTTCGTGCGACCGTACTTCGTATATTGGCCGTCATTGCCCGTCATTTGCTGCTAGTGCGGCCATAATTAAGTGCGCCAGAACGCACGTTTAAAGTGCGCTAGTCTGACCCCAGCCTTAATCACCTTAAAATATCTCTTTGATATACAGGGTTATTCAGAGAGAGGTGAAAACCAGGAGAATGACTGAAGAAGGGAAAATTCTAGGTCAAAATAGCTGATTTGGAAAGTGAGATAAATGGGAGAATTTTTCTGGTTTGGCTATTTTGACCTAGATTTTTCACTTCTCCAGTCATTCTCCTGGTTTTCGCCTCTCTCTGAATAACCCTGTATGTTTCTACTCAGTACAGACAACACAAAGGGGTTAATCATCAGGGTTAAGGCGTTGGCAGTTTACCAGTTTCTCGTATTATAATCGTGCCAGTTTTCAGATAGGTCAGGCCTTGTTCTAACTCACCTGATAGGACTTGCCCTTTCCAGCCTGTGGGGCACAGAGTTTGTACCTTTTCTCATTTCACACTCCTTGTTGTTTTCCTTGGAGTGGAGATCAGGAAATCCTGGGATGTCACTATTCTCCCCCAAGGGAAATACAGAAATACATAGGACTATACATTCGTATTACATGCATTAATTACATGTATTAAGTGCCAGTTTTTCAGGCGTAAACATTGTTTCTTCAAAAACATTTTACATATGTTTAAATGTCGCTCAATCATGCTTCATCTGTTTATAAAATTGACAGTGGTATATGGTTAAAAAACATTTAATGATTTATATATACAAAACAAATCTCTTTCTTAATTGGAATTTTTTTATTAGATATAGTATAAGTACAAATCATGATGCCAGTCCTTCGAAATACTGTACAGCAGGGATCGCAAACTCTGGCCCCCCAGATGTTTCTGAACATTACCTTCCATAATTCATTGGCCATTTATTACATTCAAAGAATTCTGGGATTTGTGTGAGATCCCTGCAGTAGAGCATAGATGAGTGAAATACACATAAAAGGTTATTCAGAAAGGGCCAGTGTTGCAGCACGACAAACACTGGCACTTCACGGAAATAGAAGCTTTACAGTGCAGCTTCTATTGTCACTCATGCCAACATTTGTCAGTGTTGCAACACTGGTGCTTTGTGTAAAACAAAACCCTTATAGTGTTCATATGTGATACATAAGATCAAGGATGATATGCAGATACCAAAAATCTGTAACACGTTCATCAGAAAATTAAAGTAATTGAACACTGTTTACGCCATAGAAAATGGTAAAAGATATTTAAGAAAAGTAAAGAAAGTAGTGTTTGTGTGAGGACTGGGAGCCCCATTTTCTGTTATCATCAATAATGTTAAAGAATTGAATCAATTCCAAGAAAAAAAATGCATAAGAAATTAACCGTCAGCTCAAAAGAAGTGACCACGCTATTGTTGTTCAAGGAAAAGTCTCCTGCTTTTTATAATAAATGATAGGAAGAAATGATTTGGTTACGAATTATTAAGTCAGGCGTTTTTTTTCTTTTTTCCATTGAAGGTGTTTGTTTATTGTACTCTGCCTTGAAAAAAATAACAGAAATAAATAATAATGCAGTACAGTAATAAAAAGAAAAAAGGAATCAATAAAAAAAAGTTGCATGTACAGAATAAAAATTAGAACCAGAAACCAACAGTGGATAAGGCAGATAAAACCCAACAATCTTAAATGGGAACAGGTAGTTACCGAAAGTGGACCGACGTCCCCCCCCCCCCGACGTCACCCCTCCAGGAAATCAGTCTACAGGATTCAGGAGATCGAGTTTGTATCCAAAATTAACCAAAACCTAACTAACCACAACCACGCCATGCTGGCAGATAGCAGATAGTTTTCGACCTGTGTCTGAGCCCTACATATGGGAAAGTGGGAACATGAGTCTTACATATGCATGACTATGCCTTGGTATTTTTGATGTAAAGATGTTCTTTCTGTCCATGTAGCTACAATGTGATATTATCTGAAATGACGGATGGTACCTGGTTGCCTACCGGTTATGATATTTGTACTGCTGCATATCATAATAATAATAAAAAAATTCGAATACAAAATGAACCAAAGGTTCCTCGGAGGAGGCACCATCCCTGTCACTTTGCGGGACATGTCATCCAATAATCTGAAGTCAGTTAACCAGTCTGATATGGCAGATATAGGGGGAATCTTGTCAGACATCCACCTAGCCATTAGGAGAAGTGAGGAGATCGATAGAACATGTGCCAGCAACTGTTTTTGATGCAAGGCGGAAGACTTAGGGAAAGGCTGAGCATAATCTCCGGGAGGGGATCTATAGTGCTGCCCAGAATGTTTGAGCTTAGTTGTGCAACCTCCTTCCACCATTCCACCAATCTAGGACAGTCCCACCAAACAAGTACGAGCCCCTCGCCTCCCCACATCTCCAGCAAGTAGACGATGATCCCGGGGTAATCTGGCTTTCCCTGTCAGGTGTCAGATACCATGTGTATAACAACTTTTTGCTGGCTTCCCCCAAAGACACACATCGGAATTTCTGGCTATCTCCCGAAAAGCTGGCCGGCCACACCTCTGTTGCAAACTCGCTCCCAACATCCCTCTCCTATGCCGTCTGGAAACCCTAACGTTTGATCGGTGAAGAGAAAAGTTAGCTCCTATAGCATAAGGGTATAAGTTCCTTCCTGTCCGTCGTCTGGGAATACTTTAATTAGAATGGGGACAAAAGAGATACAGTGTTCAGGAGTTACCCCCCAAGCCCCATGTCATGAGCCAGGATTACAATTGTCTGTAGGAGAACCAGAGACAGGCCGGGGCTGAAAATTTGTCAACCAGCTGGGGAAAACGACCAAGGCCCTCCGGTGTCACCAGGTGGTAAACACGGGCTACAGAGCAGTGTATCCAAGGATCTGGGTTAAATTCTGCTATAAAGTAATGGAAGGAGGAAAGGGGGGATGACATAGGAAGAGGATGGAAATTGATCAGTTTGGAAGCATTGCTATCCCAAAGTTTGAGCCGTAATGAGGCAAAAGCAGGGATGGGAGGCAGGCACAGGGCGCATGCTCCTAGGTAGCCACAGCACAATACTAGGATCGTGGGGAAGGAAGGAAGGACAGAGAAACAAGTCTAGTTCATTGGGGACCTGAGGGGCCCAACAGAAGGAGTTGGAGGTGTGCCAGCAACAAAGCCGAGTGGTAGAGGCAGATGTCAGGGACCCCCATACCACCCCTGTCCCTAGACTGATGTAATAATGCGAGTTGCACTCTCGGCCTCTTACCTCTCCAGATAAACCTGGAGAGAACCATTTGGAGGGTCCAGAGGTAGCCCCTTGGCAAGGAAAGGGGCAAAGCCCTAAAGAGGTAGAGCAGTTTTGGGAGTAGAGACATCTTCAAGGTAGCCATATGTCCCACCCAGGACACCTCCAACCCAGACCAGCCATGACAAAGGTGATTAATCTCAGAGAGTAAGGGTTTGTAGTTAAAGTCAAACAAATCAGAGCGCAAGAACGGCGTTTGGACCCCTAATTATTTAATTTGGGAAGATCTCCAATCATAGAGGAAGCCAGCGTGCAAAGGGGTCAGATCCTCTGGTGGTATCAAATACGGGAGCACTGGGGAATGGGATCGCTTAACATTAATCATGTGAAAGGATGCTCTGCCTTGTTCCTCCAGGAGGAAGTGCAAAGCAGGAAGGGACAAAGAGGGATCTGACAATAACAATAGTATATTGTCCGCATAAAGACTCACTTTACTCTGCAAAGAAGGACCCATATCCACACCCGGATCTTGGCGGACTGACGGATGGCCTAGACAAGATGCTCTAATACCAACACATAAAGCAATGGCGAGAGCGGGCACCCCTATCTCGTCCCATTGGATATTGTGATCTCCCTTGAAGCAAAGTCAGCATGCAAAACCTTTGCCTTGGAGCAGGTATATAATGAGAGGATAGCAGTCACAAACGGGCTGGGAAAATGAAATTAAAGGAGCACATGCTGGAGGAAAAGTCAATTGACCCCATCAAATGCCTTTTCCGCATCTAAGGACAGCAGTAATGTCGGTTGTCGCGAGCGAGTAACCTGGTCCATAAGGGAAAGGTTTTAAAGTGTTATCCGGCCCTTGTCTTTTCTTGATAAAGCCCACCTGGTCATCTGCGATCAGTAGTGGCATCATGTCCGACAATCGATTCGCTGTAATCTTGGCATACAAATTAGTGTCAACATTCAACAAGGAAATGGGCCTGTATTGGGAGCATACCTGGGATGGTACAGTCATCTTGGGGAGAGTCACCACATCAGCATCCAGCCAATCCCTAGGTGGGTGGCCAATTACAAACACACAGTGATAAAATGGGAGCAAATTGGGAGTAAGGACGACCACAAAGCATTTATAATGTTTTGCGGTAAGTCCGTCGGGGCTTACCTTCCGGTAGAGACCCCAAGACGTCAGCTCCAGCATAGTATTAGGCAGCGACAACTGTGCACCTACGTCCTCCCGCCATGCAGGGAGGTGGAGGCCCTGTAGAAAGGGGACTGTCTCATCTCCGCCCTGCCCCCTGCTGGTGGTAGCAGGGATTCCTGTTTATTTTTGTTTTCAGGCTGCAGACCATCTGTTGGGCTAATTGGTCTGCAGTCACATGACCTGTTCAGCCCTATATGTAGGGCCAGGATTTCCCTTGATCCTTGGATCAGGATAGATCTATTTCTACCTAGTGCCTGCGTGCTGTATTACTGTTCTGATATTCCGTGTATGACCTCTGGCTCTTGTGTTTGGATCGCTCTCTTGTCTGACCCCTGAAGTCATTCTGATATTCCGTGTATGACCTCTGGCTCTTGTGTTTGGATCGCTCTCTTGTCTGACCCCTGAAGTTATTTTGATATTCTGTGCAATGGCGTCACTAGGGTTGGTGTCACCCGGTGCGGTAACTTATGGTGTCACCCCCGAGTTTTACAGATTTTTTTTAACTACTCTTACTCCTAGATCAGTGCTCCCATATAACACTGAATGCTCATACACACAGCGCACATTACTGTGAGGTTTATTGCTGCGGAGCTCTCTCATATGCTCACACAACTTTTTGCCAACTGCCAGCAAGTACGATGCCTGTTCGAAGGCAGTGAAAGCACACATGGATATATATTGTCCCCCAGTAGCTCTGGATATATTTCCCCCAGCAGCTCATCCATGGATATATATTGCCCCCAGCTCACATATGGATATATTGCCCCAGTTCACAATTATATATTGCCCCCAGCAGCTCACCCATGGATATATATTGCCCCAGCTCAGATATGGATATATTGCGCCTCAGCTCACATATGGATATATTGCGCCTCAGCTCACACATGGATATATTGCCCCAGACCAGCTCACACATGGATATTGCCCCAGCTCTCATGGATATGCCCCCAACACACATGGATACTGCCCCAAGCACACATGGATACGGCCCTCAGCACACATGGATAATGCCCCAGCTCACATGGATAATGCCCCAGCAGCTCTCATGGATATTGCCCCAGCTCCTCTCATGGATTTTGCCCCAGCTCCTCTCATGGATTTTGCCCCAGCTCCTCTCATGGATTTTGCCCCAGCTCCTCTCATGGATATACTGCCCCAGCTCCTCTCATGGATAATGCCCCAGCTCCTCTCATGGATTTTGCCACAGCTCCTCTCATGGATATACTGCCCCAGCTGCTCTCATGGATACTGCCCCAGCTCCTCTCATGGATATTGCCCCAGCTCATGGATAATGCCCCAGCTCATGGATACTGCCCCAGCTCATGGATATACCCCAGCAGCTCATGGATATGCCCCAGCTCATGGATTTGACCCCCAGCTCATGGATACTGCCCCAGCTCATGGATACTGCCCCAGCTCATGGATTTGCCCCAGCTCATGGATATGCCCCAGCTCAAACATGGATTTGCCCCAGCTCAAACATGGATTTGCCCCAGCTCATGGATATGCCCCAGCTCATGGATAATGCCCCAGCTCATGGATTTGCCCCAGCTCATGGATATGCCCCAGCTCATGGATATGCCCCAGCTCAAACATGGATTTGCCCCAGCTCATGGATATGCCCCAGCTCATGGATATGCCCCAGCTCAAACATGGATTTGCCCCAGCTCATGGATATGCCCCAGCACATGGATATGCCCCAGCTCATGGATATGCCCCTGCTCATGGATTTGCCCCAACTCATGGATTTGCCCCAGCTCATGGATATGCCCCAGCTCATGGATTTGCCCCAGCTCATGGATATGCCCCAGCTCAAACATGGATTTGCCCCAGCTCATGGATTTGCCCCAGCTCATGGATATGCCCCAGGTCATGGATACTGCCCCAGCACATGGATATGCCCCAGCTCATGGATTTGCCCCAGCTCAAACATGGATATGCCCCAGCTCATGGATTTGCCCCAGCTCATGGATTTGCCCCAGCTCATGGATATGCCCCAGCTCATGGATACTGCCCCAGCACATGGATATGCCCCAGCTCATGGATTTGCCCCAGCTCATGGATATGCCCCAGCTCATGGATATACCCCCAGCTCATGGATATTGTCCCAACTCATTGATAATGCCCCAGCACATGGATAATGCCCCAGCTCATGGATTTACCCCAGGCCCAGCTCATGGATATGCCCCGGCTCATGGATATGCCCCAGCTCATGGATACTGCCCCAGCAGCTCATGTATAATGGCCCAGCACATGGATATGTCTCACCTCCTCCTGCGCCGCCTGTTCGCTCCCTCTGAGCGCCCAGCAGCGCGCAGCTTGGGTGCTCGCCTGGGGGAGCCACGTGACCAGCCGCGATTGGCTGGTGACATGTTTCCTCCAGGCGAGCGCCGTAGCTGCATGCTTCGGACGCTCGCAGGGAGCGAATACGCGGCAGAGGGTGAGACACCCGCCCTAAGGGCAGGTGTCACCTGGTGCAGGCCGCACCCCCGCCCCCACGTTACGACGCCACTGGTTCTGTGTATGACCTTCTGGCTTGGATTTTTTGACCTCTCTAGTATTAACCTTGTCTGTTTCAGGTATTATTGTGTTTGTGTATTATTTAGCTGTTTCACTCAGCAGGCATTTGGCCACGAATCCAATTTGCTTTTGGGTGGTACTCAGGACCTTATCTGTACTCCCTGGCTGGGAGTGTCTGGATCACCAGTCTGTACTATTGTATCGGTATTGAGTGCTGCCCTGCAGCTTGCAAAATTCATTGTCCCTTCAGGAATAGTCTGTCTGTTTATAATTTAAGCTGTTTCACTCAGCAGGCATTTGGCCACAAAGCCAATTTGCTGTTGAGTGGTTCTCAGGGCTCTATCTGTACTTCCTGGCTGGGAGTGTCTGGATCATCAGTCTGTATCTGTTCGTATTTAGTTCTGTCCTGCGGCTTGCATAATTCATTGCCTGTTATACCATATACCTGCCCTAAAGGCTTCAACCTCCGCAGCTTAAAGGCCCCCATCACCCTATAGGGGGCTCACCGTCACAGGGACAATGTCAGGCAAGGAGGGTGTGTGTACGTCCCCGTCGTCACTGAGGTTATACAGCGCCCTATAGTATTCTGAAAAGCATTCTGCTATGAGCCTCGGTTGGAAGTGAGGCTTTTCCTGGGTATCAAGCATCAGCGCTATGCTAGACTTACTAGCCCCCGCCCTCAATTATTCGCCAGAATTCTACTCGCCTTGTTGCTATAGACATATCATTTAGCCCTCAGTCGTGTAGTCGTCCATGCATAGTCCAGTTTGTCTAGGTTGGTGACCTGTTTACACAAGTCCGTCACTGTAGCTAGGGAGGACACAGTCTGGAGTCTCCTGTGGGATGCGTCGGCCTGACCAATGCTATGTAGCAACATCTGTCGCTTTTTGGCGCGCTGCCTCTTGAGCCAGGCTCCCCATTTAATCAGGACCCCCCATATCACCGCTTTGTGGGCCTGCCAGACCACTATCTCAGAGACCTCAGACAACACATTTTCTTTAAATTAATTAATGAGGTGCAGATGAACATACTCCCACACCTCCACATTAGCGAGCAGGGATTCATTCAAGCGCCAGAGATTTACCGCAGGGATCATACCCCTTGGATAAACACATACAGGGTAATTCAAAGAGATCCGAATTGCTTGAGAAAGGTAACCGAACGCTGAAAATCAGCGTTCGGTTACCTTTCCTGGCCATTCGGCTATTCAGAGAGCAGGCAATTCGCCAAATCCTGGCGAATTGCCTGCACATACGGTGCCTGTTCGAGGGCAGTGAAATCCCCATAAAAAACACTGCTTCGGCTATTCAGAGAACTCAAACCAGCAGTGAAAGGTTCCCCTAATGCCCTGCCATTCGGTGGTTTAATTCGGCAAGTTAATTCAGGAGAATCCCATAGACTTCAATGTTAAAAATATTCCCGTTTTAATTCAATATCTAATAAACCGTTCATTATAAAATTCTGCAGTAAAGAGTCTCTTTATTTATAGATTTTTAGGATATTTTAAGCATTTTTCTGGATTTTTTTTAACTTTACTTCACTTTTTCTGTAACAGCCCTTTTTATTATCATTCCTTGGACCTCATATGTAAATTTCAGACATTTTCGCTCAGTAGTTTCTTTGCAAACAGCGTTTCACTTTTCAATCATTCAAGCAAACTATTTTTCTAATTTCTTCACTCCATTCGTCTGCGGTGTCGGCTTTTTCCGGCAGCTTCGCTGCGTGTGATCGGCTCCTGCTCGGGTTTTTACATGGTTTTCAGCCGGGTAATCCAGATGTTTTTGCGGATTTTCGGCGTGCATTCGCCAGGTTTTGCGGTTAGTTTTCGTCGTGTTTGCGGCGGCCTTTCCCTGCAATTCGGGGACCCTGTGGTGCTTGCTGAATACACCGCAGGGTTGCCGAAATGGGATCGGCAAAACAAACCGAATTGAAGAGTTACGAAAAGTCACCGAACGTGCGGTGACTTTTCGAATCTCTTTGAATTACCCTGATAGTGACAGACAGGAGCATGATCGGAGGATGAGATGGAACCAAAGTATC
This sequence comes from Leptobrachium leishanense, assembly GCA_009667805.1. NCBI lineage: Eukaryota > Metazoa > Chordata > Amphibia > Anura > Megophryidae > Leptobrachium > Leptobrachium leishanense. Next base: position 363,567,450 of record CM019063.1, on the reverse strand, counting down.
ACCTTTTACAAAAACATACAGGGTTATTCAAAGAGATCCGAATTGTGGCCGAAAGGTAACCGAACAGTGAATTTCAGCATTCGGTCACCTTTCCTGGCCATTCGGCTATTCAGAGAGCAGGCAGTTCGCCAAATGTTGGCGAATTGCCTGCACATACGGTGCCTGTTCGGTGCCTGTTCGAGGGCAGTGAAATCCCCATAGAAAAACAATGCTTCGTCTATTCAGAGAACAAAAACCAGCAGTGAAAAGTTGCCGAAATGCCCTGCTGTTCGGTGGTTTCATTCAACAGGATTATTCAGGCGAATCCCATAGGCTTCAATGTTAAAAATATTCCCGTTTTAATACAATAGCTAATAAACCGTTGATTTTAATATTCTGCAGTAAAAAGTCTATAGTTTTTTATCGGATCTGTTAGGCATTTTTCTGGATTTTGTTGCGAAATTTTTTTTCTTTTTTTTTTAATCGTTTTTCTTTTTTCTGTAACAGTCCTTTTTATTATCATTCATTGGATCTTATACGTAAATGAATTATGTAAATTTCAGACATTTTCGTTCTGTAGTTTCTTTGCAAACAGCGTTTCACTTTTCAAACATTCAAGCGTACTGTTTTTTGTTCACTCCATTCATCTGTGGTGTTGTCTTTTTCCGACGGCTGCTCTGCGCTGTGATCGGCGGCTGCTCGGGTTTCTCAGGCGTGTGCGGCGGGGTTAATCCAGATGTATTTGCGGGTTTCGATGTGCCTTCGCCGGGTTTTGCGGTGAGTGTTCGTCGGGTTTGCGGCAGCTTTTCCCTACACTACGACGGCCCTGTGGTGCTTGCTGAATACAATGCAGGGTTGCCAAAATGAGATCACCAAATCACTCCGAATTGAGGAGAACGAAAAGTCACCAAACGTGCGGTGACTTTTTGATTCTCTTTGAATAACCCTGATAGTCAATTCTGGAGTAAACATTATGTGCCTTAGAGAAAAAGGAGTGGTCCACCTCTCCATGGCGTAGCAGCCGCCACACATCGAACAGGTGATGTTCAGAAAACAGAGCCGCGTTTTGCAGGCCCGCAAACTGCAACCTCTTAGAAGCACGAGCAGGCATGTCCAGGAACAAATTAAAATTGTCACAGACGAGCTGTATGCCCAAGGAGAGTCCCGCCAGTCCAGACAACAATCTTTCCAAAAAACGGTGTTGTGACTCATTTGGGCAGTAGACATTCGCAATTGTGTAAACAGTATGATTCAGAGAATAAACCAGTAAAATAAACTTGCCATTGGGATCCACCACGTTATGGAGGAGTTGGAAGGCCACCCGCTGGTGAATTAGAATAGAAACCCATTTAGAATTCGTCAGGGATGTAGCATGCAACTGAGTGGAGTACTGTGGGAAGTAAAGACGAGGGTGCGCTGCACGTTTACAGTGCGTATCCTGTAGGCAAACAATATCCGGGTTGGCAGCTTTAAGATCAGCGTACAAGGAATGCCGTTTGTTAGGGACATTCAATCCCTTAACATTCAGTGACAAAAGTTTCATACAAGGGTATTAAACAGGGTGTCACTTCTCCCATATGCGCAGTGCAGGGCAAAACTGCCATCTGCATCACTGCCAGCTGATGGGTGCAAAGCAGCAACTCCGGGGTGGTCGCCTACAGGGCGAGACCAAAAAATCAGGAAAAAAGAAAAATAGAGAAAAAAAAAAAAAACACCATTCAAAAACAAAAACGAAAAAGGAAGGGAAAAGGAGCGGAGAGCACTCCATCCATATGCAACTGAAGATGCCTCCTTGAGCTGTGGACAATCATCGGCTCGCCCCATGTCAATGGGGGGAAGAGTGGCAGATGGAGCAGCGGTCCTCGCCGCGGATTAGGAGGTGAGTATCTGATTCATTTTGGGGGTGTTACTGCGGAATCCGTTAGCACCAAGTCCTGGCTGTGGTTAACTTTTTGCTAACCACAGCCGGAGGTTAATCAGCATTAGGACTTAATGTTAAGACTTTACGTTAGGACGTAATCCTAACGCTGATTAACACTTTGCACTCCCCATGTTAAGTATAGGGAGTGCTGAAAAGCGCAAGGTACCAAACGATTTCTTAACCCGTTAGCGTTTGGATTGCAATATGATGCGCCCGCGTTAGGGCCACCAGGGATAACGATAACGCTCATGCAGGTGAGTGCTACCGTTAGCACCAACTTTGTAATATAGCCCATCGTATTTTATGAATAAAAAAACTATAGGGGTTATTCAAAGAGCACCAAACTTCCACCGGAATGCCGAATGAAAATGCCTGAAAATTACATATACGAACCTATGAATAATAACAAATTGTCTATTACAGAAAAAACGCTATTTAAAAAAATCTGAAAAAAAATTTCACCGACAAATGCCTAAAAACCCCTAAAAAATAAATACTTTTTGCTGCATATTAAAAGAATAAATGGTTGAATAATAGTCTGTAGTGTAGCAAAGGTATCCAGAGGGGTATCCAAACAACAAGGTCGGTGGTATGCAATAGGTCAAAGGCAGGAGAAGAGCAGGCAGGTACGAGGAAGTAAAGCAAATGGCCTGGTCCACAGGAGTCAACAGGATAAGCTGCTAGCTTCTAGACTGGTAATACACAATTGAAGAAACACAATGCAGAAGCATTGTGCCTTCCTTAAATGGAAAGTCCAGGTCCTAACGAGGAGCACCTGTGGAACCTGGTCACTGTTAGCAGTGGAGACCTGATCCAGACCTGATTCACGAAGGGCAGGGCATGAATGATACGGTCAGGATCATGGCAGAGCAGTACTGGATTTGCCCCTCTCCCTGCGCCAGCAGCGTGGACCATGACAACACCGGCTGAGGCATCTGTTACCAATGAGTTGTTCTGGTAGCTAATCAAGGTCCAGTGGACCCTTTTTGTCCTTGTTTTTCTTTGTATTCTTAGAGTAAATATCAAGTTGTGCATTAAGGTATCAATGCCCGTATGACTAGGAATGAGCCGAACATCCCCGAGTTCCTGCATGTGTGCTTTGAGACAACAGCGCTCTGCACCTGAGCAGCTCTGACATCTGATGCCTTAGACTGGCTAGTGCTATGGTTGGTCATAGAGGATGTTGTGCCTCGTGTTTGCTGTGCCTCCTCCCCCTCCTCCTCCTCACTTGATTCCTCTGTTCGATCAGGCACCCAGGTGGAGTCAGTGACCTCATCATCATTGTCATCATCACCCCCTATCTCCTCGTCACTGGAGCCAACTTGGCAGTATGCTGCAGCTGCTGGGGCAACATGAGTGCCAGTTATTTGTGTGTCATCACTGGCACCCCCTTCCTCTAGGTTGATTATACTCCCTTCCTCAACCTCAGAGATTGAATCAGAGCACTGTACTTGCTGCGCATCCTCAAGTAGCATGTCACTGTCATTGTAGTCAAACAATTCAGCTGACTCATCCGTGTGTGATAGCGAGGCTACGGCAGGAGTAGCTGTGGACATGGAGGCTGCATTAGATGCTTTGGCAGCTGAGGTGGACTGTAAAGCACTACAAGCCTGGCTGGCAGAGGACTCAGAGGACTCGGATGGCCTGGTTAGCCAATCTACCAAATCCTCTGTATGTTGCTGCTGCTTAAGACGGCCAGCACCAGTTAGAAAGGACAAGCGTGCCCCTGCAGAGGATGCACCACGTCCACCACGACCAGAGGCACAGCCTCCCGACACAGAGGCTGCTTGCCCTCTTATCTGTGTCTGGGAGCGTCTACCTGTCCTTTTTGTTCTTTCAGACATGGTGAGTGATATATAGATTAAATATATACAGAACTCTGATTCAACTCTGGTATAAAGATTAAAGATTTACAGAACTCTGGTATAACTCAGTGAGACACCCTGATAGCTGGCAGCCAGTGACAAGACACAGATTACAATTCCCAGAAACCTCCTATAAATCAGTGAGACCCCCTAATGGGTGGCAGTGACAAGACATGAATTACAATTCGCATAAATCTGATAGAAGTATGTGGGACCCCCTGATGGGTGGCAGTGAGAAGACACAGATTACAAATCTCAGAAACCTCCTATAAATCAGTGAGACCCCCTGATGGGTGGCAGTGAGAAGACACAAATTACAATCGCATAAATCTGCTAAAAGTATGTGGGACCTCCTGATGGGTGGCAGTGAGAAGACACAAATTACAATTCGCATAAATCTGCTAAAAGTATGTGGGACCCCCTGATGGGTGGCAGTGAGAAGACACAAATTACAATTCGCATAAATCTGCTAAAAGTATGTGGGACCCCCTGATGGGTGGCAGTGAGAAGACACAAATTACAATTCGCATAAATGTGCTAAAAGTATGTGGGACCCCCTGATGGGTGGCAGTGAGAAGACACAAATTACAATTCACATAAATCTGCTAAAAGTATGTGGGACCCCCTGATGGGTGGCAGTGAATAGACACAAATTACAATTCGCATAAATCTGCTAGAAGTATGTGGGACCCCCTGATGGGTGGCAGTGAGAAGACACAGATTACAAGTCTCAGAAACCTCCTATTAATCAGTGAGACCCCCTGATGGGTGGCAGCCAGTGAGAACACACGGATTATAACAATTCCCAAATATTTTGTAGAAATTACTGACGCCCAAAATACTGCGTGGCACTGGCTGTGACTCACAAGACACAGATCACCTCAATTCCCAGATATTTTGTAGAAATTAGTGACCCCAAAATACCGCGTGGCACTGGCTGTGTGACAAGACACAGATCACCTCAATTCCAAGATATTTTGTAGAAATTAGTGACCCCCAAAATACTTTGTGGTACTGGCAGTGAGTCACAAGACACAGATCACCTCAATTCCCAAATATTTTGTAGAAATTAGTGACCCCCAAAATACTGCGTGGCACTGGCTGTCTGACAAGACACAGATCACCTCAATTCCCAGATATTTTGTAGAAATTAGTGACCCCCCAAAATACTGCATGGCACTGGCTGTGTGACAAGACACAGATCACCTCAAATCCCAAATATTTTGTAGAAATTAGTGACCCCCAAAATACTGCGTGGCACTGGCTGTGTGATAAGACACAGATGACCTCAATTCCCAGATATTTTGTAGACATTAGTGACCCCCAAAATACTGCGTGGCACTGGCAGTGAGTCACAAGACACAGATCACCTCAATTCCCAAATATTTTGTAGAAATTAGTGACCCCCAAAATACTTGCTGGCAGTGACAAGACACAGATCACCTCAATTCCCAAATATTTTACAGAAATTACTGAGCCCCCAAAATAGTTGCTGGGAGTGAGCACAAAGATTACCTCAGATTACCTCAATTCCCAAAGATTTTGCTGAAATTACTGAGCACTCAAAATAGTTGCTGGGACTGAGCACAATGATTACAACAATTCCCAGTAGCTGGCGGCAGACTGGCAGTAAGAACACACTAACACAACAAAAATCTCCTATGAAATCTCTTCTCAAACGCATGCAGAAGCGCTGTGTGAAAACCTTATATATAGTGTGCTGCGGGACTTAGCTCTGTGAGCCCATGATTGGGCAAAATTTGCCCAATCAGGACTCTGAGCCGTGATTGGCATAGTGTTGAACCTATCTTGCACCTGACCTGTGGTCAGGTGCAAGGCTGTAGCCAATTACAAGCTTCAGGCCAGTGGAAAAGTGCATTGTGGTCCATTGTGGTGCATTGTGGGTGAGCACGCGGAAATGTTCGTAGTTCGCGAACAAACGAAGAGGCTATGTTCGATGCGAACTCCTAACCAATCGAACCGAACAGCTCATCCCTACTTATGACTTTTGGCTGGGCTGTCTGCCCAGCAGGATCTATGTAGATCTATAGTATCGACAAGATGTACAGTCAGGTCCAGAAATATTGGGACATCGACACAATTCTAACATCTTTGGCTCTATACACCACCACAATGGAGTTGGAATGAAACAAACACAATGTGCTTTAACTGCAGACTGTCAGCTTTAATTTGAGGGTATGTACATCCAACTCAGGTGAACGGTGTAGGACTTACAGCAGTTTGCAGAAATGACAATGCTGGAGGTGTTCTTGTCTTGATTTCTTCCTGAGTAAACTTTTACCCCCCCCCCGGCATTGGGGGGGTTTCACTGTCTAGCCGTATTTTTCTATTGCTTCAGTAGGGTACAGCAGACACCCTAACCCCTACCTGTATTCTTTGTCTAGTCGATCAATGTGCTCATGTCTTTTCAATTAGTACATATAGAGTGTATAGAAAAGGAACCTCTAAAACATTCTGCTATGTATTGTATAGTACATGATTTTTGTACAGGTGTTTGCTGCTAATGCTTTTTTTAGCTATTTTTTTCCTATATATTTGTCACTTTTTCAGCTACAACCCTATTTAATCTGGTATACTAACCCTATCAATGTTTCCTAACCAATTATATCCATGCACAGGTAGCAACCTTCAGTTTAATATAATGCCTAGATTAAAGAGAATCATTGAAAGCAAAAAAAAATTAAAAATATATACAATTTCAAGATAGAAAAACATGAATGTAATGTGACATGTAATAATAGTATAATGAAAATTTAAACACAACATTAAATAAAATGGTTCTTTTTCTTAATATTTAGACATTATTAGCATGAAAAATTCTTGAACAGACATTAGTGCCATATTCAAATCTACTTGCAATGTACGCTATTTACTACCAAACTGTATCATGATTCTGTTTGTACACCAGGGATTGCACTCTAGTCTTAACCTGGTAGCCACCCATCAGATCACTAGTGAAAAATATTCAAACTTCATGTGATCATGATTAAACTCAGGATTTGCAATTCTCTGTGTGAACTGGGCCTTTTTTAGCCACCCTTAGCAACTAGCGTTTATATGGGTCACCTATTGTGATTGTAATTTGTTTATAGGGCTGTGTAAACTAATCTAATTACTTATAGATATGGTAGATCCCTTTTGAAGAAGACCAAAACAATTAAGATGGCAACATCAACACTCAGATCTACTCAAGGTCAGGAGTCTATAAACCGGAAAAGTCAGGGAACAAACCTAGCTACACGAGTCAAAGTGGAAAAACTAGCTAGTTCACAACAGAATCAGTGCTGCCAATTGCCAAGGGAGATCCTTGTTATGCAGGCAGGACCGGCATTAGGCCTTTAGACACCCTGTGCGCAAAATCTTCCCAGAGCCCTTCCCTGACCACACCTTCTCACCCAATGCCTCACACAGTATAAATTCTAATTAACCTCAAAGAGATAAGAAAGCTTGGTTAATAAGTATTATTAAATAAAACATCCATAAAAAGCCTAACGTGGTATATAATATTTTGCCAATAATTAATATACTAACACATTAGACACTGGTAGACAGACACTGACAAAGAAACGGACACGTGCAGAGACAATGACATACACTGAGTCACATTCACAGAGAGAATGACGGAAACACTGACCGAAGGGCTGCACTCACTTAAACATGCATCTTATAAGGGTGTTGCTGAGTGAACATTGGATATAACATACAAATATAGAAAATTCTAATTAAATCTACATCCCCATCTATGTGGCAGGACTAAATAAAATGGCACGCTGACCACAGTCACTTGTCTCAAATATCTAGGTACGTGTTTAGACCCAAATCTATCCTTTGGCCCTCACATCGAAAAACTCTCATCTAAACTTTACCTCAAACTAGGTGCCCTGTACAGCAACAAATCCTGCCTGAGCCCTGCGGTAAGAAAGCAAATTGTACAACAAATGCTTATGCTGGCTATTGAATACGGAGATGTAGTGTATGCAGCTGCCCCGCAAACACACCTTCAGAAACTTACTACATTGTACAACTCATGCTGCCGCTTTGTGCTACAATGTAACTACATGACCCACCATTGTGACATGCTAAAAGAGCTAAACTGTCCGTCGCTGGAATCTAGACGCACCCTTCACCTTTCCAACCTGGTGTTTAAGAAATTTTCTGGGAAGCTACCACACTACCTGAATAGGCTACTTCCCTCAGCAGTTCCCTCATCCTATAACCTCCGATCCAGGACCAGCACCTTACTTGCAATACCACAATACAAAAAGATAGTGGCTCGATCCTCATTTTCTTACAGAGCACTGCAATTATGGAATAACCTCCTAGACGCCATCAAATCTTCCGCCTGTCTTAAGTCAATCAAGAGCTCCCTATTAACATACCTCGATACGGAATGCACCTGTAAACATGTAACATAGTGACTATATTTTCTACGTATTTATTTTCTGTTAATCTGTATATTTGTGTTTTGTTTTTAATATCTTGCATTTATTACTTTGTATTTTCTGTAACGACTGTAAAATTTCAATGTTCTTGAACCCAGGACATACTTGAAAACGAGAGAACTCTCAATGTATCCTTACTGGTAAAATACTTTTATAAGTATATAAATAATTTGTTTCACCAAGTTAAGTAGTTTTAATATCTTTTGCCTTTTCAGGTTGATCACGTTTTATTCACAATTCTAAAACCCAGAACACTCCAAAAAACAGAATTTGCAAAGGCTTCCAAATTTTAGTAATACTTATTTCAAAATACAGGCGAGGGAAATTAGCTTTATTGGTTTAACACCTTCACTGCTGGACCATTTCACCTGTGTGCTGAGCTAATTTTTACCATTTTAACTTATCATGTTTCAACGCGATTTGAAGTTACGTTGTAGTGCAAATTATATATTGTTTGTTTCGGCAGATTCATAATATATCATTATTATACAGTTGTGTTCAAAATTATTCAACCCCCACTGAAATTGAGTGTTTTGGCCAGTTTGACATTGATTTTGATCATTCAGTCATCTTGCTTACAATTAAATCAAAGAGGCACGTGTAGGTCAGACAAATATAACATAACATTTATAATGAAATAACCACAAATGTCTTTTCTGTGCTCACATCATTATCAGTTTTATTCAACCCCCAAGTGACATTCAATCTTAGTACTTAGTACAACATCCTTTTACAGTTATAACAGCTTTTAAACGTGAAGCATAGCTTGACACAAGTGTCTTGCAGCGATCTACGGGTATCTTCGCCCATTCGTCATGGGCAAAAGCCTCCAGTTCAGTCACATTCTTAGGCTTGCGCACTGCAACTGCTTTCTTTAAGTCCCACCAGAGGTTCTCAATCGGATTTAAGTCAGGTGACTGCGATGGCCACTCCAAAATGTTCCAGCCTTTAATCTGCAACCATGCTCTAGTGGACTTGGAGGTATGCTAGAGCTAGATGTTGAAAGGTCCAACGTCTCCCAAGCCTCAGGTTTGTGACGGACTGCATCACATTGTCATCCAATATCTCCTGGTACTGAAGAGAATTCATGGTACCTTGCACACGCTGAAGCTTCCCTGTACCTGCAGAAGCAAAACAGCCCCAAAGCATGATTGACCCCCCGCCATGCTTCACAGTAGGCAAGGTGTTCTTTTCTTCATAGGCCTTGTTCTTCCTCCTCCAAACATAGCGTTGATCCATGGGCCCAAACAGTTCTAATTTTGTTCATCAGTCCACAGAACACTATCCCAAAACTTCTGTGGTTTGTCCACATGACTTTTGGCATACTGCAGTCGACTCTTCTTATTCTTTGGAGACAGCAAGGTGGTGCGCCTGGGAGTTCTGGCATGGAGGCCTTCATTACGCAGTGTGCGCCGTATTGTCTGAGCTGAAACTTCAGTACCCACATCTGACATATCTTTTCTCAGTTCCTCAGCAGTCACACGGGGACTTTTCTCCACTCTACGCTTCAGGTAGCGCACAGCAGTCGAAGTCAGCATCTTCTTTCTGCCACGACCAGGTAGCGTTTCAACAGTGCCCTTTGCCTTGAATTTGCGAATGATGCTTCCTATGGTGTCTCTTGGTAGGTTTAACATCTTTGCAATCTTCTTACAGCCATTGCCCTTCCTGTGAAGAGTAATCACCTCTTCACTTGTCTTCTTGGACCATTCTCTTGACTTCACCATGTTTGTAACCACACCAGTAAATGTCTAGAAGGAGCTGAGTATCACAGTCATTTTAAAGCTGCCTAATTGGTGCTTATTATGCTTTATTGCTGCTCCGTGACATCCACAGGTGTTTTCAATACCTGATTGAAAACACTTGAATGAACCTCTGTTCTTCAGAGTGGTAGTCTTTAAGGGGTTGAATAATTGTGTCAATGAAGAATTCACAAAAGAAACATTTACTACTGTATTACAAAACCAATTGATGTCATTTTAGTTGCATATGGTTATTTAAAAAGTCCTTGTAGGATTTCATTCTGAATACAATTACAAATGTACACTAAATTCCCTAAAACCCTTTACAGCATTGGGGGTTGAATAATTTTGAACACAACTGTATGTATACAGCATGTCCTGCCAGAATGCGTTAACAAAAAAATGTAAATAAATGTGACTTTCCAAAACAAAATTCAATCGTCTGCAAGGTTTAAAGTAATTTTTTCACATTTTATCATCTGAGCCTTTGCGGTTATATATTCTAAGGGGTGTGCTTGTTAAAAAAATTCGAACTCTGAACCTGTTACTTTAAAATTATGTGACTTTAGCTAAAACCCCAAAAAAATCATTAGTGCAGCATCATTGTTCACATTATAATTGAAATGTGAACAATAGTGCTGCATGAATAAAAAAACTAAACAAAACATGTTTTTTTAAAAAAAAAAAGAAAAGTTAATTTAGATTTATTTTTTATCTTTTTTTGTACTTTTAAAATGGTCATGTTTGGAATTATTGGAAAGGCCTTTCTGGCCTTTCCAATGATACCAAACATTAACCTCTAGCTGTCACAGATCGGGACATACAGGGGTCAGAAGGACCCCCCTATCTCTACCATAGGGTTTCCATAGGGAAACCCTTTGGCAGCTAGGGGTTATTTCCCATACTGACATCATCACACCATGCACAATTATTTCAGTGGGCAGGGAGAGGCCCCAGAGGCTTGGCTGACATCCAAGATGTCAGCCACATCCGGGAGGGGTCTTCGTTCACAGATCGGCACCTCAGGGGTTAAGAGAGGCATCACTAGAAAGGGCAGACTCTGCCCTTTCCAGCAGTGCCTCTCTTTTACTTTAATCTCCTCCCATTCGGGAGGAAGAGGGGTCCAAAGGACCTCACCCTCTTTCATGCGTTTTTCCAGCTTTGCTGGGGGGGCACCTGAAAATGTCAGACCACTGCTGGACCCCAGTGGGATAAGTAATTATGAGCAGGGAGAGCACTGTTAGCGGATGACAAGGAACGTCCCTCGCATATGCAATGGATAGCAAAAGTCTACAAATCCTTGATAAAATTTCAAGTTTCTGTGATGTAAAAAAATGAGACAAAGATAAATCAATTCAGAACTTTTTCTACCTTTAATGTAACCTGTAAACCTCTATTGAAAAACAAACTGATTTATTTTAGGTGGAGGAAGGAAAAACAATAAACTAAAATAATATGGTTGCATAAGTATGCACACCCTAAAACTAATAGTGAGTTGAAGCACTTTTTGATTTTATTATGGCACTCAGTCTTTTTGGGTATGATGTTGATCACCCCTGCCTGCACTTCATTGTGACTTTTTTGAGTGGTGCATGCTAATTGCAGTAATTAATCTGACATTGTGTTGTTTTTTTTCAATTATCAGCTACATTCAGTGACTTTATACATTCAAAGGGGATTTCTGTGCATCTCTTACTTGACGCAATTGAGTTACTGGTCTTTAGCTCTAATATGCAACTGCTGATATAGAGACCGTACCTTGCATCGGATGCTTCCGTGACCATACCTGCTGACCTTCTGTTATGGTCTCGGTTTCATTTCACTTTGGTTTTATACATTTTTGTGGGTTTGTACATTTTTCCTGTTGCCATATATGTTCAATAAAGGTTAACTTTTTAATTGCTTCTTCCACCTCATTTTGGGTTCTTTGAAATCCAATCTAGTCTATCAGCATGACACATCTTGACTTGGCAATATTTGCCCACTCTTCTTTGCAAAAACACTCCAAATCTGTCAGATTGCGAGGGCATCTCCTGTGCACAGCGCTCTTCAAATCACCCCACATATTTTCAATCGGATTCAGGAGTGGGCTCTGGGCCATACCAAAACTTTAATCTTCTTCTAGTGAAGCCATTCCTTTGTTGATTTGGATGTATGCTTTGGGTCGTTGTCATGATGAAAGATGATGTTCCTCTTCATGTTCAGCTTTCTAGCAGAAGCCTAAAGGTTTTGTGCCAATATCAACTGGTATTTGGAACTGTTCATTATTCCGTCTACCTTGACTAAGGCCCCAGTTCCAGCTGAAGAAAAACAGCCCCTGAGCCTGATACTTCCACCACCATGCTTCACTGTGGGTATGGTGCTCTTTTGGTGATGTGCAGTGTGTTTTTTGCACCAAACATATCTTTTGGAATTATGGCCAAAAAGTTCAACCTTGGTTTCAACATGACTGCTTAAGCCTGAGGCCTTCCCAACCCATCCCCCAATAACCCCTTCCCAACCCATACCCCAATAACCTGAATAAACACAAACACGTATATGTCAGTTGGAATGTGCATGGGCCACAGCTTTATTAAACCATATATATATAACCATGTATATATATAACCATCCCTTGCAGTGCTTACTCAAACTGCCCTATCGCTCCATGCAATAGGCATTACCAAACCATTGAGCTCGTCCCCGCAAGCGAGGTCCGTCTCCCCCCAGGCCTCACCCGATGGCGGCTAAAACCTCCATTAAGCACTGCTGTCCAGGGAAACCGCCAACCTTCAGCTGTGACACGACTTGACGAAATCCAAGGGTGGGTGGGCGGGTCTCACCTTGATGCACTTCTCACGTTGGCAGGAACAGAGGAAGAACCCTGCACCCATCACCAGCATATATAGTCCAGTTAAGCAACACTGTTGCAACCACTCCACCAATAACACCGTAGCTTTTCCTTGACTGACAGGCCCATGCTTCCAACCGACCCCCCCCTTCCCCCTCCCTGAGGGGCCCCAGGGATTCTAAACCCTTCCAGATCTTTCCTTAACCTACAGGCCCAGGCCATCAGTCATGTCCCCCTTCCTGAAGGTCCAGGGGGTTCTTGACTGCTTAAGCCTGAGGCCTTCCCAACCCATACCCCAATAACCCCTTCCCAACCCATACCCCAATAACCTGAATAAACACAAACACGTATATGTCAGTTGGAATGTGCATGGGCCACAGCTTTATTAAACCATATATATATAACCATGTATATATATAACCATCCCTTGCAGTGCTTACTCAAACTGCCCTATCGCTCCATGCAATAGGCATTACCAAACCATTGAGCTCGTCCCCGCAAGCGAGGTCCGTCTCCCCCCAGGCCTCACCCGATGGCGGCTAAAACCTCCATTAAGCACTGCTGTCCAGGGAAACCGCCAACGCCAGGGGCCGCCTCAGCGTCCGCCCCTGCGCCCCCCCGCAGACAGCGCCTCCTCTATGCCCGACTGCAGACCCTCCAGGAAAATATCCAACCCAATATCCGTGAGATGGACCCCATCCCCTCTAATGACATTCCTATTGTCCCCCTCCAGCCCCGTATGTCTAACTGACACTCCACCCAGATCACCCCCAAACCTCGAGATCTCCTTGTTAACCCGCTTCCGAGCCTTGTCCCTAGCCCTGGGAGCCGCAAATTCCTCCCAACTGGGGCGAGAGACTATCTCTGAAAACACCAGTGATAAACCCCGAAAAATGGTGAAACAACTGGCTAAGTCACGTTTCATCCTCCTAACCAAGTCTACCGATCGGACCACCCCAAGATCGTTTCCCCCTGCATGTACCACTAACCCACATCCCTAGCCGCTTGTCTAGCCAACACCCTGCATTGTCCAGCCACCTGGGCCCAATGCAAACCCTTGCTGCCAATCCACCGAATCGTAGCCAAGTCCAATCGTAGCCAAGTCCAATCGTAGCCAAGTCCAATCGTAGCCAAGTCCTGTGGAAAACTCAGGTTCCAGCCAAGCGGCCGTTGTGCAGCCCGCTTGGCCACCCAGTGTATAAACGAGTGTCCGATGATCCAAACAACATGTACCACGAACACCACATCCCTAGACGCTTGTCTAGCCAACACCCTGCGTTGTCCAGCCACCTGGGCCCAACGCAAACCCCTGCTGCCAATCCACCGAAACGTAGCCAAGTCCAATCGTAGCCAAGTCCTTTGGAAAACTCAGGTTCCAGCCAAGCGGCCGTTGTGCAGCCCGCTTGGCCACCCAGTGTATAAACGAGTGTCCGATGATCCAAACCATGTACCACTAACACCACATCCCTAGCCGCTTGTCTAGTCCACACCCTGCGTTGTCCAGCCACCTGGGCCCAACGCAAACCCTTGCAGCCAATCCACCGAAACGTAGCCAAGTCCAATCATAGCCAAGTCCTTTGAAAACTCAGGTTCCTGCCAAGCGGCCGTTGTGCAGCCCGCTTGGCCACCCAGTGTATATACGAGTGTCCGATGATCCAAACAGTCGTCGGGGATGAACCTGTAATTATAAGAGGTTAGGGCGCACATAGGAATGACAACAATCCGATCGCCATCTACCCACACGCCTAATCATGTCGTCTGACGCACCCGCCTCCACCGCCATTGTCGCTGCGCCTATCCGAAAAGAATGCGGCGCGAACTGCTTCGGGACGTGCCCCAAAGATGCAATACAACGCTTAAATCAGGTCGACATACGCAAACAATACAACCCTGCGCTTCGGGAATCGCTCGCACCCGATAGCACAAGAAGCCAAGAAACCCTGTAGCCCCTTCCCAAAAGTGGGAGGAAGCGTTTTTCTTCAACTTCTCCTTCTTTTCCATGAACCGGTCAGGCCGTTTGGGACGGTCCACCGTCTCCCTATCCCCAGAAAGTAGTGTAAGCACATCCACATATTCGTTCTCCAAACCCTCTCCCGTAACCTGCAGTGACCCGCAACCCATTGGGGACAACTCGCCGGACCCATAAGAGATGCCCGCACCCCAACGGGAGACACCTCCCCAGCACCCACCGCTGAGACCCCAATTAACTTGCAGGCCCAGTCATTCCCCCTGACCCGAAACCAAAACTGCGCCAGCCTCGGAAATCCCCTGCTGACCCGACCTGTGCCAAAACCGGCGCGGGCGCTGCCCCAGATGTGCACGCAGACGCGGGAACCCCAACCGCAGCAGAGCTAGGCGCAAGAACCGCCGCCGGTACCGCGCTCCCCGAAACGACGTGTCCCGCCACACTCAGCGAAGACTTCCCCTTAGCCGCGTCCTCCGACCCATCCTGCCAGCGTCTAAGAGCAGCAACCAGGGCTTCTAGCAACCCCGTCGTTACACCACCAGCACCACCCGACGCATTAACCCCCCGAAAGGCCGAGCGATCCAAACGCTGCACCCCCAAAATCCGACTCCCGTGCAGCCAGCAAGGGGATCCTCCCGGAGCCCCAGAATCACAGCCAAAGGTGATCCCAGCGATGGTCGCCCAGGAATAGCACCTCCACTGGTAACCGGCACCCTTCACCGACCTCCATCTCCTGCCACCAAGACCACCAAGACACTCCTCGGCTGAGAGCGTTGAGAATGTCCATTACGAATTGAAATACTCCATCCGATATCCCCTGCACCAGTACCGGTACGTCCCCAGCCACCGGGCTCCCTGCAACTGCTGCCGACACGATCCTCCTCCGATGTCCAGCCGCACGATGGGCGCCGCCATGTTGCGGGCGGGCCGAACGCGCCGCCCGAGACGCTGCATGCCTGCAACGAGTGGGAGGGAGCCTGGAGGCAGCCGCTGCCACTCTCGGCACTCTCCCCCCGGCCGCCGGAAGTGAAGGACCTCCACGCGGGCTCCTCGAGAGCGACCTCCGTCGGCCATCTTACCTGGTCTGGGGGGGGGGGTGGTTCCTTCCAAACCCCCCTTAAGTCCTTCCATCCCAGTCCCCTCGACCAACTCCTCCAGACTCCTCACGTAAAGACAGGGAAGAAAAACAGGCACCTGCACCATGTTCACCCTCCTCCGCACACTCAAACGCAGATCCCTGGGTGGCGTGTCCATGACGACCGCCCTTCACCCGATTGGGAACCGGCTGCATCCACTTCCTTCTATTGATATTAAACCGGGCTCCCCTATGCCCCGGGGGGGGGGCACTCGGGAGGGGCATTCTACCAATTTAGGCTAGACAGGGCCCTGGGAATGGCAAATCCGCAAGGACCCCACCTGGAACCCAGTAACCCTTAAGAACCACGAGAAAGTGGCTCGAATCACATCCACCCACAGAGCACCGCACCCACGGAACAACCCTCCAGACACCACCAAACCTCCCCAGTCCAAAGCCACTCCAGAGCCCCCCACCAGCACCCCCAACCAGAATGCACCTGCCAACATGCAACCCAATGACCATATCCGAATGCAATTGCAAACATTATCCAATGACCGTATACTGACTGCACCTGCAACCATGCCACACCGTGACCACACCGACTGGACTTGCGAACATGCAACACAGTGGCCCCACACAGAATGCGCCTGTAACGTGCAACACAGTGACCATACCCGGAATGCACATGCAAACATGCAACAGTGACCCCACACAGATTGCACACGCAAACCTGCAACACCGTGACCTCACCCGAAATGCACACGCAAACCTGCAACACCGTGGCCACATACAGAAAGAGCCTGCACACATGCAACACAGTGACCATACACTGAATGCATCTGCAAGTATGCAACATCGTGACCACGCACAGCACGCACGCGCAAAAGTCAACACAGTGACCATACCCGGAATGCACCCGCAAGCCTGCAACACAGTGGCCACACACAGAATGAGCCTGCAAACATGCAACACCGTGACCATACCCGGAATGCACATGCAACATAGTGACCACACACAGAATGCACACGCAAACATGCAACACCGTGACCACACCCGGAATGCACACGCAACCTGCAACACAGTGGCCATACAGCATGAGCCTGCAAACATGCAACACAGCGACCATACACTGAATGCATCTGCAAACATGCAACGCCGTGACCACGCACAGAACTTTTAAAACTCTCGGTTCCTAAGGGGTTAATGGGGTATTATGCTGCAGTAACCCTTATTGAAACCGCTAGTAAAATAAGCATTTTAGCAATTGAAACTGTTTACTACAATTATGTATTCAAACGTTTCCCGCACCTTATCTCCCTGGTTCACACGAAGGGATAAGAGTTTTTTCTCTGCCCAGTGCCGGACCTCAGGGGGCCCGGAACCTCAGGTCAGGACCCCAGGGTGCAGGAGCTCAGGACCTCAAGTTACAGGACCTCAGGGTGCACTCGCTAAAGGACACTGAAATTTCATTCAATGCACTGAATTGTGAAGTATTTGTCCGCCGGCACCTGCTGGGTAAAGCACAGAACAGAAGATGCAGAGGAACCATTCCCATGTGATCCCATCGCAGCCCGAATAATGAGCGGGAACATGGAGACACAGGCAGCAGCACTAGCAGATATCAGACGGGTCTGTATGGCAACAGCCAGCCTTAGGGACCAGCCGCATGTGCTCGCATTGTATATTAGATTGTAAGCTCTTGAGCAGGTCCTCCACCTCCCGCTCCGCTTATGCAAGGTGTACGTCGCCCTGTCATTGCTTCACCCATTGTACAGCGCTACAGAACCTGTCGGCGCTCCTTAGACCAATAATTGTATCGGTGTATACACCTTACGCATATATACTTAAAATATATTGTGTTGAATAACCCCCAGGGTTTTCTTTGTAAGAGCCACCACGTTATTTGATCATTTGTGCCCCAGATCATTTTTTTATTTATTTATTTTTTATTTATTTTTTTTGATTACTAAACCTTCAATGCTGTGCAACTACTTATCCCACAGCGCTGCTATCTGGCTGCCTGAGCATTGTGGGATCTGCAGCCACAACACATGCAGGTCCTTAGAACAAAAACAGAAAATCAACAAAACCAATTGAATAAAAACCATCTGCCTTTCTCTTTAACCAAATCTAGTCACACACAGACAGACACACAGACACACCCTACACCTGCTTCTTTGGGGAGTGGGAATCCAGCAGCTCTGCCCCCTATAACAGCAGCACATGGCACAGCCTGCACTTCCTGTCACCCTCTCCCCTTACACACACAGAGGAAGCTCCCGGTCATGTGATCACACAGAGTGCTCCCTCAAGTGTTCCAGCAGACATGTAGATGCCCCCCCAGCCACCAAACTTTCCCTCTCCTTTCTCTTTCACCAGAAACACCTGAAAAAACATGATCTCACCTTGATGCACTTCTCACGTTGGCAGGAACAGAGGAAGAACCCTGCACCCATCACCAGCATATATAGTCCAGTTAAGCAACACTGTTGCAACCACTCCACCAATAACACCGTAGGCTTTTCCTTGACTGACAGGCCCATGCTTCCAACCGACCCCCCCCCTTCCCCCTCCCTGAGGGGCCCCAGGATTCTAAACCCTTCCAGATCTTTCCTTAACCTACAGGCCCAGGCCATCAGTCATGTCCCCCTTCCTGAAGGTCCAGGGGGTTCTGTCCAAAACACATTTTCCGACATGCATTTGGGAGACTTCAGATGTGTTTGTGCAAAATGTAGCCAGGTTTGGATGTTTTTCTTCGTAAGAAAAGGCTTCCATCTTGCCACTCTGCCCCATAGCCCAGACATATGAAGAATACAGGAGACTGTTGTCACATGTACTATACAGACAGTACTTGACAGATATTCCTGCAGCTCCTTTAATGTTGCTGTAGGCTTCTTGTCAGCCTCCTTGACCAGTGTTTTTCTCATCCTTTCACCACATTTGGAGGGATGTCCAGTTCTTGGTAACGTTGCTGTTGCACAATAATTTCTCCACCTGATGATGACTGCCTTCACTGTGTTCCATGGAATATCTAATGCTTTGGAAATTCGTTTGTACCCTTCTCCTGACTGATACCTTTTTAACAATGAGCTCCATCTGATGCTTTGGAAGCTCTCTGAGGACCATGGCTTTTGCTGTAGGATGCGACTAAGAAAATGTCAGGAAAGACCTTCTAGAACAGCTGAACTTTATTTGAGGTTAATCAGAGGCACTTTAAATGATGGCAGGTGTGTACTGACTCTTATTTATCATGATTTTGAATGTGATTGCTTAATTCTGAACACTGCTACATCTCCAGTTATAAGTTATACATCCCCAGTTACATACACTTATGTAACCATATTTTTTATTTTTTTTTAGTTTCCCTCTGTCCACCTAAGGCTAGGGTCAAACGAAAGCATTTTACATGCGAACGTAAAAAAGTGCGTCCGAACGCATTGACGGATTTCTTCACGGAATTCGCGAAAACTGTCATACGATGCACATTTTCGTGCGTGATTTTTTACGGATCCAAACCAGGAAACTTTGGGTGTCTGGACGTTATGTTGGCCGGACACGAGCAGGGTCTGACGTCTCCAAATCACGCACACACACCGCTATCGGGCGCAGCGCACTCTGTACGTCCGTACTAGCGGTTCTGCGTTCTCGAAAAAATGCGTTCATTTTCCACTTGCCTTGTCGTGCGACCGTACTTCGTATATTGGCTGTCATTGCCCGTCATTTGCTGCTAGTGCGGCCGTAATTAAGTGCGCCAGAACGCACGTTAAAAGTGCGCTGGTCTGACCCCAGCCTAAAAGATTTCAGTTTGTTTTTCATTGAGTTGTACAGTTTATAGGTCACATTAAAGGTGGAAGAAGTTCTGAAAAGATTTATCTTAGTCTCATTTTTTTACATCACAGAAACCTTACATTTTAACAGGGCTGTGTAAACTTTTGCTGTCCACTGTAGCGGGGAATTCCCATGACGTTCCCCGCAGTGAAGGGGTTAAGAAATATCGAACCACATAATTAAGAAGATATGACTTTATACTCTGCCTTTTTTCAATCTTGGCTTATACTTTTTGGCTATAGAATTTTGCTCTCTAAAACCTTTTATTTTTTTGACACTTTGATGGATTAATAATAAAAATATTGGAATTGAAGAAGACGATACTTTAGTGTAAGTTGCACAGTCTGCATAGATCTATCTTCTGAAGTGAACACAAATTAAAACAATGTGCTGTGCTTATTGTTAGTCGGTTTAAATATAAGACAAGTACGCATAATCATAGCTGATTTCTTTAAATGATAATAAGCACAACTGTACAAAATTATAGTGTAAACTTAAATAAACCTTCTCCAGAACGTTCTCTAAAATATAAATGAAGATAAATAAATTATGCACTTTGGCATTCAATTGCTCCCATAATCTCCATACCAGTGCACCTACAAAACTGTTTCAATGAACACCTAAGGCTGGGGTCAGACGAGCGTAGTGTTCACGTCCGTGATTGCGCCTAAAAGTACGTCTGTGATAGCATGACAGAAAGCCCATTGGAGCCTGACACATGAAGTACGTCCGCACTGAACTGCGGACGCACAACGGCCGCGGCCCATGGACGCAAGGCAGGCAAGAACGTACATCCCCTAGAATGGCCGCACAAAGTGCGCTGCGTCCGCAACGTCCGCGTAGCTTTGTGTGTGAGTGATGGAACATGGTCAGACGGACTGCATTTATACGTCCAGCATTTTTCACGGACAAAATGGTTTTGCTTTTTAATTTATTTTCTCTCCTACATCCGTCAAAATATATGTCAGTGAATAAACGGACTGTGTGGCCACTACTGTGTCTTCCGTACTGACGTACGTCCGTGTGCAAGGACTTACAGTCCGTAGAAATCACGCTCGTCTGACCCTAGCCTAAACTGTAACTAGATTACTTATGCATTACAAACAAACCACCAAAAACACATACTATTATTTCTTTTCTTTGTTTGAAGTACTTGCATGTAAAAAGGAAAAATAAAGTTAGCTTTTGATCTCCTGTTTCCATTATGTGGATTTTTCCCATAATGCAACATTTACCAAAATGTATGTGCAACTTTACAGCTGTAGTATAGCTTCTACAGTAGTGAAGAGGCAATGGGGTGGAGGAGTGAGTGCTTACATAAGGCTGCAGTGGTTCTATTGTGTTGTGTAAGCTACCCAAGATAAGAAATGGCAGCTAAATGAGGTACAACACTGAGGTTAAAAGGGTTCTAATCTACTCCACATGTGACATCCTTTGAACACATCCCACACAATACAATGCTATTGGTCGGTTTACTGGACTTCTGACGAATTCACTCAGTTCTGTGTCCTATGCCACACAGTGAGGAGCAAGTGCTGAACAGATACTGTGAGGGGCAGTTTACTACACAAAAGATCACAAAATAGATATACTGTACATATAGAGTAAAATACTCTCTTAACTAAACATTCAAGAGAAAAACAAAGAAATCAGTAGCTTTTTCAACCAGTCTTCAATCAGTGAAACAATTCTTAAACATACGTTACTGTCCACACACAATATTGCAACTAGGGATGCACTGATACCATTTTTTAAAGACCGAGGACAAGTACTGATACTTTTTCAGGCACTCACCGATACCAAGTACCAATACTTTTATCTAATGTCATGTGACCACTTTCCAATAAATAATTTAGGATTTTTCTGAAAGCCTGTCCAATTCAAGTTAATATTGAAATGTATGGCCAGACACCCCATTTACCCACTGCACAGCCTGCACACACCTTGACCACACACACAGACACCACACCTCAACTCAGAAATATATGTATTCCCACTCAGACCGCAGGCACACATATACACCCACTCAGACCTAATATGTATACCCACTCAGACCTCAGGCGCATATATTGTTATGGCACTGACTGAATTCCTAAACATCTACTCCAAATGAACAATTGATATAAAAAACTCCAAATGGCCATGTAACTATTGGTGACTTCCAGTAGATGGCACTAAAGAGCACAACATTCTTTGTCTAACATGTGCTCTAGCCAGGATGTGACATAAGCCTGCAACCCCCCTCCCAGGAAGGTCACATGGCATTCAATTAACCACTAGGATCCACTCACGTAGATGGAGACAAGACTGTAGTCCAACCTCCTCTGAATTGATCCAGAGAAAGAAAGGAAGTGAGCAAGAGATTGCTGTTGACTGCTAAAGGGAACACAGGCAGTTGAGCAATTTAATTTTTTTATGTTTAATCTTTGGGGAGAGCTATTTATTATTAAACTCCGGACTATGCGGTTAGTTCAGTGTAATCTCTGCGGAGATTCTTTTAACCCTTTCGCTGCTGAGCCACTTCACACCTATGTGCTGAGCTAATTTTTACCGGTTTCGCACATCATGTTTTGATTTGAAGTCACATTTTATTATATGACCCAGACATATTATATATCGTTCTTTCCGGCAAATTCGGCAGATTCATAATATATCATTATTATATGTATACCTCATGTCCTGCCTGAATATTATAACATAAAATGCAATAAAATTAGATTTTTCAATAATCTACCGTGTGTAAAGTGTTGTTTTTCACATTTTATCATGCGAGTGTTTGTGGTTATGTTTTCTATGGGGTACGCTTGTTAAAAAAATTAGAAATGGGAACCTGTTACAATTTTTTGGGGGGAAATTACGTGATTTTTAGCAAACGCCCCCCTTAGAAAAAATTGTTACTGCAGCATCATTGTTCACATTATAATTGAAATGGGAGCAATATTGCTGCATTACTAGAACACAAAAAAAAACTTTTTAATTTTTTTTATTTAGATTTTTATTTATACACTTTTGTCTTTACATTTAACATAGTCATGTTTGGTATCATTGGAAAGGCCATGCTCTGGCTTTCCAATGATACTAAACATTAACCCCTAGCTGCCATGAATCGGGAGATAGGGGGTTCATTGGAACCCCCTATCTGCACCATAGGTGGCAGCTAGGGGTTAACTCCCAAACTGATGTCATCACGCTGTGCGCGATGACGTCAGTTGTCAGGGGAAGATCCCGGAATCTAAGATGTCGGCCAGCTCCGGGAGGGGACCGCAATCAGGCGCCTATTGGCGCTGAATCGCGATCCAGCCCCAAGCGGTTAAAGGCAGCCACCGCTTGGAAGGGCAGGCTGTGCCCTTCAAAGTGGTGCCTGCCTTTTTTGCTGCCCGTATGGATGGGGAGGGAGAGAGGTCCAAAGGCCTGCCACCACTCCTTCAGGCACCTTCCCCTCACTGGTGGGGGGTGCCTGGAATAGACGTCATCGCGCTGGGCGCAATGACGCTATTCCTGTCCGCCGGGGTCCCGGAGGCTGGGCTGACCTCCAAGACGTCAGCCCGCACCAGGAGGGGGGGCTGCAGCGATCGGCCAAAATACCGGGCGCGTTTCTCCCCTTAAAGGCACTTCAGGAGTGTGCACTCCTGACGAGCCTTTAACGGCCGAAACACACGTCGGGTGCACAGCTAGAGTCAGGGACATCAAGTATTAACAAATTATATATTTAGACCAGTAAGGAACAAGTCAACATATTGCTGCTTGATGGATATTTACTAAGCAATATGGTATCAGTATATATGGTATCAGTATGCAAGGCCCAATTTTACTCTGGGTAAACGCAAGTCTATATCATGCTTTCTCTCACGCTTCTCCTCTTTACTTCTACCTTTCTCCTTAAATGGAACTCCTGCCCCTCTACCACCGACCCCTACACTATCTGCATCTCTCCCTCCCTCCTCTCGTCCCACATGATGGCCTCACATGAGCTCCTTTGTTTCCTCAGAACATGGTCTCCCTCTAACTCTCGTGCTGCAATCACTCCCACGCCCACAAATCCCATTCCCACCTTCTCTTTCTCACCCTCCTGCTGTTACTCTATTCAGGTGACATATCCCCTAACCCTGGCCCCACAACACATCCAATACTTCCCTCTCATCCTATCTCCATCGCACATAAATCACCTCCCTGCAAGCCCAGCAACCTCATTCCCATCATCCCTCAGCGCCTGTCCTCTTTCTCCTGCGCCCTCTGGAACGCTCGCTCTGTGTGCAACAAACTCACAGCCGTCCATGACCTCTTCCTTTCAAACTCCTTCAACCTCCTAGCTTTAACTGAAACCTGGCTAACTCCCTCTGACACGGCCTCCGTTGCTGCTCTCTCACATGGCGGTCTACACTTGAGCCATACCCCCAGACCGGGTGAGAGAAATGGTGGCGGGGTCGGGCTCCTGCTCTCTCCCACCTGCACCTACCAGCATCTCCCTCCACCCCCATCCCTCTCCTTCTCCTCCTTCGAGACACACTGCATCCGCCTGCTCTCTTCTCTCTCTGGCTCTCAGGGTGGCAGTCATCTACCGCCCACCGGGACCAACCTCCCAGTTCTTTGACCACTTTGCTACCCTTTCTCACTTCCTGTCTTCTAATCTTCCATGCCTAATTCTCGGGACTTCAACATTCCCATTGACGATCCTTCCGCTCCTGCTGCCTCCAAACTTCTTTCACTCACGTCCTCCCTTGGACTCACACAATCCTCCTCCTCCCTACCCACCGCGATGGTCACGTTATTGACCTGGTCTTTTCCAACCTCTGCTCCATTTCTGAGTTCAAATGTCGCCCTTTCCCCATCTCTGACCACCACCTTCTCTCTTTCAACCTATCTGGACTTCCTAAACACCCTGCTCCCCCACCCCGCACACACACTCGCAGAAATCTACATGCTGTGGCCCCCATCAATTCTCCAACCTACTTCACCACCTCCCTCATACCTCATCCTTCACCTGCCCTGATGCTGCCACTAATCACTACAACACTACGCTTATCTCTGCTCTAGACACTCTTGCTCCTCTTCGACTCTGCAAGGCCCCACGCCGCCAGCTTCAGCCCTGGCACACCCTCCAAACTCGCTACCTGCAAAGATGCTCCCGCACTGCAGAGCGTGCCTGGAGGAAATCCCGCTCTGAAGCTGATTTTGTTCACTTCAAGTTTATTCTCCGGTCATACACCTCTGCCCTCCACTTGGCCAAACAATCCTTCTTCTCATCTCTTATATCTACGCTGTCCTCACCCTAAACGGCTCTGGTCCACCTTCAACACCCTCCTCCACCCACCTGCACCTCCCCCTCAGCTGCCTTCAGCGCTCAAGACCTGGCAGACTACTTCCTCAGTAAAACTCTAACTATCAGAAGCAACATCCCAACACAAGATAGTTATCTGCCACCTCCACTCCCACAGGTCCCCCTGCCACCCTCTGCCGCTTCCTCCCAACCACTGAGGAGGAAGTCAATTCCTTATTGTCCTCCTCACATCTCACCACGTGCCCGCTCTCGACCCATTCCCTCACATCTAATTCCTCCCTCTCCTCCTCCCTCACCCCTGCTCTCACACACATCTTCAACCTATCTCTCTCCACTGGCTCCTTTCCATCCGCCTTCAAACACGCGCTAGTTACCCCTTTACTAAAGAAACCATCCCTAGACACCAACTCTCCATCCAACTACCGCCCTGTATCCCTGCTTCCCTTCACATCAAAGCTCTTAGAAAAACTAGTCTTCAACCGCCTCTCCCTCTTCCTGTCCTCCAATTCCCTACTTGACCCCTGCAATCTGGCTTCCGTCCCCTACACTCAACTGAAACTGCCCTCACCAAAGTCACCAACGACCTCCTAACTGCTAAAAAACACGGCCACTATTCTATTCTCATCCTGCTTGACCTCTCGGCTGCTTTTGACACTGTTGACCACCCCCTCCTTCTACAGACCCTCAACTCTCTGGGTCTCGGTGACACTGCACTTGCTTGGGTTGACTCCTATTTATCCAACAGGTCCTTCTGTGTGTCCTTTGCTGGTAACTCCTCCTCTTCATTGCCTCTATCTGTTGGTGTACCTCAAGGCTCTGTCCTTGGTCCTCTGCTCTTTTCCATCTACACCTCCTCCCTGGGCAAAATCATCAACAGCTTTGGCTTTAATTACCACCTCTACGCTGATGACACTCAGATCTACCTCTCTACCCCTGATCCTCTCCCCCTGTCCTTTCAAAAGTCAGTGACTGTTTATCTGGCATCTCCTCCTGGATGGCCTCCACCACCTAAAGATCAACATGTCAAAGACTGAGCTCCTACTTATTCCTCCCTCTAATGCCTCCCCACCTCCTGACTTCTCTATCACGGTGGAGGGTATCACCATCTCCCCATCAAACCAAGTTCGCTGTCTTGGAGTTACACTGGACTCTGCTCTTTCCTTCATCCCCCACATCAAGTCTCTTTCCTCCTCCTGCCGATACCAACTGCGTAATATTTCCAGAATTCGGCCATTTCTTACTGCTGTCACCACAAAACAACTCATACACGCCCTGGTAATCTCCCGACTCGACTATTGCAATAATCTCTTATCTGGCCTCCCTCTGTCCCGCCTCTCCCCCCTACAATCCATCCTGAACGCCTCCGCCAGGCTAATTCACCTCACCCGCCGCTCTGTCTCTGCCGCTCCCCTCTGCGAGTCCTTCACTGGCTCCCCATCCACTGCAGAATTAAGTTCAAAATCCTTATCCTTACCTACAAAACCCTCACTAACTCAGCGCCCCACTACCTGTCCTCACTAATCACCAAATACACCCCAGCCCGCTCCCTAAGGTCAAACAGTGACCTGCGCCTAGCTTCTCCCCGCATCACCTCTTCCCATGATAGACTGCAGGATTTCTCACGCGCAGCCCCCACTCTCTGGAACGCCTCCCTCGTGCTGTCAGACTTTCCCCTAACTTCTCTTCCTTCAAACGCTCCCTGAAAACATTCCTATTTAGGGAAGCCTACCACCCAACTCACTGACGCAACCATCAATCACTCTCACCTTACAGTCCTCTCCTCCTGTTTCCAACCCCAACCCTCCTAGATTGTGAGTTCCTACGGGAATAGGGCCCTCATCTCCTCCTGTACTGTTTGTCAAATGTTGTTCAATGTATTGTAACCCTGTCTGTACTGTGCTTATTGTACAGCGCTGCGGAATATGCTGGCGCTTTATAAATAAATAATAATAATAATAATAATATCAGTAATTGGTGACAAATCATTTTGCTAATTATCCAATTTGACATGGCTTCATTTCAAGATTTTTTTCTGACGTTTTCTGGTCGTGTATATGTATATTTTCAGTCACTTCCAAAGACTGCTTCTTGTATTCCTAATCAGGTTACCTATTAATTATTTCATTCAAGTAGTGCTTCTGAAAGGACAGTGTTGGTTTTCATTCACATTACAGTATATGTGTTTGATTTTTATCCTTAATGTTGATGTTTAATGTCACACATCTGAAATTATGGTGTGTGTGTCTGAGTATGTCCTAGTGTACACCAATTGTGGCTTTTATGTTTTTGTGAATTAAAAGTAAAATTTTATAATTTCATCAGCAGAAATTATTATCCTCCTGATCTTTCAGCCGGATAGTGGAACGTTTTGAAAATCCTCACAATAAAGTGCTGATTGTATGCACTTGGCAATCAAATTAATATTACTGTCCAATTGTAATTTGCAAATCTCCAATTTCCATATTTTTTTCTCATGAGCTATATATGATGAACCTGATGAAAGCTTCCTCGGCAATCTTCTAAAATGACATACAACATAAACTATATTCTATGTTTTAATTCTAACAAGACCCAGGAGTTCTAACCTGATATTTTTGTTAAATATATATATTTTATTTATTTATTATATACATGCCCCTTTTTCCTAGTTTTTTGTGTATTCAAGCAATGTTTCACGATGATTAGTTTTCCAGGGCAGGTGGAGATTAGTCTTCAATTTTTAAAACCCTCATCTTTCTTTATTCTGCCGCTCTGGCAAGTAAGGAAGAAGCAAACTTCTTTCCTGTAAATATTATTTTCCTGAACAGGTCTGAACTAAATGATGATAATGTTGTATTAACCCAACAATCACAGTAGATTTTAAATAATGTTTACTTTATAAACTCTGATAAGATAAATATTGTAATAATAAGAATTATAAACAACAAACACAAGAAACTAAGGTTTGCTTTTTAAAATTAAGTATCTGAGACTGCCTGCCTTGCAGATTCATTCTATGCAAGCAGGCAAAATTCCCTGCGATTTCATATGGCTGGGCATGCGCGCTGCTCCATCCTCCAGGCTTCCTGCTCGTCCTCGTATGCCTGCGCAGGGGTTCGGCGTCGCTCGCTGATTGCTAATGCCGCCGTGGCGGCACCCGGGGCTGACTGGCGACTTTTGGCCTGGGGATATTATTGCCCCAGCAGCTCACACATGGATATTATTGCCCCCCAGCAGCTCACACATGGATATTATTGCCCCCCAGCAGCTCACACATGGATATTATTGCCCCCAGCAGCTCACACTTGGATAATATTGCCCCCAGCAGCTCACACATGAATAATATTGCCCCCAGCAGCTCACACATGGATATATTGCCCCCAGCTCTCACCTCCTGTCTGGTCTGCCGGCGGCCGCGTGCTTCTCCCTCCAACGAGCGGCCGCCTGCATCAATATCTGCTGCTCGCCTGGGGTTCTATACACAGATCGCAATCTTGGCTGGCTGGTGTATAGAACCCCAGGCGAGCGGCAGATACTGATGCTGGCGGCCGCTCGTAGGAGGGAAATGCAAGCGGCCGCCGGCAATATCTTCTTTTTATCATGGGCCGGGTGTCCGTGATTTTATTACAGACACCCGCTGGCCTTAACAACAGGGGCGGCGGGCCGTATACGGCCCGTGGGCCGTAGGTTGCCGACCCCTGAACTAAAGAATTGCATGTGACATAGGCCTGTTGTCACGCACCAGATCCAGGGACTCCCAAGGGGCGAAAAAAGACCTGTCGCAAAGCCAGTTCTGCTGTGGATTGAACTGTAGCAGCACTTTTCATGCTGCATATCTGTTTCTGACATTCCATCTGCCCTACCTGGCAGGAGTGAGACCTCAGGCACTAATTATTTAACCTGTGGGCTAACTTTAAGGGAGTGACCTATAGCCTCAGATGCCCTGACATCTTCATTTATGGCTAGACATTTGTTCTGTATGTTTATGCTACCCTACCTGATTTGCTTTGTTTTGATTGCCCTGCCTGATCTGCATTATTTAACCTGCTCCTTGTTTAAAACCCACCTGTTTGTTTTCACTGAAACCTGTCTCCTGCCAGCTTTGTGACCCCAAATTTGGGTTCTACTTGCACCCCTGCGCCATGAACGTGACATATAGCTTTTATTAAGCCCTTTGGGTCAAATCTCTATTTCCCAATATAGAGGTACAATGTAGTGTTTTCACTGTACCTGCTTAACAGGAGCAATCACCAGGTTATGACAGGTTCATTGAACTGTGCTTTATTCAGCTGCCAAGTAAACAGATGGCAAACAGGAAAAAGACAACAGGAAGTAAGATGGCCACTGACCATAGAGTTCTCTGTCAGCAGTTCCAGAGTGTCCTTTCTTAAAGCAACAGTACACCACATCTCCCCAACCAATTCCAAATCCCCCCTTGAAACAAGTGTAGCGCTCACTCCCGGAGGAGCCGCTGAATTTAAACCTCGGGTCAGTCTCCCCACACTAGGGAATAAATATACACCAGGACTGTTGTGGATTTTATAAGTTATTTAGTTTACTGATCTCAAATAAACTGGCATATATAGAGCAGCACGGTATACATATATATTTACAGAAGTTCGTAATGCGTTGGGGCCCTGCAGGTTTAGACAAACTTGCAGCGTGCTTTATTATTTTACTGTGGCCGGGAAGGCCTCTCACCCATCCGCCAGATACTCTGTGCTCTGCTCGACCCAGGACGTCTCTCCACTCGACTTGACTGGGACTCTGTGCCACCGGATCCGCTTGTCTTGCTTGTCCGTTTCTGTCACAAGATGCTCTGCTTACCGCCTGCACTCCCACTAGATCATCGCGGTCTCCTAACTCGGGGTCCTTCAGCAACTCTGTATCTTTGTTAATTTCCCAGCAGTGGATTACTAGGTCTCTGGCAAGTAATGTGAACTGATCTCCAGCTCCGCAAGGCCGCACCTGTGCTCCGGCCGGGTCGCGATCGTTGTCTGTCTCACGTGCGTCTTGCTCTCTTCACTCCTCGGCGCGCTCTGGGTTTCCTCTGCACGAGGCTGCGGATGTAAGTCTTTTTCTCCTCACCCACTTCCTGTTCCCCACGCAAAGCATGCTGGAAAACGTAGTCCCATTGTCCAGTGTCTCTTACATTGCGCTTGTCTCCCTCTGGTGGCCACAAATAAGTACTACAGCAACAGCGTTTTAAACCAGCGCTACACAAGCAACAGTACTGAACAATAAACAAAACTATAAAAATGTGTTAGCAATGCAAAACATATATTAGCCTATGCCATAATCTGCCAGTCTCTCAAGAAGGCGTATTCTTCTAGCTCTTGTTGTTTTCTGCCCAGAGTCTGTAGCATTTATAGCAACCAGGGCTCCTTGATCACAAACTGACCTTGACACTAGGGATGAGCCGAACACCCCCTGAGTTCGGTTCGGGCCCGAACCCGAACTTCCCAAATGTTCGGTTCCGAACCCGAACTTGAACTCAATGCAAGTCAATGGGGCTGAAAATTCGGTTTTTAGAGTGCCCTCCAAGATGGCATATATGCTAGATATTTGCCATAAAAGGTGTATGGGGGTCCAGGTAGTGCCCTGGGGGACAGGAAACAAGGTCAAAAAGTAAAAAAAAAGTTTTTAAAGGGACAGTGAGTTTTCCATGAAATAAGGGTTAAAAATAAAAACGAAAAATTCCTTCAAATATCGTGCCTTGGAGGTCCCCACAACCTGCCCGTGAAGTGGTGGATTTCTAGGATGTATAGAAACACTTAAAAACAAAAAAATGACGTTTCAAATGACGGTAAATGCTTTTCCTTTAATCTATCCATAAACAACTGCTTGGGGCGGCAGCCTGTATGAAAAGAGGAGACATTTTCGTACACGCAGAAAAAGTTTACTGATTTTTTTGGCTAAATTATTGTGAAACTTATGCAGGCTGCAGTGGTGAACCTAGCGATCCTATATTAAAAAGATATGCATCTGGTTAAGGCGTCAGTGCACCCAGATAGTGTGCCTTTGGTGCCAGGCCAGCAAGTATCATCATACAGTAACCCCTCTGTGGTATTGTGGAAGAGTGCAGGGGTGAACCTTGCGGTCCTATATTGAAAAGTTTTTTATCTGGTAATGGGCGTCAGTGCACCCAGATAGTGTGCCTTTGGTGCCAGGCCAGCAAGTATCATCATACAGTAACCCCTCTGTGGTATTGTGGAAGAATGCAGGGGTGGACCATGTGGTCCTATATTGAAAAGATATGATTCTGGTCAAGGCGTCAGTGCACCCAGATATTGTGCCTTTGGTGCCAGGCCAGCAAGTATCATCATACAGTAACCCCTCTGTGGTATTGTGGAAGAGTGCAGGGTTGGACCCTGCTGTTCAAAAAATTAAAATGATATAAATCTGGCACAGGCGTCAGTGCAACCAAATATTGTGCCTTTCATGGCAGCAAGTGCATTCACACCGTAACCCTTTTGTGGTATTGTGGAAGAGTTCAGTGCTGGAGGTTTTGTGCATGCAAAGGACATCCCCGATCTATTCCATTACGTCAGCATCAGGGGATTGATAACTGTTGATCCAGGACTGATTCATTTTTATAAATGTCAGCCAGTCTACAGAGTCGGTGGACAGACGCACTCTTTTGTCTGTGACAAAACCTCCAGCGGCACTGAACGTCCTTTCGGAAAGCACGCTAGATGAAGGGTAACCTAGTAGCTGCATAGCATATTGGCTAAGTTCTGGCCAGTGATCCAATCTCAACACCCAGTAAGCCAGTGGATCATCTGCTGGAAAGGTATCCAGGTCTGCCCTTGCCCCTAGGTAGTCCTGCACCATACGGTGAAGACGCAGGCAATGGGTGCCTACATTTGATGTCTCTGGGCGTCGAGGACTAAAAAAAATTAAAAATGCATCAGTCAAGCAGCCCTGGCCTTCACCACTATTCCTCTGATCACCCGCAGCCTCAGAAGCACGTGTGTCAGCACTTGGTAATCTACCAGTGCCTGGAAAGGTGTTACACAAGTGTCGCTTTAGAGCGTCCTCAAGTTTTTTCATCCTGTGCTCCCTCTGTGCGGGCAGGATGAGCTCTGCAACTTTCCCCTTGTATCGTGGATCAAGAAGGGTTGCCAACCTCTCCTTCACGAATAGCACGAATCCTGGGGTCCTTTAGCAGGCTTTGCATCATTAGGGAGCCCATGCAGCGTAGGTTGGAGGTGGCATTAGCTTCCGAATCTTCCTGCTCAATGAGGATGACCGTATCGTGCACTTTCTCCTCCCAGCCACGCACTAGCCCATGTGTTTCTGGGCACACAAAACCCTCTCTTGAGGAATCCCCACCTTCAATGCCCCCACTACTTAAATATTCTGCATCCTCCTCCTCCTCATCCTCCTCCTGTCTGATCTGAGTAGGACCCGCTGGAATGCTGTCTGCGGAAAGACTGGGGCCTTGAGAGCTAGGGAAGGCCTCCTCTTCCTCCCGCTGCTCTGCCTCTAGAGCCACATCTATAATTCCCCGCAGAGTGTGCTCCAGCAGGAATACTAAAGGAATTGTGTCACTGATGCATGCACTGTCCCTGCTCACCATCCTCGTTGCCTCCTCAAATGGTGACAGTACAGTGCATGCATCCTTGATCATCAACCACTGCGGGGGGGAAAAAAAAACAAGTTGACCTGAACCTGTCCTTGTGCCATACTCACACAGGTACTCGTTGATGGCCCTCTGCTGCTTGTGCAGACGCTGGAGCATTGCTAATGTCGAGGTCCACCTGGTGGGCATGTCACAGATCAGACCGTTTGTGGGAAGGTGGAATTCTCTTTGAATTTCTGCCACGCGAACACTTTTTGGGAATGACCGTCTGAAGTGGCTGCAGACTTTTCTGGCCTGGATGAGAAGCTCTGCCAGCCCTGGGTATTTGGTTAGGAAATGCTGTACCACCAGATTTAGGACGTGTGCTAGGCATGGTACATGCGTCAATTTACCCTTGCGTAGGGCGGAGACAAGTTTGTTTCCATTATCGCAGACGATCATTCCCAGCTCAAGCTGGCGTGGTGTTAACCATCTCTGCACCTGCCCCTGCAGAGCTGACAGAATTTCTGGCCCGGTGTGGCTGCTGTCCCCTAAACAAACCAGCTCAAGCACAGTATGGCATCTTTTTGCTTGAGCCATTGCGTAGACCCTGTCAGGCGTCGGTTTAACTGCCACTTCGCCAGAGACAGAGAAGGAGGAGGAAGAGGGTGAGGTGGTAGAGCAGACAGACCTCATACAAGCAGCTTTCTGGAGGCGTGGTGGATGAACAAGCTCCAGCACAGAGCCCCGTCTTGGATCCCTCCCAGCTGCAATCAGAGTTACCCAGTGTGCCGTGAAAGAAATGTAACGACCCTGTCCATGCTTGCTGGACCACGTGTCTAAAGTCACATGCACCTTGTTGCTGACTGCCTTTCCCAATGACTGGATAACATTGTCTTCCACGTGCTGGTATAGAGCTGGAATGGCCTTACGTTAAAAGTAATGGCGTTTTGGAACCTGTCACTGTGGTACAGCACATTCAGCAAATTCACGGAAGGGAGCAGAGTCCACCAGCTGGAAAGGCAGCAGCTGCAATGCGAGTAATTTTGCTAAGCTGGCATTTAGACGCTGTGCTTGGGGATGGTTGGGACTATATTTTTTCTTTCGCTGCAGCAGCTGCGGCAATGTAATCTGACTGCATAAATCTTCAGCTGCTGGGATGATGTCATCCATTACTGTACATCCATTACTGTAGCATCATTCCTGTCGGTGGAGGTTGTAGGCAATGACATGGCAGGACATACAGTGGGGCAGGACATACAGTAGAGACAGATGAGGAGGAGGAGGAGGACCTACGCAAAGTTTTAACAGCGCTCTGCACCGGAGCAGCTCTGACATGTGATGCCTTGGACTGGCTGGTGCTACGGTTGGTCACAGAGGATGTTGTGCCTCGTGTTTGCTGTGCCTCCTCCTCCCCCTCTTCCTCACTTAATTCCTCTGTTCAATCAGGCACCCAGGTGGAGTCAGTGACCTCATCATCCTTGTCATCATCACCCCCTATCTCCTTGTCACTGGAGCCAACTTGGCAGTATGCTGCAGCTGCTGGGGCAACATGAGTGCCAGTTATTTGTGTGACATCACTGGCACCCCCTTCCTCTAGGTTGATTATACTCCCTTCCTCAACCTCAGAGATTGAATCAGAGCACTGTACTTGCTGCGCATCCTCGAGCAGCATGTCACTCTCATTGTAGTCAAACAATTCAGCTGACTCCTCCGTGTGTGATAGTGAGGCTACGGCAGGAGTAGCTGTGGACATGGAGGCTGCATTAGATGCTTTGGCAGCTGAGGTGGACTGTAAAGCACTAGAAGCCTGGCTGGCAGAGGACTCGGAGGATGAGGATGGCCTGGTTAGCCAATCCACCAAGTCCTCTGTATGTTGCTGCTGCTTAAGACGGCCAACACCAGTTAGAAAGGACAAGCATGCCCCTTCAGAGGATGCACCACGTCCACCACGACCAGAGGCACAGCCTCCCGACACAGGGGCTGCTTGCCCTCTTATCTCTGTCTGGGAGCGTCTGCCTGTCCTTTTTGTTCTTTCAGACATGGTGAGTGATATATAGATTAAATATATACAGAACTCTGATTCAACTCTGGTATAAAGATTTAAATAACTCTGGTATAACTCAGTGAGACACACTGATAGCTGGCAGCCAGTGACAAGAGACAGATCACCTCAATTCACAAATGTTTTAAAGAAATTAGTAAGCCCCCAAAATAATGCGTGGTACTGGTTGTGTGACAAGACACAGATCACCTCAATTCACAAATGTTTTAAAGAAATTAGTGAGCCCCAAATTAATGCGTGGTACTGGTTGTGTGACAAGACACAGATCACCTCAATTCACAAATGTTTTAAAGAAATTAGTGAGCCCCAAAATATAGCGTGGTACTGGTTGTGTGACAAGACACAGATCACCTCAATTCACAATGTTTTAAAGAAATTAGTGAGCCCCAAAATAATGCGTGGTACTGGTTGTGTGACAAGACACAGATCACCTCAATTCACAAATGTTTTAAAGAAATTAGTGAGCCCCAAAATAATGCGTGGTGCTGGTTGTGTGACAAGACACAGATCACCTCAATTCACAAATGTTTTAAAGAAATTAGTGAGCCCCAAAATAATGCGTGGTACTGGTTGTGTGACAAGACACAGATCACCTCAATTCACAAATGTTTTAAAGAAATTAGTGAGCCCCAAAATAATGTGTGGTACTGGTTGTGTGACAAGACACAGATCCTCAATTCACAAATGTTTTAAAGAAATTAGTGAGCCCCAAAAAAAATTTGCTGGCACATTGACAAGACACAGAAGATCACCTCAAGTCACAATTTTTAAGAAAGTTGTAAACCCCAAAAAAACTTGCTGGCACAGTGACAAGACACACATCACCTAAATTCCCTGATATTTTGGTGAAATGAGACCCAAAAAAATTGCTGGCACAGTGACAAGACACAGAAGATCACCTCAATTCACAAATGTTTTAAAGAAAGTTATAAACCCCAAAAAAACTTGCTGGCAACAGTGACAAGACACACATCACCTAAATTCCCTGATATTTGGTAGAAATGAGACCCAAAAAGACTTGCTGGCACAGTGACAGACCCAGAAGATCACCTCAATTCACAAATGTTTTAAAAGAAAGTTGTAAACCCCAAAAAAACTTGCTGGCACAGTGACAAGACACACATCACCTAAATTCCCTGATATTTGGTAGAAATGAGACCCCCCCAGACCCCCCCAGTAGTGTGGCAGACCGGCAGTAACAACACACAACTATCTCCTTTGAAATCTCCTCTGAAATGCGTGCAGAATCGGCGCGTGGAAACGTTATATAGTGTGCTGCGGGACTTAGCACTGTGAGCCCATGATTGGGCAAAATTTGCCCAATCAGGACTCTGAGCCGTGATTGGCATAGTGTTGAACCTGTCTTTCACCAGACCTGTGGTCAGGTGCAAGGCTGTAGCCAATTACGAGCTTCAGGCCAGTGGGAAAATGCATTGTGGTCCATTGTGGTCGAACATGCGGCGAACACCCAGAAATGTTTGGTGTTCGCGATCTAATCGAACAGGCTAAGTTCGGGTCGAACTCCGAACCGTCCGAACCGAACAGCTCATCCCTACTTGACACTTCAGGCTCTGAGTCTGTATTATGTGCATTTGTTGACTTGACTCAGCTTCTCTTGCAGTTGCATATAGGTGTGGCTCTGAGAAGTCTACACCTGTGTTATCCATCCTGAGATGACGTTGGTTTCTCCTGTACTTTCTGCCATCATGTCTTTCAACTACATATGCTCTTGGCTCAAGACCAACAGATGATATCTTTGCAGGCTTCCAACCTGCTGATGTCTCCATATGCACTGCATCCCCTTTTTGGAAAGGCAGTAGTGACTTGGCGCCATGATCATAATACACTTTCTGCCTGCGCTGTTATTCCTTAATTCTGTGTCAAATCAACCAATGCATAAAACTTAATGTCATGGATTTGGTTAATTTTTGGTACACTTGGGCCCCTATTATGTTCTTAGCGTTAAAACGTGGGCGCAGGGGAGGAAAAACTGCGCCCGCAGTTTACCCCCTTGCGCCCGCGTTTTAACGCCAGATTACATTGCAGGCGCAAACAATGCTGCCTGCATTGTTATCGAGCGTTAAAAATCAGGATGCTCTCGGCAGCGCTGAGCGCAGCCGCGAGCATCCACTCGCTGGGAGTCCATAGGACTCCATTGAGGTCCTCTCTGCTGGTCACGTGACCGGTCGGCGTAGTGATACGCAGAGAGAGACAGGGGGGACTTTTTCCCCCTGTCTTCCCTGCTCCCTCCGGCCGGAGGAGGCGATCGGAGCCGCGGTCCTCGCAGCGAGACAGAGGGTGAGTATATGATGCGCTTTTTTATTTTTTCAAGCTGGTGTTAACGGATTCTGCACAAGCAGAATCCGTTAACACCAGGTCCTGGCTCTGGTTAACTTTTCGTTGACCAGAGCCAGGCGTTAATCAGCGCTGGGACTTTGTAATACCAGCGCTGATTAACACTTTGCGCTCCCCATGTTAAGTATAGGGAGCGCAAAGTGCACTAACCCCGCGCAGAGGAGCGCAAGGTCCCAAATGCAAACGGGTTTTTTAGCCCGTTTGAGTTTGGATTGTAATATGCCCTGAATACCGCAGATAACGGTAGTGCTCACGTAGGTGAGCGCTACCGTTAGCATGCAGAGTGTAATAGGGCCCTTGTACTTTACCAGGAGATGTTTAAAAATATTATTTTTTCACGAAATTTTGTCCACCCGTTCGAGATATTGAACTTTCAAAATTGCCTAAAAACGCCAAAATTTACTAGCCACTATAAATTCAAATGCCATTTACGACATACCCATGATAACTACAGACATGGAACATGTGTCATTCCAAAGCTTATGAATAGGGCTTTAATTTGATCTAAAACATGACTCAATTGTAAAATTGCAAAAATTCACAAATTATGCAAAAAAAAATTAGATTGAGTTTTTGAAAAAATAAATTTTTAAATTTTGAAAAAATTCACACTCTAGCCAGTCTATCCAAATTTCAAGATGGTATCTCAATGGGATCATACAAAAATTTATCTTGTTGGCAGTGACAAGGAATTAATTTGACTTGGCCCCAAAAATAGACAAAACTTTCTATACTTAATGATAAATATCCTCTTTTTTCTTGGCTAGCAGATCCTCATACCACTTTTTAGACAATTTTGAAAGTTCAATATCTCAAAAAACGGGTGGACAAAAAAAAAAAAAGAAATCTAAAAAAATATTTTTAAACATCTCATGGTAAGGTACAAATGTACCAAAAACAAACCATGTGGCAGCACCTGGGGTAACTTCCACAAGCTTCCTCTCTGGCCCTTGCTCGTGGATCTGGGAGCTTTTTGGACTGTGATACCATAAGGGCCCGAGCTATCAAAGGGTTCCCCTGGATTGCTGTCGCTACCTCTCAGTCACCCCAAAAACGGACCATCTTCAGGACCCGCAGATGTATAGTAAAATGACCACCGATGGAGGTGTCATGCTGGGCACCAGCAAATCTGTCCCAGTAATGTTATTTTATGTTCCATGTTGCCATAAGTACCGCTTCTTCTCTGAAATCCCCCCAAACAAGGACCCTTGCCCTGTATGACTACAGTGCCTGTGCGAGGTGGACCTGATGCGGACCAGGTTGGACTGTGGTGACGGGATGTCTGGGTGGGCTGGGTTGTTAACTGTTATCTGATTCTGTATCAAAAAAACGGAGGCCTGCTGGAATGGCCAGTGAGTCTGCTTAACCCATTCTGACCAGTGTCGTCTGCTTTATTGGGAGAAATTAACCCTTTCGCTGCTGAGCCTTTTCCCACCTCTGTGCTGAGGTCATTTTTACCGGTTTCGCTCATCATGTTTAACCGCGTTTTGAAGCCTTATTTTAATATATTACCCAGACGTATTATATATCGTTGTTTCCGGCAGACTCGGCAGATTCATAATATGTCATTATTATATGTATACGTTATGTCATGTCTGTATATTATAACAAAAAATGCAATAAAATTAGAATTTTCAATAATTTACAATGTGTAAAGTGTTTTTTTTCACATTTTAAAATGAGATCGTTTGCGGTTATACTTTCTATGGGGTGCGCTTGTTAAAAAAATTAGAAATGAGGAATCGTTACTTTTTTTGGGGAAAATTACGTGTTTTTTAGCAAACGGCCCCCATAGAAAAAATCATTAGTGCAGCATCATTGTTCACATTATAATTGAAATGGGAACAATATTGTTGCACTAATAAATCTAAAAAAAAAAACAAATAACCTTTTTTTTTTTTTTTAACCACTTCAATGCTAAGGACGCGCTCAGCGCGTCCTCAGCATTGCCCCTGGTATGCGGAGGACGCGCTGAGCGCGTCCTCGCATTGGGGTCAGCGTTCGGCCGGGTTCCGGCCGATCGCTGGCCCCTCCGGTGCGGGCTGACATCCTGGATGTCAGCCCGGCATCCGGAGCAGTGGCCGCCATTGTTATGTGTCATCGCGCCCCCGCGATGACACATAATTCAGGCGCCCCCCCGCATGTGCGGAGGAGGCGCCTGAAAGGGAGGGGGGGGAGGTCCTTCGGACCTCTCTCCCTCCCGATCGGCGGCTCACAGGGCTTAACCCAGGCATCATTTGGAAGGGCACAGCCTGCCCTTCCAAATGATGCCTGGCATTAACCCCTGGGGAGCTGGATCGCAAATCGGCGCTGAAAAGCGCCGATTTGCGATCCTTCCCGGGAGCTGGCCGACATCTTGGATGTCGGCCAAGCTTCCGGGAACTCCCCCAGAGGACTGGCGTCATCGTGCGCAGCACGATGACGCCAGTCCTAGCATTAACCCCTAACTGCCACGAAGTGTGGAGATAGGGAGTTCCAATGAACTCCCTATCTCCCGATCCGTGGCAGTTAGGGGTTAAATTTTGATATCGTTGGATCGGCCAGAGCATGGCCGTTCCAACGATACCAAACATGAAAGTAAAAAAAAATGTAAAAAAAAAATAAAAATAAAAATAAAAATAAAAAAAAATTAAAAAAAAAATTAAAAAAAAAAAATAAAAAAAAAAAAATAAACACTTTTTTTTTTGTTTTTTGTTTTGTTAATGCAGCAATATTGTTCCCATTTCAATTATAATGTGAACAATAATGCTGCATTAACGATTTTTGTATGCGGTGCGTTTGTTAAAAATGGTGTCATTTTCCCCAAAAAAAAATGTAACGAGACCCCATCTCTAATTTTTTTAACAAGCGCACCCCATACAAAATATAACCGCAATTGCTCGCATGTTAAAATGTGGAAAAAAACACTTTACACGCTGTAAATTATTGAAAATACATATTTTATTGCATTTTTTGTTATAATATACAAACATGACATAACGTATACATATAATAATGACATATTATGAATCTACCGAGTCTGACGGAAAGAACGATATATAATATGTCGATGTCATATACTAAAATAAGCCTTCAAAACAGGTTTAAACATGATGCGCAAAACAGGTAAAAAATGACCTCAGCACAGGGGCGGGAAAAGCCTCAGCAGCGAAAGGGTTAAATTCTTTTTTTTTTTTACATTTTACATGGTCATGTTTGGTATCATTGGAAAGGCCACGCTCTGGCCGTTACAATGATTGTCACGGATCGGGAGATAGGGGGTTCATTGGAACCCCCTATCTCCACTATAGGTGGCAGCAAAGGGTTAATTTCAAAAGCTCTGCGCGATGATGCCAGTCATTAGGGGGATATCCCGGAAGCTTGGCCGACATCCAAGATGTCGGCCAGCTCCGGGAGGGGACCGCGATATGGCGCATGTTGGCGCCATGTCGCGATCCAGCCCCCTAGGGGTTAAAGACAGCCGCCGCTTGGAAGGGCAGGCTGTGCCCTTCCAGGCGGTGCCTGTCTTTAATCGCTGGCCTGCGGGGAAGGGGGGGTGCCCTTCAGGCACCTTCCCTGCAATGGCGGGGGGGGTCCCTGAAATAGACGTCATCGCGCATCGATGATGTCAGCCCGCACCGGGGGGCCGAGCGATCAGCCGGAATACCGGCTGATCGCGGCTGCAAAGGGAGGACGCACTCAGCGCGTCCTCCGCAGCCAAGTACCAATGCGGTTGGACGCGCTGAGCGCGTCCACCGCATTGAAGTGGTTAAGTACTGTTTGATTCAGCACTGCTTGTTGAGTGGAGAATCCAGGGATTAGCGGTTGAAAACAAGTACGGCGGGAACATCTTTGACCTTGGTTCTCGTAACAGTAGCTTCTTCTGGTTTACTGAGTGTAGGTTTGTATTCTAGTGCATGAACAGTGTGGAAAGTGCTTGCTGACATGTTTACAGCCATAACTTGAACCTGGACCTAAGTAGCTTCAGCAGCCTGACATATGTCTATTGCCTTTTTTCAGCGTGAGTTCCGTCTCTCTGAGCAAACCCTCTTTAAGTCT
The DNA here is from genome assembly GCA_009667805.1 of Leptobrachium leishanense. Taxonomy (NCBI): domain Eukaryota; kingdom Metazoa; phylum Chordata; class Amphibia; order Anura; family Megophryidae; genus Leptobrachium; species Leptobrachium leishanense. Next base: position 363,526,502 of record CM019063.1, on the reverse strand, counting down.
CCTATTGGGAACACTGAAAACTAATTTGTCTCGTAACATGTCATCAGGTATGGTCCCAAATTCACAGTCTCTGGCTTTCAGTCTACGTTCTGTCATATACCTTTCAATACCTTGCCCCTTCAGATGTGGATGTGCCCAAAATTGATGTCACTCAAACACAACATTTTTCTTGGGATTGTAATGGTCCCTGAATAACCTGAGCACTGAATTTAATGTCCTTTCAGCATGCAGGGCTGATTCCAGTGTGTTGTAAACGTCTTGGCCTTCCTCCCCCAGAACATGCAGGGCTATGGCAATCTGGATTTTCTGGTCTTTTTTTATAAAGCTCAACTGCCTCAGCGTAAATTGAAAATCTTTGCTCCCATCTTTTCCAGTTTTCACTTACATTTCCAGTGAACTGGAGAGGTTCCTGGTGGTCTGAAAATATCCATGCTGGTGCTCAGGGCTGGCCTTAGGCCTCTGGGCGCTCTGTGCAAGAAATCTTCACAGCACCCCGCCGTAGCCACACCCCCTACCATATCTACACCCCAAATGGTGAAATTCATTACTCAGTGAAATTCAGGCGTTTGTGAATTACCCCTACTATGAAGTCAGATCGGCATCGAGCGGGGACACAGCAGAATGTGCGTAGAGCGTCCTTCACAATGAGGGAATCCCAAGGAAGATCCACACACATGTCCACACAGTGCAAGGGGCAGCAAGGCTGGCTGATCGGTGTCTCTGAATAACTTCAGCCAGGCTAACAGCAGAGAAATGTCAGTGAAATGCCTTGATGTTCAGTGGTTTCATTTGGCAGGTTTGATCAGACAAACCCCATGTTTTAATGTAAAAAATATTCCCCGTTTTTACTTAATATCTATTAAACCGTTTAATCTTTAAATTTGCAGCAAAAAGTCTCTATTATTAAGTTACTTTTCCGGCGATCTTTTTAAAATGGAATTTTTTCTTCTATATCAGACCCTTTTATTATTATTCATAGGACTTTACTGCATGAAAATGCCTGGAAATAATATATATAGTTTATTGCAAATGCTGTTTAAGGCAAGGGTCAGACGAAAGCATTTTTCCCCGCGAACGTGAAAAAGTGCGTCCGAACGCATTGACGTATTTTTTCACGGAATGCGCAAAAACGGTCAGACGACGCGCATTTTCGGGCGTGATTTTGTACGGATCATCAGTAAAACTCTTTTTGCGTCTGGACGTTATGTAGGCTGGACATTAGCAGCGTCTGACATCTCCTAATCATGCAAACACGCCGTATGCCGCAGCTGCGCACTCAGTACGTCAGTACTAGCGGTCAGCGTTCTCAAAAAAAATGCGGTTAAATTCCACTTGCGTTGCACAGCCGGACTTTTGTGCGGCGTACATCGTATATTGGCCGTCATTGCCCGTCATCTGCTGCTAGTGCGGCGGTAATCATGTGCGCCAGAACGCACGCTAAAAGTGCGCTGGTCTGACCCCAGCCTTAAAGTTGCATTTTTTTTTTTACCTGTTTAGCGGCTGGTTAGCTTTTTGTGGCTACATTCGGTGGGTCATTGGCTGCATTCGGCAGTCTCTTCGGTGGCTTGCGGGTACGTTCGGCAGTCTCTTCGGCGGCAGCGCTCGGCCGTTTGCTCTGTGGGTTTACGGCTGCATTGGTTGGGTTGATCTACCGCATTCAGCGGGTTTGCAGCGTTTAGCGGGTCGAGTCTCCGCACTTCGGGGACCCTGTGGTGAATGCTGAATTCACCACAGGTTTGGCAAATTTAACTCGCCGAAGTGCGCTGAACCAGAGAGCACTGAAATGTCTGACATTTCGGTGCTCTCTGAATAATCCTGATTGAATAACCCTGATAGAGTGAACACTTTAACAGTTATTTATAAAACTAAGACTAAATAAATCAAATAAGGAGGAATATCAGAAAAAAATTCACTAGCCATGAATTCCGGCCCCCAACTTAATTTACTCACAGTGTGTCCCTTTACCTCCTTGTCAGGACCCAAAGCTGCTGCTGGAATGGAGGAAGCAGGGCCAGGAGGCAGGGGAGATCCAGGAAGACTCTGCAGCTCTGCAGTTTCCAGGGCTGCCGATCTGCACTCTGTGCCTGCTTGGTTAGAAGAGGAGCGGGGGGGGGGGGCTGTACTTTGCATGCCTCTGGGTCAGTTCAATTCAAATAAGCTTTATTGGCAGGACCAAATACATTTTAGCATTGCCAAAGCATATGGGGAGGTTATATGGGATGGAGAGGGGGGGGGGGGGTAGTAGGACATACAGTATATGGGGGTAATGGGCAAGTCCATGGACATTATCAGGGGTAAGGGATAATATGAAGGGGGATGGGGCGAGTCTGTGTTGGGGATTTATAAGTCTGGGATCTCTCATGTTCCTCTCAATCAGTGACATTCTGTAACGTATTGGGCAGATATTTTCACCGCCGGCTCCTCTTCTCCCAGTATGATGTGGAGTTTCCTCGTCTCTTCTATAGAGGTGAAGTCCGGGATGAAAGCGGAGAGTCTCTGGAAGTGAGTGTCCCTCAGTGCTGAGTACTTGGGGCACTGTAGGAGGAAGTGGGCCTCATCTTCCAGGGCCCCCTGGTCACAATGCTGGCACAGTCTACTCTCCCTGGGCTTGTAGGTCTGTCTATACCGCCCTGATTCGATTTCCAGGCTGTGGGCGTTCAGTCTATACCGGCTCAGGATCTGTCTGTCCTTGGAGTCTTGTAGTACCTCCAGGTATGGGGCCAGTTTGTATTCCCTCTGTAATGATTGGTAAATGGTGAGTTTCTGGGAGTTTGCTATTTCATGTCTCCATTCTCTGATATAGTTTTCCCTGGAATGATTAATTAGGGCCTTTATTTGATATTTTGTCAGGTTGCATTCATGGTGGCTTTTGATGAACCGGGGGATATGAGTTGTTGCAGCCCACATGGTTTGGGGTGGTCCTTGTTGGCCAGTAGGGCTTTGTGGTGGTATGAGTTGAGGCTGCTGATGTTTAGGTGGTCCCAGTATGATAGCGCCCTCTTCTGTACTGCAAGAAGTAAGGGGAGTCTGCCCAGCTCGGCCCAGCAAGCATTGTTAGAGGAGCTTCGATGCACTTGGAGGAGGTGCTTGCAGAATTCCAGATGGAATATTTCTGTTGGGCTGGTGTCCCATTTGGGTTGGTCTGGGTAGGTGATGGGGCCCCATACTTCACTGCCATAAAGGAGAATTGGAGATGACGCTATCAAAGATTTTAAGCCAGGCTCTTACGGGCGGTTTTAGTTTGTAGAGTTTTCTCCTGATGGCATAGAAGATTCTACACGCCTTGTCTCTAAGGGCCTCTATGGCTGGTTTGAAACTTCCTTATCGGTTTGTTTCTAGGCCAAGGTATGTGTAGCTGTTGGCTTCATCAAGAGTGCAGTCATGAAGTGTGAAAGAGGAACTCTTGGTTTTTGCGTTCTTCCTTTGGAAAACCATGACCTTTTTTTTCTTTTGGTTGATGGGTAGTGCCCATGCCGCACTGTATTTTTCCAGCACTTTCAGGCTGTCTTGTAGACCTCTCTTGGTGACTAGGGATGAGCTGTTCGGTTCGATGTGTTCGGAGTTTGATTCGAACATTGACAGTTCGGATATTCGCAAACTACAAACATTTCCACGTGTTCGCCGCATGTTCGCCCACAATGCACCACAATGGACCACAATGCACTTTTTCCACTGGCCTGAAGCTTGTAATTGGCTACAGCCTGCACCTGACCACAGTTTAGGTGCAAGACAGGTGCAAGACTATGCAACTCACGGCTCAGAGTCCTGATTGGGCAAATTTTGCCCAATCATGGCCTCACAAAAATTATGTATGGGGTTGGGTATCTACAATACCCAAAAGAAAGTTCTTTACGAAAATTTATGAAAATATACTCAGCTGCTGCTGGAGAGGCAATTCACTCTTGTACATCCAACCAAGAGGGTAATAAATCTTAAGCAAGTATGGAAAAAAGATACCTCCAGCGCTGCAAGAAATGGTGCACTGGTGCTACCACATTTATTCTAAATAAACCATGGGCTCACAGAGCTAAGTCCAGCAGCACACTATATAAGGCTTCATACAGCCCAGCCAGCACGTGTTTTTCTGCAAGAGTGAGAGGATATTGTTCTGTCAGTGTGTCTTCTCACTGCCAGTGATAGCTATTGGGGGGGGTCTCACTTGTTGCAGATATCTGGGAATTGGTGGTGGAAAGTGTGTCTTCTCAGTCACTGACAGTCAGCTATGAGGGGGGTGTCACATACTTCCATAAAATTTCTGTGAATTGTAATCTGTGTCTTCTCAGTCACTGACAGTCAGCTATCAGGGGGGTGTCACATACTTCCATAAAATTTCTGTGAATTGTAATCCGTGTCTTCTCAGTCACTGACAGTCAGCTATCAGGGCACTTGCTGCCACCAAAGGCACAATATTTGGGTGCACTACCACTGACGCCTATATTACCAGATTTGTATAATTTTAATATTGGACCGCAGGGTCCAACCCTGCACTCTTCCACAATACCACAGAGGGATTACGGTGTGACAGCACTTTTGCCGACACTAAAGGCCCAATTTTAAAGCACCTATTGTTACTTTCATCCAAAGCCTGCATATGTTTCACCATAATTTAGCCAAAAAATCACTAAACTTGTTCTGCGTGTCCTAAAATGTCTCTTTTCATACAGACTGCCGCCCCAAGCAGTTGTTTATGAATAGATTAAAGGAAAACTGTTTACTGTCATTTGAAATGTCATTTTTTTGTTTTTAAGTGTTTCTATACATCCTACAAATCCACCACTTCACGGGCAGGTTATGGAGACCTCCTAGGCATGATATTTGAAGGAATTTTTCGTTTTTATCTTTAACCCTTATTTCATGGAAAACTCACTGTTCCTTTAAAAACGTTTTTTTTAAAACTTTTTGTCCTTGTTTCCTGTTCCCCAGGGCACTACCCGGACCCCCATACACCTTTTATGGCAAATATCTTGCATATATGCCCTATTGGAGGGCACTCTAAAATTCGAACTTTCGAGTCCCTTTGACTTGCATTGAGTTTGGTTTGTGTTCGCGTTCGAACTCAAACTTTTGAAATTGTTCGAGTTCGAATGTGAACTGAACACGGGGGTTTTCGGCTCATCCCTAATCATCACTTTCGGTTTCCGTGGGTCTGCATCGTCATTTCCGGTCCTCGCGGCTCATTCCGGTGACACATTTTCACCCAGCGCCATCTTGGAATCCCTCGTGTATCTGCTCGCTTCTTTGGCCGAGTCTCCATCTAGGAAGTCCCCTGTGCATATCAGTGTGTAAAATAAGTGGATCGCTAAGCAAGTGCATATAATGGGCTAAGCGACTTTGTAAAAACGTACATATATAGTTATTCAAACTAGACGTTATTATGGTTCCATACAGGTCTCCATGGGCACAGATCGAAAAGATTAGAAACATACATCAGAAAAAAGAGCCATAATTGGAGGAAATGGATCCAGCCATGAAGAAAGATAATCTATCAAAGAAAGAGTGAGAGGCTCTGAGACAATAAAAGAGGACAATGAGATCAGGATTAGGGATGAGCCGAACACCCCCGTGTTCAGTTCGCATTTGAACTCGAACAATTTCAAAAGTTCGAGTTCGAACGCGAACACGAACCAAACTCAATGCAAGTCAATGGGACTCAAAAGTTCAATTTTTAGAGTGCCCTGCAAGAGGGCATATATGCAAGATATTTGCCATATAAGGTGTATGGGGGTCCGGGTAGTGCCCTGGGGGACAGGAAACAAGGAAAAAAAGTTAAAAAAAGTTTTTAAAGGAACAATGAGTTTTCCATGAAATAATGGTTAAAAATAAAAACAAAAAATGCCTTCAAATATCGTGCCTAGGAGGTCCCCATAAGTAAAGTGGCGGATTTGTAGGATGTATAGAAACATTTAAAAACAAAATAATGACATTTCAAATGATGGTAAACGGTTTTCCTTTAATCTATTCATAAACAACTGCTTGGGGCGGCAGCCTGTATGAAAAGACATTTTAGGACACACAGAACAAGTTTAGTGATTTTTTGGCTAAATTATGGTGAAACTTATGCAGGCTTTGGATGAAAGTAACAATAGGTGCTTTAAAATTGGGCCTTTAGTGTCGGCAACAGTGCCGTCACACCGTAACCCCTCTGCGGTATCGTGGAAGAGTGCAGGGTGTAACTTTGGGGGCTTCCAGCCTTTCCAGTGTGCTTGAGGGCAGCATGTCTGATGCTGCTCGCTCACCAACACCCGGTTTAAATTGAAACAGGCAGGGAGATGGCTGCATGAGGTGCGGCTTGAGAGGGGGGCGCGGTCTAGTGAAGGTCTTTAAAAACCAACAGTTCCTTCTAAGCAGTGCCAGATCGTGGTTATCCATACCTGAGCTCCTTGTACCTGAATTCTATCATGATTTAACCTGTTATTGACCTCTGCTTGTTTTCTGATTATTCTGCCTTTCGTTGCCCTAGACTATTTTCTTGTACTACGCTTCTGCACTGATATCGACCCAGCTATTCCATTTGAATATTCTATACTCTGTATTCCTTTTTCTGGCTCGTCTGACTACCCCTGTGTTGCTGACCTGGTTTTGTATTACGACATTGTCTTTGATTAACCCTTTCTGTCTAGCTAGTATACCTGGCCAATTCTAAGGACCAGACAGTTAGGGATTCTTCTACGGCTACCCTGTTGGTAGCTTTTGGGCTCTGTGGAGTGTTGGGCTTTAAGGACTGCATGGTGCAATCCGGGAACCGCGACATTACGATCTGGACAAAATGGATCCCGCAGACTTAACACAGCTTTTGAGTAGCTTTGTATCCAGACAGGATGAGCAGGACCAAAGGTTGGATCAGTTTGCTCTCGCCTTACAAACTAGCCTGACTCGTACGGCTCACCTGGAACCAGCTGGGGTTGCACCTCCGCCTGCTATACCTGTGTCCTCTGTTGTTCAGCCATCCCAGGTACACATGACCGCTCCTATGAGGTTTGACGGTACTCCCTCGGAGTGCCGGGATTTTTGGTCTAGGTGTATATTCATTTTAAATTAAATCCACAAATGTTTATCACTGACAGAGCCAAATTGGGATTCATTATTAACCATCTGTCTGGCAGAGCGTTGACATGGGCGAATCCTTTATGGGAGGCAGAGAAGCCTATCGTACTGAACTATAAAGAATTCATAGCCGAGTTAAAACGTACATTTAATCCTACCAGAAAGGCCAAGGTAGCTGGCAAATCCTTGTTCCGCATACATCAAGGGAACAGGACTGTGTCTGATTATGCCATAGAATTTAAAACCTTAATTTCTGATGTGAACTGGACAAATGAGACACTGGTTCTGGCTTTTATGGAGGGGTTATCAGAGTCATTGATGCATGAGTTGGCTCCTCGTAATTTACCTGAGGTGTTGAGGGAATTTATAGATTATTGTATAGATCTGGATGATCAGATAAGGAACAGAAGAACTCCAAGAGAGAAACCTAAGAGACCGTTACCAAGGTTGGCCCCTTTCTTTCAGGCACCACCAAGAGAGTTATCCCCTCCCTCAGAACCTATGCAACTAGGCCATACTAGGCTTACAGAAGAAGAAAGAACAAGGCGTCTTCGTGAGGGATCGTGCCTGTATTGTGGTTTAAAAGGACATTTACGACTTCAATGTCCCACTCGCCCTAGAATGCATGATAAGTTGGAAAACTACCGCACCTAAGGCAACTGAGGAGACAGGCCTTGGGGTGTGACGTTCATGTCTCCTGTCAAAGACACTAGACTCTTGTTACCAGTATCCATGGCTTGGGAGACCAAGACCACGCATACTACCGCTTTTGTTGACTCCTGGGCTGCTGGTAATTTCATTGATGTTGAATACGCTTCCATCATTTCTCTCCCTCTGGTTGTAAGAGAGACACCCTTGGCCGTCGAAGCCATAGACGGTAGGCCGTTATCCTGTCCCAGAATTACTCACGATACTGTTACAGTGGTTCTTACCACTGGTCTCTTGCATAAAGAAGAGATCATATTTCAGGTTATCCGTTCACCTTCCAATCCTGTTGTGCTTGGTTTCCCTTGGTTGGTGGAACATAATCATGTTATTGATTGGGCTAAGGGAGAGATACTGTCTTGGAGTCCTGCTTGTTTTGGGACTTGTTTAATACCCATTCAGCATATTGGTGCCCTGAACACACCTACAGCTCCTCCATTGTCTACAGAGGTTCCTGACTGGTATGCCGATCTCAGGGCTGTATTCGATAAAAGAGAGGCAGAGAAACTACCTCCACATAGACCGTATGATTGCGCCATAGATATTCATCCAGGTACCATGCCTCCTCGAGGCAAAGTATATCCTTTATCCATAAAAGAGAACCAAATCATGGAGGAGTACATAAAGGAGAATTTGGAGAGAGGTTTTATCAGACGTCCCTCTTCTCCAGCAGGGGCTGGGTTCTTTTATGTATCTAAAAAAGGAGGAGATTTACGCCCGTGTATCGATTATAGGGGGCTTAACAAGATCACCATCAAGAATGTGTACCCTATCCCTCTTATATCAGAACTGTTCGACAGGTTAAGGGGAACAGCAGTATACACAAAACTCGATTTGAGAGGGGCTTACAACCTGATACATATAAAAGATGGGCATGAATGGAAAACAGCATTTAACACCAGGAGTGGGCATTATGAATATCTGGTCATGCCGTTCGGTCTCTGTAATGCTCCAGCTGTATTCCAGGATTTCAATAATGATGTGCTCAGAGATTTTTTGCAATCCTTTGATATCGTATACTTAGACGATATACTAATTTACTCTCCCGATCTTATAACCAACCATGAACATGTCAGACAAGTATTAGAAAAACTACTACTAGTCTTTATTGCAAACTGGAGAAGTGTTTATTCGACATTACTACTGTAAAATTTCTTGGGTACATTATCACTCCAGAAGGTTTTGAGATGGATCCTTCCAAACTCACGGCCATCTCAGAATGGCCTCTCCCTCAAGGCCTCAAAGCCATACAGAGGTTTCTGGGGTTTTCCAACTATTATAGGAGATTTATCAAGAATTATTCTGCTGTAGCTTCCCCTACTATTAATATGACACGTAAAGGTCTGAAGAACCAGGTCTGGTCTTCACAATCCAAACAGGCATTCGAAGCTCTCAAACAGGCTTTCACTTCCGCTCCAGTGTTACGGCATCCTGATCCCAGAATTCCATTTGTTCTTGAGGCTGATGCTTCCGAGATAGGAATTGGGGCTGTCCTATCTCAAAGAGTCTTCAGGGAAGCCTCTACATCCTTGTGGGTTCTTTTCAAGAAAATTATCACCAGCAGAACGCAATTATGATATCGGTAACAGAGAATTGCTTGCTATTTTGTCTGCCCTGTCAGAGTGGAGACATTTGTTGGAAGGTACTCCTGACCCTTTGTTGATAATCATTGATCATAAGAACCTTACGTACATCGGGAATGCTAAACGTCTGAACTTGAGACAGGGCAGGTGGTCATTACTACTGTCTCGGTTTAATTTTGTGTTGACTTACAGACCAGGTGACCGCAATGTAAAGGCTGATGCCTTATCTCGTCAATATGACCCGTATGAATCTAATACACAAGACCACAATCCTATAGTTCCTCCTGAACGTATTGTGGCTTCCACGGTCTTGTCTGTTTCTTCGCCTTTTCTGGAACGCCTCCAAGCAGCTCAAATGGGGGCTCCACCTAACAAGCCTCCAGATATGTTGTTTGTGCCTGAAAAGGAAAGACAAGAATTACTCATAATGTTTCATGATTCAAAACCAGCAGGTCATCCTGGTATTACTAAGACTCTTACCAGTATCTCCAGACAGTTCTGGTGGCCCACCATGCGACAGGACGTACGTCTGTTTGTTTTGGCTTGTCAAGTCTGTGCCAGAAGCAAAACCAGTAAAACCTTGCCTGTTGGTCTATTGCAGCCTTTACCCATTCCTAATAGGCCTTGGTCTCATCTATCCATGGATTTTATTGTGGACTTGCCGAAGTCCAAGGGTCATACTGTGGTTCTGACAGTTGTAGACCGCTTCTCCAAAATGGCTCATTTTATTCCTTTACCTAAGCTTCCTACAGCCAAAGAACTGGCGGTCGTCTTTGCTAGAGAGATCGTATGAATACATGGGGTTCCGTCTGAAATAATTCCTGAAAGAGGAGCTCAGTTCGTCTCTCGTTTCTGGAGGGATTTCTGTGCGGAGATGGGGGTGCGATTGGCCTTAGAAACATAGAAAAATGTCGGCAGATAAAACCTTTCGGCCCATCTAGTCTGCCCAATTACATGGATACTTTACCTGGATTTATCTTTTGTTTAGGATAGCCTTATGCCTATCCCATGCTTGCTTAAATTCAATTACTGTTTTGGCCTCTACCACTTCTACTGGAAGACTGTTCCATGTATCCACCACCCTCTCAGTAAAATAATGCTTCCTGATGTTACTTTTAAACCTTTGCCCCTCTAATCTAAGACTATGTCCTCTTGTTTTGCTATTTTGTTTCCTTTTAAATATACTCCCTTCCTCTACCTTGTGGATTCCCTTTACGTATTTAAATGTTTCTATCATATCTCCTCTGTCTCTTCTTTTTTCCAAGCTGTACATGTTAAGATCATTAAGCCTTTCCTGGTAACTTTTCTCCTTCAAGCCGTACACCATTTTAGTAGCCCTTCTCTGAACTCTCTCTAAGATTTCTATATCCTTCTGGAGATACGGTCTCCAGTACTGCACACAGTACTCCAAGTGAGGTCTCACCAGTGCTCTGTACAGTGGCATGAGCACTTCCCTTTTCCTACTGCTAATACCTCTCCCTACACAACCAAGCATTCTGTTAGAATTTCCTGCTGCTCTATTACATTGACTACTTACCCTTAGATCCTCTGAAATAATGACCCCTAAATCCCTTTCCTCAGATGTTGAGGTTAGGACTGTATCAAATATTCTATATTCAGCCCTTGGGTTTTTACGTCCCAGGTGCATTATCTTGCACTTATCCACATTAAAACTCAATTGCCACAACTCCGACCATTTTTTTAGTTTACCTAAATCATTTGTCATTTGGCTGATCCCTCCAGGAACGTCAACCCTGTTGCAAATCTTTGTGTCATCAGCAAAAAGACATACTTTTCCATTAATACCTTCTGCAATATCACTAATAAAAATATTAAAGAGAATGGGTCCAAGTACTGACCCCTGAGGTACCCCACTGGTAACAAGACCTTGCGCCGAATAAACTCCATTTACCACAACCCTCTGTTGTCTGTCACTCAGCCACTGCCTAATCCAGTCAACAATATTGGAATCCAAGCTCAAAGATTGCAATTTATTGATAAGCCTGCTGAACAGTATCAAAAGCCTTACTGAAATCTAAATAAGCAATGTCTACTGCACCACCTGTGTCTATTATTTTTGTTACCCAATCAAAAAAATCAATAAGATTAGTTTGGCATGATCTCCTGAGGTAAACCCATGTTGTTTCTGATCCTGTAATCTATGTGTTTTTAGATGTTCAACAATCCTTTCCTTTAACATCGTTTCCATTAATTTCCCCACTACTGACGTAAAACTAACTGGCCTATAGTTCCCCGATTCCTCCCTACTACCCTTCTTGTAAATGGGCACAACATTTGCTAATTTCCAGTCTTCTGGGACGACTCCCGTTAACAAGGCTTGGTTAAATAAATCTGTTAACGGTTTTGCTATTACATCACTGAGCTCTTTTAATAATTTAGGGTGGATCCCATCAGGCCCCATTGACTTATTTGTCTTTACTTTAGACAGCTGCTGTAGAACCTCCTCCTCTGTAAACTCATATGTAAATGTCTCTTTAGTGTTCTCTCCTAACTGAGGTCCCTTTCCTTCCTTTTCTTCTGCAAAGACTGAACAAAAATATTCATTGAGGCAGTCAGCGAGACTTTTATCCTCTTCTACATACCTTCCTTCCTTTGTTTTCAATCTAACTAATCCTTGTTTTACTTTTCTTTTCTCGTTTATGTATCTAAAAAATGTTTTGTCCCCGTTTTTTACTGACTGAGCTATTTTCTCTTCTGCGTGTGCTTTGGAAGCTCTTATAAATTGCTTTGCCTCTTTCTGCCTAATTTTATAGGTTTGCCTATCTTCTTCACTCTGAGTTTTTTTATAATTATTGAATGCTATCTTTTGTTCTTTCCTATTTTGGCCACTTCTGCAGAGTACCACAGTAGTTTCTTCCCTTTTTTGTTTTTGCTAACAAGCCGAATGCAATTTCCTGTGGCCTTCAATAATGCTTCCTTTAAATAATCCCATTTCTCCTGGACTCCCTTTAAACTCCTCCAGTCTGATAATGACTCCTTCACACAAAATCTCATTTTCGAAAAAATCTGTTTTTTTAAAGTTTTAAACTTTCGTTCTTGTGTGGTGTGGCTCCATCCCTGTTGTTATATTAAACCACACTGACTGGTGATCACTAGATCCCAAATTTTCACCTACAACAACGTCCGATACCAAACCTCCATTTGTGAGTATTAAATCCAATATGGCCTCTTTACGGGTCGGCTCCTCAACTACTTGTGTTAGAGATAATCCCAGTAGGGAGTTTAGAATATTTGTACTCCTGGTGTACCCAGCTGTTTTGGTTTTCCAGTTCACATCAGGAAGATTAAAGTCCCCCATGATAATAACTTCCCCCTTCATTGCCATTTTGGCTGAGCGCGTCCTCCCATTGGGGTCAGCGTTCGGCCGGGTTCCGGCCGATCGCTGGCCCCCCCGGTGCGGGCTGACATCCTCGATGTCAGCCCAGCATCCGGGACCGCAGCCGCTGAAATTATGTGTCATCGCGGCAGCACGATGACACCTAATTCAGGCGCCCCCCCCCGCATGTGCGAAGGAGGCGCCTGAAAGGGAGGGGGGAGGTCCTTCGGACCTCTCTCCCTCCCGATCGGCGGCGTTGCAGGGGTTAACCCAGGCACCATTTGGAAGGGCACAGCCTGCCCTTCCAAATGGTGCCTGGCATTAACCCCAGGGAGCTGGATCGCGAATCGGCGCTGAAAAGCGCCGGTTCGCGATCCTTTCCCGGAGCTGGCCAACATCTTGGATGTCGGCCAAGCCTCTGGGAACTCCCCCTGAGGACTGGCGTCATCGTGCATAGCACGATGACGCCAGTCCTAGAGTTAACCCCTAACTGCCACCAACGGTGGAGATAGGGAGTTCCAATGAACTCCCTATCTCCCGATCCGTGGCAGTTAGGGGTTAATGTTTGGTATGGTTGGATCGGCCAGAGCATGGCCGTTCCAACGATACCAAACTCGAATGTGAAAAAGTTTTTTAAAAAAAATTAAAATTAAAATTAAAAATAAAAATATATTTAAAACAAAATTAGAAATAAAAAAAAATAAACATTTTTTTTTCTTTTTTTTGGTTCGTTAATGCAGCAATATTGTTCCCATTTCAATTATAATGTGAACAATGATGCTGCACTAACGATTTTTGTATGCGGGGCGTTTGTTAAAAATCGCGTAATTTTCCCCAAACAAAAATGTAACGAGACCCCATCTCTAATTTTTTTAACAAGCGCACCCCATACAAAATATAACCGCAATTGCTCGTATGTTAAAATGTGAAAAAAAACACTTTACACGTTGTAAATTATTGAAAATACATATTTTATTGCATTTTTTGTTATAATATACAGACATGACATAACGTATACATATAATAATGACATATTATGAATCTACCGAGTCTGACGGAAAGAACGATATATAATATGTCTGGGTAATATACTAAAATAAGCCTTCAAAACACGTTTAAACATGATGAGCAAAACCGGTAAAAATGACCTCAGCACAGAGGTGTGAAAAGCCTCAGCAGCGAAAGGGTTAAGGGCCATCAGGGTTTTAGATAGGGAGCAGGTGGGCTGCTCTGCTGCCTACCAGATCTTTTTAATAAACCCTAAACTGTCAGCTTTGGGTTGCAAGCAATCCGACGAGCCAGCAGTTCAGGCAGGATTGCCCAGTTTAGTGGTGCCTTCACTTCCTGCCTGTGTCTATATCTGCCTGTCTACATTCAGCCAGTGGTATTTCCTGCTTTTTGGGATTTTAACCCCATATATGGGTCCCACCTCAGTCATGCCGGGTGCCCCATGACAGTAGAACCCTTAACCAAAAACATACTTGTCAGTGATGCTCCATATGTGGTGCATTGATAGCGGTGCTGCAATGACATTACATCTACTAACATCAAAGTTTCCATTTAAAAGGCACAATTTTTTGTGTTTTTAAACACTTAGAGATAAACTCTTCAATATTCCACCCAAATGGGGTCAAAACGAAACTCTACGGTCTAGATTACATGTAAGGATGTGTAATTGTTTACGTCCAAATAAGTGACTTTAACGCATGCCCCCCTTTTACATCCCTACCGCTAAACAGGTTAAAAATTAGGTTACTGTACTTTGCGCATCCTATACTTAACATGGAGAGTGCAATCGGTAGTTAGCGTTAGGATAAGTAAGGTATTACAAGTTCTAGCGCTAATTAACGCACTGATGGGCTAAACACATTTTTACTAAATCCTAAAAGCTGGTTCTAAATAATTCTGCTTTTGCAGAATCATTTAGCACCATCTAAAACCCCCCAAATAAATCTGAGACTCACCTCTCATCCCACGGCGAGAATAGTGGCCCGATCCACTGCTTTTTGCCATTGGGAGCAGAGTGAGTCTGGGGAGAAATAGTCCCCCCCCCACAATCCCTCAGTGGTGCTACACGATCTTGCAAGATGGTGCAGTCCTATGGACTTGAGGAGGTGATACTCGGGGTGGCACGGAAGCCAGCCCCAGAATCTCCAGCTAAAATGGGGACGCTATGGGGAATTCCCGTTAACGCCCCCATTTTAGTATGCACAATGTAATCTGGCCCTACAGGTCTTATTCTGCAGTTGCTGGCAAAAGGGTGATGGTAAATGAAAAAATCAGTCTGAAACTTACTCCTTCATGGTCTCCTTTTTACGTCACCTTTTATACACAAGCTGATTATTAACGGCTGGTCATGGAATGAAACGCAGGCACAGTCTGATACCGGCAGCAATGTTGTGTGACGCAGCTAGGATTGGCTCCTGTAGTTCATAGGACTCCATGGAGCCCAACATATTCCAGCCTTGTCCACCGTGGGACGGGCGTTGAGTACAGGACTTTTCTGTATGTTTACTTTAGTATTAGTAAGTGATCTTGCAAATGTAAAATCACTTAACACAAGCTTTCAGGTGTCTGTATTTCTGTGATAAATACTGGCTCCAGGATAGAAGAACGAGCTACCATGGAATAGTTCATTCCTCTAATCCCAGGCTAAAATTAACACCTCCTATTAAAAGGTATAGGAGACATTAATTTACAGTAGGGCCACGCTATGTCCAAATGGCAAGCACACCTTACAGCAGGCCTGGAATAGCGATTCCCAACTTTAAGATATCTTCTAGAGACATTGGGCCCTATTACATTCTCAACGTAAAAATGCACGCGTAGCTGAAGAATTTGTGCGCCCAGCATTAAACATTAAAGTGCGTAAATCAACGCTGGAATTACAACCATCGCACATTTTTTCATCTGTCGAGCAATAACGCGCGTAAAACGGACACGCAAAACCACGAGCGCAGCAACGCTGCGTGCAGAAATCAGTTTGCGGAACGTCTTTTTCACGCGATTCAGCCAATCAGAATTAAGAGCCACAATTGTCTCACGTTAAGTTTTTGCACCTGTCAATCTGAGCATATATGCTGCATCAATAAAATATGTACACACAACTTCTCAAATTTATTGGTTCGGTATGTTTAGAATGTGTAACTATACTTTGCAGCATTTTTTTTTTGGGCTGGTGTATTTGGTTTCGGCCAGGTTGATAGAATTTGCCATTAACACCAGCTTTTAGGAGTTGCTAAAATTATGCGCGCAAAGGCTGTGCGTTACAAACTGTGCATAGATTGTAATACCATCCGCGTACCAGCGCACAAACGCATTTGCGCTCACAATGTTAAGTATAGGACGCGCAAAGTACAGTAAGCTCGCACAGCGTACGCGTAGGTTCACCCGCGGTAGATGTATACGTGCATTTGTTGTGCTGACATTGTAATATGATGTTCAGCGCAAAGGGTTTTGCCCCTCGCGTTAATGCGTTTTTGCGCAGGCGCAAACGTATGCACGGAGACTGTAATAGGGCCCGTTATGTATAATGTCTCCAGCAGTTATTTTAATGTGAACAGTGGAATAGGGTCCTCTGGTTTGAGAACTCAAATGCAAACATGATGAAAAAATCTAGCTCACATCAAATTAAGACATGTGGAGAAAAATGGCAAAAAAAGTGATATAGTTCCTAAAATGTACATAACCACAACATTTTCTATCTCTTATTGTGTAACAGTGTTTTCCACTGATAGCAATCATTCAAACAGTCATACAATTCCACTCTTTCTAAATATTTAACAGTCCTGCCAGAATTAGGAGTGCTGTTTGCACTTTACTTAGCTGAGAGACAGTGATTTGCAAAGTCCTTCTGTGGTGGATGTCGGTTCTCAAAGCACATAATGTAAATATACGTTGTAGTGTTTTTGCCATTCTATGCTGAGATCTGTATATAGACTGTTGGTTGTAATTTAATAGCTGACTCTGACAAGCTTTCAAAACACATTAAGGCTAGTAACCATTTTACTGCAACACTATTCATGTGTCTCTAATCATATGCCATGTACCACTTTTAAATTTATATAACAAATGTTTTCCTTTTAAACATACCACTTATTCTACTTGTTCTATTAATACATTTCTATGTATTACATTAGATACTCATGTCTTTATCTTTAGATTGGATCCAGTGCGTAACTAGAAACCTGAGGGCCCCGGTGCAAGAATTCATGAAGCCCCCCCCCCCCAAAAAGATCTACATTTTTACTCTTTTTTTTCCCTGCAATATAAAAAAAGATAGTATTGCCCCAGCTCACATGGATATATATTTTGCCCCAGCTCACATAGGTATTATTGCCCCAGCTCACATGGATATATATTGCCCCCCCAGCTCACATGGATATATATTGCCCCAGCTCACATGGATATATATATTGCCCCAGCTCTCATTGGTATATAGTGCCTCCAGCTCTCATGGGTATATAGTGCCCCCAGCTCTCATTGGTATATATTGCCCCAGCTCACATGGATATATACATTGCCCCTGGCTCACATCTGTATATATTGCCCCAGCTCTCATGTGTATATAGTGCCCCCAGCTCTCATGGGTATATATTGCCCCAGCTCACATGGGTATATAGTGCCCCCAGCTCTCATGGGTATATAGTGCCCCCAGCTCTCATGGGTATATATTGCCCCCAGCTCTCATGGGTATATAGTGGCCCCAGCTCTCAAGGGTATATAGTGCCCCCAGCTCTCATGTGTGTATAGTGCCCCCAGCTCTCAAGGGTATATAGTGCCCCCAGCTCTCATGGGTATATAGTGCCCCCAGCTCTCATGGGTATATATTGCCCCCAGCTCTCAAGGGTATATTTGCCCCCTGGCTCTTACCTCTGCGGCCGGGGTTCTTCTTCTTCCTGCGAGCGGCCGCTGGCAGCTTGCAGCTTGGCCGCTCGCCGGGAACCACCTGACCAATGCAGAGTTCTCGCGAGAGGATCTCGTGCGCCAGTCACGTGGTTCCCATCCCACGCGAGTGGCCAAGCTGCAAGCCAGCGGCTGCTCGCAGGGAGAGGGGAGACGCGGCTGCCAGATTCCGGCGCTGATTGCCGGAATCTGGTGGCGGCGCTGGGCCTCCCTCCAGTGGTGGAATGCCAGGGCCCAGTCGCAACTGCGACCGCTGTGACCCTGGTGCTTCCGCCACTGATTGGATCACTATACTACAGTGCTTACTACATTTTTGAATACTTTGATAATGATAACACACTTGTAAAAGATTTGCGTGACAGTTTCCACATTATACAGCTTAATCAATTTTGGCACATATAATCAGTTGTTGTATGCAATAATACTTGATTATGTGCTTTTTCATACAGGGTTATTCAGAGAGATTCAAAAAGTCACGGTACGTTCGGTGACTTTTTGTTCCCTGCACTTCGGGGCGATTCTAGTTCGCCGACCCTGCCGTGTATTCAGCAAGCACCGCAGGGCCCCACGCAGTGCAGGGAAAACTCGTGGCAAACTCGCAGAACACTCGCCGAACACTCGCCGTAAACCCGCATAAACCTCCGCTGAACACACCAGAAAAACCCGAATTGCTGCCGATCACAGCACAGAGCAGGGGCCGGAAAAAGCCGACAGGCAGATGAACGTGGTGAAAAAAAAAAGTACGCTTGAAAGTTTAAAAATTTAAATCCTGTTTGCAAAAAAACGAATGAACGAAAATGCCTGGCATTTACGTATAAGATCCAACGAATGATAATAAAAAGGTCTGTTACAGAAAAAAGAATATACGATTTTAAAAACAAAAACGGAAAAAAAAATATTGCTTAAAAAATCCCGAAAAATGCCTAAAAGATCCTATAAAATCAATAAATAAAGAGACCTTTTACAGCAGAATAAAATAATAAACAGTTTATTAGATATTGTATTAAAACAGGAATATTTTTAACATTGAAGCCTATGAGATTCCCCTGAATAAACCTGCCGAATGAAACCACCGAATGGTAGGGCATTTCGCCAACTTTTCACTGCTGTTCAGTGTTCTCTGAATAGTCAAAGCATTGCTTCTCTATGGGGGATTCCACTGCCCTCAAACAGGCACAGTACGTGAAAGAAATTCGCCAACATTTGGCGAATTGCCTGCTCTCTCAATAGCTGAATGGCCAGGAAAGGTAGCCGAACACTGAATTTAAGTGTCCGGATACATTTCGGTGACATTTCGGATCTCTCTGAATAACCCCATAGAATTCATTTTAACAATTGTAATTATGTGCCCATTGGAAATCAATTGACAAATTTATAAAATTGTGTTTTTGGCAGAATTACTAACCCATTTTGTAGGAGAATTAACTAGCATAAAATACTAAATAGCACAACAGGCCTGCAGCCTGCCCCCACTTTAGCAAAAAATTACATTGTAACCTTCATTTATTTTTTCAGTAGTGGGTTGCACAAAACAATTAATTGTTTTTTGTTTAAAAAATGTTGGTTCCTGCATAAAATATTGTCTGTTTAAATGTTAGAAAATAAACTGAGGTGTTTGTGTTACTATTTTATTTGACTTCTGTATCAAGTATTCATTGTTAGCATAGTGGAGAGTATATTTGGAACATTTTGGTTTAAGATGCTGACCACAGAATTCTGGCTAAATAAACATGTTGGAAAGAGTTTTAATTGACCACAAAATAAGGAATTAGGAAAAGAATGTTCATGTAATTTCAGTCAAATATGTCTTTACAAAATGCTTAATTTACATACAGAGGCACCAACAATAAGACTATAGGGATTGATTCACTGATGTATACTTATACAAACATTCTCTTACACAAATGTCAGCCCTCTTCCTCACAGTCTAAACCTTTACATATTTAAAAACAGAATGTAAATAAATTATGTAAGGCAGATTTGGATGGTAAACTTTCCTTTTCTGAAGTATTTAAAAACACACAAAAGGTTCCTTCGCAGTACTGAATTGACCTTCTGCTCCTTGGTGCCACCTAGCTCTGGCGGCCATTTCCTCTGCCTACGTGTCCCTGCTGTTGTTCCTTCATGCCTCCTGGGACGCCTTGTTGGTACACTAAGTTTGGGGGGCGATGCTGGGTCCATGTGTCCCCTTTGGCTGAGTGGAGGCTCCAGATGGGGACTCGGGATGCCGACTGCGGCTGCTCCCTCCTTGGTCTGGAGCTTTCCAGGGGCTGGAGGTAGCAGGATACTCCCATGTTGGGGAATGTCGTTGACCTGCTGCCATGAAGGGAGATGTGACCTGGGAGCTGGAGGCTCTTCGTGCCCTCTTTCAGAGGGACGACCGTGTGTCGCCCGGTCATGAGCAGTTGGATGCGCCGGGGAGTGGAGGTGCTGCTAGTACAGGGTGGAGGAGGTCTATCCCTATATTGGACCGTGCGATGACCCTGCTAGATGTCGGGTCTGGCCCATCTACCTGTTGATGGCGGTGGACGAGGAGGTGCCTTCTATCACAGCTGTGGAGGCCCTTGGGCGACCACCGGATGGTCCACTACTTCTAATATCCCCAACGATCCGATGGTGGAGGAGTATTATCCTGACCCAGCTGCGATGACTGCGTGTCAGGATCGGGACCTTCTGGGCCTGGGCCTACCATACTGCTGAAAGTATGAAGTGGTTGGAGGAGCTTTCCAGCTCAGCCACAGCCTGCCATTTCCTTGCCGTGACTGTCTTCTTGAGGGGCTCGTGTGCCCTGATTTACCCCATGGCACCATACCGGTTGTGCTAGTTCTGCCGCTTCTGGATGCAGGATGATGGGACTCCACCCATTGAGACCCTTATTGTGGACATTTAATTTTTTCTGCTGACTTATGATTTTTACAAATGTTTTTTGGCTTTTCTGATGACTTTCTTGTGGCAGCATGTTGTTTCTCTTTTGAGCGGTTTTGGCATTTGCTGTCATATTGTTGGTGACCACAACCCCACCTTTTTTTTCCTTTCTTTTTTTCTTGCCATTTTTCGGGTTGTCTACACTGTGGCGGTCCCCATGACTCTGCCTGCCATACCTGTCCCTCGAGTACCCAGGCCTCGTGACATCTGTCTTCTGTGGCCTCCTCTTGTTCTTCGGATTCCCGGGAGTGAGCCAGGAAAAGTCACAGTATTGGCCTGTGCCTCACCCACCCCAACTTTTTTGTATTTTCTGACACAATCTTTATCATTTGATGTCTGAGTTTTTACGCTAGTGTGTACTGTGCCTACTGTTGCTGCCAACCCTTGTTGCCTACTCGCATTGTTTCTTTCCCTCTTTTTTTATTTTCTTAGGAGACTTCATGGATGGCTTACTGTGGCCCTACGCGGCCACTTATTGCCATGTGAATTATTTGTTTGTTTGTGCAAACTCCAAAAATAAATAATTTAAAAAACAAAACATGATCAGTCCTGTGCTCCATTCCCATTGCACTCTGGCAGCAATGTACACTGTTGCTATTCAGCCCCACTTCATTCGGAAATCTTACCATACTATTCCGTAGTAGACAGTAAAATGGAGACAGTAAGCAAGAGACTCTGCATCTGCAGATTTTCTCTTACGTCTCCATTTTACTGTGGTATTCCGGGGTAGGTCCTTTCTTAGTGCCTTGCCTCTCGAACGTAGCGCAAAGCTTCCAGATAGCACCTACAATATTCAAATCCATCTTCTACTCTCCTTATCTATTTCCTGCCTATCTTCTGTTCTTATTCCTCTTCTCCCCCTCCACGTTGCTCTAGAATGTTTTTCCCTCTGTTGCTCTTTTCTTTTACCTCCCTTCTCTCTAGAAATATCCTCTCCTTCTATACACCTTACCAATTACCCCAAGCTGGAAACCAAATCCTAATACACCATAGCCTGCTCAATTCTTTTAACCTATCAGCTGAGTGCTGTTGGAGACTAGAGTGTTAAAATTCAGCCACCCTACCCCCGCACAACAGAATTATAAAACTCTCCAATCACAATCTTACCAAAAGAAATCTCTGTCCAAATTTCTATTTATTCTGCTACTTTCCTGGCAAATGATGTTGAATCTAACCCTGGTCCTATAGCTGACACCACCTTTAGCCTCCCCTCTAAAAAGGCCTCTCCATTGTGCACTGCAACATCCACAGCTTACTCTCTAAACTGGATGGATTCAAGCTTGGTGTTTCTATTACAAACCTAAAGTCATTGTGCTCACATAATCATGGTTAACCCCAAAAATACCAGACTCTGCCATATCTATACAGGGATATTCGTGCTATAGAAATGACAGAGCAAAGAGAGGCGGAGGGGGAATTGCTATTTATGTTGACAAGTCCATAACATTAACTCCTTTGCAGAATTCTACCTCCCCTATCACGTTTGATTTCCTTTCTGGTATTATTGAGGTCCAGTTCAGTAAACTGATTATTGTTGCTGGATTATATCGCCCACAGAGCTCTCCAGTGGAGTCCCTTTCTGACATAACCCAAATCCTTAGTAAATTACTAGCTCTAAACCAAAAAAGCAAACTGCTGTTCCTTCTTAGTTTTAATATTGATGAGCTGACTCCTGAAAACAATAAACCCTGTTCACTGTTTAAGTCATTGCAGTTAACACAATTAATCTCCTCGCCCACTATCATGTCCTGATACACGAGGCAGGTGTTCTCCCTAATAGTTTCAGTGACCACTGCCTAGTGTACTGTGTGCACAAAATAAAGGCCACAAAATCCTCACCAAAGGTATAATCACCTGGTCTTTCAAGAAATGTAACCTTGAATTCTTTATAAGTGATCTCAAACAGCTCCCATGGTACAGACTAAACCTAATCCCAGAACTGGACTGTGCAATTGAATACTTTCAGTCTGAGCTCCTGCAAGTCTGGAATTCCCATGCCCCGCTGTGTAAAGTGTGAGTAAAAGGGACACATCTCACTTGGGTTACAGCTGACCTCAAACAAATGTACCAGTTTAGAGATTCACTGGTCAAAGTTCAAGCGAACTGGTTCCATGAATGATCACTGTGCTTACCAAAAATCTAAAAATGCATGCACAAAACAAACAAAAATGGCTACAGCCCAATAATTCAATGAAAATCTAAACAATAACATTTCAAACCCAAAGAATTTTTGGAAAATCAGAAGTAACGTACAATTACCCCCCAGGTCCACTTCCAACCAGCCGCTGCCAAAGTAAACAACCAAACCATGCAGCACCCTCTAGATGTAGCAAATGTCTTTAATAATTATTTTAATGGGTGTGCCACCACCCTGATTGCTAAGCTAACAAATGACATGGAGGCCCCACCAACTGTGCAAAGACCCTGTATCGCAGAGAAATTTAATTTTAGACGAGTGCCCTGTAGTGTTGTTACTAAACTTCTCAGTAATTTAAAAATGAAATACCAGTCTGGATATATTCAAATCCCAGCAATGCTGCTGAAAATCACTGCGTTGTCAACTGCAAAACCTGTCACAACCCTAATCAATGAATCACTGGCGATTGCATACATACCCGAACTCTGGAAGACTGTGAGAGTGGTACCTATCTATAAAAGTGGTGACAATACTTTGGTATCCAACTACCTACCAATATCATTGCTCCCTCTTATGTCTAAAATTTAGGAAAAATGTGCCTACACGCAATTATGTGATTATTATCAATATTCAAACTATTTAACCCAGATCAATCAGGCTTTCGTCCAAATCTTTCAACTACAATTGCCCTTTTAAAAGTTTGCAATGATAACATCTTTAGTTGGCTGGCCTCTTTCCCACCTCTCCCCCCTACAATCTATTCTGAATGCCTCTGCCAGGCTCATCCACCTCACCTGCCACTCTGTCTCTGCTGCTCCCCACTGCGAGTCCCTTGACTGGCTCCCCATCCATTGCAGAATTAAATTCAAAATCCTTATCCTGACCTCAGGAAATCAAAACTCTACCCAAGCTTGCACCCACTCCTGATTCTTCACCTTCTTACTGAGCTTGTGTGGGAGCCCTGTCCTCAGTTCTATTCTAGGGCTTTCCAGCTAGCAACCCACAGGTGGGATCTCTCTCCACAGGCAGATTTTGGAGAAGTTTCCAATGTGCTATAGATGTTTTAAGTTTGACTGTGACACTTTAAAAACACAAAAATTCAGCACCACGCTCCATTCCCATTGCTTCCAGACAGCAGCATACACTGTTAGAACTCAGCTCACTTTCGTGCCTCTGAGTTGAAAAAAGGCAAGAGGATGTGTGTTGGTATAAGGTCAGAACCCACTGTAAGAGGTTTGCCGTGACCCCGGCAGGTGGGCTTAAAACTTTAAATACCATTTAAGTAAATGAAAAATTCATCTGTTTTTCTTTTTGCATTGATTTATGGGACTCAAAGCACACAAGACACATTTTGGCATGTTTTTTAATGTATATTAGAACTGGAAAAGGTTTTTTATTTATATATATATATATATACAGTATATATATATATATATATATATATATATATATATACACACTATATTGCCAAAAGTATTAGCTCACCTGCCTTGACTCGCATATGAATTTAAGTGACATCCCATTTCTAATCCATAGGGTTCAATATGACGTTGGTCCACCTTTTGCAGCTATAACAGCTTCAACTCTTCTGGGAAGGCTGTCCACAAGGTTTAGGAGTGTGGTTATGGGAATTTTTGACCATTCTTCCAGAAGCGCATTTGTGAGGACACACACTGATGTTGGACAAGAAGGTCTGGCTCTCAGTCTCCGCTCTAATTCTTCCCAAAGGTGTTCTATCGGGTTGAGGTCAGAACTCTGTGCAGGCCAGTCAACTTCATCCACACCAGACTCTGTCATCATGTCTTTATGGACCTTGCTTTGTGCACTGGTGCACAGTCATGTTGGAAGAGGAAGGGGCCAGCTCCAAACTGTTCCCACAAAGTTGGGAGCATGGGATTGTCCAAAATGTCTTGGTATGCTGAAGCATTCAGAGTTACTTTCACTGGAACTAAGGGGCCAAGCCCAGCTCCTGAAAACCAACCCCACACCATAATCCCCCCTCCACCAAACGTTACACTTGGCACAATGCAGTCAGATAAGTACTGTTCTCCTGGCAACCGCCAAACCCAGACTCGTCCATCAGATTGCCAGATGGAGAAGCGCAATTCGTCACTCCAGAGAACGCGTCTCCACTGATCTAGAGTCCAGTGGCGGTGTGCTTCACACCACTGCATCCGACGCTTTGCATTGCGCCTGGTGATGTATGGCTTGGATGCAGCTGCTCGGCCATGGAAACCCATTCTATGAAGCTCTCTGCACACTGTTCTTGCGCTAATCTGAAGGCCACATGAAGTTTGGAGGTCTGTAGCGATTGACTCTGCAGAAAATTGGCGACCTCTTCTCACTATGCACCTCAGCATCTGCTGACCCCTGCTCCGTCAGTTTACGTGGCCTACCACTTCGTGGCTGAGTTGCTGTCGTTCCCAAACACTTCCACGTTCTTATAATACAGCTGACAGTGGAACATTTAGGAGCGAGGAAATTTCACAACTGGATTTGCTGCAAAGGTGGCATCCTATCACAGTTCCACGCTGGAATTCACTGAGCTCCTGAGAGCGACCCATTCTTTCATAAATGTAGGCTTGTGCACCGATTTTTTTTTCGGTTCGATTCGGTTCGATTTTTCGGATTTTTAAACTTTTCGATTCGGCTCGTTTCGACCGATTTCAGTTTCGATTCGATTCGGTTCGACCTGTTTTTCGGGTACATTTTTTTTTTCGGAATTTCGACCATTTTTCGTATTTTCGTGTCACTGTGCTCGGTTTTTGTATCGACTTTTAGTTTTTTCAAAAAATTTTCGTTTTTCAGAAAATTTTCGTTTTTACAAAATTTTCGTTTTTACAAAACTTTCGTTTTTCGGAAAATTTTCGTTTTTCGGAATTGCACATTTTTCGGCATATCGACCATTTTTCGTATTTTCGTGTCATTTTGCCCGTTTTTTGTATCGACTTTTCGTTTTTTTCGAAAAATTTTCATTTTTCAGAAAATGTTCGTTTTTACAAAATTTTCGTTTTTCGGAAAATTTTCGTTTTTCGGAAAATTTTCGTTTTCCGGAACATCTGTTCTCCTCGTTTGCCACATTTCAAGCCCATTCGAAAAATCCGAAAATATTTCGTTTCGGCTCGGAAAACATTTCGGATCTGAACTTTTCGGATCTAAAATTTTTCGGAAATTCGGCCGCATCCGAATACACGAATCGGGAAATTTCGTGAAAATTCCGAAATTCCGAAACCCGAAACGCACATCCCTACATAAATGTTTGTAAAAACAGTCTGCATGCCTAGGTGCTTGATTTTATACACCTGTGGCCATGGAAGTGGTTGGAACATCTGATTTTGATTATTTGGATGGGTGAGTGAATACTTTTGGCAATATATTGTATATATATACCTGTATATAGTTTCCAAATTAATCCAAATATCCATTGTTGCTGGCCATCTCCTTGGACTCAAAATGCTTAATAGCAAACACAACGCTTATTTTCTGATTCAAACAACCAATACACACAGTAGAATATATATTGCCATAATAACGTAAAATTAGGAGAGAAATCTTTGTTGAATTTAAAAATATTTTGGGCTATATTACACTCTTCGTGCAAAAACCCTTGCGCAAAGCGTGAATTTTTGCGCCAAGCGTTAAACTTTTGCGCCCACAAATCACTGCTGGAATTAGAATCCTCGCGCGTCTTTTGTTCCGGCGATCAATAATGTGCGCAAACAGGATACGGCAGTACCATCGCGCGCAAAAATCAGTGTGCGCACTGTTTTTTTCACGCGATTCAGCCAATCAGAATTAAGAACCACAATCATCTCACGTTAATAAATTGCGCCTGCCAAAGTCAATCTGAGCGTATGTGCTGCAGCAATAATACACGCACACACAACTTCTCCATTTTATTGGTTTGGTATGAGTAGAATGTGTAACTATACTTTGCTGTATTTTTTTTATGGGCTGGTGTATTTGGGTTTGGCCAGGTTGTTCAGATTTGCCATTAACACCAGCTTTTAGGAGTTGCTAAAATTATGCGTGCAAAGGCTATGCGGTAATTACCGCAAGATAGATTGTAATACCATCTGCGTACTATCGCACATACACATTTGCGCTCACAATGTTAAGTATAGGATGCGCAACGTACAGTAAGCTCGCGCAGGGTTCGCGCAGGTTCACACGTGGTAGATGATTGTGCGAAGTTGTTGCTCTGACTATGTAATACGGGATTAGGCGCAAATGGTTTTACCCCTCGCGTTAATGGGGTTTTTTTTCGTGGGCGCAAACGTTTGCATGAAGATTGTAATTTAGCCTGTTGTCTTTTAATGAATCTTAGTTTTTAGGTTTGTATGGATGATAAAGCTGTTTTTGCTCTATCTGGCCAAATTTCAATACAATCCATATATTACGTAATGTGTTTTGCATGGAAGCCTAAATAAAGGAAACGTATCACTTACTGATGAAGTTACTAGGAACTTAAACCAGGCCTTTAACATAAAACATAATTGAAGGGGTGATTTATCTTACACACATCACAAACAAGTTGTACAGGTCACTACAGGTGCAATTTGGTCCAGACATTGCATAATTACCAGGAACACTCATTATGTACTAAAGTGGATTCTAATGAGATGAAATTAGACAGAAAATGCATGTAATGACTCAGGTATTTAGAATTCTGTAACTAAAAAGAAATGTGTAAATTAGGTCTAATACCAAAATATTACGGATGATTTGAAAGAAATGAATGCCTGTATAAAATTTGTTTCAGGCTGCATTTTTCACAATGCCATTCTTTCACCATATGAAGAAGTAAATATATTAGTAAAACTGGTTACCAAATACTACGTAATATTCCTCATATTAAAAATAAAAAAAGATACAAAAAGAGAACATAGATTGCTACTGGTGGAAATGTGACATGTTTGTTCCATATTCTCAACTATCTAAAAATGTTGAAGATTTGTAGAATGCTGAAGAGGAACAAATTGGAGAAGGATGTTTCCAAGTGCAATCTTCCGATTAAGTACAAACCATCAGCTGTTTGTTTAAATGCTTCTTAAATGGTTAAAGCGCCTTTTAATTCATATTTTAATTGAGCTATTAATATATTGCCATTTATGAATGAACTGTATCTAAAGAAATTTGCAGCTTGAAAGTCAGATGTTGAAAGGTACAGTGGCTTTGACACGTTCCCAAATGCCATCCTCTTATAAAAAGACTAGGTGGAAAGCCTGGCCAGAGGGCAGTCTATTATTGACGCCAGCTCAGAATTCATGTCCACATATTTGTTTTTCAATGTCCTATGGAACAGGCCCCTCAGATTGTAAACTCACGGGAACAGGCCCCTCAGATGGTAAACTCACGGGAACAGGCCCCTCAGATGGTAAACTCACGGGAACAGGCCCCTCAGATTGTAAACTCACAGGAACAGGCCCCTCAGATTGTAAACTCATGGGAACAGGCCCCTCAGATTGTAAACTCACAGGAACAGGCCCCTCAGATTGTAAACTCACGGGAACAGGCCCCTCAGATTGCAAACTCACGGGAACAGGCCCCTTTGAGCTGATGACCGAAATAGCATGGGCTGCACGCTGGCGGTGTGCTGTGCAACTCCAAAGGGTTCTGTGCAATACATTTCAGTTCAGGCCGGTTAGTGTGCTGTGCAGGCCGGGCAGTGTGTTATGCTGTCGGTGTGCACATTCTGCAGGCCAGGCTGTGTGCCGTGCTGTCGGTGTACTCTGCGTGCAGGGGGCAGTGCTGTGCGTTTTCTGGCCTTCACAAGCGGTCATGTCACTGTCGGCAGATAGACGCTTCGGCCTGCTCACTCCCTCTGTCAGCACACACAGGCCAAGACAGGAAGAGGTGGTGGTGAATCCGCGTCTCCGGGTGGAGGAATCTGCAGGATCCCGCCATGGCAGCCAGAGTAGACTGGGACAGTTTGTGGGAGCACAGAGCGTCATGGAGGGGCAATTGGAGTAGCCAGGCATTGTGAGCAGTCTAGAGGCAGGGGGGGGGTCTCATCTCTCTCATACCCCAATGTGCTGAGGGCCAGGCCGGGACAGCTACTGGCAAGGTGAATGGGGGCTGACTGGAGCCTTGAGGGACAATGAGAGTTAATGGGGCAGGAAGTCCCTCTGGCTGCACAGGCTGTGTGACATTCTCAGGGCTGGGGGGGGGGTAGGGTTGTGTATGCACAAATAGGGGAATACTGGCTGCATTCCTGATGGACTGCCGCCCCGTGGATGTCCCAGCGACCTCCTGGAGCAGGTTGTCCCCGGCATCCACCTCCTGCTTCAAGTTCTCTGACTTAGTTAAAACTTCTGACGGTGTCTCTGTTAAAGCCTGCTCTGACGCAGATGCTTTGACGTTTAAAGCCTCTGACTGTGTCTGTGAGTCAGAACTTAAAGCAGGAGGTGGATGCCGGGGACAACCTGCTCCGGGAGGTCACTGGGACATGGCTTGGTTCCGCGGAACTCAGCCGTATTACTTTTTCGGCGGTTGGATGAACGCACAGCTGGGTGCGCACGCAGCCAACCTCCGCTGGTTGCCGCGCATGCGCAGATGGGTTTTTTGGCGATGGACACGCCGGACCTTATTGTTTTATGTTATAGATATGTCCATTTTTTCAAATTAAGTACATGTCTGTCTGTCGTAAAGGAAAACTATATGACAAATTAACCTACCCCTTTTTCTCTTTAAATAAATGTGCAGGTGCTTCTGACAGCATCTGTCCTGGGAAAAGGTTGAAGAAGTCAACTGTGGAAATGCTAGATTAAAAATTAGGGACTTGCTTTTGCCATTTGACCAGCTGATGGGACAGATACACAGCCACAAAGATGTCAATTTTGTATGATGTAAAGTGTATTAAAAAAGCAACCCAAGAAATAGGTTGAGGCATCCTGGTTTATAAATACAGCAAGTTATACTGTCTGAATATGAAGGTGCATTGGATTATTATTTTAGATGTCTCTACCTGTGCATTGCTCTGATATTGCCAATGTAATTTTAGACTCGACTGATGGTCTGTGACATGACAAGATAGTGGTCTTACACAGGGATCTTATATTTTGAGTATTTTCCTGTTTCTCTTAAGAAGTTTTATGGTATGAAGGAAATGCCTACATCATCAGGAAATGGCTTTCTAGCTACATCATAAAGGGTGGTTTATGAATGAAATCTGTTGATAGTCTTTCCTTCTTCACCCACATTTTCTCTTCACATATTGTAATATGACTTCTAAGACTAGCATGTTTCTGGAGGTCAATATCAATGTACATTTTAGAGTTATTGTTTTGCTATCAGCTGTTATTCTCTATTTATGATGGCGGCACTTTAGTGGAAAGCTTCTGTCATCTTATTTGCAAGACTATTTATTTGTTTTGTATTTTGATGATGATGAACAAATGAGTTTAGTACTGTAACAGCAGAGGGAATTAGAGGGTTCCAGATAAAGGAATTGACTGCAGTTTATTTTATGTGCAATAGAAGTTTCTCTATTTTGCTTGGGTTTGTTTTCCCCGTTATCCAAGAGAGTATGGACAGGAAGAAGTCTTGTATAGGCCAATTAGGCCTGGGACATCAGATTGGAGAGGGTTCTGTATTTTTTCCTATTATCCTTTCTGTCAGACATCAAATATCCACTAACTTGTCTATAATAACAGTCTATTTAATAAACAATCTTATAAATCATCTTTCATTGACTTTGCTTTTCTTCTAATACATAACAATACACAATATACAGGTCTATTTACAGTAGGTTGAACATCAGGAGAACTGGCAGGAGAAGAGAACAATCTAGGATTTGGAAAGTGAGATAAATGGGAGAATTTTTCTGGTTTGGCTATTTTGACCTAGAATTTTCACTTTTCCAGTCATTCTCCTGAGTTTTACCTTTCTTTGAATAGACCTGAAAATGTTTTAGTGTCATAAATATCCTCAATTTGTTATAAATATACAGGGTGTCCATAAAGTCTCTTTACAATTTCAAAAATTACAAAGGCAAATGAAAAGACAGATATTACAAAATGAGACGTATATACTTAAGGTTTTTTTTTGCCTCATTTAATACACCTCTATATGGGCACCATTAGTTGCACAAAGAACATCAAGACGGTACTCGATTTCTTGCCACGTTCGCTGTAGCATACCCTCATCAGTGGTGGCAATGGCATCAGGGATCCTCTGCTTTAGATTAGTGATGTCCCGTACCTTTGTTCGATACATGATATCTTTAACATAATCCCATAGAAAGAAGTGGAGGGGAGTGATATCTGGTGAAAGTGGTGGCCAGGGAATTGGGCCACCCTTTCCAATCCACCGGTCTGGAAATGTTCAACGGGGTTTATTTAACAGTACCTCATTCATCAACAGGGTACCTGAAATACACAAAAGCAATATGATAAAAAAACTTGATAACCACTGAGTACATAGGACAAATCTATCTCATCAATTGCCTTTGTAAAAAAAATGAAATTGTAAAGAGACTTTATGGACACCCTGTGTATATACAGTTGCGTTCAAAATTATTCAACCCCCAATGCTGTAAAGGGTTTTAGGGAATTTAGTGTACATTTGTAATTGTATTCAGAATGAAATCCTACAAGGACTTTTTAAAGAACCATATGCAACTAAAATGACATCAATTGGTTTTGTAATACAGTAGTAAATGTTTCTTTTGTGAATTCTTCATTGACACAATTATTCAACCCCTTAAAGACTACCACTCTGAAGAACAGAGGTTCATTCAAGTGTTTTCAATCAGGTATTGAAAACACCTGTGGATGTCACGAAGCAGCAATAAAGCATAATAAGCACCAATTAGGCAGCTTTAAAATGACTGTGATACTCAGCTCCTTCTAGACATTTACTGGTGTGGTGTGGTGAAGTCAAGAGAATGGTCCAGGAAGACAAGAGAAGAGGTGATTACTCTTCACAGGAAGGGCAATGGCTATAAGAAGATTGCAAAGATGTTAAACATACCAAGAGAGACCATAGAAAGCATCATTCGCAAATTCAAGGCAAAGGGCACTGTTGAAACGCTACCTGATCGTGGCAGAAAGAAGATGCTGACTTCGACTGCTGTGCGCTACCTGAAGCGTAGAGTGGAGAAAAGTCCCCGTGTGACTGCTGAGGAACTGAGAAAAGATTTGTCAGATGTGGGTACTGAAGTTTCAGCTCAGACAATACGGTGCACACTGCGTAATGAAGGCCTCCATGCCAGAACTCCCAGGCGCACCCCCTTGCTGTCTCCAAAGAATAAGAAGAGTCGACTGCAGTATGCCAAAAGTCATGTGGACAAACCACAGAAGTTTTGGGATAGTGTTCTGTGGACTGATGAAACAAAATTAGAACTGTTTGGGCCCATGGATCAACGCTATGTTTGGAGGAGGAAGAACAAGGTCTATGAAGAAAAGAACACCTTGCCTACTGTGAAGCATGGCGGGGGGTCAATCATGCTTTGGGGCTGTTTTGCTTCTGCAGGTACAGGGAAGCTTCAGCGTGTGCAAGGTACCATGAATTCTCTTCAGTACCAGGAGATATTGGATGACAATGTGATGCAGTCCGTCACAAACCTGAGGCTTGGGAGACGTTGGACCTTTCAACAGGACAATGATCCCAAGCATACCTCCAAGTCCACTAGAGCATGGTTGCAGATTAAAGGCTGGAATATTTTGGAGTGGCCATCGCAGTCACCTGACTTAAATCCGATTGAGAACCTCTGGTGGGACTTAAAGAAAGCAGTTGCAGTGCACAAGCCTAAGAATGTGACTGAACTGGAGGCTTTTCGCCATGACGAATGGGCGAAGATACCCGTAGATCGCTGCAAGACACTTGTGTCAAGCTATGCTTCACGTTTAAAAGCTGTTATAACTGTAAAAGGATGTTGTACTAAGTACTAAGATTGAATGTCACTTGGGGGTTGAATAAAACTGATAATGATGTTAGCACAGAAAAGACATTTGTGGTTATTTCATTATAAATGTTATGTTATATTTGTTTGACCTACACGTGCCTCTTTGATTTAATTGTAAGCAAGATGACTGAATGATCAAAATCAATGTCAAACTGGCCAAAAACAATCAATTTCAGTGGGGGTTGAATAATTTTGAACACAACTGAATATATATATATATATATTTATTTATTGTTAAGATTCATGTTCATATTTGTTTGATATTGGCTGTGGTGGTGGGGGGCAGAATTTAGGATGCCTCAGGCAGCATCAGGTCTATATACATTGAGTATGGATCAATATAAAACTTCATGCCTCAATTAATAAAAACACCAATAAAAAAATAGATGCTCATATGAATAATAATGTTCATTGTCTTTATAACTTTGCAAGTCATGACCATAACATGGTATAATTTTCTGAAGAAAGATCAGCCTGAAAGATACTTTAAGGACAGTAATGCCAGAAAAATGTAAGAATGAAAAATCTTGCTCCAATTAAAGTCAAGAATGTGCGTGTTTTTATGAGGATTAAGAAAAAAGTAGAAAATTTACATAAATTGCATACAGTACGTTATATTGCAACCGAGAACCACAGACTTTGGGTAAACAAACCAATATTACAAAAACATTACAATAAATACCGATTCCAAAATATTTTAACCCTTAAGGAGCAATGACGTACAGTTGTGTTCAAAATTATTCAACCCCCAATGCTGTAAAGGGTTTTAGGGAATTTAGTGTACATTTGTAATTGTATTCAGAATGAAATCCTACAAGGACTTTTTAAAGAACCATATGCAACTAAAATGACATCAATTGGTTTTGTAATACATAGAAACATAGAAAAATATTCGCCCATCTAGTCTGCCCAATTACATGGATACTTTACCTGGATTTATCTTTTGTTTAGGATAGCCTTATGCCTATCCCATGCTTGCTTAAATTCAATTACTGTTTTGGCCTCTACCACTTCTACTGGAAAACTGTTCCATGTATCCACCACCCTCTCAGTAAAATAATGCTTCCTGATGTTACTTTTAAACCTTTGCCCCTTAAATCTAAGACTATGTCCTCTTGTTTTGCTACTTTGTTTCCTTTTAAATATACTCCCTTCCTCTACCTTGTGGATTCCCTTTACGTATTTATAGAAAGTAAAACAGTAGTAAATGTTTCTTTTGTGAATTCTTCATTGACACAATTATTCAACCCCTTAACCCTTTCGCTGCTGAGGCTTTTCACACCTCTGTGCTGAGGTCATTTTTACCGGTTTTGCTCATCATGTTTAAACGTGTTTTGAAGGCTTATTTTAGTATATGACCCAGACATATTATATATCGTTCTTTCCGTCAGACTCGGTAGATTCATAATATGTCATTATTATATGTATACGTCATGACCTGTCTGTATATTATAACAAAAAATGCAATAAAATATGTATTTTCAATAATTTACAATGTGTAAAGTGTTTTTTTTAACATTTTAACATGCGAGCAATTGCGGTTATATTTTGTATGGGGTGCGCTTGTTAAAAAAATTAGAGATGGGGTCTCGTTACATTTTTTTTTGGGGAAAATTACACTATTTTTAACAAACGCACCGCATACAAAAATCGTTAGTGCAGCATCATTGTTCACATTATAATTGAAATGGGAACAATATTGCTGCATTAACGAACCAAAAAAAAAAAAAAAATGTTTATTTTTTTTTATAATTTTTTTTAAAATATATTTTTATTTTTAATTTTTATTTTTTTAAAAAACTTTTTTCACAGTAGTGTTTGGTATCGTTGGAACGGCCATGCTCTGGCCGATCCAACCATACCAAACTTTAACCACTAGCTGCCACGGATCGGGAGATAGGGAGTTCATTGGAACTCCCTATCTCCACCATTGGTGGCAGTTAGGGGTTAACTCCAGGACTGACGTCATCGTGCTATGCACGATGACGCCAGTCCTCAGGGGGAGTTCCCGGAGGCTTGGCCGACATCCAAGATGTCGGCCAGCTCCGGGAAAGGATCACGAACCGGCGCTTTTCAGCGCCGATTCGTGATCCGGCTCCCCAGGGGTTAATGCCAGGCACCATTTGTGGGGTTGAATAAAACTGATAATGATGTTAGCACAGAAAAGACATTTGTGGTTATTTCATTATAAATGTTATGTTATATTTGTCTGACCTACACGTGCCTCTTTGATTTAATTGTAAGCAAGATGACTGAATGATCAAAATCAATGTCAAACTGGCCAAAACACTCAATTTCAGTGGGGGTTGAATAATTTTGAACACAACTGTAACTGTTATGTCACAAATGCATTGAGACCCTTGGTCCTTAAGGTGTTAAGCATTGGTCCACTGACAGACCCAAGTTCTGAGCAAATATAAAGAACATATTTTTAAATAAATAAAGCCCCATTGTGAGATTACAAATTGTAATTGTGAACAGACAATTTTCAGGGCAAATAAAATGATAAGTCTTCTGTCACCTTTTCTTTCATTTCTGGAGGTGTCACTATAAGGTATTACGGTCTGAAAAGGGTTAAATTTATCTCCAGATGGACTTTGGTAAATGTTAGTGAACAGGCAGCATTAGAAGGTAAAGAAGAGCAAAAACATTATGATTCAAATAATAAAAATGCAAAATATTTTTTGAAATTGGATTGAGGTTAATGATGAATGTAAAAAAGAAAGTTTGCAGCCAAACTTAAAGATGCATTTGTGCATGAAAAGACAGGGGTTACTTTGATGTGCAACTAATGTAACACCAATAAATAAAACAGTTACCCCCTGCCTGTTCACATTAGTTAAAAATGTCAAGTGCAGGACTTAGGCTAGGGTCAGACGAACGCATTTTTCACGTTGTCCGTGAAAAAGTGCGTTCGAACGAATGGACGTATTTTTTCACGGAATACGCGATAGCGGTCATACGATGCGCATTTTCGTCTGTGATTTTGTACGGATCATCAATAAAACCCTTTTGCGTCTGGACGTTATGTTGGCCAGATGTGGGCAGCGTCTGACGTCTCCCAATCACGCAAACACGCCGCTATGTGGCCGCAGCGCACTCTGTACGTCAGTAGTAGCGGTTTGACGTTCTCGAAAAAATGCGTTCGTTGGCCACTTGCGTTGCACGGACGAACTTTCGTGCGGCCGTTCGTCGTATGTTCCCCGGCATTGGACGTCATTTGCTGCTAGCACGGCCGTGATTTCGTGCGGCTAAACGCACGTGAAAAATGCGTTCGTCTGACCCTAGCCTTAATGTAAGATGTGTGAGGAACCTGCACTCTCCTTTCCAATTATAAAAAATCACCAGCCACCAGTGGATGTGCCATTAATTTATATGGAGGCAAAAATCATTTAATATTTCCATTCTATCAATAACAACATTTTTCATGCAGATTCACCAACTTTCAATGCAACAAGGCAATCTTTGTTCAGTAGGACAGATCTATGGTTTGACAACCCTAAATCTCTATTCATGTTCAGTTTTGTGGTTCTTCAGTACTGATAGAATTGGGCTGTGAAGTCATATAACATAAGATCTTCTAAGAACCACTACAAAGGAGCTCACTGTCAGAGGAGAGGAGGCACAGGTCTTCATTCCCGCTGTCAAACCAATAGGGATGAGTTTCACCCATGTCCACTGGCACTGCATTGTAGGACATGAAATAGCTCAAGAGTTGGTTAAAATGTTGTGTACCCGTAATAGTCCTGGACTGAGGAGATCAACTAACAAACCCAGCACATTAATATTGCAATTTCTGGTACCAGTAATGTTAAGTATAATAAAAAAGAAAATTCAAAACGTACTTTATCCGAACATGAATGTAGTAGCTATTGATGTAAGGAGTAGCCTGACCTCTGTCATTTTAGGAATACCTGGTAGATTGTTCATATTCTGCTGCAGGCACTTTACAATGTGAACAGACGTCAGTTGAGTTGATTTGATTTTCTAGTGGGCCCTGAGGGATTCAAGATTCTTACTATGTAACAAATGTGCATGCAGTAAACCCTCTCATATTACAAATCATCTTTACATTTGTCGGTTCTTGAAAAGAAAAAAGCACAACATGTCAGCACCAGGCATTTAAATGAGGAGGCTGCTATTCATTTCAAATGAAGCGTCACATAGCTGTAATGAAAACAGTATTCTTTATTGAAATTGTAATTATAAGTAACGTAAATGTGTTCAAAGCAAAAAAAAAAAGCATACATCTTGCAACTGTCTCAGATGTTCGTAAATATTTTAGGTGGAAGGCAAAATATCTGAATATATGAAATGTGGGAATTTTAGTTTTAAGATGAGACAGGAGGCTAGTACTTGATTTAAATGATCTTTATTGTCACCATAGTAGCAAGAAAATGATGACAATTTAGTGTCATCAACCTGTGAGTATTACGTCTCGAGCTGCTGAGAAAGCCACTAATGGAGAAGTGTGACGCTAAAGCTTTCCATTTGTGTCTTGCATTTAACATTTAGGTTGGGATCTGGCTCCCTGTCTTTCATGGTATCAATTATGGTATGGGATCCATACTTTCGAGAGTATCCTAAAATTTACTTCGCTAGAGATCTTCAGTTCTACTTGTCCGCTACCGCGTCCTTTCCTCAAAAATTGCTCTCCTATGTTCCACCTGATTGCCTGGTGTCTCCACTAATTTTGTACAGGTGTAGTCAGTGGATTCTTTTTTTGGCTGGAGCTGATTTGATATTTGGTATCCTTTCACTTCATGGAGCAGTGGCAAAGCATGCTTTCTCTTCCACTGGCGTTACATCTCGCTGAGAGAAAAATGTCATCTGCGCTTATTCCCATTATACCGTGTGAAACAAAATTACAGGCTTTGGTTTCTATTAATGGCCATTAAAAGAGTAAGCTCACCCGCCAATGTCACGGCACCTCTAGTGAGGGTGAGTCCTATCCAGAAATGAAGCCACAGGCTGCTGTATAGCGAACCATAACTTGCTCATGCTGATTTTCAGTCATGAGGTAGACTGGTGGGCTTTTATTTATGCCCCCCAGAAACAAATCCGCCTTGGGATCAAAAAACAAAGACACGGAGCAGAACATACTGCAATGATGACCTGGCTGGAGGTACAATAAAACATACATAGTACAGGAGGGGTGGGGTCGCTCCTATTCCCCGATGGGGCGGCTGCAACCACCAAATGCATCCAGCCCAGCAACATGTATAAAACATAACAAAGAGAAAAATGTCATCTGCGCTTATTCCCATTATAATGTGTGAAACAAAATTAGAGGCTTTAGTTTCTATTAATGTCCATTAAAAGAGTAGAGCAGCTTTTGGTTACAATTGTTATGTACTCACTCTATAAAGAGGTGCCTTGAAGTGGCGAGTGAGCTTACATTGCAATGGCCATTGAAACAAACAAAAACCTCATAGTGTTTTGTTGTACATGGAATACATAGAAACGAGCGCAGATGACAACTTTTTTTCTCTTGTTATGTTTTATACATTAACTGGGCTGTTACTCCTGATTGTTGCAGCTGCTCCGGTGAGTATGGGCGCAACGTCATTTTTTCTGTATGTATGTACATTAAAAGAGTAAGCCAACGTCACAGCACCTCTAGTGAGGGTGAGTCCTATCCAAAAATGAAGCCACAAGCTGCTGTATAGCGAACCATAACTTGCTCATGCTGCTTTTCAGTCATGAGGTAGACTGGTGGGCTTTTATGCCCCCCCCCTCCCGTACTATGTATGTTTTATTGTACCTCCAGCCAGGTCATCATTGCAGCTGTTCCGCTCCGTGTCTTTGTTTTTTGATCCCAAGGCGGATTTGTTTCTGGGGGGCATAAATAAAAGCCCATCAGTCTACCTCATGACTGAAAAGCAACATGAGCAAGTTATGGTTCGCTATACAGCAGCCTGTGGCTT
This sequence comes from Leptobrachium leishanense, assembly GCA_009667805.1. Classification (NCBI taxonomy): domain Eukaryota; kingdom Metazoa; phylum Chordata; class Amphibia; order Anura; family Megophryidae; genus Leptobrachium; species Leptobrachium leishanense. Next base: position 363,488,032 of record CM019063.1, on the reverse strand, counting down.
CATTTTTGGATAAGACTCACCCTCACTAGAGGTGCCGTGACATTGGCGGGTGAGCTTACTCTTTTAATGTCCATTAATAGAAACAAAAGCCTCTAATTGTGTTTCACACGGTATAATGGTAATAAGTGCAGATGACATTTTTCTCTTTGTTATGTTTTATACATGTTGCTGGGCTGGATGCATTTGGTGGCTGCAGCCGCCCCATCAGGGAATAGGCGTGACCCCACCCCTCCTATATTACATCTCGAGACATTACACAGGCCACAGACTGATATCATTACTGATATCCCGAAAGGAGAAGAACTGGAGAGTATATATTAAATTGCGCCTGTGTTGGTTTAATGATTATATGTATATTGTTTATGTATACATGTGCTGCTATACATGCAAAGTCAGTAGGAAATGACCTATCAACCCGAAGGTCAAAATTTTTTTGAAAAGAGAGACGATGGACTTCTACAAGTGCATGAACATATATAAGTATAGTATTCAGTATATAATCGTCATCGCATTTATCATTGCATAGATCAATAAAACACAATAATCAACGTGATGTGTGAATTTTCAAGTGCTGCTGTCTTTAGTGGTGAACAAAAACATCACACTTGTGTATTATAGGTGAAAAGAACATACATAGTGTAATTCTGCTTAACAGAATAAATATGTATTACCAGAAATGCCCACTCAATTTTTTCAGAGCCTACTATATATTATTTTGGCTCTGTATGGTGGACTTTGTGGCAAATTCTGGGATGGCACCATCCTTTCACTCGATCCTCTGTCTGTGCCAAAGCCCTGAAATTCGGGTGGAATTTCGATGCTCTCTGAATAACCTTGTATGAATTTTTTGCCTATTTTAGCAGCTTTCTAATATTTTGTACCATATATATTGCTTTAGGTAAATTATGTTTATGATATCCCCATGGATGCACTGCACTGACGCGTTGTGTGTGTTGCATGTTTAGCTGGAGGGTAGCTTATTTTTGTGCTGACGATGGGAGCCTGATAATATCCACAGGAGCACTATTGGTTTGGCGCTTGTATGTCACATTTTGGATATCTGAAATATGTCCATATATTTATTAATGTATATTTCTCATGCTTCATTTTCCAGATCTTAGCTTCTTGTGTTATCTAGAAACCTACAATAAAGTCTAAGGGCTCTAATCCATAGTTGTTGTTATGGTAGTGTCTCAATATGTAAGCATAGCGCTAGCATAATAAGTCTTGCTGTAGCTACACTGGTGTGAAATCAGCTAGCGTTTTGCAGCTTGCACAAGCTTATTGTACTTTACATCTCCTATACCTAACATGGGGAGCAAAATCAGTTTTGTAACGTCTCGACAATTGAGGTACTCCAAGGTGCTGGCGCAAGTTACCGATAGGATGTGAATTGACAAATTTTATCAACTCCTGAAACCTGGTGTTAAATGATTTTGCAAATGCAAAGTAATATAACACTCTCTAAACCCCCATAAAAATCCCATGCTCGGCTCTCATCCTATGGTATAAAGGGAGGCGCGATCCACTGCTTCTTCTCACCAGGAGCAGGATGAGTCTGAGAGTATATAGTTCCAAGTCTATAGGATATACACCTACTGAGGAAGCGAGTGTAATCGCGAAACGCGTTTAGGTGTGCACTACCTATTTATTCTAATAAATTTATTTGCAAAACTTGCAAATTTCTCATTTTATTTGCCTTGTGAAGGATCCTGCCGGAGTTCAGGAGATCTGGTGCTCCTTTGAAAGTCACTGGCTGTTGATTACATCAAGTGTCTGATTTAGACACCTGAAAATGAGTTTACTTCCTCTCATTTCTTTACCAATAAGTGCAAACTACGTTGCTTAGCTATAATATATTTCTGTTTTATTTAAGGGGTATATCCACATTTAAAGATATTAAGAAGAGAAAAAAGACAGAGAGAGTACTATCACCGTTGGAGGAAGCGTTGACTCTGCCATATTTTCTTTTCTATTTCACTACACCGATGGTTTTGGATATACCATCAAATGGCGAGTGACAGCAGCTGATCTACCTTTAAAAGCACTTATCAAAACTGACATTTTATTGTCTTTATTCGTATATATTCAATTTTGAACTTATATACCAACGTTTTTTCTTTCTGCATTTTGTGAAATTGGTTTATGTTCCATCGCTAGGTGGCGCCATTCGATTCAGTGTTTTTTTAAAGTTCCAAGTCTCCCTTTGTGATCACTCTGTGGCTTTGCGCAATCACAGGGCAGCGTGCTCACGACCAGGACGCACAAAGCGCCATGGAGTCCTATAGATTCCACAAGCCGATACTTGAAGCAATGATATCGATGAGCTTTGTGCTTCGTTCCAGGACAAGGTGCCAAGATAGCACCTACCCCCGGAATTATACATTAAAGTGGAGACGGTAATTATTCTTATTATTCTTTATTTATAAAGCGCCAGCATATTCCGCAGCGCTGTACAATAAGCACAGTATAGACAGGGTTACAATACATTGAACAACATTTGACAAACAGTACAGGAGGAGATGAGGGCCCTATTCCCGTAGGAACTCACAATCTGGGAGGGTTGGGGTTGGAAACAGGAGGAGAGGACTGTAAGGTGAGAGTGATTGATGGTTGCGTCAGTGAGTTGGGTGGTAGGCCTCCCTAAATAGGAACGTTTTAAGGGAGCGTTTGAAGGAAGAGAAGTTAGGGGAAAGTCTGACAGTACGAGGGAGAGCGTTCCAGAGAGTGGGGGCTGCGCGTGAGAAATCCTGCAGTCTATCATGGGAAGAGGTGATGCGGGGAGAAGCTAGGCGCAGGTCACTGTTTGACCTTAGGGAGCGGGCTGGGGTGTATTTGGTGATTAGTGAGGACAGGTAGTGGGGAGCTGAGTTAGTGAGGGTTTTGTAGGTAAGGATAAGGATTTTGAACTTAATTCGGTAAGGAAGGATTCGCAGACGCAGATTGTCCTGCTTACTGTCTAATATTTTAGCGTCAGACATGTAATAGGATCCTGAGTGTGTGATCTACAACAATGAGGTCATATAATTTTAAGTATCACATTGACAAGGTTATAGGAATTAACTGGTGGCAGGCCTGTACAACAAGCACAGTTCATTTACAATACAATTATCTACTTACGTCAATCCGTAAGAGCGATGAAAAGCAGGGATACACCTGTAATATGCTGCCTACACCCGAACACTTATTCAAGAAAGGAAGTGTAACATGGAAATATTAGTGAGAAATGCCTCATTCTATTTAGATTGCATGTCAAGAACATCTGGATTAATATATTAAAGAAGGGAGATAATTAGGATGAGAAAATATTTTTTACAAAAATTATAAACCTATTTAGATGTCATGGAAGTGGTTGTAATAGAACAATTGTAACATAAATTGAAAGGTCTGATATATGATCAGCTTGAAAATACAATGACCGTTCAAGAATGTAGCACTAGATTCTTGCATAAAACTTGTTAAAGCACAAGATGTACAGGTTGGTGTTTTATAGTTTGAGAAACTACCAGTGATCCTGCAAGAAAAATGAAAATACAAATATTGGGAAGCACATCTCAGAAAATGTATGACAGTAGTACTGAACTGAGCACTGCTTATACAAAAACTTCAAACGAAGACATCAGGGTACAAACAAAATATCCAATCTATAGGTTATTTAAAAATACCGATCTTATGGCAGAGTATTTAGTTTTCCCCAGTGAAAATTTAGGTTAGAATCCACCAATTTAGGGGTACTTTGAAGCATTGTTTTTCACACAATATGGACATATGGTGCAACAAAATTTCCATAATTCTGACTTTACAATAGGTGTGTTTTAAAGTACAGTATTTTTCGCTCCATAAGACGCACTTTTTCCCCCCAAAAAAGTGGGGGGAAAAGTGTGTGCATCTTATGGAGCGAATACTGCACGTTGCAGTGTTCGGCTCCCTGCGAGCGTCCGAAGCTATGGAGCTTCGGCGGTCACCTGGGGGAACCACGTCACCAGCCGAGTTCTCGCGAGATCGCAGCTGGTCACATGGCTCCCCCAGGCTAGCGCCCAAGCTCCATGCCGCCGGACGCTCAGAGGGAGCCGAACATGCGGCGGTGGCGGCAGGAGGTGAGCTGGGGCCTGGGGGCAGTATCCACGAGAGCTGTTGGGGCAGTATATCCATGAGAGCAGCATGGGCAGTATATCCATGAGAGGAGCTGGGGCAGTATATCCATGAGAGGAGCTGGGGCAGTATATCCATGAGAGGAGCTGGGGCAGTATATCCATGAGAGGAGCTGGGGCAGTATATCCATGAGAGGAGCTGGGGCAGTATATCCATGAGAGTTGCTGGGACAGTATATCCATGAGAGTTGCTGGGGCAGTATATCCATGAGAGTTGCTGGCAGTATATCCATGAGAGGAGCTGGGGCAGTATATCCATGAGAGGAGCTGGGGCAGTATATCCATGAGAGCAGCTGGGGCAGTATATCCATGAGAGGAGCTGGGGCAGTATATCCATGAGAGCAGCTGGGGCAGTATATCCATGAGAGTTGCTGGCAGTATATGCATGAGAGGAGCTGGGGCAGTATATCCATGAGAGGAGCTGGGGCAGTATATCCATGAGAGGAGCTGGGGCAGTATATCCATGAGAGGAGCTGGGGCAGTATATCCATGAGAGTTGCTGGACAGTATATCCATGAGAGTTGCTGGGCAGTATATCCATGAGAGTTGCTGGCAGTATATCCATGAGAGGAGCTGGGGCAGTATATCCATGAGAGCAGCTGGGGCAGTATATCCATGAGAGGAGCTGGGGCAGTATATCCATGAGAGGAGCTGGGGCAGTATATCCATGAGAGGAGCTGGGGCAGTATATCCATGAGAAGAGCTGGGGCAGTATATCCATGAGAGGAGCTGGGGCATTATCCATGAAAGGAGCCGGGACATTATCCATTATTACACTATTTGATTCAGAATATTTTTTTTCCTGTTTTCCTCCTCTAAAAACTAGGTGCGTCTTGTGGTCAGGTGCATCTTATGGAGTGAAAAATACGTTGTGTATGTGTGAAAAATATGTTGTTGAACACACCTACACGGCACCACCATTACTTGTCACATATAGGCCAGCTTTTGTAATCTCGCCTGATTGGGGTGTAGATTGCTGTCCTAATGCTATCACCAAAATGTTGACGTCCTGTAGAAAAGCTTTGCAGGTGTGCTATACCCTATAGATTGCATATGTTGTTTTTGTGCACTGATTTCTTGATATGAATTTTGCACAAGTAAAATTCAAGCTTCCAGGAAATTTTTCGAGAAGTAGGTCTTGTGTTTAGCAAGCTTTTCTTCAAGTTGTTTAACCTTGTCATAGTCCAGGTCCCTGAAAAGTCTTTTCACAGGCCATGTTAGCATTACTTAAAATAATTGAAAACAGTGATGAAAGCAAAGATCACCTTTTTGGTGAAAGTTCACTTTCTATATGTAATGGGATATTTAACTGTCCTTTGCTCAGAAACCGGGTCACAGATAACATGCAGGTTTAATAAAGCAGGTATTTCCTGCAGTTTTCTATTCTCGGAGGAGATTTTTTACAGCATGCACATGGATGTGGGGGACCATATTTGTTAATTATAAGGGTTGCAACTATCTTCAGCTTGAAACTGGTATCTTTTCTATGTCACTGCCCCAATAAACTTGTAACTTGTAATATCCCCAGTTACAGCAAACAAACAAGTCCAAATTATAAATAACAGTTGACCTGATAGAGATGTGTAATGATTTGGTCGTGCAATTTTCCTGTTTGCAGGCAAGCAGCAATTTTCATATGACGAGAAGGTGATAGCACTGCAACGAGTGATGTCCTGAAAAAAATAGGTAAAAAGAAAAGGATATGCGGGTAGTCATCAAAATTTCCCACACATCCCCAAGTAACTTGTCATGATATAGAAACCCCAGCCATTTCGAAATATGCACACATATACAGGAAATACACAAATACGCTGATCAGACAACATTAAAAAGTTACTTACAACAGCATCTGTCAAGTGGTGGGAGAAATGAGCCATCAAGTGAACAGTCAGTTCTGGTATTTCATGTTTGGAAGCAGGAAAAAAGGACAAGTGAAAATATCTGAGTGACCTTCACAAGGGACAAATAGTGATGCCTGGACAATCGGGCCAGAGCATCTCCAAAACGGCAAGTCTTGTGAGATGTTCCCAGTGTTTAGCGGTTAGTACCTACCTGCAGTGGTATATTTTGGCTCCTCCCCTGCCCTGCACCAGTTCTAGGAGAGGGGAGGGGGATGTGATTTGTGTGCAGAGAGAGAAGATGACAGTAAACGGCAGGTAAAGGGGGAGTATCAGCAGAATATGAAGCCCTGTCTGCTTACTGCTGTTTAAAGTGGACCTTTCCTTAACCAGCACTGCAGTGATAGAAATTTTTCATTGAGCTGCCTGGCTCCTGGTGAGGCTGCGTGCGTGCAAGTCACGCGGTCCGGCCAGTCAGGTGGTACTGAGTCTCAGTACCACCTTACTGGCTGAACCACGTGACACGCACGCACGCAGCTGCCGCCCTTTCGTTAACACGGACTCTCACTCTATTCTGGACTGAACACCCACCGGGAAGGGAATCAAGGCCACGGTGCACCCTCTGGCAGTGGCACCCCACTGCTGACAAGATGGCTCCACGCACAGGCACAGCCGTGATCCTAATGTGGCCTGGAGGGACCTCCTCCTGACTCTGCACACAGCCCTACCATGGACGGAGGCCGTTAAATATAGAATAAATAATTGCTGTGTGCTCATCTTCACTCGGTTTGCTGGGAGTTTTATTGCAGTGGATTCTGATGTACTCATACACATCGCACATTGCATTGCTGGGAGTTTTATTGCTGTGGTTTCTGATACGCTGACACACACCACACATTGCATTGCTGTGAGTTTTATTGCTGTGAATTCTGATACGCTGACACACACACCGCACATTGCATTGCTGGGAGTTTCATTGCTTTGGATTCTGATACATTCATACACATTGCACATTGCATTGCTGGGAGTTTTTGTTGCTGTGGATGCTGTGATACCAGGGGCTGACTGGCAACTTTTGGCCTGGGGGCCAAGTACAACCCATAGGCCCATGGTGCAGCCCTCGGCCCCCCATTAGTTCCTCTCAGCGCTGCTGCTGCAGAGGAGGGAAGCGCCATGAGGAAACTAGAGGGCAGCTACACTTTAGAGTGTGTGCACTGTGTGATTGCATTGCACAGGGTGCACACTCTTAAGACTCTCCCTGCGGCTCCTAGTAATGAGACTGGCAGGCCGCGATGTGTAGCAGCTAGGGTTCGAGGAGAGAAGTAGCCAATAGGGTCATACAACTCAGACTGCAGGATACAGCGGCAGCCACTCTCGCAATGCACCCACAGTTCACCCTGTGCAGCGTGACCAGATTCTGGTCACCAGAAAGCAGTACGCACTGCTCAGGAGGATGAGCTGTCCATGGAGCGGGACGTGCCCTGGGGTCTGGACTCCCTCGTGGCTCGCCTCCTCCTTACTGCGCCACAGCAGCGACTGACATCACAGGCGCAGGTGGTCGGCCACAACCATGCGAACAATGAAATAGCATTGAGCTGTAGGACTTCAACGACGTGCTGAGTACATCATCTGAACACAAACATGAAATCAGGATGCTTTCAGCACGTTGTCAGCAGTGAGTTGGGTCACACACACACACACACACACAGAGCACTGAGGGGGGTCACACACAGAGCACTGAGGGGGTCACACACACAGCACTGAGGGGGTCACACACACACACAGCACTGAGGGGGTCACACACACAGCACTGAGGGGGTCACACACACAGCACTGAGGGGGGTCACACACAGCACTGAGGGGGCCACACACACACACACAGCACTGAGGGGGGTCACACACACACAGCACTGAGGGGGGTCACAGACACACAGTACTGAGGGGGGTCACACACACACAGCACTCAGGGGGGTCACACACACACAGCACTGAGGGGGGTCACACACACACAGCACTGAGGGGGGACACACACACAGCACTGAGGGGGGTCACAGACACACACAGCACTGAGGGGGGTCACAGACACAGCACTGAGGGGGGTCACAGACACACACAGCACTGAGGGGAGTCACACACACAGCACTGAGGGGGCCACACACACACACAGCACTGAGGGGGTCACAGACACAGCACTGAGGGGGGTCACACACACAGCACTGAGGGGGTCACAGACACACACAGCACTGAGGGGGGTCACAGACACACAGAGCACTGAGGGGGGTCACACACACACAGCACTGAGGGGGGTCACACACACACAGCACTGAGGGGGGTCACACACACAGCACTGAGGGGGTCACACACACACAGCACTGAGGGGGGTCACACACACACAGCACTGAGGGGAGTCACACACACAGCACTGAGGGGGCACACACACACACAGCACTGAGGGGGGTCACAGACACACACAGCACTGAGGGGGGTCACAGACACACACAGCACTGAGGGGGGTCACAGACACAGCACTGAGGGGGGTCACAGACACACACAGCACTGAGGGGGTCACACACACACAGCACTGAGGGGAGTCACACACACACAGCACTGAGGGGGTCACACACACACAGCACTGAGGGGGGTCACACACACACAGCACTGAGGGGGGTCACACACACAGCACTGAGGGGGTCACAGACACACACAGCACTGAGGGGGGTCACAGACACACACAGCACAGAGGGGGGTCACAGACACACACAGCACTGAGGGAGGTCACAGACACAGCACTGAGGGGGGTCACAGACACACACAGCACTGAGGGGGGTCACACACACACACAGCACTGAGGGGAGTCACACACACAGCACTGAGGGGGGGTCACACACACACAGCACTGAGGGGGGTCACACACACACAGCACTGAGGAGAGTCACACACACAGCACTGAGGGGGTCACACACACAGCACTGAGGGGGTCACAGACACACACACAGCACTGAGGGGGGTCACAGACACAGCACTGAGGGGGGTCACAGACACACACAGCACTGAGGGGGGACACACACACACAGCACTGAGGGGGTCACAGATACACACAGCACTGAGGGGGGTCACAGACACACACACACAGCACTGAGGGGGGGGTCACACACACAGCACTGAGGGGGTCACACACACACACAGCACTGAGGGGGGTCACAGACACAGCACTGAGGGGGGTCACAGACACACAGCACTGAGGGGGTCACACACACACAGCACTGAGGGGGTCACACACACACAGCACTGAGGGGGGTCACACACACACAGCACTGAGGGGGTCACACACACACAGCACTGAGGGGGTCACACACACACAGCACTGAGGGGTGTCACAGAAACACACACAGTACTGAGGGGGGTCACAGACACACACACAGCACTGAGGGGGGTCACATACATACCCAAGACACTGAGGTGGGCTGGCTTTGTACCTGGCAGAAGTGTGCAGTAGGTGGCTCTGCAGCTGCTTCCTCTCGCTGAGCAGTCAGTGGAAAGAGAAGGGGGGGTGGAGCAAGACCATGTGCAGCACCAGCTCCTTGCACGTGGCCTCCCCTGTTCTCCCAGTCGGAAGAGCCGGGTCTTTCTTCAGACGGTGGAGGAGAGCAGCCACCTCGTGGTCAGCAGGGCCAGGAAGGCGGGCTGAGCCAGGTCCCAGAGCAGCTGTGCAGAGCATGGGGCGCCTCCTCGCCCAGCCTAGCATTCTCGCATTCGTGCCGACAGAAGCACACTTACCCATCATGTGGATGGTGACTGAGTCTCCAGAGTCTCGCTGGAGGGGTGGAGCAAAAGTTTCTGGCATCCGCACTGCCGCAGGCCAGGCTCCCACTGTCCGACGTCACTCGACCGTGCCCTCCTCTTCAGCGTGTACACTTCACGCTATGCACCACGTGGATGATGTATCACGGGGGGGCCGGCGCTGACGCGGCTGCGCGGCCGCGAGTGTAACTCGATGGGAGGCTCGGGAGGCGCATTGCGGCTGCAGCATTGTAGCTGGCCGGCGGCCTGGGTGGCAGTTGCCACCCTGCCCCCGGCCCAGTCCGCCCCTGTGTGTACACACTGCATATTACTGTGAGTTTTATTGCCCTGGAGCTCTGGATACCCTCATACACACTGCACATTACTGTGAGTTTTATTGCTGTGCAGTTCTGATATGCTCATACACAGTGCCCATTTCTGTGGGTTTTATTGCTGTGCAGCTCTGTGATACGCTCATATACAGTGCACGTTTCTGTGGATTTTATTGTTCAACCAATTAGAGTGGCTGTGATCCAGTATACTTGACATGCATGGCTGTTCTTTGTAAAAATGCTTGAATTTAAACATTTCATAATTTTATTTATCTCAATAGATACATTTGAAATGGTATACAAAATATACAAGTAGGCACTTGGTATCCACTTTTAATATAAAGAGAGGAAAAGGCGGAGCTCTAAGAGGAAAAGGTGGAGCTTAAAGAGGAAGGGTGGGGATTAACCAGGAAGAGGTGTGCCCTTGACAGGAAGGGATGCCTCAAATTTAAATTAGGCGGTGCACGAGTTTAGTCAGGCCTAGTGCAGCACAAAACCTAAATACACCACTGCCTACCTGTCATACCCCGCGGCGCTGTGCCCGCAAAAAGGGCAAAAAGTCTATTACATTCTTCACGCAAAAAGCACGCGCAACGCGTGAATTTTTGCACGAAGCGTTAACGTTAACGCACGGAAATCAATGCTGGTATTACAGTCCTCGTGCATTTTTTCATCCATCAAAAACTAACGCTCGTAAAAAGGACGCGCACTAACGCGCGCGCAGCAATGTTGAGCACAGAAATCAGTGTGCGGACTGTTTTTTTCACGTGATTCAGCCAATAAGAATTAAGAACCACAATTGTCTCACGTTAAGTTTTTGCGCCTGTTAAAGTCAGTCTGCACATATATGCTGTTTAAAGAAAAAAAAGCACCCACAACTTCTCAAAATTTATTGGTTTGGTATGTTTAGAATGTGTAACTATACTCTGCTGCGGGTTTTTTTGGGCTGGCGTATTTGGGTTCGCCCAGGTTGATAGAATTTGCCATTCACACCAGCTTTTAGGAGTTGCTAAAACTATGCGCGCAAAGGCTGTGCGTTACAAACTGCGCATAGATTGTAATACCATCTGCATACCAGCACACAAACGCATTTGCGCTCACAATGTTAAGTATAGGACGCGCGCCGTACAGTAAGCTCGGCAGCGTTCGCGCAGGTTCACCCGCGGTAGACGTATACACGTGTTTGTTGCGCTGACATTGTAATACGAAGTTCAGCGCAAAGGGTTTTGCCCCTCGTGTAATGCATTTTTGCGAGCGCAAACGTTTGCGCGAAGAATGTAATAGGGCCCCACATTAATCCTTGCAAACCTGCCTAGTCTATTCTGCTTAAACCTGATTCCGTCTATGGTTCTGCTGTTGCTTCAGGTGTTTCCACTGATCACCTAGCTCTCCCCTACTAAAGGGCTAAAAATCCATCATGCAGTGCTTATGCATCGTTAATACTTTGCTGATTCAGTGTGTTCTTGCTGTCTGCTAAGCCTGTCTGTTTTGGATACCTGAGTACCGGATCTATTGCTTGGAAAACATATGGACTTTGCCTGTTAGCCTTTGACCTTCTGGATTACAACTTGGATATGCCTATGGATTTGCCCTTTTGATACCGCGCTTGAGTACCCTACTTCTATTTTGCCAAGGACTTTATTTTGTTGCAAGTATTCTATTATTTCTCTGGACTTTTTATAACTCCCTGGAACCTACAGCCATATTACACTCCTGGACTCCAACTCCCTGCACCTTCATTGTATTCTGTCTATACCAGTGTTTCTCAATTCAATCCTATACCTGCTTCATTATCTTCAGTGTTCTATGTATTCTCTTTAAATTAACCCTTTCTTGTTTGTATCTCTGTAGAGTCCTGTGTAAACTGTTTATTCCTGTAGTGTCCCTCTGTTTATATCCTAATCTTGTACGTACTTTAGTCAGCCTTTCATTGCTCCGTTTCATACAGTGCTCTCAGTTACCCCTATTGTTACTTATCCTCTTGTTAATTGTTTTTCTGTTTATTATCTATTCAGTGTCTGCCCTATTTCCTGCTTATTACTTAATTAGCTTAGTATCTTTTTTACTGTGCTGGCTTTTTGCTTATGTCTATTGTCTATTTGCTTAAAAAACCCTTCAGTTTATATGTGCCTGCTCCACTTTTGTGTTATCACACACTAAGCTCGAAACCCGCAACCCTGTACACTGAATCAGATCTAACACTACCACAGTGAACCGCCATCAGAGTCCTGAGCGCCTATGGCTCCTCGATGCACATGGGGAGAGAAGGTATCTGATCCAAACGCTCAGCGAGCTACCACAGCTTAAAAGACTGGAAAAATTATGACCATGATAGAAAGGTGTCAGAACACACTTGACACATATCACCTACTTAGAGATAGCTGCAGACCACTTAATACAGTTAGGTCCATATATATTTGACCACAGGCACAATTTTAGTTTTTACAGGTATTTACCAAAACCTATCCAAGCTGTAGTTATATAATGGATATGGGTGAAAGTGCACACTCTAGGGTTTAATTTGAGGGTTTGTACATACATATTGGAGGAAGGGTTCAGAAATTACAGATCGTAAGAGTAGCCATCCCCTCTCTTTCAAGGGACCAAAAGTAATTGGACAATTGAATCAAAAGCTGTTTCATGGCCAGGTGTGGGCTCATGCTTCATTATTTCTTCATCGATTTAAGCAGGTAAAAGGTCTGTAGTTGATTCTAAGTGTGGTATTTGCATTTGGAATCTATTGATGTGAACCTAGATCATGTGTTCAAAGGAGCTGTCCATGCAAGTGAAACAGGCCATTGAAAGGCTTCAAAAACAAAACAAATCCATCAGAGATAGCAGCAACATTAGGAGTGGCCAAATAAACAGCTTGGGACATTCTGAGGAAAGAAGAAGGCACTGGTGAGCTCAGCAACATAAAAAGGCCTGGGCATCCACGGAACAGAACAGTGGTGGATGATCGCAGGATCCTCTCTATGGTAAAGAAAAACACATTCACGACATCCAGAGAAGCGCAGGACACTCTCCGGTAGGTGGCCATATCATTGTCAAAGTCTACAAAAGACTTCACAAGAGCAAATATTAGACTTTGCCAAAAAATCTAAAAAAGCCAGACCAGTTCTGGAAAAGCATTTATTGGACGGATGAAACTAAGATTAGTTTCCCCCCCCCAGTCTTTCCATGCTCCCGCCGGACGGACGAGATGGTCCTCGCCACGGGACAGAAGGTGAGTATCTGACTTGCTTTTTGTTTTTTTTAGGCTGGTGTTCATGGATTCTGCAGAAGCGGAATCCGTTAACCAGAGCAAGGACTTAGTGTTAACTTTCTGCTAACCAGAGTCAGACGTTAATCAGCGTTAGGACTTTGTAATCCTAACGCTGATTAACACTTTGCGCTCCCCATGTTAAGTATAGGGTGCACAAAGTACAGTAACCTCGTGCTGAAAAGCACAAGGTACCAAACGCAAACGGGTTACTTAACTTGTGTGCTTTTTGGATCGTAATATGCGGTAGACACCGCAGCTAATGTTAATGCTCACGCAAGTGAGTGTTAAGGTTAGCGTCAAGAATGTAATGTGGCCCAATGTCATCTGTAAAACATGGTGGAGGCAGTATGCTGGCATGGGCATGCATGGCTTCCAGTGGCACTGGGTCATTGGTGTTAATTGGTGATGTGACAGCAGATAGAATATCTCTAAACATTGCTGAATTCATCCGGCTGCTTCTGTCAGCACAGATTCAGCCAAATACAGCAAAGTTGATTGGCTTGCACTTCACAGTACAGATAGACAATGATCCAAAACACACTGCAAAAACAACCCAGGATTTTTTCGACTGTCTGTTCGGCGTTCAGTGGCAGTCTTCAGCGGCTCCACATTCGGCGCTCTTCGGGGATCCTGCAGTGACTAGTGAATTCAATGTAGGGTCGGCGAACTGGAATCGCAGATGTGACGACACTATAACAACGACACTATAAAGCGCCGACACTGAAAAGTGCCTGACAAGAACAATAGCACTAGTGGTCTGTTCTACGGTGGGGCCCACTCAGGTCCCAGAAGGTTTTAGCTTGATTGTGCCATTCATAGGCATTGCTAGGCAAGGGGGGGCAATTGTCCCCCTAGGTTATTCCTTACACTGCCATGTGCCCTCCCCTGCCAGGGATCAGCATCCGGGTGCATCGTACATGGTCGATCGTGAGGTCATTGGAAAGGTCATAGTCTGATTTAAGTATTGAATACTAGAGAAAGGGAGAGAGTTCGGACATGGAGGGAAATAATACATACAAAAGGCAGACACTCAATAAACAATGAAGCAAAGAGGTGAAGCGCCCACTGGATTCAGTGCCCTAACCACTCGCTGAATGTCGTAAACAGAGGTTCCTCTAAAAACCTGAAGAACAATTGGATATAGATGACACGACACAGTGCTAAACTGAAGAAAGTGGAAAAGGCACATAAGAAAGTGGAAAAGGCACAGAAATATATCCACAAATACAGTGATCTTCGTTTTTCAGGCAATGTGCTTCCTTATGGTGTAGAGGGTGGAACATGTACTGTAGAAAAAAAGAAAAGAAAAGACCAGGATAGCGCAGTACATCAGCGACAAAAATAGAAAAATGTCTTATTCATATTCAACTCACATTTGAAGGAGCCCACAACTGGCTCTAAGGATTACAGCAGGCAGGGATTTAAACTCAGGTGCCCAAAAAAAACCCTCAGGTAGTTTCTCCGTCGTCACCGCTGTGGTGCTGCAGTAGGGATTAATAAAACCAAAAAAACACCTCTTGGTGCAATAAACACAGACAATTTAGGAATTTAGAGAAGAAGCCAAGTACCAACTCACAAGGGTTGAGCCTCTATTGGCTCTGTCACAATTTGCACAGGGAATCATAAGGAGTTCCCCAAACCTTCTTTTTTCCGGATCAGAAAGGCAGACAGCAATCAAATTAAGATAAAACCATTTATTAGTTTAAAACAAACAGTTAATATGGTAGACGGAGAAACTACCTGAGGGGTTTTTTGGGCACCTGAGTTTAAGTCCCTGCCTGCTGTAATCCGTAGAGCCGGTTGTGGGCTCCTTCAAATGTGAGTTGAATATGAATAAGACATTTTTCTATTTTTGTCGCTGATGTACTGCGCAATCCTGGTCTTTTCTTTTATTTTTTTCTACAGTACATGTTCCACCCTCTACACCATAAGGAAGCACATTGCCTGAAAAAGAAGATCACTGTATTTGTGGACATATTTCTGTGCCTTTATCCACTTTCTTATGGGCTTAGGCCCATTTAGCGCTGTGTCGTGTCATCTATACTCAATAAACAATACTATGCAAATAACAGATATAAACATGTGTATAATATCAAGTGACAGTACAGTAGAACAGGCAACAGAGAATAGTCAGGGTCTAAGCAAGGATCTGGTACACGGATATATCAAGCATATGAAGGGGTGCAGAAGGCAAAGGAGGGTACCAGATGATGAGAAATAATGTCCAGGAATAAACATCAGAGGGATCTGAGGAAAGTCTTTGAACGAGGAATTTCAGGCAAGGAGTTTAGGAAAGGATATTCTGCACTGAGCTAAGCCAACAACTTCAATGAGAAAGCAATGTCATCGGGGCATTGCTTCCTTATATGCCAAGTTAATTAAACAAGGTGGAGCTCAGGTGAGGCTCCAGGGCGAGAGTGCAGAATAAGCAAATAGTCCCGGAATCTGCATAGTCCAAGAAGGATGCAGCAAATATGCAGGCTTCAAGGGGTGTCAGGGCGTCCAGGACCTGACAGGGTTGCTATGGCTCAGCAGTGAAAGGGTTAACGGTCAGACTATCAGGGTTATTCAAAGAGATCCGAATTGTGGCCGAAAGGTAACCGAACACTGAAATTCAGCGTACTGTTACCTTTCCTGGGCATTCGGCTATTCAGAGAGCAGGCAGTTCGCCAAATCTTGGCGAATTGCCTGCACATACGGTGCCTGTTCGGTGCCTGTTTGAGGGCAGTGAAATCCCCATAGAAAAGCAATGCTTTGTTTATTCAGAGAACAAAACCAGCAGTGAAAAGTTGCCGAAATTCCCTGCTGTTCGGTGGTTTCATTTGACCGGTTTATTCAGGCGAATCCCATGGCTTCAATGTTAAAAATATTCCTGTTTTAATTCAATATCTAATAAGCCGTTGATTTATAATATTCTGCAGTAAAAAGTCTCTTTATGTATAGATTTTTTAGAATCTTTTACGCATTTTTTGGGACTTTTTTGCGAAATTATTTTCTTTTTTTTTTTTTTAAATCTTTTTTCGTTTTTCTATAACAGACCTTTTTATTATCATTCATTGGACCTTTATATGTAAATTTCAGACATTTTCATTCTGTAGTCTCTTTGCAAACAGCGTTTCATTTTTCAAACATTCAAGCGTACTGTATTTTTTTTTCACTCCATTCGTCTGCGGTGTCGGCTTTTTCCGGCGGCTGCTCTGCTCTGTGATCGGCGGCTGCTCTGGTTTCTCCGGCGTGTTCGGCGGGGTTAATCCAGATGTTTTTGCGGGTTTTGGTGTGCGTTCGCCGGGTTTTGCGGTGAGTGTTCGGTGGGATTGCAGCGGCTTTTCCCTGCACTACGATGGCCCTGTGGTGCTTGCTGAATTCACCGCAGGGTCGCCGAAATGGGATCGTCAAATCGCACCGAATTGAAGAGAACGAAAAGTCACCGAACGTGCGGTGACTTTTCGATTCTCTTTGAATAACCCTGTGTATATATATCTCTTTGCATTACTTTAGTTTTTCCCTTAGTTTAGTTGTATATTAAGGGTTCATGGGCAAGCTTCATCCCTCACAATATACATTTTATTTTTTCCTTGATTAATAACAATTTAAGGGGTTAATGGTTAAGCTTCATGCCTCAGTGTATACATTTAATATTTTTCCTTGATTAGTGACATTTTATGAGTTAACCCTTTCGCTGCTGAGGCGTTTCACGCCTCTGTGCTGAGGTCATATTTACCGGTTTTGCTCATCATGTTTAAACGTGTTTTTAAGGCTTATTTTAGTATATGACCCAGACATATTATATATCGTTCTTTCCGTCAGACTCGGCAGATTAATAATATGTCATTATTATATGTATACGTCATGACCTGTCTGTATATTATAACAAAAAATGCAATAAAATATGAATTTTCAATAATTTACAACGTGTAAAGTGTATTTTTTTCACATTTTAACATGCGAGCAATTGCGGTTATATTTTGTATGGGGTGCGCTTGTTAAAAAAATTAGAGATGGGGTCTCGTTACATTTTTTTTCGGGGAAAATTACGCGATTTTTAACAAACGCACCGCATACAAAAATCGTTAGTGCAGCATCATTGTTCACATTATAATTGAAATGGGAACAATATTGCTGCATTAACAAACCAAAAAAAAAAAAAACTTGTTTTTTTAAAATATTTTTTAATTTTTAATTATTTTTTTTTAATACTTTTTCACAGTGGTGTTTGGTATCGTTGGAACGGCCATGCTCTGGCCGATCCAACATTACCAAACATTAACCCCTAGCTGCCACGGATCGGGAGATAGGGGATTCCAATGAATCCCCTATCTCCACCGTTGGTGGCAGCTAGGGGTTAACTCCAGGACTGGCGTCATCGTGCATAGCACGATGACGCCAGTCCTCAGGGGAGTTCCCGGAGGCTTGGCCGACATCCAAGATGTCGGCCAGCTCCGGGAAAGGATCACGAACCGGCGCTTTTCAGCGCTGATTCGTGATCCGGCTCCCAGGGGTTAATGAGAGCCACCGTTTGGAAGGGCAGGCTGTACCCTTCCAAGCGGTGCCTGTCTTAACCCCCTGCTCCCCGGCGATCGGGAGGGAGAGAGGTCCGAAGGACCTCCCCCCCCCTCCCTTTCAGGCCTCCAAGATGTCAGCCCGCACCGGGGGGGGGCGCAGCAATCCGCCGGAATACGGCGGATTGCTGCCTCCTGTGCTCGGACGCGCTGAGCGCGTCCGTAGCACAGGAGAACCACTTGGCTGGACGCGCTGAGCGCGACCATAGCAGCCAAGTGGTTAATGGGTAGGCTACATGCCTCACAGTGTATATATTTCATGTTTTCTCTTGATTAATGGCATTTTAGAGGTTAATGGGCAGGCTATCATGCCACACTGTTTCTTATTTTTATTGTATTTTGCCAAATTGTGGCGAATATAATATTGAATTTAAGTATCAGGTTACTATAACAAAAAGGTATTATTGCACCACACTACTCTGGTATTTCGGAATTTTATTTATAGATACTTCTTTAGTTATTTTGGTATGATTTAGTGACAAAAATGATTAGTGCCCCCCCACCCAGTTATAAAGCAATTGTTCTGGATACTGCTCTCCACTTGTTTTGTGTCAGAATGGATCCTCTCAAAAATCCAGTAACATCCAGCCATAACTAAATAAATAAATCTTCAGTATTAATGATGGATTTTTTTCCTCCACATAAGAAAAAAAACGTTTCGACCCTGACGAGATCTTAAGTGTGCTGACATGTAACCATTGATTGTTGTAACCAATTAGTGATGTCACTGATTGGTAATGCTATTTACCGTATATACTCGCATATAAGCCGAGTTTTTGACTCAGATTTTGAGTAAAAAAAAACGTGATTCGGCTTATACGCGAGTCAAGGTATCCCGGTAGGCGAATGCCCATGATATGCCTCAGCTCACCTGCTGCCGCCGCGTTCGGCTCCCTGAGCGTGCGTCCGGCGGCAAGGAGCTTGGGGCACTCGCCTGGGGGAGCCACGTGACCGCGAGAGATCGCGGTCACGTGGCTCCCTTCAGGTGAGTGCCCAAGCTTCCTGCTGCCTGACGCACGCTCAGCGGGAGCCTAACGCGGCGGCGGCAGGTGAGCTGAGGCATATCCATGAGCGAGCTGGGGCATATCCATGAGCGAGCTGGGGCAATCCATGAGCGAGCTGGGGCATATCCATGAGCGAGCTGGGGCATATCCATGAGCGAGCTGGGGCATATCCATGAGCGAGCTGGGGCATATCCATGAGCGAGCTGGGGCATATCCATGAGCGAGCTGGGGCATATCCATGAGCGAGCTGGGGCATATCCATGAGCGAGCTGGGGCATATCCATGAGCGAGCTGGGGCATATCCATGAACTGGGGGGCATATCCATAAGCTGGGGGACAGTATCCATGAGCTGGGGGACAGTATCCATGAGTTGCACATCTGGTGCAAGATCCAACAATGAAAGCGGTACACTCAATAGGGTTAAACCAAAGGCGATGATATGTGGTATTTAAAGGGTAAATCGCTCTTTTGTACGGATTTGCATGCACAGAGAAGAAGAAAAGCAAAATAGGAGATGATTATTGAATTGCAAAATCAGAAAGCTTGGGCTAAGATGTAATGGGAAAAAAAAATTCTATTCCGGTGACTGCAGTGGCTGCTGCATTTCCCACTTAGGCTTATACGCGAGTCAATAAGTTTTCACAGGTTTTTTGGGAAAAAGTAGGGGGGTCGGCTTATACCAGAGTATATGGTGTAAGTTGACCTTTGCCCCACCCAGTTCTGACTGTGGTATCTTATGCCCCCCCCCCATATATTGTTCCTAGAGTTGCCATTGGTGCCATTCCAGGGATGACTGCTTTATATGAAACTCAGACTGCTATCACCCAGAAAGGGTGGCATGTACTGAAATCCCAAAGACGTCATTCCTGCACGAGAGATGCAGCAACCCCGGATGATCGTTTCAGTTTGTTAGGCTTCGTCAGGAGGGGATAGCTGACATCCCTCTAGGCACCTCGAGCAAGGGATCCATGTCTGTATTACCCTGCAAACTCATAGTGAAGAAAAAAAGAGGTTTGTGAGGACGAAAATGGCACTAGTGGCCTGCTCAGGTCTCGCAAGGTTTTAGATCGATTGTGCCATTAAGGGTCTCAAACTCACGGCCCCCCAGATGTTTTAGCCTACAAGTCCCAGAATGCTTTGAATGCAATATATGGCAACGGAATCATG
The DNA here is from genome assembly GCA_009667805.1 of Leptobrachium leishanense. Lineage (NCBI taxonomy): Eukaryota > Metazoa > Chordata > Amphibia > Anura > Megophryidae > Leptobrachium > Leptobrachium leishanense. The sequence continues at coordinate 363,467,935 of CM019063.1, read as the reverse complement.
GGAGTTGTAGTTCAGAAACATCAGGGGGGCCAGAGTTTGAGACCCCTGCATTACAAGGATGACTGTTCCAAATGCAAATCAAACTGCAATCACCCAGAAAGGGTGGCCAGTACTGAATGCTAAGGACGTCATCCCTACACGAGAGATGCAGCAACCCCAGGCATTCATTTCGGCCTTGTTACGCCTCGTCAGGAGGGTATAGCGGACAACAAAAATGAAAAAATCTGGGGTCAGGTTTCTAGTTGACCTGAATCAAATATAAATGAAAATATAGCTGCAGCTGAAAAGAGTCAATCCCCTAAAGGCATCCAACCTAGGGGTAAAATATTGATACAATAGAGAAAGAAAAACAGACCTTCAGCGCTGCTTTTTAAAGGTGCACAAGTGCTACCAAATTTACTTGCAAAGAGAACACAACAAACGTTTCGGGGACGCAGCCCCTTCCTCAGTGTACAATATTCTGAGTAACAACAGAAAAAAGAACCCTTTATATACACATGAACATGTAATTAGCGGATACAGCGGACCAGATAATTGGAACACACATGGAAAGAATATTTAAATCAATACATACTGAAATGTTTCGCGTTTTATGGGAATCCAAGTTCCTCCCAATGTATAAACAAACCCACACCGACAAATGCAGAGAGATGGCAAATGAGAGGTCTCCTGCGCATGCGCCGACTCCAGGAACAGCCCCCGGAACCTCGCGAGACTCCAAAGATGGTCATGCGGAGACCTAGCCGGGAGGCAAAATAAAAACATTGTAGCCAATAGGATCGCAAAGCTTGATTTACATACTGAAAAGAAAATAAACAACAAACTGAAAGTTCCATGATGTTGTCAAACGCATACACAAGACGTAGTGTCCATAGTGACCAATGTAGCTATATACCGAATTAGCCTGATCTGAAAGATAGAGAATGAAAGAACCTATACCATAAAGAACCAATTGTGAACGAACAGTGAAATTAATATAGACAAAAAACACATAGCATGAATATATAGAAAAATTTAAAACATAACAATGTATGGGTACACACAAAATATATAGTGACCCAACTAGATCATAAGACCATATAGAAACAGAGCTCTATAGTCTATATTTGGTCAAATAATCCTTTTTTGGATAAAATTTTCTGTTGGTTTCGTTACAAAGATGACTGTTTTTTGATATGGCAGGGAACCGAATAAGAACTCATTGATTTTGGGATTTTTCTGAATTCCAGGAATCCTAACATTCTGTTTTCCATGGAATCTAATAAGCAGTCAAAACACTTTTTTAGACGTTTTAGTCTATAAGGATAGTGGCAAGATAGCCACTGATTTGTATACAAAACCCACTGACGCTTTACTTGATTTTCGCAGTTATCAGCCGTTTGGACAAAGGACATCCATTCCGTATAGTCAAATGCTACGAGTGAAACGTATCGTTAGCGACAAGACTAAACTTGAGTCTAGACTACAGTCTTTAAAATCCAAGTTTCATGATAAAGGGTACAGCAGGCGGATACTCAGTCAAGCTCAACAGAAAGCTTCAAGCGTTTCCAGGGATGAACTCCTTAGGGACACCCCTCGGAGGAGACTAGATCGAGTCCCCTTTGTAAGTACCTATTCACCTTTGACAAATGATATTAAGAGGATTGTCAGTAGGGATGAGCCGAACACTTCCCATTTGTTCGGGACCGAACCCGAACCCTCATGCAAGTCAATGGGGCTGAAAATTCGTTTTTTTGGAGTGCCCTCCAAGAGGGCATATATGCTACATATTTGCCATAAAAGGTGTATGGGGGTCCGGGTAGTGCCCTGGGGGACAGGAAACAAGGACAAAAAGTTTTAAAAAAAGTTTTTAAAGGGACAGTGAGTTTTTCATGAAATAAGGGTTAAAAATAAAAATGAAAGATTCCTTCAAATATCGTGCCTAGGAGGTCCCCATAACCTGCCCGTGAAGTGGCGGATTTCTAGGATGTATAGAAATATGTAAAAAACAAAAAATGACATTTCAAATGACGGTAAATGCTTTTCCTTTAATCTATCCATAAACAACTGCTTGGGGCGGCAATCTGTATGAAAAGAGGAGACATTTTCGGACACGCAGAAAAAGTTTACTGATTTTTTTGGCGGTGAAAAGCAGGAGAATGGAAACTTCTAGACCAAAAGTGAGATAAATGGGAGAATTTTTCTGGTTCGGCTATTTTGACCTAGAATTTTCCATTCTCCAGTCATTCTCCTGAGTTTCACCTTTCTCGGAATAACCCTGTCAGGGTTATTCAGAGACCGGTGAAGAGCAGGAGAATGACTGGAGAATGGAAAATTCTAGGTCAAAATAGCCAAACCAGAAAAATTCTCCCATTAAGGCTAGGGTCAGACTGAGGCAGTGCGAACGCGCGTTCTGGCGCACTTAATCACAGCCGCACTAGCAGCAGATGCCGGGCAATGACGGCCAATATACGAAGTACGGTCGCACAAAAGTCCGGCTGCGCAACGCAAGTGGAAAATGAACGCATTTTTTCGAGAACGTTAAACCACTAGTACTGACGTACAGAGTGCGCTGCGTCCGCTAGCGGCGTGTGTGCGTGAATTGGAGACATCAGACGCTGCTAATGTCCGGCCAACATAACGTCCAGATGCAAGAAGTGTTTTATTGATGATCCGTACAAAATCACGGATGAAACTGCGCATAGTATGACCGCTATTGCGTATTCCGTGAAAAAATACGTCCATTCTTCGAACGCACATTTTCACGGACAACGTGAAAAATGCGTTAGTCTGACCCTAGCCTTAGGCTTGGGTCAAACTAGCGAATTTTTAACGTGCGTTTAGGCGCACTTAATCACGGCCGCACTAGCAGCAAATGACGGGCAATATACGAAGTACGGTCGCCCGAACGTCCGGCTGTGCAACGCAAGTGGAAAATGAACGCATTTTTTTTGAGAACACAGAACCGCTAGTACGGACGTACAGAGTGCGCTGCGTCCACTAGCGGCGTGTGTGCGTGATTTGGAGACGTCAGACCCTGCTCATGTCCGGCCAACATAACGTCCAGACACCCAAAGTTTCCTGGTTTGGATCCGTAAAACATCACGCACAAAAATGCGCATCGTATGACCGTTTTCGCGCAATCCGTGAAAAAATACGGCAATGCGTTTGGACGCACTTTTTGACAGTCGCTGCGAAAAATGCGTTAGTCTGACCCAAGCCTTATCTCACTTTCCAAATCGGCTATTTGGTCCAGATTGTTCTCTTTTTCTGCCATTCTCCTGGTTTTCACCTTTCTCTGAACAACCCTGAGAGAGAGGTGAAAGCCAGGAGAACTGGCAAGAGAAGAGAACAATCTAGACCAAATAGCCGATTTGGAAAGTGAGATAAATTGGAGAATTTTTCTGGTTTGGCTATTTTGACCTAGAATTTTCACTTCTCCAGTTATTCTCCTGCTTTTCACCGCTCTTTGAATAACCCTGTGAATGTTTAATCCCGAGGTGAAAAATAACATTGCTTTCGATTTTTTTCAAACACCAGTTAAATGCAGCATATTAGGATGTTTTAGGGAAATTAATTCTCAAATCTCAATCAGAAGCAGACACCAGACACCACCCCACCCTCAGTATATTGTACAATGTATCAAATTGATTACCAGACTAAAAACACCTGGTGTTATGCCCGTTTGTGAACAGAGGTCATTTAGAGTTGATAATCTTTCCACGTACACATTAGTTTTTAATTCAATATCTAATAAACCATTGCTTATAATATTCTGCAGTAAAGAGTCTCTTTATTTCTAGATTTTTTTAGTATTTTTTTAAGCATTTTCTATACTTTTTTCAAAATTTCTTTTTTTTTTTCGAACCCGAACCAAACACGACCAAAAAGTTCGAAATTCGCGAACTTTCGAACTGCCAAAGTTCGGGTCGAACTCCGAACCGTCCGAACCCGAACAGCTCATCCCTAATTGTCAGATCCAACTGGCGTATTTTACAAAGTGATAGGGATGTTGGTCATTTGTTCCCCAATCTCCCTATGTTTGCCATGCGCAGGAATAAAAATATACGTGATCATCTGGTGAGTGCTGATTTTCAATATAAATCTAGACAAACTTTTTTATCTACTCCTGTATACGGTACATATGCGTGTTTACAATGCAATCATTGTAACGGCATTATAAAGGGTGATACTTGTATGCACCCACGTTCTGGCTAAAGTATCAAATTGCGTTTTTTTTTTTTACCTATCAATCAGATTTTGTCGTTTATTTATTAAAGTGCACCTGTGGTTTAGGGTACGTGGGGAAAACTACCGGACCCACATAAAACATCCATTCGTAATCCTACATCAGATCTTCTGGTGGCTAGACATTTTAGAGAAAAGAGACACACTGTGTCTCAGCTACGGTACCAGATTTTGGATAGGATTCCTCAATTGACAAAGGGTGGGAATAGAGACAGGCTGTTACAACAGAGGGAAGTGAAATGGATGTACATGCTGGACACCGTGTCTCCTCATGGTTTTAACGAGAAGCTTGAGTGGCACTGCAGTGGTTCCTGTAGGTGGGTCCTCTGAGGCATCTGCAGTTTAAGGTGAGCTGTTTACTGTTTATTATTTTGTATTTTTTTCACCATCCTCTTTAATCCTGTCAGGTTATATTATATAAATGTATCGATATAAGATTTTGTGCCATATAGAGTAATATTGCCCCTTCTTAGACCATATAGAGCTTTGTCTCTATATGGTCTTATGATCTAGTTGGGTCACTATATATTTTGTTTGTACCCATACATTGTTATGTTTTTAAATTTTTCAATATATTCATGCTCTGTGTTTTTTTGTCTATATTAATTTCACTGTTCGTTCACAATTGGTTCTTTATGGTATAGGTTCTTCCATTCTCAATCTTTCAGATCAGGCTAATTCGGTATATAGCTACATTGGTCACTATGGACACTACGTCTTGTGTATGCGTTTGACAACATCATGGAACTTTCGGTTTGTTGTTTATTTACTTTGAGTATGTAAATCAAGCTTCGCGATCCTATTGGCTACAATGTTTTTTTGCCGGCCGGCTAGGTCTCCGCATGACCATCTTTGGAGTCTCGCGAGATTCCGGGGGCTGTTCCTGGAGTCGGCGCATGCGCAGGAGACCTCTCCTTCGCCATCTTTCTGCATTTGTCGGTGTGGGTTTGTTTATGCATTGGGAGGAACTTGGAATCCCATAAAACACGAAGCATTTAAGTATGTATTGATTAAAATAATATTTCCGTGTGTGTTCCAATTATCTGGTCCGCTGTATCCTCTAATTACATGTTCATGTGTATATAAAGGGTTATTTTTTCTATTATTACTCAGGACATTGTACACTGAGGAAGGGGCTGCGTCCCCGAAACGTTTGTTGCGTTCTCTTTGCAAGTAAATTTGGTAGCACTTGTGCACCTTTAAAAAGCAGCGCTGAAGGTCTGTTTTTCTTTCTCTAGGGTATAGCTGACACCCCTCTAGGCACCTTGAACAAGAGGTCCACATCTGGATTACCCTGTAAACTTAAAGTGACCTTGTGAGACCTGAGTGGGCCTCACCGAAGAGCAGGCCACTAGTGCCGTTGCTCGTCCTCAGGAACCTTACAAACCTCTTTTTTTTCAATAAAGATGTATGTTACCACATGCTGAAAGGATTTGTGTAATTGCTCTGGGTCCTTAAAAGGTTGAATGCCCTTCATAATACGATCCAAATACACTTAAATTTAATGCAGGCGACTGTTTTCCAACCCCTCCCTTATTTACAGTTAGCAGTGCATTAACCTATCTGGCTTGAAATTTAGTATATTTGTCTAATTGTCTATCCATTAATCTATAGCTTTAGTGGAGATGGAACACAGCAGTCCCGCTATTATTTAATTCTGCATACTGCTTTCATACAGACACTTTACTCATGTATCCTTCTGCATGCATAGTGTAATTATATACACTATATTGCCAAAAGTATTCGCTCACCCATCCATATGCGAGTCAAGGCAGGTGAGCGAATACTTTTGGCAATATAGTGTATATGCGCATCATATGTGTATGGTGTGTTGTAAAAATCACCAGCTGCCACTGGAAATGGGACGCGGAAGAATAAAAAAGAGAGACAAACATATACAGGTCTATTCAAAGAAAGATGAAACTCAGGAGAATGACTGGAGAAGTGAAAATTCTAGGTTAAAGTAGTCAAACCTGAAAATTCTCCCATTTATCTCCCTTTCCAAATCAGCTACTTGGTCTAGATTGTTCTCTTCTCCTGCCAATTCTCCTGGTTTTCACCTTTCTCTGAATGACCCTGTAAGTCAGATGATATAGTGAATTAATTTGAAATACATTTACAGCAAACTTGTTATAACTAGTTGATTACAAACAAAACATTTATGTGTCATGGCTGATGAGTATTCCACTCTTACTGCAAGCTGGGATTGCAGCTCGAATATAGCACATCCATACTGTAAATTAATGCTTACTGTACTTTGTATAGGAGGTGTTAATTTGTGCGGAGGTTGAGAAGAATGCGCTATTCTAAGATAGCTAATTTTTCTCGTCTGGAGCTGGTATTTCTCTACAAAATCCTGATATCTAAAAGTAACTTAACACACCCTCATCATAACTACAACCACCACAAAATTCTGGCACTTAGAAAAGTATATCTATCAATAAAAGAAATTCAACATAGATAGACAAATGCAAAACTACTATTCACACCAAATATATACAGATTTTGATGTATTGAGCATGATGTAAAGAGTGTCCCGTCGATATCCTTATGCCACCTTCTTCCTAAAGAAAAATAGGGTCCATCCCATTCATATATTAATAAAAAAACTCCTTAATTCGAATTATCTTATCAAATCAAATCTTCTTTTGAGCCCATGCACATATCGGGTCAATTTTAATCGCCTCCAGTTCCCCTATGGAAACCTTATGGTGGAGATAGTGGCGTCCTTTGGTTGCCTTCATCTCCCGATCTGTGGTAGCTACAGGTTAATGTTTGGTATCATTGGAAAGGCCAGAGCATGGCCTGTCCAATGATACCAAAGCTGACCATGTTAAATGTAAAAATAAAACTTAACAAAATTAAAATTAAAATACAAAAATAAAAATGTGTTTTTTTAAATAAATTTGTAGTTAACACATAATTTCACAGAAAAATAAAGTAACCGGTTCCCAGTTCTAATTTTTTTAACAAGCGTACCCCATAGAATATATAACTGCAAAGGCTCGGATGATAAAATGTGAAAAAAATTACGTTACACACTGTGGATGATTGAAATTGTACTGCAAATTCAAATTTTTTTTAAAAAAAAATTGTTATAGCATTCTGGCAGGGCATGACCTATCCACATAATAATAATATATTATGAATCTGCTGAGTCTGCTGAAAAAGAGGATATATAATTTGTCTGAGTGAAATAATAAAACGGGACATCAAATCGCGTTTAAACATGATTTATTTATTTATTTATTTATAAAGGATTTTATCAGGAAGGATACATTGAGATTTCTCTCGTTTTCAAGTATGTCCTGGGTTCAAGAGCATTGAAATTTTACAGTTGTTACAGAAATACAAAGTAATAAATGCAAGATATTAAAAACAAAACACAAATACACAGATTAACACGAAAAATAAATATGTAAGTAATATAGTCACTATGTTACATGTTTACAGGTGCATTCTGTACCGAGGTATGCTAGTAAGGAGCTCTTGAGTGACTTAAGACTGGGGGAAGATTTGATGGTATCTGGAAGGTTATTCCATAAATGCGGTGCTCTGTAGGAAAATGAGGATCGAGACACTTTCTTTTTGTATTGTGGTATTGCAAGTAAGGTGCTGGTCCTGGATCTGAGGTTATAGGATGAGGGAACTGCTAGGGGAAGCAGACTATTCAGGTAGGGTGGCAGCTTCCCAGAGAAGCTCTTAAACACCAGGTTAGAAAGGTGAAGGGTGCGTCTAGATTCCAGCGACGGCCAGTTTAGCTCTTTTAACATGTCACAATGTTGGGTCATGTAGTTACATTGTAGCACAAAGCGGCAGAATGAGTTATACAATGTAGTAAGTCTCTGAAGGTGTGTTTGCGGGGCAGCTGCATACACTACATCTCCGTATTCAATAGCTGGCATAAGCATTTGTCGTACAATCTGCTTTCTTACCGCGGGGCTCAGGCAGGATTTGTTTCTGTACAGGGCACCTAGTTTGGGGTAAAGTTTGGATGAGAGTTTTTCTATGTGAGGGCCAAAGGATAGATTTGGGTCTAAACACATACCTAGATATTTGAGAGAAGTGACTGTGATCAGTGTGCCATTTGATTTTGTCCTGACATGTAGATGGGGATTTTGCAGTTTATGTAGTTTAGGTGCTGTTCCAAAGAGCATTGTTACAGTTTTGTCAGTATTTAGAAAAAGTTTGTTATCTGTGATCCACTTTTCTACCCCTGTGAATTGTTCAATTGGCTCAGCAGGGTTAATGGCCTTTGGGGCACATTAGGGGGCACCTCCACCCATTCACAAATTATTTCCTTATTGCTGTCAGCAGTCACAAACCTTATTTACTAATTACTATTACTAAATTATTAGTAATTACTTTTTATTAAAAAACAAAAATACACTAAAACCAAATTAAAATAATTGTCTTGTAGTGCCGCATTAGTAGTCCGAATCACATTTCACTATTCTCACACAGTTTCGTCAGTCAGTGGAGAACACACTATTCTCTATTTGCGTTTTTTATACACTAATAGTTGAGCTGAATAAATACCGGACACACTATTTGCATTTCCTTCAAATGAGGTTGTTCAGGAAGTCCTTATATGGCACCCGATAATCACACCGTACATGTGTAAATAAGGTGTCCTTATGCGTAACTGCGCCTGCACACTAGGAGTCCCAATATGACACCCGTTCCTATACACGTGTGTGATTTTTAATGCCAGGAATTCCAATGTAGTGTCCTTTTACATGCTGCGCAAACACCATACAAGCCTTAATATGGCGCCCACAATCATACAGCTCTCATAATAAAAAATACAATTATTGTTGTTTAAAGTCAATCTAAATACAAATGTTATTCCAATACATTAAATATTAATTTTAACATCACTAAAAATGCAGACAACATGCAAATATCATCAAAAATTTTGTTTATCCACTTAAATTAATAAAACATTTTCATCAACAAATCAAAAAATGTATTGCATATCTTTTTCCCTTTTTTCAGGTTTCTCCTTAGTGTCCCGGTTTTAGCTCCATATTAAGGGGCAGGCGTTGATTCAGCAGCCTGCCCCATAATGCAGCGGTAAGCCTCCGGATACTCGAGGCAGCGTTAATGTGCCACTCCGAGCACCCCCTCCATCGAGTACATAGGACTCCACTGAGGCTTTGACTGCCAGGTCACATGACCGGGAGGATCTCGCCTCTCGCCTCTCGCGAGATCCTATGGGTTGGTGGAGTGAACGCGGAGGGAGAATGGGGACTTTTATTCAGGCCGCTGTTCTCACTGCGGGATGAGAGGTGAGAATGTGATTTTTGGGGGATTTTTAAGCTGGTGCTGACTGATTCTGCAGAAGCGGAATCAGTTAGCACCTGCTCCTAGCTGTCAGTAACTTTTGAGTTAACCGCAGTGGCGCATAATTAGTGTTAGGACTTTGCGTTCCCCATGATAAGTATATGGAGCGCAAAGTACAGTAAACTCGCACTGAAAAGCGCAAACTCCGATGTTTTTTTTAACCCATTAGCATTCGGAATGTAATATGTGCAGCCTGCACTAGGGCCATTTAACCGAATGTTAACGCTCACACAGCTGAGCACTAACGTTATCGTTAAGTATGTAATATTACCCAAGGTCTTTTAATCCTTATGTTTTTGTTGTTTGGAGAAACTGTTCAGACCAGCTGAGCATGTCCGGCACATTGAGTGTTTTGAAAATCTGCCCTATCTGAGGCTACTTTAAACATTCTTAGTCTGTCAGAGTCAAATTTCTGCACCCCAAAATATAGAAACTTCTCCAGAATACAAAACACACTAAATTCTCCAATATAAAGTGAAGAATAGCTACCAAAGGCACAGTAAAAAAAGTGTTTGGCGAGGTGTAGTCTTCTAGATTAGACTAGGGCAGTATTCGTACCAAGCTATGGGTTCACAATATTCTCCCAATGGAGTTACAAGCTTTGTACCTTCCTTATAATATTCTGACAAGATAAGATATGAAATTTGTTCAGCTTTAAGTTGTTCTGTTTATATCTTTTTCCTCTACAATCATGCCAATACATGTTGCATTTGTGTAATAAGTGTGTTATTTTTAGTTACAAAATAAAATATGAAATATTTTGATAGAAAACACTATTCTCCTCGGTCTACAATGAGCCTACAGCCACAGAGGGCTTGTGATTGCAACAGCTTCAGACTTAGGGGGTTATTCAGAGAGGGAAACAAATTTCCCCACCCTGCGGTGCATTCAGCATGCACAGCAGGGTCCCCGAAGTGCAGAGAATCGGCCGCCGAATGCCGCCGCCGACCCTCCTCAAACTTGCCGGCCGCTGCCAAACCCCTCACAAACCCGCTGCATGCCGCTGTCACCCTGCTGAACATCCGCCACAAACCCGCTGAACATCCACAGGCAAATCCACCAGAGGGCTGCTAAACGCAGCCAACAAGCAGCCGGAGGGGTATAAAAAAATAAAAACAATACGATTGAAAGTGTCAAAATTTAAACGATATTTCCGAAAAAAACACTGAACGAAAATATCTGGAATTAGCATATAAGGTCCTAAGAATGATGATAAAAACGTCTGTTACAGATAAAAAAAAACGCTTGTAAAAAAAAAGGAAATTTTTTTTACCGAAAAATGCTTAAAGGATCCTAAAAAAAAAATCAATAAATAGTCTTTTTACTGCAGAATAAAAGAAGAAACAGTTTAATAAATATTCAATAAAACAGAAATATTTTTAACATTGAGGCCTATGGGGTTGAATTGAAGCCTAAATAAACCTGCCAAATGAAACCGACAAACAGCAGGCATTTCAGAAACTTTTCACTGCTGTTCGGTGTTCTATGAAAAGATGAACCATCGCTTCTCTATGGGGGATTGCACTGCCTTTGAACAGGCATTATACTTGCTGGCAGTTCGACAAAATTTGGCAAACTGCCTGCTCTCTGAATAGTCGAATGGCCCAGAAATGTCACCGTACGGGGAAATTCCCTGTTCGGTGACATTTTGCTGCCAGATCGTCTCTCTCCGAATAACCCCTTTACTCTCTTATTCCAAGGTATGGCATAGTTTGATGTCATCACACAGTCTTACTACCTCATGTGACTGACAATCCCACATATTTTCATTCATTCTTGACCCTATCATATGTGCTGCAGCAGCCGACCTTAAATATCACAACAAAGCAGCTCTATACACAACATAAATACCATATTGAACAAATCATATGACTGGTTCACTAACATAGTGTACATACTGTAGCCATATGAAAAACTGAAATGCGTGAAATTGAAATTCATGCAAAGGTTGAAAGATAGAGAGAAAAGCAGCCAAAATGTTGTTGACACCAGCACTTAAAATACAAAGAGCAAACATCCAAATAGGAATCACATAGCGTTATTTATTACCAAGCAAAATAGACAGTTGCTATTATAAGAAAGAACAAAAAAAAACATAACAATGGGGCTATGGCTACACGAGCGCAACACGTACGTCCATTGTAACTGGCATACTTTTGCATGAATGTACACGTGGACACCAAATGATGTGCATAAATTTTGACGTTAAGATAAAAAACCTTGAGAAATATGGAAGCTGAAGAACCCGTTGTGTTTTGTAGTCTCAGTTATCTACACAAGTAACTTGGGTGCTGGACAAAATCCCTACAGCCAGGTTCCCTAATGCCAACATCCCGATGGCCAACTTCCAGACAGAACAAGTGCTGGACATCCCAACTTCCCTACATGGCCAACTTCCAGACATCCATAATCCCAGCGGCTAACCCTAAAACTAACACCCTAACCCTAGGTTTAAGGGGGTTAGGGCTAGGTTTAGGGGGTTAGGGTTTTGGCTGGGTTTAGGGGGTTAGGGCTATGTTTAGGGGGTTAGGGCTAGATTTAGGGGGTTAGGGTTAGGGCTAGGTTTAGGGGGTTAGGGCTAGGTTTAGGGGGTTAGGGTTAGGGCTAGGTTTAGGGGGTTAGGGCTAGGTTTAGGGGGGTTAGCGTTAGGGCGAGGTTTAGGGGGTTAGGGTTAGGGGGTTAGGGCTAGGTTTAGGGAGGTTAGGATTAGGGCTAGGTTTAGGGGGTTAGGGAGTAGGGTTAGTGTTAGCCGCTGGGATTTTGGATGTCTGGAAGTTGCCCGTCAGGGAGTTGTCTGTGTAGGGATGTTGGCCGTGTAGGGAAGTTGGCCGCCAGGGAGTTGTCAGTGTAGAGAAGTTTGCCGTCGGGATTTTGGCTTTAGGGAACCTGGTTGTAGGGATTTCAACCCAAACCTAAGTAACTTACGTCAAATGTGCACTCGGCTGATGTCCTGTATTCCCACCTATAGAAAGCATCAGGTCCATAGACATGTCTCTACGCGTGTCCTAGCAGTTTGACGTTGATCAAAAATCCATGTGCATTTAAAATGCACACATTCTTCATGTGTTGTTCCCTTTACGATCCTTCATAATGCTGTTACTGACATCACAATGCAAGTTAAGGCCCATGTCAGACGAACACAGTGATCACGTCCATGTTGCTGCACAGTTTACCATCCGTCGCAGCATAGAATCATGATCAATAGTGACCCACACACTAAGTGCTTCCGCACCGAACAGCGCACGCACAACGCACGTGGCAAATGGACGCAAGTTAGGCAAGAACGTAAAACTGCTAGATGGACGCGCAGAGTGTGCTACATCCGCATAACGTTCTGTGTGAGTGAGGAGAAGCCAGACGCAGCGCATTTGCGACATGCAGCACCTTAACGCACAAAATAGTTTTTCATATCCTTTTTCAAATTTTTATAATTTTTCATATTAATTTCCTTTTTTTTTCTTCTACGTCCGTCAACAAAAACGGACCGTGTGGTGTCTACAGTATCTTCCGTCAGTACTTCCATCCGTTATGCACACACGCAGATTGCGCTCACACTACGTTCATCTGACCCTAGCCTAAAACGGACACACTTAGTGCACCCATGTAGACCCAGCCTGAAGCCAACTTTTACCTTATAATAATCTTGTTTTCTTTTTATTCAAAATGTAATCATTTAATTGATTAAGGACTAGTTTCAGTATCTTGACTTAGAAAAGTCTGTAATGAGCTCCTCCAAGTTTAGAAACTTCACAACTGCAGGTTCAACAGCCATCAGCATCAGGTAATATACTCTATCATCAGTCTTGGTGGTCCACAGGTAATCTTTGACCCTTTTCAACACAGAGAAAAATCTTTCATTTGAAGCAGTGGAGATTGGCAATGTCTAAGCAATCTTGAAAAATGTTATCAACTCCCCCTGGTGTCGAGTGAGGTGGGGGTGGGCCATCGGTGCTGCCTGAGGCTGGGGTAGAATATTCAGCTCGTGTATAAGGAAATAATGAAAAATGTATGTATAGATGGGGTAATGTGGGCTTAATCATCGAACAATTGAAGAAAAAAAAAATGCAAAGCAAAGACAATTGCCCAAAAGTGAGACACTTAGAAACATAGAAAATGTCGGCAGATAAGAACCTTTCGGCCCATCTAGTCTGCCCAATTACATGGATACTTTAGCTGGACTTATCTTTTGTTTAGGATAGCCTTATGCCTATCCCATGCCTGCTTAAATTCAATTACTGTTTTGGCCTCTACCACTTCTACTGGAAGACTGTTCCATGTATCCACCACCCTCTCAGTAAAATAATGCTTTCTGATGTTACTTTTAAACCTTTGCCCCTCTAATCTAAGACTATCAGGGTAATTCAAAGAGATTCGAAAAGTCACCGCACGTTCGGTGACTTTTCATTCTCTTCAATTTGGTTCCTTTTGCCGATCCCATTTCGGTGACCCCACGGTTTATTCAGCAAACACCACAGGGTCCCCGAATTGCAGGGAAAAGCTACCGCAAACCTGACAAAAACTAACCGCAAAACCTGGCGAATGCACGCCGAAAACCCACAAAAACATCTGGATTAACCTGCCGAAAACCACGGAAAAACCCGAGCAGGAGCCGATCGCAGCCTCGGAAAAAGTCGACACCGCATAAGAGGCAGTGAATAAATTAGGAAAACAGTTTGCATGAATGATTGTAAAAGTGAAACGCTGTTTGCAAAGAAACTACTGACCGAAAATGTCTGAAATTTGCATATGAGGTCCAGGGAATGATAATAAAAAGGGCTGTTACAGAAAAAATAAGTAAACTTAAAAAAAAAAAAAAAAATCCTGAAAAATGCTTAAAATATCCTAAAAAATCTATAAATAAAGAGACTCTTTACTGCAGAATTTTATAATGAACGGTTTATTAGATATTTAATTAAAACGGGAATATTTTAACATTGAAGCCTATGGGATTCGCCTGAATAAACCTGCCGAATTAAACCACCGAATGGCAGGGCATTTCGGGAACCTTTCACTGCTGGTTTTTGTTCTCTGAATAGCCGAAGCAGTGCTTTTTCATGGGGATTTCACTTCCCTTGAACAGGCACCGAACAGGCACCGTATGTGCAGGCAATTCGCCAGGATTTGGCGAATTGCCTGCTCTCTGGATAGCCGAATGGCCAGGAAAGGTAACCGAACGCTGATTTTCAGCGTTCAGTTACCTTTCTCAAGCAATTCGGATCTCTTTGATTTACCCTGTATGTCTTCTTGTTTTGCTACTTTGTTTCCTTTTAAATATACTCCCTTCTTCTACCTTGTGGATTCCCTTTACGTATTTTAAAACATAAATTTTTATTAGATTTTTGCCATCAAAAGTACAAACAAATACTCAAAATAACCATAACAAAGGGCAGGAGGGGGGGGGAAGAGGGGGGTTGCAGCCAAATAAAATAATATGTGTGTACCAGGATCGGTAGCCCGATCACAGTCCACACGCCATATAGATTTTGTGTATGTCCCAAAGTGCCCAGGGATCCGATTTGGGTGGATGTATGTCTTCCGATGTCACAATTCGTGAGTCAAATCCACGATATTGGTTTAATAAGTCAATAACTTGTTTTTTAGTAGGTATTAATGTGGACTTCCAGTTTCGTGCTATAAGCAAAGAGGTCGTAGAAATGAGAATAAATAACATCTTTCTTTGAGGTTTCGGGAGGTTGATCATACCCAATAAAAGAATCTCCGGTTTGTGAGGGATCAGCATGCCGAGGACCTCGGTCGCCAGTATCGAGATGTCCTTCCATAATGAACGTATTGTAGGGCAATGCCACCAAATGTGACTCATAGAACCTTGTGCTAGGGAGCATCTCCAGCATACATCCGGTTGGTTCGGCACGTATTTTTTGATTCTGTCTGGTGTGAGGTACCATCTATAAAGGATCTTTCGTTGTGTCTCTAATAAGGTAACACACCGAGTAGCTCCCACTGCAAACATATAAGCCGTGGCCCATTGGGTTGGTGTAAAAGATTGTTCCAGTTCCCGTTCCCAACTTTTTTGAAATGTCCAAGTAACTGCTTTTTGTGGGGTATTAAGCACTCTATAATACATCGAAATCGCTTTAGTAGTGGAGTGAGAGTCCAAACAGAATAGTTCTGTTTCTGAGAGTAATGGAACCTTAGCAGACAGTGTAGGAAAGATCTTCTTAGCTTTAAGATGAGTGTATTTGCATATATGATAAAAACATTGCATTTGGAACCTTGAATTTAGTACATAATGTCTCAAAAGGTAGAATGGAGGCCGCGTCAAAGAAATGATGAAGGTTTAACACTCCGTACTGAGCCCATCTAGCATAATCTCCTTGAGGAAGTAGATACCTAAAAGATTCCACGGGTGTAGCCATAGAGATCGGATAATGATTTGTGAAAGAGCGGAACCCTTTATCCCATATTTTAAGGTGTAACACCGTGCTGGCCAGTGGGGAGTTTATCCGTGGTCTGTCTTTGATGGGGACCCAAAGTAATGTTGCCAGATCATGTCCCTCCATATATGCTGCCTCAATGGATAGCCATTGTGGCGTGGGGCGTGCGTGAAAGGACTCCGATAAAGATGCCAGGCACGCTGCCCAATAATAGTGTTGTACGTGTATCATGTTCAGGCCTCCATCTCTGTGTCTATAACTTAATAGCTTCCGAGGAACTCTAGGCCTTTTATTGTTCCAGACATAAGAGGTCAAAACAGACTGAACCTTAACCAGAAAATATCGGGGCAAATTTAGGGGCAGGGCCCGGAACACATACAGTAGTTTTGGTAAAATAATCATCTTTGCGGCCGCCATTCTACCCAGCCACGAGACTTCTTTCATTCTCCATCTATGGATTAGTAATCTTATCTCAGAAAGAACACGTTCATAGTTATATTGAAAAAGATCTTCAGATTTCCCCGAGATTCTAAGACCCAAATAAACCAAATAATTAGAGCGCCAATCAAATTTATATTGCATTTTAAGAGTGTCTAGAAAAGGTTGTGTCATATTAATTGGCAAAGCTTGCGTTTTAAGTAAGTTCACTAAATGAAAGGACACCTCGCTATATGCCTCTAGCTCGTGATATAAGGCCGATAAAGATACCTCTGGGTCAGTCAACGTCAAAAGGATGTCGTCCGCATACAGTTGTTGTTTATATGTTGTGGGACCTATTGGGACGCCTCTAATGTTATCATTCTGGCGGATAGCCTGTGCCAGTGGTTCCAACACCAGGGCTTTTAATAGGGGGGAAAGAGGGCACCCCTGACGTGTGCAGTTTGTAATCACAAATTCGTCAGACATAAATCCCGATGTCAGAACTCTAGCTGATGGGGAATCATACAGGGCCTTTACTGCCATCAACAGCGGGGGGGGGGGAAACCATACATCTTAAGGGTTTCGTGGAGAAATAGCCAATTTACCCTATCGAAGGCTTTCTCAGCATCTAGGGACAATACCAAGCAAGGACACCCTGACCGCTGCAAGGTTTCCATCAAGTTGATCAACTTTTTTGTGCTATCTGGTCCTTGCCTGCCAGAAATAAACCCCACCGGCCAATTAAAGTCGGTAAAATGTATTGTAGTCTATTCGCCAGAATTTTCCCATACAATTTTATGTCTACATTAAGAAGTGAGATTGGGCGAAGATTACGACATTCGTCCGGGATCTTGCCTGGTTTAGGGAGTGTAATTATGTGAGCCCGTAACATATCTGTCGGGAATGTACCCTGTTCTCGGGCAACGTTAAAAATCGAGTGTAGGTGCGGCAGGAGGTGAGCGGTAAAAGTCGAGTAGTATAGACCATTAAGGCCGTCAGGGCCCGGGGCTTTTCGTTTTTGTAGTCCTTTAATCACTTCAGAAATTTCTTCTATAGAGATCGGAGAAGCTAGATTTGTCATTTGTGATGGGGATATTTTCGGCAGGTGTAGTGTATGTAGATAATCAGAGATGGTGTCGGGGGTAGGCTGTATCACATTGTCGTCTGTGGATAGGTTATACAATGTCTCATAAAAATCTGCGAATTTGTTAGCTATGTCTAATGGATTATGTATTAGTCCTTTGTCAGATTTGAGGTGAGAAATCCTTGTGTGGCAGGGGGAGGTTTTAGTCTACGAGCCAAAAGTCTGCCCGGTTTATTTTGAAACGCATAAAACCGCGTCTTCATCCTGTGCATGGTTAAATTAAATCTGTCCGCTTCCAAGTCAGCGAGTGAGCGTAGGGCATCGTCCAAAGCGTCCGCCAGTTCCGCCGTCGGGGACAATTTGTTCTGGGTGTCTATATCCTGGATGTTCCGAAGAACCCCCAAGCGGTGTGCTGTGTGTTGCTTTTTAAGTCGTGCTGCCCACTGAATGCATACGCCCCTAATGACAGCTTTATGAGCCTGCCATATATCAAAAGGGTTTACCTCCGTGGACGCGTTTTCCTTAAAATAATTAGTTAGTGCTTCATTAATTGCCAGAGACGCCGGCTCGTGTTTTAAAATGTGTTCGCTAAATCTCCAGGGTGGTCTCGCATGAGAATGAAATTCGTCCTGTATGTCGAGAAGCAATGGGGCGTGGTCAGACCATGTGAAGGGGAGTATATCGCATGTGGTAACGCGGGAGAGTAGATTCGATGGTAGGAGAAAATAATCTATGCGTGAGTAACTATTGTGTACTCCCGATCGGAAAGTATAATCTCTCTCTGTAGGATGGAGCAGGCGCCATGTATCATATAAATGGTGTTGTCCAAGGAGAGAGTGCAGCCTTAAAAACTGTCTCCCTGCTTGAGTGCCCGTAGGAGCTGAACGGTCTTTCGTTGGGTCCATACATAAATTCAAATCGCCACAGACCACTAGATCGCCTGATAAAACGTCCGTAATTTTGTTTAGAAGATGCGTCAGAAATTGTGTTTGAGAATTATTAGGGGCGTAAGTCGCTACTATCGTGTACACCCTGCCATTGATTGTGCAAATTAAAATAATATATCTGCCTCTGGGTCCGTAATAATTCTGTGAGTCTGCATTGTCAGTCTGTTGTGAATCAAAATCGTCACCCCTCTAGACTTAGCCCTGTAAGTCGAATGAAATTGAGTGCGGTAGTGAGGTGTATACAGTTTAGGGTGATCCAGTCTCCTAAAGTGTGTTTCCTGGAGGCAGACTATATCCGCGTCATATGTACGAAGATCTTTATATAAAGAGTGGCGTTTAACTGGTAAGTTTAAACCTTTCACATTATACGATACTATCCTCATAAAAGTCTACAAAATATATGTTAGGAACAGATAAACAACATTTTAAGCGAATGACTTGACCTCTCGGCCAGTGGTGCAATAAGAAGTATCGAGAATCGCTGCAACCCCCCAGGGACTGGGAGAAGGGGGTAAAAGGGAATAAAGCCAAAACAAAAAAACGTCGCAACATAGCGACAAAACTTGGTGCGTTCCAGAACGCCATACTCTCCATCGGATCCTCCCGTCTGGGAGACATCCGTGCCCTCAACTAAGAAGGGGGAGAAACGAAAAAAGGGGGGGGAAGGTCCATCTGCCACCAGCAGTGAGACCAAGATATCAATCGTTAAGCCACCAGTGTTACCCGTCCTGCGGCCAAAAACGTGTAAGGTTTCCATCACAAGGAACGGATCTGCGAGGGCTTGACTTTCTCGTGCCCATCTAGTCAGCGTTGGCGCCAGTCCGGTATCACCTTTTTTAATGTAGACTTGCATTCCTGGGCATCCTCGTGTAGTTGAAGGCCCCAAGACTCCAGGGTTGTTCGGCCCTCAGTAGGAGACGTGAGGACTGTAGTAACCCCCTCGCGGAGAACAATTAACTTTGTGGGGAATCCCCACCTGTACAGTATACCAGCATCCCGTAGAGCCGTTGTGAACGGACGAAACAGTCTTCTTTGTTGTAGTGTTACTTTAGAAAAGTCCGGGTAAATTTCCAGATGGTCATATTGGGAACCCAATATTTCTGGTTTACGCATTGCTCGCAAGACATCTTCCCTAGGTTTATAGTAGTGCATCTTAAGGATCACATCCCTAGGTGCTTTTTGAGGGGCAGATGGTGGTTTAGGTATACGATGTATTCTGTCCATGAGTAACGTGTAAGGAGCAACTCCGGGGAGCAAGTGTGTAAATAAGTCCGTTACATAAGCCATGAGGTCTCGGGATGAATCGTTTCTGGGATTCCTCGAATTTTGAGGTTATGGCGTCGAGACCTGTCCTCGAGATCCGCCAGTTTATTTGTACATTGCAATAGTTTGGATTCCAAAGATTCTACTGCTGCGGCCATAGCGTTGTGTGCGTCCGCCATTTCAGACATTTTGTTTTCTAGGTGTGAGGTCCGGTCTCCAATTTCTTGAATATCCTTGCGGATGTCCGCCGACACCGTATCTAGGCGCGCTGACAGGGAGGATGAAAATTCCTTAAAGAGTTTCTCCATGCGGGCGGTGAACGCCATTAAATCTCCCTCAGAGGTGCCTGCCGTCGAAGCAGGAGAGTGGGATGGGGAGCCGCCGCCATTTTGGGAATCTGTATCCTCTCGGCGTTTACTGGGCCGGGGAGTGAAAAACTCCTTTGTTCCCGGTGTTTTTTTCCCCTTTGCGGTAGCCATCGTGACGGCTGTGTATTCCGATTGGGGATTGCGGTACCTTAAAGGGTTTATGTGGTCTCTGGCGGCTAAAATCCGCTGTTCCTCGCTGTCTGGTTTGGAGCTGGACTAAAACGTGTCCGCCATGCTCCGCAGTTGGCTCCGCCCCCCCTCCCTTTACGTATTTAAATGTTTCTATCATATCTCCTCTGTCTCGTCTTTTTTCCAAGCTGTACATGTTAGATCATTAAGCCTTTCCTGGTAACTTTTCTCCTTCAGCCGTACACCATTTTAGTAGCCCTTCTCTGAACTCTCTCTAAGATGTCTATATCCTTCTGGAGATACGGTCTCCAGTACTGCACACAGTACTCCAAGTGAGGTCTCACCAGTGCTCTGTACAGTGGCATGAGCACTTCCTTTTCCTGCTAATACCTCTCCCTACACAACCAAGCATTCTGCTAGCATTTCCTGCTGCTCTATTACATTGACTACTTACCCTTAGATCCTCTGAAATAATAACCCCTGAATCCCTTTCCTCAGATGTTGAGGTTAGGACTGTATCAAATATTCTATATTCAGCCCTTGGGTTTTTACGTCCCAGGTGCATTATCTTGCACTTATCCACATTAAAACTCAATTGCCACAGCTCCGACCATTTTTTTAGTTTACCTAAATCATTTGTCATTTGGCTGATCCCTCCAGGAACGTCAACCCTGTTGCAAATCTTTGTGTCATCAGCAAAAAGACATACTTTACCATTAATACCTTCTGGAATATCACTAATAAAAATATTAAAGAGAATGGGTCCAAGTACTGACCCTTGAGGTACGCCACTGGTAACAAGACCTTGCGCCGAATAAACTCCATTTACCACAACCCTCTGTTGCCTGTCACTCAGCCACTGCCTAATCCATTCAACAATATTGGAATCCAAGCTTTATTAATCATGTCACACATACTATAAAATGACAACACACAAATAAATGTATGTAAAAAAAGCTAAATATACAAGCAATAGGAATTGCTTACAATGATTATGAAGGCATATAATAAGGTACCTAAACAAACCCTTCTAAAAAAGGAGCTGGAATAGATCCCATGCATAAACCAAAGACCCTTTCGATAATGTTATAATGGGGCATATACAGCCACCGATGAGGAGATCCTCTACAGAGGATTCTGAGAGGAAAGTATAGAGAGACCTAATATACTGGGAACATTATAGTAAATAAGAAGTGGAGATAAATGAAAAAATCTACTTGCAATTAACACGGTAGTTCAAGTTGCTTACTATAACCGAAGCTAATTAGCTAAGTGTATAAGCATACGTCCGTAACAGTCAGTGGCGTCACTAGGGTTGGTGTGACCCGGTGCGGTAACTTATGGTGTCACCCCCCCCCCCCGAGTTTTACGGTTTTTTTTTAACTACTTACTCGTAAATCAGTGCACCCATATAACACTGATGCTCATACACACAGCGCACATTACTGTGAGGTTTATTGCTAGAGCTCTCTCATCAGCTCATCACACAAATTTTGACGAACTGCCAGCAAGTACGGTGCCTGTTCGAAGGCAGTCAATCTGTTTAGAGAACACCGAACAGCAGTAAAATGTCCTGATGTCCGGTGTTTTCATTTGGCCGGTTTATTCAGGCGAACACCATAGGTTTCAATGTTAAAAATATTCCCGTTTTTATATAATATCTAATAAACCGTTTATTCCTTTAATCTGTAGTAAAAGTCTATTGATTTTTTTTTTTTAGTATCTTTTAGGCATTTATAAAAAATAAAAAAAAATTCTAATAGCATTTTTTCTTTTTTCTGTAACAGACCTTTTTGTTATCATTCATAGGACCTTATATGTTAATTCAAGACTTTTTCATTCAGTAGTTTTTTGAAAACAGTGGGCGATGGTTTATGGCGGCTCTCGATTCCCTGCACTTCAGGGACCGTGCGGTGAATTCACCGGGGAAATTTGATTCCCCAGAGTGCGGGGAACAACAGAACACTGAAATGTCTGTGTTATTTCGGTGCTCTGTGAATATCCACTTTAGTGGTTGTTTTTTGCTGCCCCCTTGAAAGTGCCAGCCTAGGCCTTGCCTACCCAGGACATACTTGAAAAGTAGAGAAATCTCAATGTATCCTTCCTGGTAAAATATGTTTGTGTAAAAAAAGAAAAAAAAAGTGGTTTTTTTTTAGGGTGTCACCCGTTGCAGGCCACACCCCCCCCGCCCCCCTTGTGACGCCACTGCTGCGGATGAATAAAACTCACAGTAACTACAGTAGACTCCTGTAGACTATATACACATAACTCCCATTCTTCTACAGCCGTGTTTCCCAAACCTGTCCTCAGGACCTGCTGCCATGCCAGGTTTGCCAGATATCTGAAGCACAGCACAGGTGATATAATTTGCTTCTCAGTGATTGCAGTTTCAATTCAGTCTGAATTTCGCCAAGGTGATCTGCAAAATCTGGCCTGGTTGAGGGTCCCGAGGACCAGGGCCGTCTTTAATATTGACAGGGCCCTGGGCAAACATTTTCTTGGGCCCCTCCATGCAATTTTGCTCTCCACAACATCCAAAAAAAATTAATAAATAAATAACGCACTGAGGCTTGTCTCAAAAACACAAAATCTATTTTATATATTTTTTTCACAATTACACATCTTTAATACACGTACACATCATATCTATACACGTACTGTAGAACAATATATAAACACACTATATCTCTGTGCATGCACACATACATATATACACGTAACGTTGTATGCACAATCTGTGTACACATACATATCTTATATACATCATATACACCTCATTCATATTTGCACATTATATATACACACACACTTCCACATCATTATATATATACATATACATACACACTTCCACATCATATATATATATACACACTTCCACACATATATATATATACACACTTCCACACCATATATATATATATATATATATACACACACACTTCCACATCATATATATATATACACACTTCCACACCATATATATATATACACACTTCCACACCATTATATATATACACACTTCCACACCATATATATATATACACACTTCCACACCATATATATATATATATATATATATTATATATATACACACTTCCACACCATAGATATATATATATACAATTCACACACCATATATATTATATATATATATATATATATTATATACACTTCCACACCATATATATATATATATATACACACTTCCACACTATATATATATATATATATACACTTCCACACTATATATATATTACACTTCCACACCATATATATATATATATATATACACACTTTCACATCATATATATATATTACAAACACTTCCACATCATTATATATATATATACACACACTTCCACATCATATATATATATATATATATAAATAATTTTACACACACTTCCACATCATATATATATATATTTTTTTTTACACACACACACACATTTAAACATAATTTTTCCACATCATATACATATTTTAGGCAACATATACACATTATACATTCAGCATAAATACACTTAATTTGTCACAATTTAATTTTATTTGTTAACTAAGTGGGAGCTGGAGGGAAATTGAGGGGGGTGGGGGAGCTGGGGGGTCCTATAAACAGTGACTTGTTTAGTGCCCTGCTTCTTACCTGCATAATGCTGTATTTTTCAGGCAGGCAAAGCAGAGCACTGTCTGCTGTCTGTCTTCTCCATGATGGGTGGACACAGCATGGTGAGGAGGAGCTAATTACATCTCCCATGGGGCCTCATGGAGAGCTCTAGACCAGCATGCCGCTGGATCACCTGCTCCGTTGGTATGATGTCATTTCCTCTCTGTGGTCACCTGACACTATGGAGAGGAAGCAGCCTGCGAGCTCCGGTCTCTGAGGGCTCAAGGGAGTGGAACAGCTGAGCTGCAAAACGGGCCCCTCTACAATGGCTGGGCCTGGGGCAGCTGCCCCTCTTGCCCCTCGTTAAAGACGGCCCTGCCGAGGACAGGTTTGGGAAACACTGTTCTACAGCAACAAAATGATTAGACATTTTTCTCCCAGATTTTATTAGAAAGTGTATCGGAGGCTGAGGCCAATCCACTACCATTGATTGGCAGATTTTCTTTGGGACAGCACAACGGTGTGCTGAAGGTTTTAGTGACAGAAAATGAAAAGGAAGGAAATATTTGGCTTGATACACTATTTTAAATGAGGTTTATTTTCCCTCCGCACTGGAATTTCTGAGTACATTATAGAAAGTACTCAGAAATTCCTGCGCAGAATGAAAATTCTCATTCTGTGTCTACACCTTTTTAAAATATTGTGGGCTATAGTACAACCCTAGCGTTAAAACGCGGGCGCAAGGGAGGAAAAACTGCGCATGCAGTTTTCCCCCTTGTGCCCGCGTTTTAACACTGGATTACAGTGCAGGCGCAAAAAATGCTGCCTGCATTTTTTGCGGGCATTAACCCCCGGGATGCTCGCGGCAGAGCTGAGCGTAGCCGCGAGCATCCACTCGATGGAGTCCATAGGACTCCATTGAGTTTCCCCCTGCCGGTCACATGACCAGCCTTGCGAGATCTGGCCGGTCGGCGTAGTGATACGCAGGGAGAGACTGGGGGGACTTTCCCCCAGTCTCTAGGCTTGTGCACCGATTTTTTTTTTTTTCGATTCGGTTCGATTTGTTCAGATGTTTAAACTTTTCGATTCGGCTCGTTTCGGCCGATTTCTGTTTCGATTCGGTTCTGCTCGACTCGTTTTTCGTATACATTTTTTTTTCGGAATATCGACCATTTTTCGTATTTTCGTGTCACTTTGCTCGTTTTTTGTATCGACTTTTCGTGATTTCGGAAATTTTTGTTTTTTCGGAACGTCTGTTCTCCTCGTTTCAAAGCTGTCTAACTCTATTCGTTTTGATGTAAACTACTATGGTTTACTTTTTTATACTTTATATATTTTTTTTATAATAAATTTTTGGTTTGTTTTTCGGATCCGATAATTCATTCTGTCGATACGATAATTCTGGCGATTCTATCGTGTTTTTTTTTTTTTTATTAAATAAAGATCCTTTTTTTCTTATGAATATACATTTCACAACTTTATTTAATCACATTAAAAAATGGTATGAAAGCCAAGGAACAAAAAAAAATGAACAAAACCATTTAAAAAACGCTAAACTGACCCGAATGGTCTGACTTTAAAAATAAAAACCAGAACAAAAAGGTTTTAAAACGGAAAAATAGTTGATCAAAATGATCTGAAACGAAAAAATAAATAATTTTTTTTTATTTAAAACAGACCAAAAAAAAATTAACCCTTTCGCTGCTGAGGCATTTCACGGCTTCCCTTCACGCCTGTGTGCGACACTGCGGTCTGCTGCTGAGCTAATTTTTAACAGTTTCGCTCCTCTTGTTTAAACGCGTTTTGAAGCCTTATTTTATAATATGACCCAGACATGTTATATATCGTTCTTTCCGGCAGACTCGGCAGATGATTCATAATATATCATTATCATATGTATGCGTCATGTCCTGTCTGTATATTATAACAAAAAATGCAATAAAATTTGAATTTTCAATGTTTGTTTTACAAGGTGTAAAGTATTTTTTTCACATTTTAACATGCGAGTGTTTGCGGTTATATTTTATGAGTTGCGTTTGTTAAAAAAAATTGAAAAGGGGACTTGTTATATTTTTTTGGGTGAAAATTACACTATTTTTAACAAACGCACCACCATACAAAAATCCTTAGTGCAGCATCATTGTTCACATTATAATTGAAATGGGAACAATATTGCTGCATAAACAAAACAAAAAACCTGTTTATTTTTTATATTTACATTTTTTATAATTTTTAACATTGTTATGTTTGGTATTGTTGGAAAGGCCATGCTCTGGTCGATCCAAAGATACCAAACATTAACCAACCGATAGCTGCCGCGGATCGGGAGATAGGGGGTTCCAATGAACCCCCATCTCCACCATTGGTCGCAGTTAGGGGTTAACTCCAGAACTGATGTCATTGTGACAAGGTCTTGGGACTGTCGGCAGCTGCCGTTCCCCCACGCTGTTGTCTTCCTGCAAAGACGTGACCATGTTGGCGGGCAGCGTCTTAGCGGGCAGCGGTGGGAGAGAGAGAGCTCATAGCTGGGAGGAGGTGTTGCGTGAAGCTGCAAACAGGGACAAATAAACTAGACCTGAGCCGCACTGAGGATCTTTGGGTTGTGTCGGAGAAGACTTCACGCAGTGCTGCCATCAATATTTTTTTGATAAATTCTTGGTTATACAATGAATGTGACTGTGGACAAAAATCCGTGTTGTTGTGACATCGCCTAAGCTTAACAAAACCAGGCCACGTCGGTAATCAAATCTCAAGGCAGTACAACAAGGTTGTGTTAGTGTGTGACATTTTTTGGCCAGGCAGGAAGTGTAGAATGTGCACAGTCACATTCATGGCCACAAATATGTTGACAAATTTATGACAAAGGGTCCATAGAAATGTCAATACATTTATGTACATATAATTTTAACTGTGGAAACCAAGCAATACATATTAACTTATTAAGTAAGGAAAAGCAACGCACACAAACAGGAAAATATAGAAAAAATAGAAAATTTATTTACAACATGGGGAGGGAAGGGAACATGCAAGGATGGCAAACTGCCCAACAGGGGCACAAACAAACATAGTGTAGTGGAACTGGAAGATGGCCGCCATTGTAAGCCAGGCGAACATCTTGTTCAGAATATTGGTTCACTTGAGAGATTACTGGCATTTGAGGAGATGTTGGAGCTGCGTCCGCATCTTTGATTACAAAGATTATGACTGCCGTAAGGGCCCTTACGGCAGGAAGAATACACCCGCAAGGATCGTATCCTTGACAAGCTACGCACCACCATCCTGGAGCTGTTTGGGAAGGACCGGACGAAGGACCAGCTCCGAAAACGCTGGTCCGACCTCAAGGCACGCGAGCAGGAGCAGCTGAGGCACATTCTGGTTACATTCGGGAGGAGGCTGCCACTGGTCTCACTGCCGCTCCAGGATGTCAGCGGCATTGCTTATGTGCTCCCGCAGTTCCTGGAGCAGTTCCTGGATGGCGTCGATGGTGGTTACAGCCAGGCGTAGCTCGCCGATCGCCTCCCGATTTATTATCCTGACACTGGAGGACGTGTCCGGTCTGGCTTCTCCTTCTATATATCCAATAAATGAAAGAAGGAAAATACAGTAAGTAAAGCAGGTTTCTATTTTTGACTGAAAGTCTTGAAAAAATATAACAGTAGTATATACCAGTGCTGGCGGCCTCCTGAGGCTCCTCCTCCTGCTCCTCCTCTTCCTCCTCCTGCTCCTCTTGTGCTATACATAAAAAAATGTAATTAAAATACAGTAAACAATGTTTCTGTTTTTGACCAAAAGTCGTTGCAAAATAAAACAGTATATACCAGCGCTGGTGGTTGCCCGTGGCTCCTCCTCCACTGGGGCACTGGTGCCCGCCGGGGCAGATGCTGCCTTCTTCCTGTCTTCTGCCAAATCCAAAAAATAACACGTAAATAATGCAGACTGGAAAAAATGGTATATCTATACAATATATTGCCGAAAGTATTGCGACACCCCTACACTACCCACTAGCACTACCAGCTTGACCCACCACTACTCCCATCTCATAGTGCTAAAGTCACAAAATATTTATTTATTTCTTCTGCACATAGACATATATTACCGTTCAATTATATATTTTTTTTCAGAAGTAAACATTACGTTTATTCAATAAAACCTATTATTTGTGTTGTGTGCGTACAAAATGCATTGTGCTGACTGCTTTTAGTTATGTTATAGATGCCTCAGTCTCAGTTTCACTTTCAGTTTCTGCTAATAAAACTGGATATTGCAGAAACAACAGAAATCCGCCATTTTGTTTTGAAATTTGCATCTAAAGCGTTCAATAATGACACTGCTGCAGCAAACTGAATTGCTGCGCTGCAACAATTCAGCAGCTGCTGAGGATGTATTGAACGCGGCTCTGTTTGGATGCACTTTCAGAACAACTACATGTCCCATCCTACCACTTAGCAGAGACGCAGAGATTTTTATTAATGCGCAGGTGGGAGCCAATATTGGGCAAGCTGCGGGTCATCTCGCATGCATCACTCAATCACAACAACCTCCCCCCCAGCACACTACAGACTATACACACAGTGCCAAAAGAAATCCAGCATTGTAATTTCATCTACATACATCAAATGTCACAATTTTCACGAATACGTAAAATCACAAAAAGGAAGAGCTATGGCAAAAATGCATGTATGACGAGTTGTGAAAACGCAAAGCTATACACGATCACATTGCATGAAAAAAGGACTAGATAAATCAACATATTTCTGTGCACATTAGCACATGCAAGCACATTATTATTATTATACAGGATTTATATAGCGCCAACAGTTTGCGCAGCGCTTTACATTATAACATGACACTTACGTTTGGCTATGACGCACCGGATGTGCCTCAGCTGCTCCTGCTCGCGCGTCTTGAGGTCGGACCAGCGTTTTCGGAGCTGATCCTACGTCCGGTCTTTCCCAAATAATTCCGCGATGGTGGTGCGTAGCTTATCTAGGATACAGTTCTTGCGCGCGTTATTCTTTCTGCCGTAAGGGCCCTTACGGCAGTCGTAATCTTTAAGATCAAAGATGCGGACCAGCTCCAACATCTCGTCAAATGCCATGTTACTGGCCCGCTTCTTCCTGGGTGTCTCTGGGGTGGAAGCAGATGAGGAGGTGTCCGAATGGGACTCTCGGTCTCTTCCTTCAGCCATGGTAAATAATTTCTATATTTTTTGGCAATTGTCAAAACTCTCTACAAAAATGGCTCAATAAAGTTACGACATCCGCGCGCGCATGCGCGACCCGCGGACGAATCGGATCCGACCCGATTACGAATTTTCGTATCGACAGAATTATCGGATCATTGGAAACAAAAAAAACAAGTGATACGCATTTACAAATACAAAATTTACAGAATCAGCGATATAACCGGTAATAGTTAAATATACGATGTCCAGAATTACCGAAATGGAACTGAAATCACGAATGGAACCGAAATCATGAATAGAGCGAAAATAAATTTCGATTTGACACATTTCAAGTCCATTCGAAAATTCCGAAAATATTTCGTTTCGGCTCAGAAAACTTTTCGGATCTAAACTTTTCATTTTCGGATCTAAAAATTTTCGGAAAATCGGCCGCATCCGAAAACACGAATCGGGAAATTTCGTGAAAATTCCGAAATTCCGAAACCCGAAACGCACATCCCTACCAGTCTCTCCCTGCTCCCGCCGGACGGAGGAGGCGGTTGGAGCCGCGGTCCTCGCCGTGGGACAGGAGGTGAGTATCTGCGTCTTTTTTTTGTTTTTTTAAGCTGGTAACGGATTCTGCTTCTGCATAATCCGTTAACACCAAGTCCTGGCTGTGGTTATCTTTTTGCTAACCACACCCGGATGTTAATCAGCGCTAGTAGATTGTAATACTAACACTGATTAACACTTTGTGCTCCCTATACTTAACATGGGGAGCGCAAAGTACAGTAACCTCGCGCTGAAAAGCGCAAGGTACCAAACGCAAACAGGTTACTTAACCCGTTTGTGTTTGGATCGTAATATGCGGTAGACACCGCAGCTAACGGTAATGCTCACACAAGTGAACGTTAACGTCAGAAATGGAATGTGGCCCTGTATGTATGAAGTCAAATCTTTCTTTTCTTTGAAATAGCTATATTATATACCTTGGAGACAGAGTTGGTCTGAGTAGCTGGCTAGGACCTGGTCCTGGGCAATCTGCAGATTGTGAGGCGCTGCCTGTGCTGCTTTCTGATGTGTACCGCAGGGGCAGGCTCTGTAATACTTGGCCGTGTTCCCGCAAGATATATGGGCTTTCTTGTGGGCCAAGACTCATGGAGTAATTTTGCATCAAAAAGCAGAGGCCCTGTGTCACGACTGGGTTGTGCTGGGGTTGCAGGGTCGAGTCCAGGTGCGGTGACAGAGTGGAGTGAGGCAGAAATACAAGGTAAACCAGGTAACGGTTTATTACACAAGGAAATCACAGCAGAAGTAAACCAAAAGGGAACACTGGATGATGTATAAATTATAATAGGTGACTGGGAAAGACAGGAATGGGACTGATCTACAAGGCACAGGATAGAATACACCAGGTGGACAGGACAGGACAGCAACTGGACTGGACTGGACTGAGTATACACAGAATACTTTAACAAGAGACAGAGGGACAGGACATGAAGAGGGCTGACTGTGACAAAAAGAAACACAGGACACCTGGATAAACACAAGGACAATTACTGGGAATGAGACAGAACAAAGGAGGGGGCTGAGGACCAGAAAACACAATGTGCAAAAGTCCAGGCAATATGGGGAATCCGGCAAGGTCTTCTAAAGTGGTAATCCAAGTGGTGTGATCAGAGTTCAAGCATGGGTGGGCAGCAGGCAAGAGAGTCGTCAGAGTCCAAATTAAAAGGTCATACACAGGATATCAAATGGCAACGGGTATGGTTGGTTTAGCAGGATCTTTGGGAGAGGTCTGGTAGAAGATGTGCACTGCATGTAGGTTCAAGGGAACTGACGGATTTCAATGCAGAAGCATTCCTTCTAGGGTGGAGTGACACTAAAAAGGAGGCCCAGGATCTGCCCACATCTAAGGTTTGGATTCGCAGGTAAAATCTGGAGTGGACTCCTGGGTACCTGAACATAGAACAGGGGAAAACCTGGTATGGAGTGTCTATGAAGCTGGAATGGTACCTTATTTGGCCTTTGTATGGCACTGGCGGCGAGTGCCGCGACACCGTGTAACGGTCAAGAATTGCAACCTGAAGCCAAAGCCTGTGAACAGTTTGACAATTTGGCAGGATGCAGCTGGAGAAGGCTGGCTGGGCCTTGCTCCAAAGAGTGCCGTGGACCTTAGGAGGTTGTTTTACTTTTCTAGTGTATAATCTGACACTGCTAATAAGAAGGCAACTGGCATATCGCGGTAGTGATAGGCTGTATTCGGAACCGTATCTACTGGGGATATAGTGAGTGGTAGTCAAGCAATGGCTGGGGGTAAGCATATCTGCAATTCACAATTGGCACCACTGCAGGAAACAATGGA
Source organism: Leptobrachium leishanense (assembly GCA_009667805.1). NCBI lineage: Eukaryota > Metazoa > Chordata > Amphibia > Anura > Megophryidae > Leptobrachium > Leptobrachium leishanense. The sequence continues at coordinate 363,436,623 of CM019063.1, read as the reverse complement.
AAACATAAACCTAATTCATGAAAACTAATCAGACATAGGGGAACCCACACCCCCACGAGCAAAGATAATAAGGAATGTATCAAAGAAAGAACTATTTTTAGATTTTTACCATGTTTGAATCCTGAAAAGCAGTAAAGAAAGGTATGCATTAATGGAAGCATCTTTTATTTTCTTCAGTAGAATCCAACACATAAGTGAAAAGGCTCTTAAAAATAACATTTTGATTTAAGTTGGCCCTAAAAGTAACCTTACATATGGTTTAAAAAAATTCCCAGTTAGTGTGAATACAGGGAGTGTAGTATGGGTGTCCATAGGTATGTGGAACATAAATCTAATCTCGATGGACATAAAATATAGAGCAACAGTAGTTATATAGCACCACTGGATGTTATAGAAATGTATGTCATAAAAAAGTTCTTAAATATATTCTGTCTACAGAGAGTACACTAGGAAACTAATTTGCATCAGCAGAGTCAGTAATAGAAAATTATATTTAAACGGATAAGAGGATTGATGTAAAGGACATTTTATTGTGCGTATCACAAAAACAAATGGTACAAAAGGAACCTTTAATCACTTCAGTGTATTTAAGTTCTGCAGTTAACCATTGCCTGACAAAATGTCTGTGAAGCACACTAAAGTTTTGGGATTCTCTATAAATACCCATTAACATGTCAGACAAAATCTTATCCACCTGCTTTTATTTAAACTACCTCTTGTGGCATCCAGTAAAGAGTTATAAAGCAGAGCAGTTTAGAATTCCATTTTCAGCCTGGCAGGTTCTTTAAGCGTTGAGTCATTAATCTTCATTAGCAGAGTATAATACATAAAACATACAATGGGGTATTAGCCAGATTCCACATTCATCAAGGATACTGGGAGATCTTGTATCAGAAAGAAACATCTGGTACCTAACCAAAATATGATGTTCTCCAACCACAAGCAAAATTCAGAGCAATTAACAGATCTTAGAACAATGACATGTTCAGAAGACAAGTCACATAACTAAAGACAAATACCATACATTGTTCTCATTGTTCAGGTACTCTAATTACTAGACTTGTTCATTGCAAAAGAATTTGCTTAGTCTGAATGATTTTGGCAGATTTTTTTTCTGTGATTTGGGCAAAAATGGATTTCATCCAACTTGGCGACTTGGCACCTCTGAATTTTTTTACAAATTGTTTCACTGGAAAAATTCGGACGAACCAATGCCATGGCTTTCTTTTTCAAGGTTATTTTTTACATTGTTCCACCTTTACCTGCAATTTAGATTTAATTCCACTATAACTGTAGTTCATATATACACAAATACAGTGTGATATAATAATGGCTTACATAATATTTATTAGACATGTGCACGGCAAAAAAAATTTGTTTTGTTTCGGATCATTTCATTCCATTTTTTTTTTGTTTCGATTTGTTACTTATGTTACCGTGATTCGTATTTCGGACCTATTTGTTAGTTCGGAAGGCCGGTATTTCCTATCGCTTCATATTTCCTTATTATTAGTTATTTCATATTTCGGGTTGATTTGTATCTCATGTCACGGACCTGACATGGCGCTCCCATGCCTGAAGGGACGGACCGACTTTATTCCCTTTGTGTTCCACTGTTTTAGGATTTATTCCCTGTAAATGGCGTTTATCTCATTCACTTTCTTTATACAATGTTTTAATGTGAATTTGGAGATGTTTTTTGAAGGTGCAGGCCTGAGGTTATTTTCAATGCCCTCTTTTGAGTAATCTGTGATTATGTAAGAATGCTATCTCCTGCATGTTTGAGGATTTGTAATCTACCCTTCTCAAGCAAACACTGTCCCTATCTGATATATTGGGACAAGGGTTTATGTAAATTACCATGTGTGATCACTGATTGCGAATGTGTATGCCTGACCCTGGAGTAACCAGCCAGCAGTTCAAGACCTCATCTGCATAAGCCTGACAGACTTACAGACTCATGAAGAGGACCAAAGTGAAGCCTGCAGTGGTCTTGAAACTAGCCAATGGAAACTGTTGGGGTGGGCGGGAAGTTTGAATGTTACCACCATAAAAACCCTTCTGTGTCTCAATAAAGCAGACCAGATCTCCTGTTTGAACATACAGCCTGCCTCGTGTTTCATTCAGAACTACATCACCTACCCTGGAAGGCACTCAGCGTTTCTTCCAGCCAGCCGCAAGGAGCAGCAGACCTAAGGAGCTACAGATCAGGCTGCTCAAGACACTGAGTTCCGAGCAACTCAGCGGGCAGGCTGATCTAGGAAAGGGGGTGGAAGGAGAGCAGAACAGGCAGACAAGAGAGGTCTGTGACACTGGTGACAGCGGTGGGATAGAGACTCTCCAACCCAAAGGCACCTCGGAATGACCAGCTACATGACCTACAAAAGAGACACTCTGAGAGAACTGCTGGAAAGTCGCGGAGATGGGTCAGAGGGACAGTGAAGACTCATTTCAGCAAAGAGTCCAGAGACGGGTGACGCTGTATGGAACCAACCCATCCGAGGCAACCATCCAGCAGGTCATCTTGGACCTCAAGCTGCAGGATACCCAGCAAGCGAGAGAGCTCGAACGGCAGTGTGAACTTTGGCTAGCCGAGTTGCGGTGCAGGGCCAGACATCCTAAAGCACCCCATAAAGAGACTTCACTACCCAGAAAGCTGCCCTCCCATGCTTTTAAAACCATTACCCCAGAGGCCAGCACGAGAGTGGAGTTCGAGAGGAGGCTGCAAGAAATGCTGAAGCAGCACCGGGGACTGATGACAGATCACATCGAGCTCGGGTGGTATGATGTGATCTGCCGACACCTCTGGCAAGAGGCACTAAGCCACAAGTGGCGCCACCAGGGAAAGGTCCTTCTCTCCTCCGTCGAGATGTACTGGACGCAGTACCATGCCCAAGAGGTGTTCCTGGAGGGACAACCCCGAGACGAGTGGGAGACGGAGCTCGAGAGATTGGTTCAGAGGAAGATGACGCTGGACAACAGCTACAGAGCCCTCTGGCGGTTTACGGCCCAACTGGGGCCCAGCACAGCAAACGACAGCCCAATAAAAGGCATTGGCTACGGTGGCACAGGACTACTCCTTCAGAACATGTGCAGAGACGAAGACTTTGGGACTTTGGAAGAGACTCGGAGTGGCAGCGGGAGGAGATCACGGGCTTCCGAGATGAGGTGCTGGATCTCCCCGAGGAATTATGTGACCTGGAGGAATTGGAGTTCCTGCTCGGGCAGGAATGGGAGCTCGAGATTGCTCCACAGCCTGGCAAGGCTTTCGTTGCCTGGGACTGTCTGGCAGAAGTAGCGGACATTCAGGAAAATGCAGGGGAAACTGAGGAAATGGAACTGGAGGCGCGCCTACATTTTCCCGCCCTAGCCGCTGAGGAAGAAGCGGCGATGTTACAGAGAGCACTGCAGGTGCTAAATTGCCAGGATGAACCTGGGGTTGCCCAGGTCATGCCAAAGCCACAGATGGATGGGTCCGGATGGTCCCCTCTATCTCCACCGAGAGTGGAGGATGCCCTCCCCCCGTCCCCACCAGTGGACAATACCCCAGTGTCCATCACCCCAGCGGAAGCAATGGCTATGGGACCGAGTGTCACCAAGCCCTGTCCTCATTCTGCTGTCCCAGAGTTCAGGGAAAAGGAGGAGCAACACAGGCTCTCAGAGGAGTCCAAGCTGAAGAATGGGGGTTCCCCCTTTTCCCTACGACCGGGGACTGCTGACCCCCTTCCCTGAGTTGTGGGGGACGCTTACTGTGGGATTTGCAGCTGCGGCCACCCAGAGTGCTGACCAGTCAGCCCAGATCCCGAACCCCTTGTGCTGGGGGCATCGGTCACCCCATTTTCCCCCTGCTGCTGACCGGAGCACCAGGGCCAGGTTCAGTTGGCATGTTTTGCGCATGGATGATTGTTACCCCGGGAAGGGGTACAGGCGGTACCTCTCCCCTGCAGCGAGTCGTTTCCCCAGGAGGGGGTACCAGCAAGGCAGTGCACCCGCAAAAGGCTGGGGGCACAGGAAAGACCTTCAATGTGCCACTAGGACTGGTTGTCTTCCCAAGATGGGAGGCCAGGCATAGGAGTCTGGTGTACCCCTCTGATAGTGGGCCAGCTCAAACAGACAGGCGGAGAAGCCCGGGTGCTCGCCTCCTCCCTACGGATTATGGAACGAAAGACTACTGCTCTGATATCCCTGAGTTGACCTGTTGGAATCCATCAATGGCCGTCTGACTCCCTTGAAGGGGGGAGTAATGTCACGGACCTGACATGGCGCTCCCATGCTTGAAGGAACGGACGGACTTTATTCCCATGTTGTTCCCCTGTTTTAGGACTTATTCCCTGCACTTGCCATTTATTCATTCACTTTCTTTATACAATGTTTTAATGTGAACTTGGAGATGTATTTTGAAGGTGCAGGCCTGAGGTTATTTTCAATGCCCTCGTTTGAGTAATCTGTGACAGTGTGTGTGTGTTCCCCCCATTTCAACGGTTAACAATTTATTCTCGGGCGTAAGTAGCTGGTCTTGCCTAGGGCGCAAAATTGTCTAGCATCGCCCTGAAAGTACCGTCAAACTCATCCCGAGTCAGTAGAGAGGCTGTAATAAAGTTTGTATCAAATAACCCCTACTTTAATGAGCCACAAATGAGAGCAGTGCCTTGGACTAATAAGTATTTGTCTGGTTTTAAATATGAACCTCTGATTACTTCAGGGAAAAGTTTGTTGATCTCGGACCTCTGTTACCTTGTGCCTGGTGCCGTGCTCTGAAGTGGCAGGATGAGAGTCCCGGGATGTGCTGCAGTGGCGGGAAAGTCAGCTCCTTCCCCTTCAGCCCTACCCTGAATCCTTACACAGCCTTCTCACCCACCAGCATCCAATGGCAGAGCACTTTATTTCTACTGACCGGAAGTACAATAGATGCTTCCAAATTATGTCTTTTGGAGCCAGAGAGGTGAAGGAGGGAAATTTTATGCCTACATTCAAAGTGCAGGTGCAGGTCTACCACAGGATAGGAGTATCATGGCGGGGCCAAAGCAACAACCTTCATTTCTGCAGATATACTTTTTGGTGATGATGACAATGAGAGGGACGTCCGTTGTTGAATTTACCCGGGTGTTAATCCAGAACTGGTTAGCCAACTGTAGAAGTTGCTGGGTGAACACAAGTATAATCTGGAAGTTAAGGCTGCTGTCAATTCTGTTCCTAAGGGCCACAAGGACTTCCAAGTGGTGAGTAACGCCGATAGGAAGCCTTCTGGAGAGCACAGAGGGCGTTTTAATGCTCCCACGAGTACAGAAGTGGCTGTTCTCATTGTCGGGCAGGTGAAGAGAGAAGACAGATATCGTTCTCCAGAGACAACAGGTTGTTACGAATCAGTGAGATGCACTGTGCCTATGACGCTCTCCAGTACCTTCTGATGTTCTGCCGTGGAGAAGATGGCTATTGAGAACCCAGGGTCCTCTTGAGAAAACTGTGTCTGCTGCTGCGTTTTACAACTACAGGATAATGGAGCGTGAAGGCAAAGAATGATATCTACTGCTGTTCCGCTACCTTCTCAATCAATTTCTGGTTGATATGTATTCCAAAATTGAGAGTGAAAGACTCAACTGGATTTGTAGAAACCAAAAGAAGCTGAGAAGTGAGGTGTATGTGTATATTCTGCAATATGCTGCTAGACTAAATACACAAAGACAAGGAAACAAGACTTACAGAACATAAACAGGAATATATCAAGAATGGTCAGGGAAAAGCGAGGTCTAGACGCCAGATAGGTATGTCATACAAGCCGAAGTCAGTGCACAGGAATATCAGAGTATACAGATTACAGGGGGCAGGCAAGAGAGTAGTCAAGAAGCATAAGCCAAAAGTCATACACAGAAATAGCTAAACAAATCACAAAAGCAGGCGCTCAGTAAGTATAGAATTTATCCTGGAGCAAGGATCTGATGCACTGCTGGCCATATATATAGGGCAGGGCAAGTCATGTGACCACAGACTAATCAGCCACAGGAAAGATAGTCTGCACTGGCTAGCCCAAAAACCCACAAGAGCTGATGAGCGTCACTCTCGCCACCAGGGGGCCTGGTTGAATATGTGAAATTGTGCCACTGGGGTGCATTATATATACTGTATAACTGAAGCGCAGAAGTGTTGGGGTGCGTTATATAATGTATAACTGAAGGGCAGATGTGCTGGGGTACGTTATTTACTGTATAACTGAAGGGCAGAGGTTTTGGGGTGCATTATATACTGTATGACTGAAGGGCAGAGGTGTTGGGGTGCATTATATACTGTATAACTGAAGGGCAGACGTGCTGGGGTGCATTATATACTATATAACTGAAGGGCAGAGGTTTTGGGGTGCATTATATACTGTATAACTGTAATATTGGCAAATTGACAGCGAAATACGGTGCAGATCGCCGCAATTCAGCAATCTTCGGCGACGGTGACTTTTCCCATAGAGAAGTAATGGTTAATTTATTCAGAGAATGCCGAACAGCACTGAAATATTGGCAACATTCCCACTTTTTCGGTGGTTCAGTTTGACAGGTTTAAACAGGCGAATCCCATCTGAAAATAAAAAAGGGATAAAACAAACAATTGCAATTATTCACCTAGAACACAATGTCGCTGCACTAATTCACCTTACCATTTCCCACACTGTGAGCAAGTTTGAAAGGAATGGCATAATGCGTTACTTCACATTGTTTCATCTAAATCTTAGCGAGGGGCGCAAGCGGGAACTTGCCCCCGGGCACTTCATAACCTTGCTACGCCTCTGCCTGAGCCCTGCAGCCACAGTCACATGAGTTGTGATGTCATCAGAGCCAGCTCATCCCCCCTGTGTTGCTGCAGGGGACGGTGAATGGGAGAAACTGAGGATGTGCAGGGAATGTCCGGCCCTGGCCCCTTACTACGGGCTCCATGAGACTGCTCACATCCCCATGTGACTGGAGAGGACGCACACACACAGGAGTAGTATAGACTGAGCAGCCAGATCATGGGGAGCGCCGAGCAGCCAGATCCTGGGAAGCACCGAGCAGCCAGATCCTGGAGAGCGCCAAGCAGCCAGATCCTGGGAAACACAGAGCTGCCAGATACTGGGGATCGCCAAGCAGCCAGATCCTGGGTAGTGCCGAGCAGCCAGATCTGGGATGCGCCGAGCAGCCACATCATTGGGAGCACCGACCAGCCAGATCCTGGGTGCGCCGAGCAGCCACATCATTGGGAGCACCGACCAGCCAGATCCTGGGGACCACTGAGCAGCCAGATCCTCTACAACAATATGAAGTATATAACCTGATCCGGCACACAAAGGCTTTCTGGGGTCCCCGGGTCTCACAGGTATATGGGAATAAAATAAAACACAATTATGGTGTAATAAAGCTTTACAAGCAATTGTTAAAGGAATTAGATCCTAAAGTTTTCAAACTCACAAACAAAGAGCCTAAACACTGGCTCTGAGTGGATCTTCACATGCAGGTTGATTGTCTATGAATTTCTCAGGTGACCCTTATTAGGAACATCTCATCCACAAATATGCAACAGAAAGCAGAGAAAAAGAATCACCTTGCGCAGATCAAATAGGCTCATAAACTTGTGTAATGTATTTATTTTTTTATTTATAAAAGGATTTTACCAGGAAGGATACATTGAGATTTCTCTCGTTTTCAAGTATGTCCTGGGTTCAAGAACATTGTTACAGAAATACAAAGTAGTAAAATGCAAGATATTAACACAAAACAAATATACAGATTAACAGAAAATAAATATGTAGGAAATCTAGTCACTATGTTACATGTTTAGAAGTGCATTCCTTATTGAGGTATGTTAATAGGGAGCTCTTAAGGGACTTTAGACTGGGGAAGATTTGATGGCGTCTGGGAGGTTATTCCATAATTGTGGTGCTCTGTAGGAAAATGTGGATTGAGCCACTTTCTTTTTGTATTGTGGTACTGCAAATAAGGTGCAGGTCCTGAATCGGAGGTTATAGGATGAGGGAACTGCTGAAGGAAGCAGCCTGTTCAGGTAGGGTGGCAGCTTCCCAGAAAAGCTCTTAAACACCAGGTTGGAAAGGTGAAGAGTGCGTCTAGATTCCTGCGACGGCCAGTTTAATTCTCTTAACATGTCACAATGGTGGGTCATGTAGATACATTGTAGCACAAAGCACAGAATGAGTTATACAATGTAGTAAGTTTCTGGAGGTGCGTTTGCGGGGCGGCTGCATACACTACATCTCAGTATTCAATAGCTGGCATAAGCATTTGTTGTACATTCTGCTTTCTTACCGAGGGCTCAGGCAGGATTTGTTTCTGTACAGGGCACCTAGTTTGGGGTAAATTTTAGATGAGAGTTTTTCGATGTGGGGGCCAAAGGATAGATTTGGGTCTAACCACATACCTAGATATTTGAGAGAAGTGACTGTGGTCAACATGCCATTTGATTTTGTACTGACACATAGATGGGGTGTTTGCAATTTGTGTAGTTTAGGTGCTGTTTCAAAGAGCATTGTAACAGTTTTGTCAGCATTTAGAGAAAGTTTGCCATCTTTGATCCACTTTTCTACCTCTGGGAATTGTTCTTGCAGCACGGCCTCCAGCTGTGGGAGGTTCAGTGAGGTGTCATTGGAAAGGTTAGAGTCTGGTCTTTACAATGATACCAATTGAAAAAAGTAAATGCAAAATATTTTTTTCTGTTCTACTGCAGAGGCAATATATGCTTTTACATATAAAACAAACAATGCCGCTGCATTCACTGCCCTCCTCCTTTAACCATTTTACCCTACTGACTCGCTCACTCCCTGCCCCCTCTTCTACTATGTCTTCCTTTTCTCCGCTCTCGGCAAAGGATGTCTCAGAAATTCTCATGTTCTCCTGTCCAACCACCTGATCCCATTCTGTCACACCTTATTCAGCCTGTCCTACCAGTTACTGTTCCTGCTTTGACTCATATTTTTAACCTCACCCTCTCCTCTGGAATCTTCCCCTCTGTATTCAAACGTGCTTTCTCCCATTCTAAAAAAAATCTCTTAATCCTACCTCCCCTCTTGAACTACCTGTCCATCTCTCTGCTCCCCTGCTTCCAAAATCTTAGAACATCTGGTCTATAACCAGCTCACCAGTTTTCTTGCTGCTAACTCTCTACTCGATCCGCACCAGTCTAGCTTTCGGTCCCAACAACAATCCGCACCTTGAATATGCCGTGCAATTTTGGGCACCTGTCTTAAAAAAAGATATTATATCGCTAGAAAAAGTGCAGAGACGGGCAACTAAATTAATAAGGGGGATGGAAGGGTTAAGTTATGAGGAAAGACTAACAAGCTTAAACCTGTTTAGTTTAGAGAAAAGGCGCCTTAGAGGGGATCTGATAACCTTATATAAATATATACGGGGCCATTATCAACCATTGTCTGATAGCCTATTCATTAACAGGACTATACATAGGACAAGGGGTCATCCATTTAGACTGGAAGAAAGAAAATTTAGCTTAAAGCATAGGAAGGGTTATTTTACGGTGAGAACAATAAAGCTGTGGAATTCTCTGCCTGTTGAGGTGGTTGGGTCAGAGTCTGTACAGACTTTTAAAAAACGACTGGATGACTTCCTGCAGACACAGAATATTAAGGGTTATAATATTTAATATGTGGGTAAAAGCTTCTTGATCCAAGGAGAAATCTGACTGCCATTCTGGGGTCAAGAAGGAATTTTTTCCCAGTATGTTGCATATTGGCAAGCATTCAGACTGGGTTTTTTGCCTTCTTTTGGATCAACAGCAGTAGGTTATGTGGGAGAGGCTGAACCCGATGGACGCATGTCTTTTTTCAGCCTATGTAACTATGTAACTATGTAACAATCTACTGAGACTGCTCTGACCAAGGTGACTAATAATTTAGAAGATCACTTCTACCTCCTTATTCTTGTTGACCTTTCTGCTGCATTCAACACTGTTGATCACCCTCTCCTGCTCCTCGCGCTGGGTCAACTAGGCCTCAGTGTCGCCGCCCCGCTCCTGGTCCTCTTCCTATCTCTCTTTTTGCTCCTTCAGTGTCTCCTTCGATGGTGTCTCTTAACCAACAGTTCTGCTTTCATTTGGGGTACCTCAAGACTCTGTTCTGGTCCCCTACTCTTCCCGCTCTATACCGCCTCTTTGGACAACCTCATCTCTTACTATGGATTCCAATATCACCTCTATGCTGACGACACCCAAATCTACCTTTCCTCTCTCGATCTCTCTTCTCCGGTGTTGGACCGTGTTACAGCCTGCCTATCGGCTGTCTCCAACTGGATGACTTCCCATTTCCTAAATCTCAACCTCTCGAAAAGTGATCTTCTCATCAAATACCCTATTTGCCCTCACCTAATGTGTCACCCCTCTTAGATTGTAAACTCTGGAGCAGGGTCCCCTCTCCTCTTAGATTGTAAGCTCTGGAGCAGGGTCCCCTCTCCTCTTAGATTGTAAACTCTCGAACAGGGTCCTCCCTCCTTCTGTTCAGTGTGTGTAACATATATGTATTTTTGTTATTCTGTTGTTTCTCCCATTGCTCAGCGCTAAGGAATTTGTTGGTGCTTTATAAATACTTGTAACTAACTAATTCAACTAAGGCAACAGATTATGTCTCTTCATTTGATTTGAGCGCAGAGAAAAAACTTTTTTCAGTTTTTTAAAATGTAGTTTTCTTAGCCTCAAAACGAAAATTTAAATAGTAATTTTGCCATGTTTCTTTTTTTTGTTGGGGGGGTTAGGGGCGCTCCACATTTCTGTGTCTACAGGCTCCTGAGTTGCAAATCCAGCCCTGGTGATTCCACTAGCTTTACGTACTTTGGGCATCCTATACTTAACACGGGGAGGGTAAACAGTAATTGTGAATTATTCCAGCCTTGGTGTTAGAATAATCTTAATTTTAATAAAGACAGGAGGCGAATATTTTGCATTCTCTTTTCTTTACTAAACAACAGCAGCAAAGGAAAGTTTACATAGCAACAGCAGTAACCAATAAGCAACAAGTGAGTAGTCAGTCTTAGCCACGCCCTCTTTTCTTGGATGCGGAGTGATCAGGAGAGCAGTGACGTGGAAATCCAGTGATCCCAGAAGTAGGACAAAACCCGGAACAGGAGAAGAGGAACCAGTGATCCCAGAAGCAGGACAAGACCGGAACAGTAGAAGAGGAAGCCGAGATGCGTCCGAAAGGATAAACGTCCAACGGGACCGAAGAAGGAACTCAAACTAAGGAGGAAAACAGAGGATACGTGAAAGTACCATGCGGTGGAGGTGTGCCAAACAACAGTGACCTAACTGACTCGCCGAAGCTAAGCATCATCAACAATTTAACAAATGAGAGAATAGCCCTAGGCTAGGCTAACTAAATATGCATAAATACGAACCCTACTCAGGGGAAGGAAGAAGGTTAGACAAATGATGTACAAAGTAATGTTTGATTATAAATCATTTTATTTTTTTATTTTTTTATTTTTTTTTGAACATGCCGAAACCAGAACAATGCGAAGAACCCGGGTACGGGCGGGTGGGAAAAATATTCGCCTCCTGTCTTTATTAAAATTAAGATTATTCTAACACCATAGGCTGGAATAATCCACAATTTTACATCAAGTCAGGAGGCTTCATATTTTGCAGTTTTAAAGCTGCACTAAAGCCCCAGAAGCATGGGAACGAGGACGAAAATAGAAAGTACGGAAGGTAACCGCCCTAGACCAGTCAGCTGCCGCAAGTATATCGCCAGAGAACCTCCGGCGTCCGCCGCAGAGGAAGCCGCCGCGCCGCGCACGGAGTGAGCACCAAAGTGGGGCGCAACGCCTGCCAAGGACAGAAGCCAGCGAACCCACCTGGAGAGAGTAGGCGGAGAGACAGGCTTAAAAGGAGATACATAAGAGACCAAGAGTTGGCCAGTTGGAGAGAAGCGCAAGGGGCGTAAACGGGAGAGGTAAGTACGGACACAACGAGCCACACACAGCAGGGGGTCTGAAGGGAAGTAAGGGTAGAAAACCGCAGAGGAAAGCGTTTTAGTGCGCCTGGTTAGTGTGAAGACGACACCTTCTGGAGAGAAAACCACAGCGTGCGCATCGAAAGCCCTAACGTCGGAGACGCGCCGAATGGACACCAGACACAAAAGGACCGTTAGTTTGGCCGAGAGCTGACGCAGGGAAAGCGAATCGTTGTCCGGCCAGCTGCGCAGGAAGTCTAACATAAGCGACACATCCCAAAACCCAGCGTACTTAGGGGCCGGCGGGCGCGCAAGCCGAATGCCTCGGAGGAGACGACATACCGACGGGTCTCGACCCACAGAAACACCACCCAGGGGAACGTGAGCTGCCGAAATGGCCGAGCGGAATAGATTAATAGTACGATACGATTTGCCCGAAGACGACAGGTCCGCCAGGAAATTCAGGACTAGAGCTAAAGGTGCTGTAACAGGATCAGCCTCTTGTCGCACACACCAACTACCCCAAGCCCTCCAGGCGTATCGATAGCTTTTACGTGTGCCTGGAGCCCAGGACTCCCACAGCAGAGATCGAGCTGCTTCCGATAGACCTGGCAGCATGCAGAGTCCCCTGAAATCGTCCAAGCCACCAGCGGCAGGTTGCCCTCCAGGACCAACGGGTGTGGATTGCCTTGAGGATCCGTCAGAATGGAATGGAATGATGGAAGCAGAAGCGGAGGAAGGCACGAAAGTTCCAGTGCCAGAGGGAACCAGGGCTGAGCGTGCCATAGTGGCGTGAGCAGGAGAAGTCGAGTCCCTCGTCTGCGGACTTCCTGGATCGTACGCGTGATCATCTGGAATGGTGGGAAGGCGTAGGCCCCCGACGGCGGCCAGGGCTGTAGGAAAGCGTCCACCGCCGTCGCCTGGGGATCCGGGAGCCAGCTGAAGTATGCCGGCGTTTGATGATTCAAGCGAGAAGCGAAGAGATCGAGGTGAAGGGGTCCCCGTCGCTGAGACAGTCGTTGGAACGTCGGAACGTCCAATTTCCAATCGCTGGAGTCCCTCCAATGCCGAGAGAACCAATCCGCCACAAAGTTGGAGGTACCCGGTAGGTATTCTGCCTTTAGGGAGATGTTCCGTTCCAGGCAGTAGTCGAAGAGGGACAGCGTAAGGTCCGACAGGAGTTTGGATCGGGAGCCTCCCAGCCGGTTGACATATTGGACCGCCGAAATGTTGTCCATTCGAAGGAGGAGAGTGCAGTCCCCAAGGTGCTGGGTAAAGCTGCGGACGGCGAAGGAGCCGGCGATGAGTTCCAAGCAATTGATATGGAGACGTCGTTCCTCCGGCGTCCACGCGCCGCCCGTGGATGTGGAGCCACAGGTCGCTCCCCAGCCCGATTGGCTGGCGTCTGATTCCAGCACGAAGTCCGGCAGGGAGCCGAAGATGGCTCGCCCGTTCCATGCCTCCATATGGCGTAACCACCAAAGGATCTCCACTCTGGCCTCTGGAGAGATGGGAACCAGCTGGTCGTAGGAGGGGTTGAGACGAAGGTACTCGGCCTTTAAGCGCTGCATCGCCCGGTAGTGTAGCGGGCCGGGGAAAATGGCCTGAATGGATGAGGAGAGTAGGCCTACCACCCTTGCCAGATCTCGAAGGCAGATGGTCTCCGCTGAAAGGACTCCCCGTAAGGCCTTTTTGATGGCCCGAAGCTTTTGTGGAGGGAGGCGAAGTTGGCAGGAAGTGGAGTCTATGTCGAATCCGAGGAAGGTGATAGTCTGGGCCGGACATAGTGCTGACTTGTCCCTGTTGATGAGGAAACCCAGTTCCTGTAGGAGGGTCGTCACCAAGGTCGTGTGTCGGACGGATTGGTCCGGGTCTTGAGCTAGTATCAGGATATCGTCCAGATAAATAATCGTCCTGATGCCCTGAGCCCGTATGGACGCCATAACCGGTTTGAGGAGCTTCGTGAAACACCATGGGGCGGAGCTGAGGCCGAAAGGTAGACAGGTGAAGTGCCACAGATTGCGGTGCCAGAGGAACTGAAGGTATGGTCGGTGGGCGTGAGCGACCGGAACCGTGAGATAGGCGTCCGTGAGGTCCAGTCTTGTGAACCAGTCGCCGTCTCGGAGGAGATCCCTGAGAAGGTGTATGCCCTCCATTTTGAAGTGGCGGTAGGACACGAATGTGTTGAGAGCTTTTAAATTTATGACTGGCCGAAGGTCCCCGGATTTCTTGTGGACCAGGAATATGTTGCTGACGAAGCGCGGGGGATCTGAAGCGGGAAGGATTGCTCCTTTCAATTGCAGCGCGCGAAGCTCCCTGTCTATGAGTGCAGTCTCCTGTAAGGAGTAACGGGCCAGCGGCGGGAAAGCAGACTGGACGGGGACCCGGGAGAAATCTATTGAAAAACCAGTCACCGTTCGCAGAATCCACGAGTCGGATGTGAGCTCGCGCCATTTGGAGAGGAAAAAGCGCAATCGACCCGCGACCGGTATGTGTGGAAGCGGGAGCGGGGGAGTACTTACCCGCGGAATAGCGGCGTCTGGGTCTGCCGAAGCCACGGCCGATGGGGACTCCCCGTGCCAAGATCGGGCTGGGGCGGTATTGCACGTCAGTGCCTTGGGTCGATGTTTGCAGACGAGGTCTATACGAGGAGTGGTAACGGCTGGCGACCCGACCTCTTGGTGCGCCAGCCCTGGAGGAAAAACGTGTAGTGGGATGGAAGACTCGCTTCATGTTGGATTGCATTTTTTGTAAGTTAGTGTACACGTTGACCTTACGGTTCAATTCCTTTAAGAAGGAGTCACCGAACAACAACCCCTTGGCTGCAGGACCCAGCTCTTTGGTGCACATTGGGGTGAGTTTAGCATCAAAACGAAAAAGTGCCGCCTTGCGACGCTCAGAGGAGAGACCACATTGGCATTCCCTAGGAGGCAGAGGGCACGCTGCGCCCATTCGCGTACTAGCGCCGGGTCGAGCGGGGTGTCATTGTTTAATGCCTCATCCGCCATGACAAAGATCAGGGATAGGGGGCCGGAGATGTCCAGCAGTTTGTCCTGGGCTCCCCGGAGACCCTGCTCCAAACCCCGACGAGGATCCCTGCCAGCCTTCCCCATGAAGGTGACAAAGTCCTCGTCGAATTCCGGGGTAAGGGAAACCTTGTCCGGGAGCGTAGGGCGAGGGCATTCGGCCCGCAAGCGCGTTCTATCTGCCTTTTCTAAGGGGCAACGCAGCCAGAAGCGCAGAAACTCAGCGATATGGTCTGGGGGAATCCAAGCAGGTGATCTGGGGTGGGTGGTTGTTCTTGGATCAAAAAATGGGACCCCTCTGGCATCGAGAAGCGGTGCTGGGGTATCTGAGGACACCTGGGAGCGATGCGCAGGCGCCAGAGGTATGACCGCCAAGGCGTCTGAACGGGGCTCACCCGTTAAGCTAGGAGTAGCCGGCGGGTCACCAGCGGACTCTCCTTCTACCTCGTCCGGGTAATCGGCCCGGTAATCCTCAATCTCGCCTATAGCGTCCCGATCATGCTGATGGTCAGAGGAGCGAGAAGGTTTTTTAGCGGGGCCCTTTCCCTTGCTCGCTGAATGGGATTGTCCCTTCCAGGGCCTTTTGCGCGACGGTGCGGCCGCTTCCGATTGGTCAGACTGAGAGTCGACGGATTGGGCCGGAGAGTGGGCCCTAGAGAGCACCGGAGGGTCCGGCTGGGGAAGTGGGGCAGCGCTGCCAGAGCTAAGGGGAGAGTTTCCGAGATGGCCGTAAGGAGCCAGGCCTTAAGCTCTTCTTGATTAACGGAGGCAATCTGAGGGGGATCCATAGTGTTGGATGGAAAAAAACGGGGCTCACCCGTTGCTTTTATTAAGATACCTCAATGTATATGGGGTGCTGATCGGGGCTCACCCGATGGTGTGCAGACAGATGAAAACTGTCGCTTCGTTAGGAATATATATAAATATATAGGTAATGATAATCGGGGCTCACCCGAGGTAGCAGAGGTCCTGCAGCTGATAGCGGATTGCGTTGTGTGTGAGTAGCCACCTGACTTGCCGACTATCCGGCACAGAGACGCGCTGCGAATGGCGGCAAGTGAGAGAAATCTTAAAATGGCCGCCGGGGTGCGCAAGCGCAATAGCGATACCACGTTCTGAGGGGAAGTAACCGCGCACGCGCGGGGTAAAGGGAGACGCGCTAGGAGCTTAAAAAGAAGAAAAAAATCCGTAAAAAGAACGGGAAACAGTTGGAAAGCTACCGCGATGGACACCCGAAAAGGGGGAAAAAATCCCAGAATACCGGGTCCATCCGCAAAAGGGGGCGCAACGCGCGGCCTGCAGGCGGGAAAGTGCCCGCGCAGCAGGGATGGTACCTAAGGAATAAAACAGTCAAAAGACACAGTAACAGTCGATCTACACCAAATTAAAGTGATTAAAGAAATATTAAAGTATATATTATGTCTGACAACCGGGAGTAGTTTGCAAAACGTCTCACCTGGTCGCCAGCAGCAAAGAAAAGAGGGCGTGGCTAAGACTGACTACTCACTTGTTGCTTATTGGTTACTGCTGTTGCTATGTAAACTTTCCTTTGCTGCTGTTGTTTAGTAAAGAAAAGAGAATGCAAAATATGAAGCCTCCTGACTTGATGTAAAATTAGTATTAGGATAAGTAAGGTATTACAAAGCCATAGCGCTAATTATCGCACCGATGGGTTAAACAAAAATTTTAGCAACACCTAAAAGTTGATTGTAACGAGAGCCGAGGTCCAATAGCCGTGGTTCGTTCGCCTTCGCCAGTTTCTGGATTCTCCCCTCAGCCCGCAGCGCTGGAACAATGTCAGATCTTAATTTCTCCTAATAAAGCAGACGACGCTCTTCATATTGGGTTAAGCAGACTCTCTCTGGCCATTTCACATGGCTTTCTTTTATTTGGTTCAGAATCAGATAACAACAGTTAACATTCCCACCCCCCTGACATCTCAGCACCGCCATTCAGTCTGCTCTCCTTCAGGTCCTCTCAGAGTGCAAGCTCCTGAGCATGGGCTTCTCTGATACTGTTCTGTGTGTTTAACTTGTAGGTATATTGGTTATCCTGTCTCTCCCATTGCACAGCGCTATGGTACTTGGTGGCGCTTTATAAATAACTGTAACTGCAGCCATACAGAGCAAGGGTCCTTGTTTGAGGAGGATTCCATGGGAGCAGCAGCAATCCAGGGGTACCGTTTGATAGCTCTAGCCCCTAGGGTGTCACAGTCCAAAAAGTGCCCAGATCTGCAGGCAGGGGTAATGATGGCAGCGTGTAGCAGTTAACCTCAGCTGATGTCACATGATCTCTGCTGCCTGAGCTCCTGGGGCCAAGAAAGGCACAGCAACGTGGGTTCACAATGGAGCTCCCTCTGGAAAAGCATCACAATGGTAGCTCCCATGAGGAGGACCCTAACCCTGAAAGAGCAACCTGCTGGAGCAAATGGTTTTCAGTGCACCGAGGTTTAATTTTTTACAGATGGTTCCATTAAAATAAATGCTGTGCAGTCTTTGAATGGGATGGGTTGGCCTTTCTAGCTCCTTGGATTGTGATTGGCTGAGGTTTCAAACCCAGCTCATGGTTTGAAACCGAGGCTTTTCCTGGTGGCAGGAAACACAGTGAACATAAGGGACAGGTTTAAAGGCATTTTAGATTACGTGCTGATGGGGGGGTAAGTCACAAACCACCACTTTTTTTTATTAAAGATATTTTTATTATTAAAAGGTTCAATTGCGATACAGAAACATAATGAACAGTGTCATAGCAATACAAAATCTGAAAGCAAACCAAGTTAAGTGAACTATGTGCAACATACCGGACATGGGGGATATCCATTCCTCCAGGAATCGAAGGGAGATAGGAAGTAAATGTTCAGTGCATCAGTTTCGAAACGGATCACATGGTACCGTGCCCTATGGGAGTAGCCTGGGCTTCATCAGGGGTAGGGTCAGTGGAGGCCAGGAAATGTGACAGCACAGGGTCAGGAGGTGTGTGGGGGATAGGTGGGGAACCTTTTAACATTTGCAGGGAATACCAGGAGGTGCAGTAGAAAGTGCGACGCAACGAAGATTTGGTATCATCAGGGAGGGTCGCAATTAAGGGTGACCAGTTCTGGAAAAAAGCCATAGTCCGGTCCGCCAGGTGTGAGGAGGCTTCTATCCAATCAATTAAAAAAAGTGAATAAACCCTGTCATATACCATACGAAAGGAGGGTGGAGTCGAGAAAATCCATTGTGAGAGGATGGCCTTTTTACCTGTGGCCGCCAGCAAAGCGAGCCAAAACCTATGACTTTTAGGATGGGGATGGGCAGGAGGGAGAAAGTTGAAAATGGCCCATTCCGGAGTGTTGAGAGCAGTGATTCGAAGGACTGTCGAGCAAAATCAAAGGATAGAGTCCCAGAACAACTGGATGTTAGGACATGACCATAAGCAATGCCAGAGGTCGGCGGGAGAGTGACCGCATTTGAGACATGCAGCAGTAGGTGTGAGCCCGGCTCTGGCCATCCTATTAGGCGCCATGTAAGCGCGGTGGAGGATTCTGTATAGCATATCCCAATAATTAGCAGAGGGAATGAGGCGCCGAGATCGTAAAGTAGATTGGATGAGGTCCTGCGGGGTAAGTGTCGGGAAATGATTGGTCCATTTCAAAATTGCCGTCCAAGGGATAGATGTAGGTGAGGAAGCCTGCAAATGGGTATAAATGCTAGAAGTTGATGGGGGGAGTATGGAGGTCAAAAACAGTAGGGAGTCTAGAGGATTTGTCCAATCTGCGGGGGTGAAATCAGCGAATTGAGCAAGAAGAAATTGTTGCAGTTGCAGATAAAAGACAGGGTGAAGAGAAAGAGGGGCAATTATGTTACCTAAAGTCGTGAAGGAGAAGGGCAGTCTCGATATCGCATCCACATAGTGGTGTAGTTGTGTCAGGCCTCGCTTGGCTAGCGTGTTGAAAATAGGAGCAGGGGATGCGTGCTGAAAATTAGGATTGTGTAAAATGGGGGACCACAAAGACGTCTGCCAGGATAAATGCAAACGCTTACGGACGCAGATCCAGGCACGTTTTGTGGTGTACAATAAGGGATTGGATCAAAGGGACGGGGGGACTGCTGGGGAGTGTTGGTGAAGAAAAGTCAACAAGGAGGAGGTGGGTACTAATGCCTGCTCCACCTTATGGTCAATATAATGAGAGGTGCCCCGTATCCAGTCTGAGGCGTATCGGTAAAGGGCGGCCAAATTGTAATCCGAGATGTTCGGAAAATTGAGCCCTCCACCGGAGAGTGGCTGTTGGAGGCTGGAGAGGGAAATATGGGCCCATCTATCCTGCCAAATAAAGGAAGCGTACAATTTGTGAAATGAACGTACGTCAGCGGGTCGTAAAAGAATAGGTAGGACTTGTAAGGGGTAGAGGAGTTTGGGAAACAATGTCATTTTAACAAGAAACGCCCGACCTAGATATGAGAGCGGGAGGGAACCCCATGCCGTCAGTAAAGTTTTGGAGTTAGATAAAATGGGATTAAAATTTAAACTGTATAATTGGGAAAGGTCGCGTGGTAAAAAAATACCGAGGTACTTAATATAAGGGGTCGGGGCCCATTGAAAAGGAAAGTCCGTCAGCCAGTCTCCGCTCGGAATAGGACCTAAGGGAAGTGCTACGGTCTTATTGTAATTAATCTTAAACCCTGAGGCGGTTTGAAAGGAGTGTAATAAGGTTAGTAAAGAAGGAGTGTCTGTCGCAGGGATAGAAAGGAAAAGTAGTCGTCCACAAAAGCAACCACCTTCAACGTGATGGTAGGGTCCAGTCGTATACCTGCAATCTCATTGCTGGAGTCAATGATACGTAAAAGAGGTTCTAATGCAAGGTTAAATAAGAGAGGGGAAAGCGGGCAGCCCTGTCTGGTTCCTCTCTCCAGCAGAAAAGGAGTGGAGTTGAGTCCGTTTGTCGTGACCACTGTGTGAGGTTGTGTGTAAAGTGCCTGAAAAAGATTACGAAATTCTTTACTAAAATGATGGAATGTGAAAAAACGGATAAGATAGGCCTGTCACGTTCCCACGTTCCAACCCTGTCTCCCTGCCCTCTTTATTCCTTATGTCTGTGTTTCCATGTGTTTCCCTGTGCTGCTTTCCCTGACATGCAGCTCAGGGGTTAAGTTCATGGCTCGTTGAGCTTCTGTTGGTGGTTATGGGCTGATTACTCCCCTATATAAAGCCATGGGCCCATATCACCATGCTCTTGCATCCTGGTTCACTTCAGCCACAGATTTGTTCCTGAGAGCTCCCTGTTTTCCATCCTAGTTCTATCTCAGTGTTTCCCCCTTGTCGGAGTTCTAGGTTTCTGATTGACTTCCTGGTATTGACCCTCTGGCCTGGCTGACGGATTTTCTCTGGTGCTATATCCCCGCTTTGGCTCAAGGTATACGTTTTGGTTTTGACCCTTGGCTTATTTATTGACCACTCTTCTGGATATCCCTAGCTGTCCTGTGCTTATCGTATTATATGTTGTGTGTCCCTGTAGACCACGGCTTTAGTATATTGAAGTCCTGCCCTGCAAGTTGTTGAGTATATTCTCCTTCAGGTGTCTGTGTTTTCCCAGGACTCTGCACGGCTACAAGGTAACCTTTTTCTATTAGTGCAGATTCGGCCACTCTAAGGACCGATCTATCAGTATAGGGCTCCTTTGGTATTTAGCCGTGCAGAGGTCCCCAGTGTCTACTGTGGTTTATTTACTTTTCCTGATCGTTGTGTCACGCATCTCTGCATATAGCGGCTTTCCCTCTTACCTGGGCCCTACTTGGCACATGCCAGGTACCGCCATTGTGGCTGATTGTGACATAATGCAAGAGCCAACCATAAAGCCCGCAGAGTTGCGTAATTTGTTTGAATCCATGCTGCGGCTGTTTGAGGATTTCATTTCTAAGTGGAAGGGGTTAATGGACACTACTTTTCTCCCTTCTAAAGATCAAGCTGTATCATGGTGCCCACTCAAGCCAGTGCGCGCCGAGGCTGGCAAGATGCCAGTGCTTGCCGAGGCTGGCAAGATGCCAGTGCGCACCGAGGCTGGCAAGATGCCAGTGTGCGCTGAGGCTGGCAAAGTGCCAGTGGGCACCGAGGCTGGCAAGATGCCAGTGTGCGCTGAGGCTGGCAAAGTGCCCGCTGTGCCCACGTCCCACAGTCGGGTCACCAAAGCCAGGGTCCATTATAAATCCAAAGCAATCAGACCCCTTGTACCGTCCAGGTTTAGGAGAGCCCTTCCTAGGGTAACCAGACCTGTGGAGGGGGCAACTGATGTTAATAACCTTGCTGAATGTTCCGACGATGGGTCAGATGGTATCAGTCACAGCCAGGTATCCGAGGTCGGACCCCCTTTACCGTCCAGGCCTAGGAGAGCCCTTCCAGGGGTAACCAGGTCTGTGGAGGGGGCAACTGACATCTCAGACCCAGTCGAGTATTCCCCTTCTTCTGATCCCGTGGCACAAATGGATTTTGACTCCTTCTCGGCCAGGGAGCCAGAGGTTGAAGCCATGGAGGTTAATCCCATTATTACCTCTCTTACGCGGTCTCGCCAAACGGCCAGACACCCTAATGGTGGTCCAGGGCGTAAGATTGTTACAGGCTGTATTACCTGCGGTGCTGTACGTTTCTCTGCATTACCCACCGCACTCATAGTGCCAGGTGGCAAGGCCGCAAATATGGGGTCTGGCGATGGAGTCACAACCAAGGAATTTGATGGGGAAACCGCAATCATGTTGTCCAGCGGGAGACCTGGAATCTTGGAGTGTAGCAGCGCTGTTATGTTGCCTTTTTCTGGCAGTGAGGTTGTCACGCCTGTGGCTGGCAAGCTTCCAGTTAAATCAGTCTCAAGCTGTGTGTCAGCGGTGCCAGTCTCAAGCTGTGTGTCAGCAGTGCCAGTCTCAAGCTGTGTGCCAGTACCAAGCTGTGTGTCAGCGGTGCCAGAAACCCAGCCAAGCTGTGTGTCAGCGGTGCCAGAAACCCAGCCAAGCTGTGTGTCAGCAGTGCCAGAAACCCAGTCAAGCTGTGTGTCAGCAGTGCCAGAAACCCAGTCAAGCTGTGTGTCAGCGGTGCCAGTCCCAAGCTGTGTGCCAGTACCAAGCTGTGTGTCAGCAGTGCCAGAAACCCAGTCAAGCTGTGTGTCAGCGGTGCCAGTCTCAAGCTGTATGTCAGCGGTGCCAGAAACCCAGCCAAGCTGTGTGTCAGCAGTGCCAGAAACCCAGTCAAGCTGTGTGTCAGCAGTGCCAGAAACCCAGTCAAGCTGTGTGTCAGCAGTGCCAGAAACCCAGTCAAGCTGTGTGTCAGCGGTGCCAGTCCCAAGCTGTGTGCCAGTACCAAGCTGTGTGTCAGCAGTGCCAGAAACCCAGTCAAGCTGTGTGTCAGCGGTGCCAGTCTCAAGCTGTATGTCAGCGGTGCCAGAAACCCAGTCAAGCTGTGTGTCAGCAGTGCCAGAGCTACATTGCAACACCACTGTACCCATGCCCCACAGAGAGTCCGAGGTTTCCAAACCTCATGGTAAGGCACAGGTAGGCGAGCCTACTCCCACTGTTGTCGTGTCGTGTGGGGTGGTCGCCGGTTCTGGATCTCGTTCAAGGAGAAGACGGGAAAAGGTGTCTAACCCTAGTCCCACTGATTCTATGTCCAGTCTAACTGAGGCCAAGATCCCCCTACCCCGTCATGTCCCTGAGGGCTATGTGCAGTCGCCCTTTGGACTGGTGTTCAGGAAGGACCACTGGGTGGCCATTCAAAGGAACCCTCATAGACGGGGGCGTCTTGTGGAGGAGGATGACGACTCTGAGTGGGACCTCAAAGGACTTTGGTGAATGGTGTTCGTGATCTGGTTTCCTGATTCTGTCTGTCATGTTTGTTGTTTTAGGTGCCCTGAGGTCACCTTTTTTGGAGGGGGCTACTGTCACGTTCCCACGTTCCAACCCTGTCTCCCTGCCCTCTTTATTCCTTATGTCTGTGTTTCCATGTGTTTCCCTGTGCTGCTTTCCCTGACATGCAGCTCAGGGGTTAAGTTCATGGCTCGTTGAGCTTCTGTTGGTGATTATGGGCTGATTACTCCCCTATATAAAGCCATGGGCCCATATCACCATGCTCTTGCATCCTGGTTCACTTCAGCCACAGATTTGTTCCTGAGAGCTCCCTGTTTTCCATCCTAGTTCTATCTCAGTGTTTCCCCCTTGTCTGAGTTCTAGGTTTCTGATTGACTTCCTGGTATTGACCCTATGGCCTGGCTGACGGATTTTCTCTGGTGCTATATCCCCGCTTTGGCTCAAGGTATACATTTTGGTTTTGACCCCTGGCTTATTTATTGACCACTCTTCTGGATATCCCTAGCTGTCCTGTGCTTATCGTATTATATGTTGTGTGTCCCTGTAGACCACGGCTTTAGTATATTGAAGTCCTGCCCTGCAAGTTGTTGAGTATATTCTCTTTCAGGTGTCTGTGTTTTCCCAGGACTCTGCACGGCTACAAGGTAACCTTTTTCTATTAGTGCAGATTCGGCCACTCTAAGGACCGATCTATCAGTATAGGGCTCCTTTGGTATTTAGCCGTGCAGAGGTCCCCAGTGTCTACTGTGGTTTATTTACTTTTCCTGATCGTTGTGTCACGCATCTCTGCATATAGCGGCTTTCCCTCTTACCTGGGCCCTACTTGGCACATGCCAGGTACCGCCATTGTGGCTGATCGTGACAAGGCCCAAGAGATTCTATCAAATGCTTTATCAGCGTCACAATTTAACAGAATATTGGAGGAATTAGGTGTGAGGGAAGAGGACCATATGGCCGCAAGGGCTTTACAAATGTTCTTTGTAGAATGGCGACCATTTAAAAAGCCGGTTTGAGAGGCGCTGATCAATCGAGCTAGCCGGGCTTGTAAGCGTTTGGCCATAATGGTGGAGAGAATTTTAAGATCCATGTTTAGCAGGGCAATGGGGCGGTAAGAGGAAACCAAAGTAGGGTCTTTACCGGGCTTGGGGATAACAGTAAGTCGAGCGTCATTAAAGGCAGGTGGCGGGGTCTCACCCTGTAAGATGTTATTATATAATGTGACTAAATGTGGAATCAAAAAACCCGAAAGGGATTTATAATATTCCACCCCAAATCCGTCCGGTACCAGGGCCTTCCCAACCTTGAGGGAGGAAATCTTGTCCCGGATCTCTTTGGCAGAAATAGGGGCGGAGAGGGAGTCATGCTCACTAAGGGACAATTTAGGGATTTGGGCTTTGTAGAAGAGGGCTAACTGACCAGGGCAGTCATCGGGGTCTGCTTTATAAAAGTCCGCAAAATAATCACGGAAATATGTGTTGATGGTGGAGGGGTCTGTTAAAAGACGGCTGTCAGAAGTTTTCAAGGAAGAGATGTAAGGGGAGGGCTTGGTTTGGGACCGGACCAGACTGGCCAAGAGGTGACCTTGTTTATTACCATAACGGAAATAGCGATTACGCTGGTGGAGCCAAGAAGTGTGCGCTTGAGTGGACGCCAGTGTATCATACTGAGCCTTACAATGTTTATACTGTTGAAGGGAGTGGGGTGTAGGGGATGTTAGGTATGTTCTGTAACTACGCGTTAAATCATCGTGAAGAGTGGTGAGACGGCTTGCAGCCTCTTTCTTGGCATGTACAGCAAATTTGATAATATGACCCCTGATAACCGCCTTCGAGGCCGACCAGAACAGATTGACATCATCAACATGATCAATATTATCATCTGCGTAATTGTTCCAGGAGAGTTCTAAATGAGATTGAAACCTTCCGGACATGAGTAAATGAGAGGGAAAGCGCCAATTCCTAGAATAAGGGAGGGGAGACAAACCACCACTTTAAACATTAAAACATAAACAGACACATAGCTTACATGAGGGGAATAGCAGAGTAGCAAGGTTTTAGTACGTCCTCAGTCTCTGAACAAGGGGTTCCGTGACATTGCTTCCCCCTTCTGAAGAAGAAAATCGTGGGGTTGCCCAGACTGGTAATTCTGAGATTGGCTGGTGTCTACATAGAAATGGGTTGGGGATCCGGGCCAACTGCCCAGCATCCCGGGGGTACGCATCTGGAACTCCCAGCCCCATCCACAATTCTACAATAAGCATTGCCTGCCATTTGTGAAAGGGGGTCAGTAACAAATCATTGCTTGAAAAAGGGCCACCCCACCCTCTCGCTGGGGCTGAATCCACCGCCAGGGTGAAGTGCCCCTTGCACTCTCTCCCGGGGACACACTCTGCGGCTGGGAAGCGGTACCAGATGTCTCTGCTCCACTAATCACAAACTGCCGCTGGGGAGCGATATCGCCAGTACTTGCCTGCTGTCATTGGGGCTCCTTTGTGCGCTGGGGGGCTCTTCTCCTCCCAAGAGGACACTTTATGCTGCAGCTGCAGGGTCTTTATCTCCTTGGTTGCAGCATCGGCCAGGCGCTCGGTTTGTAGTTGGGGAGAGGGGCTGACTACCTCCTCTCCCTGGGACTGCTGCAGAAAAGCCGTACTGCCAGTACCTTCTCCCTGGGGTACTCTCTGCTGCTGGAGTAAAGAGGGGATGATTGTATATTCCTGGGGCTCCTCATTTTCCCCGATCTCTGTAGCCGTCGGTTGAGGCCAAAAGTTAGCGCCCCGCTGCTGCAGTGCCATTCTCTCTATTGGGGTGGGGGACCGCTCCCCCATACACAAACTGTCCTCCTTGACCTCTGGACGATCAGCCGCTACAACCGGGGAATCGGGGCCAGCTGACCCGCCATTCCCTGGCAACAGGGGAAGGAACGCAGTCCCTTTCTCTGCGACCAGACCAAGTCCGCTGTCCCCCGCTCCTCCACCCATCCGCAGGTGGGATCACTTTGTTGGGGTTCGGGGCTTCCTGCCAAGCCTTCCAGCAGATTGCCCTTGGGGGCCTCAGTCTCACCCACCATGACCAGGCAGTCCTCTTTCAATACTGGATCGTCTCTCGGGGTCACATCAGTGGAGACTGCAGTCTCATCCACGTTTGTTGGACAAAGATCCTCTGCTACCTGAAGACAGAGGCCAAGGGTGTTCTGCATGGTTGTCAGCTCTTCTGCTGCTACTGCAACACTGTCACAATCCCCAGAATCTGCTGCTGAGCAGAATCTAGCAGTTTTTTATAGGCCATCGACAGCTCCCATTCCTGGAAACTTATAAAATCCAAATAATTTTGCAACCAGGGCACCTCTGAGAGATTCAGCAATTTCTCTCGATACTCTCTGATCTCCTCCAGACGCCACTGCGACTTGCTCCCACAGGCTGGGTCTGTAGTAATCTTCTCAAATAACAATCCAGGGCTGCCGAAGCCAAAGCCCTCTGTGGGGTTGCATCCTCTAGACATGAACACCTCTGTGCAGCATACCATCGAATCACTCTGTATCCAACATCCAGCGTCATCTCTGTCTGGACCAGTCCATCTAATTCACACAGCAATTCGTCTCGTGGCTGCTCTCCCAGATAAGGCACACGTAAGTCCCACTGGTGCCAGTACATTTCCTCACCAGTGGGGAGGACCTTTCCACGATGGTCCTTCTCCCATTGCAGAGCTTCCCTCCACAATTTCAGGCAAACAAAATCCCTGCAGTCCACCTCGTACTGTGCAGAGCTAGATCTGTCAGACTGGGCCAGCCCTTCCTGTATCCGCTGATTAAACTCTGCTGCTATGGCTTTGCGGATGTCCAGCTCCGCAGCTAATTATTTTTCTGCGGCTTCCATAACACGGTTGATCACTTCTATGGGTGGGTTTGGACCATAGAATGCCAGGCGTCTCTCATCCTCTGGGACAACGTGTCCTGTCCTGTCTTGGATGCTGCTGTGGAAGAGCTACTGGTGCCTGGAGATGACTCT
Source organism: Leptobrachium leishanense (assembly GCA_009667805.1). Taxonomy (NCBI): domain Eukaryota; kingdom Metazoa; phylum Chordata; class Amphibia; order Anura; family Megophryidae; genus Leptobrachium; species Leptobrachium leishanense. The sequence goes on along the minus strand of CM019063.1, from coordinate 363,409,836 downwards.
CTGCTGAGCGTGTTAGCTGGCCTTTCTTCTCCCTGCTGGGCTAGAACCGTCAGATGCCTGTAGTTTCCGGCCATCCTGACTTTGCTGAATTATAGAATCTGTCTGGAACTGTTTTGCATGAAGGATCCCGCTTCTTCTGACAACAGTGTAACGAGAGCCAAGGTCCAATATGTTCCCTCGGCCGTCTCGATTCATTCACCGACAGTTTCCGGATTCTCCCCTCAGCCCACAACGCTGGAACAATATCAGATCTTAATTTCTCCTAATAAAGCAGATGACACTCTTCATATTGTGCTAAGCAGACTCTCTCTGGCCATTTCACATGGCCTGCTTTTATTTGGTTCAGAATCAGATAGCACCAACTATGTAATATGGCCCACAGTTTGTTAACTTAACCAGAGCTGTTGTAAACTTAAAACCTCCATAGACTATAATGGCTCTGGGAAGTTTACAACAGCTCTGGTTAAGTTAGCACCAACTATGTAATATGGCCCTGTGTGTTTAACTTGTAGGTATATTGGTTATCCTGTCTCTCCCATTGTACAGCACTACGGTACTTGGTGGCGCCTTATAAATAACTGTAACTGCAGGCATACAGAGCAAGGGTCCTTGTTTGAGGAGGATTCCAGTGAGCAGTGGAAATCCAGGTGTACCGTTTGACAGCTCTAGCCCCTAGGGTGTCACAGTCCAAAAAGCGCCCAGATATGTAGGAAGGGGTAAGGATGGCAGCGTGCAGCAGTTACCCTCAGCTGATGCCACATGGTCTCTGCTGCCTGAGCTCCTGGGGCCAAGAAAGGCTCAGCAATGTGGGTTCACAATGGAGCTCCCACCTGAAAATCACCACAATGGTAGCTCCCATGAGGAGGACCCTAACCCCGAAAGAGCACCCGCTGGAGCAAATGGTTTTCAGGACACCAAGGTGTAAATTTTCTGCAGATGGTTCCATTAAAATAAATGCTGTGCAGTCTTTGAATGGGATGGGTTGGCCTATCTAGCTCCTTGGATTGTGATTGGCTGGGGTTTCAAACCCAGCTCAGGGTTTGAAACCCAGGCTTTTCCTGGTGACAGGAAACACAGTGGACATAAGGGACAGGTTTAAAGGCATTTTGGATTATGTACGGATGGGGGGAGGCACAAACCACCACTTTTAACATTAAAACATAAACAGACACATAGCTTACATGAGGGGAATAGCAGAGGAGCGAGGTTTTAGTACCGTCCACAGACTCGGAGCAAGGGGTTCCGTGACACTGATGCTAACTGTTCCCGCAATCGCAAAATCATTTAGCACCTTCTAAACACCCCCCAATAAATCCAATACTCCCCTCTCATCCTGCGGCGAGAACAGTTGCCCGATACGCTGCTTCTTGTCCCCAGGAGCAATGGGAGACTGGGAACAAATAATTCTCAGTTTCCTTCTGCGATCACTCCGTGCTGCTGTGCGATCTTGCAAGAGCTTGATCGCTAAGGGCTCCCGGGCTGGCAGCACAACCCTCCTTGGAGTCCTATGGACTCTGGGAGGTGATACTCGTGGCAGCACGGAAGCGCTATCGTGACTATCAAAGAGGGAAGTGCCTGCCCTGGAATCTAATGCTAAAACGGGGACGCTGCATGTGACCAAATTTAAAACTCTACAATTCAGGGGCCATCAAAAATTTACAACCAATCAAGAATTTTTTAGATTGCTTCCAAAACATTGCTCATAAAACTATGCAAGGCATTGAATGCAGAAACAACTGCATTGGCCTGTCCTAATTATTTGTTATCATTTTTATTGTGTCCTTTTCAGAAGCGACCAGGAAGAAAATGTTTGTGGTGTAGAAGTTAGAAATTGAATTCTAAAAATCAGCAATAAAATGTAATATCATGGTTATAACAGCAGAAAATAGATTTCAGCTGTCACCAAATAAAGTCCTTTCTGCAAGCTCTGCCGGGTTGTACGGGCTTGACCTGACCTCTTTCGCTATTTGAAGCTCTCTGCCACTGCGCCCTGCCATTAGCGCATAGTATGTCGACCCTATATCGACTATTGTAGACTGTGGACCCTCCTTTTATGGCGTGTTGGGAAAGCCTTCTGGAAGCCCCGCTCTCAGATGAGGCCTGGACCAAAACACTATCGGTGACTCACTATGGTACCCGGGTCTCTAGACTTCAAGAATCCTCGTACAAATTGATGGTGTTTTGATACAGAACACTGGTGCTCCTCTCCCTTATGTGGCCCCCACATCTATTTTCACCACTACCTTGGTTCTTTCCACAACTCCCCCAACCCCCCATCCTTTTTTTTTTCCCCCGCTCATCCTCCTTCTCCAAATTTTGGTACTCCTATTATCCCTCTACTTCCCTGTTTTCCCTTGTCCACCACCACTTCCTATCATCTTTGGGTTTCTGTTTCTTACCTTTTTCTATTCTCTTTTTGTTGTCCTGTGTCCTCCTTTGACGTGGGCCTACCTCTGTACCTTTCTACTAATACTCCTCCTGGGCATTCGCTCTCACCTGCGTCATATTATGTTTTTTTGGGATTGAATTAGGGATTGGCTGAACATCCCTGTGTTCGGTTCGCATTCAAACTCGAACAATTTAAAAAGTTTGAATTTGAACACGAACACGATTCGAACTCAATGCAAGTCAATGGGACTCGAATGTTCGAATTTTAGAGTGCCCTCCAAGAGGGCATATATGCGAGATATTGGCCATAAAAGGTGTATGGGGGTCCGGGTAGTGCCCTGGGGGACAGGAAACAAGGACACATAGTTTAAAAAAAGTTTTTAAAGGAACAGTGAATTCAGGTTAAGAATAAAAACGAAAAATTCCTTAAAATATCGTGCCTAGGAGGTCCCCATAACCTGCCCGTGAAGTGGCGGATTTGTGGGATGTATAGAAACATTTAAAAAGAAAAAAAATGACATTTCAAATGACGGTAAATGGGTTTCCTTTAATCTATTCATAAACAACTGTTTGGAGCGGCACCCTGTATGAAAAGAGGAAACGTTTTAGGACACGCAGAAAAGGTTTAGTGATTTTTTTTGGCTAAATTATGGTGCTTCTTATGCAGGCTTTGGGTGAAAGTAACAATAGGTCCTTTAAAATTGAGCCTTTAGTGTTGGCAACAGTACCTTCACACCGTCCGTAACCCCTCTGAGGTATTGTGGAAGAGTGCAGTGGTGGAGGTTTTGGGAATGCAGAAGAGATCCCTGATCTATTCAGTTACATCAACATCAGGGGAGTGATAGCTGCTGATCCAGGACTGATTCATTTTTATAAATGTCAGCCGGTCTACAGAGTCGGTGGACAGACACACTCTTTTGTCTGTGACAAAACCTCCAGCGGCACTGAACATTCTTTCAGAAAGCACGCTGGATGAAGGGCAACCTAGTAGCTCCATAGCATATTGGCTAAATTCTGGCCAGTCATCCAATCTCAACACCCAGTAAGCCAGTGGATCATCTGCTGTAAAGGTATCCAGTTCTGCCCTTGCCCCTAGGTAGTCCTGCACCATATGGTGAAGAAGCTGGCAATGGGTGCCTACATTTGACGTCCCTGGGCGTCGTGGAGAAAAAAAATTGGAAAAGGCATCAGTCAAGCGGCCCCCTTCACCACTCTTCCTCTGATCAACCACAGCCTCAGAAGCACCTATGTCAGCACTTGGTAACCTACCAGTGCCTGGAAAGGTGTTACACAAGTGTCGCTTTAGAGCGTCCTCAAGTTGTTTCATCCTGTCCTCCCTCTGTGAGGGCAGGATGAGCTCTGCAACCTTACCCTTGTAACGTGGATCAAAATCGGTTGCCAACCAGTAATGATCCCTCTGCTTGATAGCACGGATCCTGGGGTCCTTTAGCAGGCTTTGCAGGATAAGGGAGCCAATGCAGCGTAGGTTGGAAGTGGCATTAGCTTCCGAGTCTTCCTGGTCGCTGAGGATGACCATATCATGCACTACCTCCTCCCAGCCACGTACTAGTCCTTGGGTTTCTGGGGACACAAAACCCTCCCTTGAGGAATCCCCACCTTCAATGCCCCATGACTTAAATATTCCTCCTCCTCCTCATCCTCCTCCTCATCCTCCTCCTGTCTGATCTGAGAACCTGCAGGAATGCTGTCTGTGTAAAGACTGGGGCCTTGAGAGCTAGGGTGTAACGTTGGGGGCTTCCAGCCCTACCTGTGTGCTTGAGGGCAGCATGTCTGATGCTGCTCGCTGACCAATGCCCGGTTTAAATGGAGACAGGCAGGGAGGGTGGTTGCATTAGGAGCGGCTTGAGTGGGGGGCGTGGTCTGGTGAAGGTCTTTAAAAACCCTCAGTGTATTCTCAGCAGTTGCCAGATCGTGGTTATCCATACCTGAGCTCCTTGTACCTGACTGCTATATTGAATTAACCCGTTATTGACCTCTGCTTGTTTTCTGACTATTCTGCCTTCTGTTGCCCTAGACCATTTTCTTGTACTACGCTACTGGTCTGATATTGACCCGGCTATTCCATTTGCCCATTCTGAACTCTGTATTCCTGATTCTGGCTCGGCTGACTACTCCCTGTGTTGTTAACCCTGTCTAGCTAGTTTACCTGGCCAATTCTAAGGACCAGACAGTTAGAGATCATTCACGGCTACTCTGTTGGTAGCTTCTGGGCTCTGTGGAGTGTTGGGCGTTAAGTACTGCGTGGTGGGATCTGGGAACCGTGACATTACGATCTGGCCACTATGGATCCCGCAGACTTAACACAGCACTTGGCTAACTTTGTATCCAGACAGGATGAGCAGGATCATAGGATGGATCAGTTTGCTATTGCCTTACAAACTATCCTGACTCGTACTGCTCACCTGGAACCAGCTGGGGTTGCACCCCCGCTTGATATACTGGTGTCCCCTGTCGTTCAGACATCCCAGGTACACATGACCGCTCCTATGAGGTTTGACGGTACTCCCTCAGAGTGCCGGGGATTTTTGGTCCATGTGGATATTCATTTTAAATTAAATCCACAGATGTTTTTCTCTGACATTGCCAAAGTGGGGTTCATTATTAATCATCTGTCTGGCAGAGCATTGACATGGGCGACTCCTTTTTGGGAGGCAGAGAAACCTATCATACGGGATTATAAAGAATTCATAGCCGAGTTACAACGTACATTTAATCCTACCAGAAAGGCCACGGTAGCTGGCAAATCCTTGTTCAGCATACGTCAAGGGAACAGGACTGTGTCTGATTATGCCATAGAATTTAAAACCTTGATCTCTGATGTGAACTGGACAAATGAGACACTGGTTTTGGCTTTTATGGAGGGGTTATCAGAGTCATTGATGCATGAATTGGCTCCACGTAAACTACCTGAGGTATTGTGTGAACTCATTGATTATTGTATAGATCTGGATAATCAGATAAGGGACAGAAGGACTCCAAGAGAGAAACCCAAGAGACCGTTACCTAGGTTGGCCCCTGTCTTTCAGGCACCACCAAGAGAGTTATCTCCTCCCTCTGAGCCTATGCAACTAGGCCGTACTAGGCTTACAGAGGAAGAGAGAACAAGGCGTTTTCGTGAGGGATTGTGCCTGTATTGTGGTTTGGGGGGACATGTACGATTTCAATGTCCTACTCGCCCTAAGATGCATGATAAGCCGGAAAACTACCGCACCTAAGGCAGCTGAGGAGACAGGCCTTGGGTGTGACGTGCATGTCTCCTGTCAAAGACACTAAACTTATGTTACCAGTATCCTTGGCTTGGGAGACCAAGACCACACATACTACCGCTTTTTTTGGATTCTGAGGCTGCTGGCAACTTTATCGATGTTAACTACGCCTCTTCCATTTCTCTACCTCTGGTTGTAAGAGAGACACCCTTAGCCGTCGAAGCCATAGACGGCAGACCGTTATCCTGCCCTAGGATTACTCACGATACGGTTACAGTGGTTCTTACCACTGGTCTCTTGCATAAAGAGGAAATCATATTTCAAGTTATCCATTCACCTTCCAATCCTGTTGTACTTGGTTTTCCTTGGTTGGTGGAACATAATCCTGTTATTGATTGGGCTAAGGGAGAGATACTGTCTTGGAGTCCTGCTTGTTTTGGGAATTGTTTAATACCCATTAAGCATGTCGGTGCCCTGAACACACCCACAGCTCCTCCATTATCTACAGAGGTTCCTGACCAATATGCCGACCTCAGGGCTGTATTTGATAAAAGAGAGGCAGAGAAACTGCCTCCACATAGACCGTATGATTGTGCCATAGATATTCATCCTGGTACCATGCCTCCTCGAGGTAAAGTATATCCTCTTTCCATAAAGGAGAACCAAATTATGGAGGAGTACATAAAGGAGAATTTGGAGAGAAGTTTTATCCGACGTTCCTCTTCTCCAGCAGGGGCTGGGTTCTTTTTTGTGTCTAAAAAAGAGGGAGATTTACGCCCGTGTATCGATTATAGGGGGCTTAACAAGATCACCATTAAGAACGTGTACCCTATCCCTCTCATATCAGAACTGTTTGACAGGTTAAGGGGGTCAGCAGTATACACAAAACTTGATTTAAGAGGAGCTTACAACCTGATACGTATAAAAGAGGGGCATGAGTGGAGAACAGCATTTAACACCAGGAGTGGGCATTATGAATACTTGGTCATGCCTTTCGGTCTTTGTAATGCTCCAGCGGTATTCCAGGATTTTATTAATGATGTGCTCAGAGATTTCTTGCAAACCTTTGTTATAGTATACCTAGACGATATATTGATTTACTCTCCCGATCTGAAAACCCACCATGCACATGTCAGACAGGTATTAGCAAAATTACTGGACAATGGTCTTTATTGCAAACTAGAGAAGTGTTTATTCGACATTACTACTGTGAAATTTCTTGGGTATATCATCACTCCAGAAGGTTTTGACATGGATCCTTCTAAACTCACGGCCATCTCAGAATGGCCTCTCCCTCAAGGTCTCAAAGCCATACAGAGGTTTCTGGGGTTTTCCAACTATTATAGGAATTTATCAAGAATTATTCCTCTGTAGCCTCCCCTATCATTAATATGACACGTAAAAGGTCTGAAGAACCAGATCTGGTCTTCTCAAACCAGACAAGCATTCGAAGCCCTCAAACAAGCTTTCACTTCCGCTCCCGTGTTACGACATCCTGATCCCAGGATTCCGTTTGTTCTTGAGGTTGATGCTTCCGAGATAGGCATTGGGGCTGTCCTGTCCCAAAGAGAGTCTCCAGGGAAACCTCTACATCCTTGTGGGTTCTTTTCAAGAAAATTATCACCAGCAGAACGCAATTATGATATCGGTAACAGAGAATTGCTTGCTATTGTGTCTGCCCTGTCAGAGTGGAGACATTTCTTGGAAGGTACTCTTGACCCTTTATTGATAATTACTGATCATAAGAACCTTACGTACATCGGGGATGCTAAACGTTTGAACGCGAGACAGGCCAGGTGGTCATTGCTACTGTCTCGGTTTAATTTTGTTTTGACTTACAGACCAGGTGACCGCAATGTAAAGGCTGATGCCTTATCTCGTCAATATGACCCATATGAATCTAATACACAAGACCACAATCCTATAGTTCCTCCTGAACGTATTGTGGACTTGCCGAAGTCCAAGGGTCATACTATGGTTCTGACAGTTGTAGACCGCTTCTCCAAAATGGCTCATTTTGTCCCTCTACCTAAGCTTCCTACAGCCAAAGAACTGGCAGTTGTCTTTGCTAGAGAGATTGTACGAATACATGGGGTTCCGTCTGAAATAGTCTCTGACAGAGGAGCTCAGTTCGTCTCTCGTTTCTGGAGGGTTTTCTGTGCGGAGATGGGGGTGCGATTGGCCTTCTCTTCAGCATATCATCCACAAACTAATGGGGCAGCAGAGAGGGCAAATCAGGGTCTCGAGCAGTACATACGTTGCTTTACCACACAACAACAAGACAATTGGTCGGAGTTGTTGCCCTGGGCTGAGTATACACGTAATAACGCTGTTAACGAGACCACTAGCCACTCTCCTTTTTCTGCTATCTATGTTTTTTTCCCTCCGGCTCTACCGCTTCAGTTTACTGAACAGGTCATCCCGGCTCTCGATGACCATCTCACTCAACTGCAAGAGATTTGGAGACAAATTCGAGAAAATATGGAGCGCAATGTTGCTGTCCAGAAACGCAAGGCTGTCAGGCATAGGTTACAAGCTCCCTCCTATAACGTGGGGGATAGAGTTTGGTCGTCCACTAGGAACGTGAAGTTGCGGGTGCCTTCTATGAAAATGGCACCTCGGTTTATAGGTCCATATAAGATCATTCGCCGCATTAATCCTGTGGCTTATGCTCTTGCCCTTCCTAAACATCTTTGCATGCACAACGTCTTCCACACCTCCCTACTGAAGCCTTTGTTGTGTAACAGGTACACGCGGGTCGTTCCTCCTCCTCCACCTATTCAGGTTAATGGTGAATCTGAGTATGAGGTTAGGTGGGTTTTGGGTTCTAGGCTGTGCAGGGGCGCTCTGCAGTACTTTTCGATTGGGTGGGTTATGGTCTGGAAGACCGGTCCTGGATTCCAGCTTCTGACATGTCTGCCTCTAGGTTGGTCAGGGTGTTCCATGCCTCGCACCCCGATCGCCCTGGTGGTCGTCCTGCCGCTCGTCCTGTTGGTCGTCTGGTGGCCTCCCGTGGAGAGGGGGGTACTGTAATGTTGGGGGCTTCCAGCCCTACCTGTGTGCTTGAGGGCAGCATGTCTGATGCTGCTTGCTGACCAATGCCCGGTTTAAATGGAGACAGGCAGGGAGGTGGTTGCATTAGGTGCGGCTTGAGTGGGGGGCGTGGTCTGGTGAAGGTCTTTAAAAACCCTCAGTGTATTCTCAGCAGTTGCCAGATCGTGGTTATCCATACCTGAGCTCCTTGTACCTGACTGCTATATTGAATTAACCCGTTATTGACCTCTGCTTGTTTTCTGACTATTCTGCCTTCTGTTGCCCTAGACCATTTTCTTGTACTATGCTACTACTCTGATATCGACCCGGCTATTCCATTTGACCATTCTGAACTCTGTATTCCTGATTCTGGCTCGGCTGACTACTCCCCGTGTTGTGAACCCTTTCTGTCTAGCTAGTTTACCTGGCCAATTCTAAGGACCAGACAGTTAGAGATCATTCACGGCTACTCTGTTGGTAGCTTCTGGGCTCTGTGGAGTGTTGGGCGTTAAGTACTGCGTGGTGGGATCTGGGAACCGTGACATAGGGAAGTCCTCCTCTTCCTCCTGCTGCTCTGCCTCTAGTGCCACATCTATAATTCCCTGCACAGTGCGCTCCAGCAGGAACACTAAAGGAATTGTGTCACTGATGCATGCACTGTCCCTGCTCACCATCTTCTTTGCCTCCTCAAATGGTGACAGTACAGTGCATGCATCCTTGATCAAAAGCCACTGCGGGGGGGAAAAAAACCAAGTTGACCTGAACCTGTCCTTGTGCCATACTCACACAGGCACTCATTGATCGCCCTCTGCTGCTTGTGCAGACGCTGCATCATTGCCAATGTCGAGTTCTACCTGGTGGGCATGTCAAAGATCAGACGGTTTGTGGGAAGGTGGAATTCTCTTTGAATTTCTGCCAGGCGAATACTTGCTGGGAATGACCATCTGAAGTGGCTGCAGACTTTTCTGGTCTGGCTGAGAAGCTCTGCCAGCCCTGGGTACCTGGTTAGGAAATGCTGTACCACCAGATTTAGGAGGTGTGCTAGGCTTGGTACATGCGTCAACTTGTTGAAGGTTGCTGCCATTATCACAGATGACCATTCCCAGCTCAAGCTGGCGTGGTGTTAACCATCTCTGCGCCTGCCCCTGCAGAGCTGACAGAATTTCTGGCCCTTTGTGGCTCCTGTCCCCTAAACAAACCAACTCAAGCACAGTAAGGCATCTTTTTGCTTGAGCCATTGCGTAGCCCCTGCCACGCATCGGTTTAACTGCCACTTTGCCAGAGACAGAGAAGGAGGAGGAAGAGGTGGTGGAGCAGACAGACCTCATATAAGCAGCTTTCTGAAGGCGTGGTGGATGAGCAAGCTCCAGCGCAGAGCCCCTTCCTGGATCCCTCCCAGCTGCAAGCAGAGTTACCCAGTGTGCCGTGAAGGAAATGTAACGGCCCTGTCCATGCTTGCTGGACCACGTGTCTAAAGTAATGTGCACCTTGCTGCTGACTGCCTTTCCCAATGACTCCATAACATTGTCTTCCACGTGCTGGTATAGTGCTGGAATGGCCTTTAGTGAAAAGAACTGATGTTTTGGAACCTGCCACTGTGGTACAACACATTTGGCAAATTCACGGAAGGAGGCAGAGTCCACCAGCTGGAAAGGCAGCAGCTGTAATGCGAGTAATTTTGCCAAGCTGGCATATAGACGCTGTGCAAGGGAATGGTTGGGACTATATTTTTTCTTACGCTGCAGCAGCTGGGGCAATGAAATCTGACTGCGTAAATCTTCAGCTGATGGGATGCTGTCACATTCCGAGGAAGCACCTAGTACACCCATTACTGTAGCATCATCCCTGTCAGTGGAGGTTGTCGACAATGACATGGCAGGACAAATAGTGGGGGTAGAGACAGATGAGGAGGAGGACCTATGCAAAGTGTTGTGCTAACGGGATGCGTGGCAGGTGGTCATATGTTGCATCAAACACGTGGTACCCAAGCGTCTGATGTTTTTCCCACGCTTGATCCTCTTCAGATATAGCTTACAAATAGCAACTCTGCAGTCTGCTGCACTTGTGAAGAAGAACTCCCAGACAGCAGAGTTCCTGGACATGTGCTTTGAGACAACAGCGCTCTGCACATGAGCAGCTCTGACTTCTGATGCATTGGACTGGCTACGGTTGCTCGTAGAGGACGTTGTGCCTCATTTTTGTTGTGCCTCCTCCTTCTCACTTGACTCCTCTGGTCGATCAGGCACCCAGGTGGAGTCAGTGACCTCATCATCGTCATCACCCCCTATCTCCTCGTCACTGGAGCCAACCTGCCAGTATGCTGCAGCTGCTGGGAGAACATGAGTGCCAGTTCTTTGTGTGTCACTGGCACCCCCTCCCTCTAGGCTGATTTTACTCCCTTCCTCAACCTCAGAGTCAACATCAGAGCACTGGAGTTGCTGCGCATTCTTAAGCAGCATGTCACTGTCATTGTAGTCAAACAATTCAGCTGACTCCTCCGTGTATGATGGTGAGGCTACAGCAGGAGTAGCTGTGGACATGGAGGCTGAATTAGATGCTTTGGCAGCTGAGGTGGACTGTAAACTACTACAAGCCTGGCTGGCAGAGGACTCGGAGGATGAGGATGGCCTGGTTAGCCAATCCACCAAATCCTCTGTATGTAGCTGCTGCTTAAGATGGCCATCACCAGTTAGAAAGGACAAGTGTGCCCCTGCAGAGGATGCACCACGTCCTCGACGACCAGGGGCACAGCCTTCCGACACAGAGACTGCTTGCCCTCTTATCTGTGTCTGGGAGCGTCTGCCTGTCCTTTTTGGTCTTTCTGACATGGTGAGTGATATATAGATTAAAGATATACAGAACTCTGATTCAACTCTGGTATATAGATTGGAGATATGCAGAACTCTGATTCAACTGTGTTATATAGATTAAAGATATTCAGAACTCTGCTATAAGTCAGCGATTTCATTGATATTTTCCCTGCGAGGCTGCCAATGTCCTCTACTCTTTCTCTGATTCACTTCCTCTCCTGCAGGCTGCAACACCCTGATAGCTGGCATCAAGACCCAGATTCAACTCTGAATAGATAAAGATACAGATTAAAGATACAGATGAACTCTGATTCAACTGTGGTATTCTATGGTATCTAGAGAATTAGATTAAAGTTATACAGATTTTCCATAACTCTGCTATAACTCAGGGATACACCCTGATAGCTGGAGTGGCAGCAAGACCCAGATTCAACTCTGAATAGATAAAGATACAGATGAACTCTGATTCAACTGTGGTATTCTATGGTATCTAGAATTAGATTAAAGATATACAGATTTTCCAGAACTCTGCTATAACTCAGTGATACACCCTGATAGCTGACAACAAGACCCGGATTCAACTCTGAATAGATAAAGATACAAATTAAAGATACAGCTCTGATTCAACTGTGGTATGATATTTCACAGGCAGGCTGCCAGTTCTCTGCAATTTGCCACTGCCAGCTTGTCCCTGCAAATCCAACAATCTCCTCTCCTCTCTGATTCACTCCTGCAACACACACGCTAGGGCTGCAGGTTAGCCTTATATATAGTGTGCTGCGGGACTTAGCTCTGTGCCCTGATTGGCATAGACTTGCACCTGTCTTGCACCTGACTTGTGGTCAGGTGCAAGGCTGTAGCCAATTACAAGCTTCAGACCAGGGCACAGTGCATTGTGGTCCATTGTGCTGCATTGTGGGTGAACACGAGGAAATGTTCACCATTCGGCGAACGGTCAAACGGCCAATGCAAACTCATGTTCGCATCGAACCGGCAGCCCATCCCTAGATTGAATTACTTTGTCGCGACACGTGAGCCCCCACATTTGAATAACTGTATGTCATTTGCCCATGCCTGTTCTCCCAAAAATACATATTATTACCTATTGCCTTTGAATAGGTTGCTGGCATACTTTATAACATTCATGTATACTGTTTATTTCTGTATCCCTTTCATCTTATTACCAAAATAAAAAATTTAAATTAAAAAAAAAGGAATTGTATGCATATAAACACATTCAGCAACGATTAGCATATACAAGACTTTGTTTTAAATTCCTTTTCATGCATGTGTGTTTGGCTTAATCCAGAATTTAAACATCTGGAAACCATTTGGCACCAGGTTCTTTATAGACTCAAATGATTCTATTTCTATTTATGAATACTCTGCATATATTACTTACTATCACTAAGCTAAACTTACAGGGTTATTCAAAGAGATCCGAATGGCTGCCGAAAGGGAACCGAACGCTGAAAATCAACGTTCGGTTACCTTTCTTGGCCATTCGGCTATGCAGAGAGCATGCAATTCGCCAAATCCTGGGAATTGCCTGCACATACGGTGCCTGTTCGAGGGCAGTGAAATCCCCATAGAGAAGCAATGCTTCGGCTATTCATAGAGCAAAACCCAGCAGTGAAAAGTTGCCGAATTGCCCAGCCATTTGGTGGTTTCATGCGCAAGATTTATTCAGGCGAATCCCATAGGCTTCAATAAAAATATTCCCGTTTTAATGCAATATCTAATAAACCGTTGACTATAATATTCTGCAGTAAAGAGTCTATTTATAGATTTTTTATGATATTTTAAGCATTTTTCGGGATTTTTTCTTAAATGAGAAAAAAATCTGAAATTTTATTTTTATTTTTTAACTTCACTGCCTCAATGAATATTTTTGTTCAGTCTTTGCAGAAGAAAAGGAAGGAAAGGGACCTCAGTTAGGAGGAAACACTAACGAGACAATTACATATCAGTTTACAGAGGAGGAGGTTCTACAGCAGCTGTCTAAAGTAAAGACAAATAAGTCAATGGGGCCTGATGGGATCCACCCTAAATTATTAAAAGAGCTCAGTGATGTAATAGCAAAACCGTTAACAGATTTATTTAACCAATCCTTGCTAATGGGAGTCTTCCCAGAAGACTGGAAATTAGCAAATGTTGTGCCCATTCACAAGAAGGGTAGTAGGGAGGAATCTGGGAACTATAGGCCAGTTAGTCTTACGTCAGTAGTGGGGAAATTAATGGAAACCATGTTAAAGGAAAGGATTGTTGAACATCTAAAAACACATAGATTACAGGATCAGAAACAACATGGGTTTACCTCAGGGAGATCATGCCAAACTAATCTTATTGATTTTTTTGATTGGGTAACAAAAATAATAGACACAGGTGGTGCAGTAGACATTGCTTATTTAGATTTCAGTAAGGCTTTTGATACTGTTCCGCATAGAAGGCTTATCAATAAATTGCAATCTTTGAGCTTGGATTCCAATATTGTTGAATGGATTAGGCAGTGGCTGAGTGACAGGCAACAGAGGGTTGTGGTAAATGGAGTTTATTCGGCGCATGGTCTTGTTACCAGTGGGGTACCTCAGGGGTCAGTACTTGGACCCATTCTATTTAATATTTTTATTAGTGATATTGCAGAAGGTATTAATGGAAAAGTATGTCTTTTTGCTGATGACACAAAGATTTGCAACAGGGTTGACGTTCCTGGAGGGATCAGCCAAATGACAAATGATTTAGGTAAACTAAAAAAATGGTCGGAGCTGTGGCAATTGAGTTTTAACGTGGATAAGTGCAAGATAATGCACCTGGGACGTAAAAACCCAAGGGCTGAATATAGAATATTTGATACAGTCCTAACCTCAACATCTGAGGAAAGGGATTTAGGGGTTATTATTTCAGAGGATCTAAAGGTAAGTAGTCAATGTAATAGAGCAGCAGGAAATGCTAGCAGAAAGCTTGGTTGCGTAGGGAGCGGTATTAGCAGTAGGAAAAGGGAAGTGCTCATGCCACTGTACAGAGCACTGGTGAGACCTCACTTGGAGTACTGTGTGCAGTACTGGAGACTCTATCTCCAGAAGGATATAGACATCTTAGAGAGAGTTCAGAGAAGGGCTACTAAAATGGTGTACGGCTTGAAGGAGAAAAGTTACCAGGAAAGGCTTAATCATCTTAACATGTACAGCTTGGAAAAAAGACGAGAGAGGAGATATGATAGAAACATTTAAATACGTCAAGGGAATCCACAAGGTAGAGGAAGGGAGTATATTTAAAACGAAACAAAGTAGCAAAACAAGAGGACATAGTCTTAGATTAGAGGGGCAAAGGTTTAAAAGTAACATCAGAAAGCATTATTTTACTGAGAGGGTGGTGGATACATGGAACAGTCTTCCAGTTGAAGTGGTAGAGGCCAAAACAGTAATTGAATTTAAGCAAGCATGGGATAGGCATAAGGCTATCCTAAAAAAAAGATAAATCCAGGTTAAGTATCCATGTAATTGGGCAGACTAGATGGGCCGAAAGGTTCTTATCTGCCGACATTTTTCTATGTTTCTAACTTTACTTACTTTTTCTCTAACAGCCCTTTTTATTATCATTCATTGGACCTCATATGTAAATTTCAGACATTTTTGCTCAGTAGTTTCTTTGCAAACAGCGTTTCACTTTTCAAACATTCATGCAAACTGTTTTTTTAATTTATTCACTCCATTCGTCTGCGGTGTCGGGTTTTTCCGGCGGCTGTGTTGCTTGTGATCGGCTCCTGCTCGGGTTTTTCTGGAGTTTTTAGCAGAGTTAATCCAGATGTTTTTGCGTATTTTCGGTGTGCATTTGCTGGGTTTTGTGGTGAGTTTTCGGCGGGTTTGCAGTGACTTTTCCCTGCAATTTAGGGACCCTGTGGTGCTTGCTGAATACACCGCAGGGTTGCCGAAATGGGATCGCCAAATCGAACCAAATTGAAGAGAACGTAAAGTCACCGAACGTGCGGTGACTTTTCGATTCTCTTTGAATAACCCTGTTAGAAATTCATCTTCAAATGCATCTTTAAAGATTCTAACTTAGGTTGGAATGTGTCCCTGTTACTGAGCTTATTCTAACAAAGCTGGTGTAATAATTGACAGCCCCATAGATATCAGCAGCATCACTGTGGCCATCGCGTGTATTGGCTACTGTCATGGAGTCCAAATGCGACACTTTGTGCATGGCCCATGGTGGGAGCCCCGGAAGAAAACTCTGTACGATTTCAAGTCACCCTGTGCGAGGTGGGACCTGGTGAAAATTAAGGGAGTTATTGGTGGGGTTAAATAATTTTGCAAGTGAAAGTCCACGAAACTTGCTGAATCAACCTCACTCACAAAAGAGGCATTTTCCTATTAATAGTTCTCAGATAATCATTTTTTTTTTGTCATCACAACTACATCACTCTTCCACATTGTTTTCTTAGCCATATCCATCCCATGCACCATACTTTTTATCCCCAGTGCCTTTCTATTTTAGTTTAGTGCTTTTCCGACTTCTTAAATAAATTTAAACTAGCACATTAAACATGCTTCTAAAATAAAATACATGTAAATAATAGGAGTTGAATAATATCTTCTTGTTATTTAGTAAACTACTTGCAGCAAAGTTAGGCTAGGGTCAGACTAACGCATTTGTCGCGTTGTCCGTGAAAAAGTGCGTTCGAACGAATGGACACATTTTTTCACGGAATACGCGATAGCGGTCATACGATGCGCATTTTCGGCCGTGATTTTGTATGAATCATCAATAAAACACTTTTTGCGTCTGGTCGTTATGTTGGCCGGACATTAGCAGCGTCTGACGTCTCCTAATCACGCACACACGCCGCTATGCCGCCGCAGCGCACTCTGTACGTCAGTACTAGCTGTTTGACGTTCTCGAAAAAATACGTTTGTTTGCCACTTGCGTTCTTCGTATGCTGCCCGGCATTGGACGTAATTTGCTGTTAGCGCGGCCGTGATTTAGTGCGGCTAAACGCACTGCGCTCGTCTGACCCTAGCCTAAGGGTACTGGTGGCAAATCATGAATGAGGGATTTCTCTTATAGATGCAACATGTTGAATAATGATATTTACATTAAATGATAGCCTAGAAACTGCTTTATCAACTATTTTATATAACACTGACCTTGCTCAACTTTGTTTAATTTTTACAGCTGATAAAATGGCTACTAAGATTTTTCACACTATTTTTACTCCAATATGAACAAAGGAGCGCAGAAAAAAACATGGAGAGGAGCGTGGCCAGCAGCTGAGGCGGAGAGTCATGTAGCAGAGGGACTCTGAGGTTACAGTGACATATTTTCCACTCAATTGAGACTTTCTTGGATGAACTTTTATATCCACCCCATTGCATAACTATATCTGAGTTTCTTGGGGAAGGGAATCCAGCCTAGAGGGATGCTCCTTGCGTAGCCTTGATGCATCTCAATCTGAATGAGAATCTGTGGGATGTGCTGGAACAACAAATTCAATCCGTGGAGGCCTCACCTTGCAAAACTTGCAGCACTGAAACAGTGGTGTAGCGTAGCGTGGGTTGTAAACGCTCGGTGCAATTGTGCGCCCCCCCAACCGGTGGACACGGTAACACACCACGATTCTCTTCCACTAGTACAGTATTGACCCCCTTACCCCACAAGCACATGTATTGTATATTAACAAAATACTGATATAATAATAAAATGAAACACACATGCCCTGCACGCTATGTCACTGCTACCAGTCACCCTGTCCCAGTATACCGTAGCATAGTTCCACTCTCACACTATACCCAGTCACTCTTACTCAGTACCCCCACTTTCTCCCAATACCCCAGTCACGCTCTCTCCAAGTACCCCCAGTCACTCTCTCTCCAAGTATACCCAGTCACTCCCTCCTTCCCAGTAACCCCAGTCACTCACTCTCTCCCGGTACCCCCAGTCACTCACTCTCTCACTCTTTCTCTCCCCAAGTACCTCCACTTTCTCCCAGTACCCCAGTCACTCTCTCTCTCTCTAAGTATCTCCAGTCATTCTCTCCCTGATCCTCCAGTCAACCTCTCCCTGTACCCCCTCACTGTGTGGTGGTCACACTGCTCTGGTGTCACACAGTGTTGCCTACCTGTGTGGAGTTGCTAATGGCCTGGGGGGGTTGTCCAAGGGGCTTAGTGGAGACCGGAATTTAAATGTGCTGCAGGGCAGGCGCCTCCCTCCCTCCTTCCTGTTCAGCGGCTGCAGGGCTGCCAGCGGGGGGGGGCTGGAACAGGGCTTCAAGGGGGGCTGTCAAGCGTGGTACAGGGTGTTCTGTCGAATAATGGTGCGCTGCTTCACGTGACTAATGTTAGGGTTAAGGAAGAGTCAGGACAGGACCAGAATTTTCTGTCCTGGTCCTCCCTTCTGGACGCTGAGTGCTAAGTCACCACCGGCGTGGCAAAACTGGCAGACACCTTGCTGATCCCTGCTGGAAAATATTAGTGGTTCAAATTTCTTTAGAAATTTTACACTCCCTAAGAAAATTGCGCCTGGGGCAACCGCCCCCAAGGCCCCTCCCATGCTACGCCACTGCACTCAAACTATCTACTACTAATGCCTTGGTGCCACATAAATCTTTCACAGATCTTGAGGAGTCCATGCCTCGATGCACCACAGCTGTCTTGACAGCACAAGGGGGACCTACACGATATCAGGCAGGTGGTTTTAATGTTGTGGCTGATCATTGTATAGTTTGGCAAGAATAAAGCAGGGTCATGAATGCAAGAAGGTCGACCATATTGCTTGTGGGCATTACAAGTATATTATTATCCTCTTTGCTTTCTTTAATGCCACAGTCTTATTCCAAGCCTGTATAGTAGTTTCTCTTAATGATATATTGATACATTCTTCTCAATTTTCCATAGAAAGTTCTGTGGTCCAACCTGCATTACCAAAATTTTAGGGAATTGGCTGTTTTGTAATGCAGAGAAGCTCTTCCGTGACAGTTGCAAGCATTAATTTTGGAATGTATTATCTCTGGTGAGGACTTCCAAATGGACCCTCAAATAGATCCTCATAAACCTCAAATGGATCCTCATAAACTGTCGGCTGTTT
Organism: Leptobrachium leishanense; assembly: GCA_009667805.1. Taxonomy (NCBI): domain Eukaryota; kingdom Metazoa; phylum Chordata; class Amphibia; order Anura; family Megophryidae; genus Leptobrachium; species Leptobrachium leishanense. The sequence goes on along the minus strand of CM019063.1, from coordinate 363,391,295 downwards.
TAGATTGGCCACTACCTCAGTGACTGCAAAGTATTCAGCTATTCATCTGCTTTGCCAACTATTACAAAATATTTATTAAGAACTTTTCTGCTATTAAATACCCTTTTACTGCTATGAAGGAAAAAAGTGGTTGATTGTTATCATCAGACCAGAGGCCAAGAAAGCTTTTGAGGATTTAAATCTACTCTTTCCTCTGCCTCACTTCTGGTAAAACCATATTTACTTATACAGTACATTGTTGAGTTTGATTTTTCTCAAGCTGGCATAAAGGTTATTCTATTGCATAGTATTTCCCACTTCTCCTCACTTATTTTACTAACTTTCCTTTTTTCGGGTGCGCACGCATGTTACATTTATTATTTTAAAACAGTAAACAATTTCAAACTGTTACTTTTCATATTCGTCATCACGAAACATGTACGGAACACCAAAATAGCATAGATGGGAAAGCAGAGTTGTCAAAAGAAGGACAACACTGAGCAGGCATGTCTGTTAAGGACCACTTGATAGACCATCAGGGGGCTGCAGCCTCCTACACAATAGGGAAGGGGTCAGCAACCTTAGCCTGCCAGAATTTTTGGAATGGAACTACATTTCGGTCGAGGTATAGCCAGTGGCGTAGTGTTGGAGAGGTTTCGGGGACGGTCGCCCCGGGCGCAATTTTCTTAGGGGGTGCAAAAATTCTAAAGAATTTTGATCCACTAATATTTTCCATCAGGGATCAGCAAGGTGTCTGCCAGTTTTGCCACGCCGTTGGTGACTTAGCACTCAGCGTCCAGAAGGGAGGACCAGGAAAGGAAATTCTGGTCCTGTCCTGACTCCTCCTTAACACTAACATGAGTCACGTGAAGCAGTGCACCATTATTCGACGGAACACCCCGTACCACGCTTCTCAGCCACCCTTGAAGCCCTGTTCCAGCCCCCTGCCGCTGGCAGCCCTGCAGCCGCTGAACAGGAAGGAGGGAGAGAGGCGCCTGCCCTGCAGCACATTTAAAATTCTGTCTCCACTAAGCCCCCTGGACAACCCCCCCAGGCCACCAGCAACTCCACGGCACGCAGGTAGGCAACACTGTGTGACACCAGAGCAGCGTGACCACCACACAGTGAGGGGGTACTGGGGGTGCAGGAGGAGGGTGACTGGAGGTTTGGGGAGAGAATGACTGGGGTGACTGGGGATACTTGGATAGAGAGAGAGAGTGACTGGGGGTACTTGGGGAGAGAGAGTGACTGGGGGTACTGGGAGAGAGTGAGTGACTGGGGGTACTGGGAAGGAGTGAGTGACTGTGGGTACTGGGAGGGAGTGACTGGGGGTACCGGGAGAGAGAGTGACTGGGTACTAGGAGAGAGACTGGGACACGGTGACTGGTAGCAGTGGCATAGCGTGGGGCATCAGGGCCAGCCCAAGCCACTGTGCTGCCTGGAGCGATGGATGAAATGCTGCCCCCCCAAAAAAAAAACACAAGACATGTATAAGTGCATCACAGAATCCAGAGCAGTAACAGTCACAGTAATGTGCGTTGTGTATGCGCTGCGGAATATGCTCAGCGCTGCGGAATATGCTGGCGCTTTATAAATAATGAATAATAATAATAATAATAATATGGGCGTATCACAGAGCTCCACAGCAATAAAACTCACAGTAATGGGCATTGAGTATGAGCATATCACAGGATCCACAGCAATAAAACTCACAGTAATGTGCGGGGTGTATGGATGTATCACAGAGCTCCACAGCAATAAAAGTCAAAGTAATGTGCAGTGTGTACGAGCATATCACAGGATCCACAGCAATAAAACTAGGGATGTGCGTTTCGATTCGGACCAATTCATTTTTTTTACGAATCTGTCCGATTCGGTGCTTCGGATTTGCCCGATTTTCCGAATCGGATCGGATCCGAAATACTTCCGATATGAAATAATTTCCAATACGGAACAAAATAATTTCGTTATTTCGTATGAACGTGAAATTTGTAAAATCACAAGTCATTTTCGTTCCATTCGTGATTTCGGTTCCATTTCGGTAATTTCGGACATTGTATTTTTCGGCTCCATTGCTGATTCCGTAATTTCGTATCGTTTTGATCAATTCGATAGTTCATTTTAAATTCGATAGTTGCAGCATATGAAATCTCACACTGCTGGCTGGGCAGCACTCTATTGTATAATAAATGCAGCATATGAATCCACACACTGCTGGGCAGCACTTCTCTTCTCTGCAGTATAATTAATGCAGCATAGTTTTTTTCAATTTAACCCTTTCGCTGCTGAGCCATTTCACGTCTGTTTGCTGAGCTCATTTTTACCGGTTTCGCTCATCATGTTTAAACGCGTTTTGAAGCCTTATTTTATTATAGGACCCAGACATATTATATATCATTCTTTCCGGCAGACACAGCAGATTCATAATCTATCATTATTATATGTATACGTCATATCCTGTCTGTATATTATAACAAAAAATTGCAATAAAATTAGAATTTTCATAGGAGGATTGCGCTTTGCAGCGCTGAGGGAGGGGGCAGGCAGGCATCGAGTGGACACCGGTGCGTTAGCGTTTTCTTTAACACACGCTAGTGCGTTAAAGAAAATGCCTCGTGTGCCCCTGGCCTTAGTGAACAGCTCTGACTTGCATGGCAGTCACTACACATGCGCAGTGCCACTGAAATGATTCCATTGAGGAGGGGTGAGAAAGATGTCGATTGCGCTCCACTAGTGGACCGCAGCCGAATATTTGGGTTACCATACATGAACAAATGAATTAGGCTAGGGTCAGACGAAAGCATTTTTCCCCGCGAACGTGAAAAAGTGCGTCCGAACACATTGACGTATTTTTTCACGGAATGCGCAAAAACGGTCAGACGACGCGCATTTTCGGGCGTGATTTTGTACGGATCGTCAATAAAACTCTTTTTGCGTCTGGACGTTATGTAGGCTGGACATTAGCAGCGTCTGACATCTCCTAATCACGCAAACACGCCGCTATGCCGCAGCTGCGCACTCAGTACGTCAGTACTAGCGGTTCAGCGTTCTCAGAAAAACACGTTCAAATTCCACTTGCGTTGCACGGCCGGACTTTTGTGCGGCCGTACATCGTATAGTGGCCGTCATTGCCCATCATCTGCTGCTAGTGCGGCCGAAATTATGTGCGCCAGAACGCACGTTAAAAGTGCGCTGGTCTGACCCCAGCCTTACTGAAAGAATGGTTAAGGTTGGAATTCAGAGTGCTTGCTCAGTGTGTCCAGGACCTGAGTAGTCCGACCACACCCCTCATGCGCGATGCACATGGTCTGATTACCCTGGTTCCAGACATGCTGAGCGAGTACTTTGAGCTCTGATGGTCTGACGGTCTGACCTCAACCATTCATTCAGCAACTCCACTTACCTCCCGAACTCCTTTTACCTCCCAGAACTGTTCTGCAGTTCTGCAGATCCTATCGCTACTTCTGCCGACAAATCGCGGCCAACTCATGCCAGAAGCCTCTGCCACGCGAGAGCCGTGATCCGGCCGCCGACTGCAACTAAAAGCCCAGTGGATTATTTGGTTAATTGCCAATGGGTAACTTAGTTCTAAGCAGCCACAGCTGCTCAACACCTTTCCCAGTGCACCTCTCCCTCCTGGCTTAGAGATTTATTCAAATGACTTGAAGCAAATTTCAAATTAATGAAGTGAAAAAAAAACTAAAATAATTGAATTTTAAAACATTGGGCACTATCACATTAGGCATTATCATGTGCCTGTAGCTAAAACGGGGACACTAAGGGAAAAATAGTAGATTACGAGGCAGGCGCTAAATCCAGCAGCCTGCCACATAACGACCACTAGCCTCCAGGATACACGAGGCAGCACTAATGCGCATCACGAGCGGAGGTGTATTGAGGGGCTGGGGGCAAGTCCTCCAGTAGCGTCCCCCCATGTTTTAGATTAAATAATGCACATTATCAGTGCTTTTTTTCTGGAAAAATAGGTGGAGGTACTCTCACACCCAGGGAAAAAACTGATCATTATGACTATTTTCGTGTCCTAATAAACAATAGTTGTAGCTCACTTATAGGAAGACACTATAAAAGGGAACCAGATTTTTTAACACTGTGTTCCTTTAAATGAACTACAGCTATTGTTGTAACCCTATGGGGGTTATCCACTAAGTGCCTCTGTTGCAAGAAAAATCTGTATTGCAGTGCAGTTAGCTGGTTTGTTTGTTTTTTTGCAACACTGGCACTGAGTGGATAATCCCCTAGCATTTACGAGCACCACAGCAATGAAACTCAGTTTTGCTGAGTATGTATGAGCTCCACAGCAATGAAACTCACAGTAATGTGCAGTGTGTATGACCTCCACAGCAATGAAACTCACAGTAATGCGCAGTGTGTATGAGCTCCACAGCAATGAAACTCACAGTAATGGGCAGTGTTTATGAGCTCCACAGCAATGAAACAGTAATGTGCAGTGTGCATGAGCTCCACAGCAATGAAACAGTAATGCACAGTGTGTATGAGCTCCACAGCAATAAAACTCACAGTAATGGGCACTGTGTATGAGCTCCACAGCAATGAAACAGTAATGCGCAGTGTGTATGAGCTCCACAGCAATAAAACTCCACTACCCACCAAGTACAGTTTAAATAATATAGGAATGTCTTGAGAGCGTTTTAAGGAAGGGAAACTAGCGGAAAGTCTGAACGTATGAGGGAGTGCATTCCAGAGGATGTGGGCTGCGTGAGAGAAATCCTGCAGTCTGGCGTGGGAAGAAGTGATGCGGGGAGAAGCTAGGCACAGGTCACTGTTTGACCTTAGGGAGCGGGCTGGAGATATTTGGTGATTAGTGAGGACAGGTAGTGGTGAGCAGAGTTAGTGAGAGCTTTGTAGGTCAGGATAAGGATTTTGAATTTATTTCTGCAGTGGATGGGGAGCCAGTGAAGGGACTCGCAGAGGGGAGCAGCAGAGACAGAGTGGTGGGTGAGGTAGATGAGTCTGGCAGAGGCATTCAGAATGGATTGTAGGGGGGCGAGGCAGGAGAGAGGGAGTCCAACTAGAAGATTATTACAATTGTCAAGTCGGGAGATTGCAAGAGCGTGGATGAGTTGATTTGTGGTGTCAGCGGTAAGAAATGGCTGAATTCTGGAAATATTACGCAATTGGTAGCGGTGGGAAGAGGAAAGAGACTGGATGTGGGGAATCAAGGAAAGCACAGAGTCAAGTGTAACTCCGAAGCAGTTAACCTGGCTTGATGGGGAGATAGTGATACCATCAACCATGATAGAGAAGTCAGGAGGCATTAGAGGGAGGATTTAGCAAAAGCGCAGGTCATTGACATGTTAATCTTTAGGTGTTGAGAGGCCACCCATGAGGAGATGCCAGATAAACAGTGACTGACTTTGGAAAGGACAGGAAGAGAGAGATCAGGGGTAGAGACTGAGAGGTAGATCCGAGTATCATCAGCATAGAGGTGGTAATAAAAGCCAAAGCTGTTAATGATTTTGCCCAGGGACGAGGTGGAGATAGCGAAGACCAGAGGACCAAGGACAGAGCTTTGAGGTACACCAACTGATAAAAGCATTGAAGAGGAGGAGTTACCAGCAAATGACACAGCGAAGGACCTGTTAGATAGATAGGAGTCAATCTAGGAGAGTGCAGTGTCACAGAGACCAAGAGTGCTGATAGTCTGTAGAAGGAAGGGATGGTAGACAGTGTCAAAAGCAGTCGAGAGGTCAAGCAGGCTGAGAATAGAATAGTGGCCATGGTTTTTAGCTGGTAGGAGGTTGTTCGCATCGCATTATGCCATCACTTACAAATTTTCTGGCACTGTGGGAAATGAGAAGGCGAATTAGTGCAGCGACATTATTTGCGTTATAAGTGAATAATGCCACTGCCTTAAACCGGAGGGGAAAACAACATTTTTCTATTGTTTTTCTTTTCACTTTTATTTACTTTTTTTTTTTACACATTATATGGTCATATTGGTATCATCGAAAAGGCAAAGACGCTATCCTTTCCAGTGACACTTCACTTGACCTTGTGAGGAGTACATTATGGTGATGCAGCAGTCCAAAGACCCCCTGCGCTCTTCGCAGCAGATTAACAGTGTTATTCAGAGAACGGTGAAAACTGGCAGGAGAAGAGAACAATCTAGACGAAATAGCCGATTTGAAAAGTGAGATAAATGGGAGAATTTTTCTGTTTTGGCTATTTTGACCTAGAAATAAAATATTTGTACTTTTATTTTTTATTAGTTTTACAGATAACTTTTTCAAGTTTGGTATCATTGTGCCTTGTAGGATACATGGGTCAAGAGATACAGGGGTCCAAAGCAGCTCTCCCCTCCAGGGCAGGGGAACCCCATCGCAATGACGTCCACAGCCGGGAGGCAGTCCCACAGTGAGGGCTAACATGCAAGATGTCAGCCCCCTGTGATTGAAGCCCCAGATTGTCTGAACTGGGGCAACACACTGGTCCTCCCCTGCTTGTGACGCCCCCCCAACAGGCACTCAGGGGTAAGTGACCCCTGCCCCCCCTCGCTACACCACTGGTCACGAGCATCTCCTCCTGGAAGAGACCTCCTACATTAAACGCATTTGGAGAAAAAACAGAAAAAGAAAAAATATATATATTTTTATTTTTCATTTTTTATTAATTTCACAGATTATCTGGTCATGTTCAAGAGATAAGGTGGTCCAAATGACCGCAGCATCTCTTTTATTGGGCAGGGGACTCCCTCTTTAAGACGTCATTATGCATGGGCAAGACACCCACGGCCTGGGGGGCAGTCGTACAGCAAGGGCTGACAAGTAAATTGCCAGCCTGCTGTGCTTCAAGCCCCAGATTGACACCTGATAGGCGCCAAACATGGGAAAAACATGGTTCTGCTCCTGCTTGTGGTGCCCCTCTCTGACAGGCATCTGGGGTCAATTGCCACCCCGCCTCCCCGTCGCTACGCCACTGGGTATTTGCAACAAGACTAAACATTAGCAATTTTATAAAGAACACATTGTGTGATTAAAAATGCAATCTTATGACATTACCCTTTACCTACTCTTTACTATTTAACTGAGTTTAAAGCATCTTAATTCCTTTGACCTGCTGATGGGTAAACAAGTGTCCTCCCAACATCTGCTAATTTTGAAGTTGCCTTAATTGACATTTGGCCACCATGGACTTACACCTTATGCAGTACTAATGGTGCTCTGTTTATGCTATAGTACATGTAGCATGGAGGGTTACTGGAAGAAACCCCAAGCTATGTTGTATTTAGTTGCTAGGAGTGTCTAAATTTGATTCCAACAGAATTATAAATTAATTGCAACACTGGGAATTAACAATCTCACGCATCGATACAGGGACATTCCAAATGTAAATTTAAGCCACTCATAACTTATTAAATCCAATGTCTGCATCATGCAAACTACTTTCAAAGGTCAAGTACTGTTTACCTAGGTTCGGCTAGTGCTAGGAGCGAAAGAATCTGAAGTTAAATACAAAATGTCAGCCAGGATTTAATTTACAGTGATGACATACCAATGATGGTTGTCCAAAGTAATTATCTTGTCTCATAGTGTTATTTATTCCAACTATGACTTTGTTCTTAAGTAGTAATTTACTCTGTTTTTTTTTGTTTTTTTTTACACTGTTGTGGAAAGAGCAATGGTTTTTGGCATTGCTGTGTACCATATGCTTGTAGAAAAGTAGTCTCATCCATTCTTAGGGTTGTCAATGATATTTTAAAGAATGATTATCGCTTTATTTTAATACCTCCGAGTCAACATGGACTTGACTTTAAAAGTCATAGCCATCATTTTCGAGCAGGGTCGTCTCTCCTACTGTTCTGTGTATCTAACTTGTTTGTATCTTGTTATTCTGTGTTACCCATTGTACAGCGCTACCGAACTTGTTAGCACTTTATAAAAACTTGTAACTGTAACCCTTGTGTGCTGAGCTAATTTTTACCGTTTTGTGCTCATCATGTCTAAATATGTCTTGAAGTCATGTTCTTTTTGTAAATACAGTTGTGTTCAAAATTATTCAACCCCTAATGCAGTAAAGGGTTTTAGGGAATTTAGTGTACATTTGTAATTGTATTCAGAATGAAATCCTACAAGGACTTTTTAACCACTTCAATGCGGAGGACGCGCTGAGCGCGTCCTCCGCATTACCGCTGGTATGCGGAGGACGCGCTGAGCGCGTCCTCCCATTGGGGTCAGCGTTCGGCCGGGTTCCGGCCGATCTCTGGCCCCCCCGGTGCGGGCTGACATCCTCGATGTCAGCCGCGCATCCGGAACCGCAGCCGCTGGTATTAGGCGTCATCGCGGCAGCGCGATGACACCTAATTCAGGCGCCCCCCCCGCATGTGCGGAGGAGGCGCCTGAAAGGGAGGGGGGGGGAGGTCCTCCCGATCGGCGGCTCTGCGGGGGTTAACCCAGGCATCATTTGGAAGGGCACAGCCTGCCCTTCCAAATGGTGCCTGGCATTAACCCCTGGGGAGCTGGATCGCGAATCGGCGCTGAAAAGCGCCGGTTCGCAATCCTTTCCCGGAGCTGGCCGACATCTTGGATGTCGGCCAAGCCTCCGGGAACTCCCCCTGAGGACTGGCGTCATCGTGCGTAGCACGATGACGCCAGTCCTGGACTTAACCCCTAACTGCCACCAACGGTGGAGATAGGGAGTTCCAATCAACTCCCTATCTCCCGATCCGTGGCAGCTAGGGGTTAAAGTTTGATATGGTTGGATCGGCCAGAGCATGGCCGTTCCAACGATACCAAACACTACTGTGAAAAAGTTTGTCAAAAAAAAAAAATGAAAAATAAAAATTAAAAAAAATTAAAAAAAAATTATAAAATAAATAAACACTTTTATTTTCTTTTTTTTGGTTTGTTAATGCAGCAATATTGTTCCCATTTCAATGATAATGAGTGCAGCATCATTGTTCAAACGATTTTTGTATGCGGTGCGTTTGTTAAAAATAGTGTAATTTTCCCCAAAAAAAAATGTAACGAGACCCCATCTCTAATTTTTTTAACAAGCGCACACCATACAAAATATAACCGCAATTGCTCGCATGTTAAAATGTGAAAAAAAACACTTTACACATTGTAAATTATTGAAAATACATATTTTATTGCATTTTTTGTTATAATATACAGACATGACATAACGTATACATATAATAATGACATATTATGAATCTACCGAGTCTGACGGAAAGAACGATATATAATATGTCTGGGTCATATACTAAAATAAGCCTTCAAAACACGTTTAAACATGATGAGCAAAACCGGTAAAAATGACCTCAGCACAGGGGCGGGAAAAGCCTCAGCAGCGAAAGGGTTAAAGAACCATATGCAACTAAAATGACATCAATTGGTTTTGTAATACAGTAGTAAATGTTTCTTTTGTGAATTCTTCATTGACACAATTATTCAACCCCTTAAAGACTACCACTCTGAAGAACAGAGGTTCATTCAAGTGTTTTCAATCAGGTATTGAAAACACCTGTGGATGTCACGGAGCAGCAATAAAGCATAATAAGCACCAATTAGGAAGCTTTAAAATGACTGTGATACTCAGCTCCTTCTAGACATTTACTGGTGTGGTTACAAACATGGTGAAGTCAAGAGAATGGTCCAGGAAGACAAGAGAAGAGGTGATTACTCTTCACAGGAAGGGCAATGGCTATAAGAAGATTGCAAAGATGTTAAACATACCAAGAGAGACCATAGGAAGCATCATTCGCAAATTCAAGGCAAAGGGCACTGTTGAAACGCTACCTGGTCGTGGCAGAAAGAAGATGCTGACTTCGACTGCTGTGCGCTACCTGAAGCGTAGAGTGGAGAAAAGTCCCCGTGTGACTGCTGAGGAACTGAGAAAAGATTTGTCAGATGTGGGTACTGAAGTTTCAGCTCAGACAATACGGCGCACACTGCGTAATGAAGGCCTCCATGCCAGAACTCCCAGGCGCACCCCCTTGCTGTCTCCAAAGAATAATAAGAGTCGACTGCAGTATGCCAAAAGTCATGTGGACAAACCACAGAAGTTTTGGGATAGTGTTATGTGGACTGATGAAACAAAATTAGAACTGTTTGGGCCCATGGATCAACGCTAAGTTTGGAGGAGGAAGAACAAGGCCTATGAAGAAAAGAACACCTTGCCTACTGTGAAGCATGGCGGGGGGTCAATCTTGCTTTGGGGCTGTTTTGCTTCTGCAGGTACAGGGAAGCTTCAGCTTGTGCAAGGTACCATGAATTCTCTTCAGTACCAGGAGATATTGGATGACAATGTGATGCAGTCCGTCACAAACCTGAGGCTTGGGAGACGTTGGATCTTTCAACAGGACAATGATCCCAAGCATACCTCCAAGTCCACTAGAGCATGGTTGCAGATTAAAGGCTGGAACATTTTGGAGTGGCCATCGCAGTCACCTGACTTAAATCCGATTGAGAACCTCTGGTGGGACTTAAAGAAAGCAGTTGCAGTGCGCAAGCCTAAGAATGTGACTGAACTGGAGGCTTTTGCCCATGACGAATGGGCGAAGATACCCGTAGATCGCTGCAAGACACTTGTGTCAAGCTATGCTTCACGTTTAAAAGCTGTTATAACTGTAAAAGGATGTTGTACTAAGTACTAAGATTGAATGTCACTTGGGGGTTGAATAAAACTGATAATGATGTGAGCACAGAAAAGACATTTGTGCTTATTTCATTATAAATGTTATGTTATATTTGTCTGACCTTGCGTTAATTGTAAGCAAGAGGACTGAATGATGAAAATCAATGTCAAACTGGCCAAAACACTCAATTTCAGTGGGGGTTGAATAATTTTGAACACAACTGTATGTTAATTTACATGAAAGTAAAATATTTCCAACCATAGTCCATAAAAACGCAAAATTTTCTTTAGTCATGCAGGACTGGAAAGCAAAAATCAATCGAACACATAGGTAAGTATCAACATATTAAGATGGAGTAAAAAAATACTGGAGTAAAAAAAGGAGTAAAAAATAAAGAAAAAGAAAAGAGGGTCGTGGGGGGGAGATAGCGAGGACCTGACATGGGTGTCTACAGGGAGCATTAATAGCTAAGGTGGGCATGAAATCATGAGGTGGTGGAAATCAAATGCCACCTAGACCAGATCAGCAGGTAGCGGGGCAGTCTATTGGTCAGGGAGTAGTTCCACTGAGCAAAGTTCATTAACTTTATTGTACCAAATCATGAGGGATGGGTGAGTGGATTGCTTCCATAGTAGGGGGATTAAGTCCCTAGCCGTGTTCAGTATACGGATGGCTACGGACCGTCTATAGACAGCAGCGGGAAAATGTGTGTGTTGTAAAAGCATCCCTCCAGGGTCAAAGGGTGGTAGGGGATCCAGAAATTCCCACAAGATCCTATGAATCTGTCCCCAAAAAGGTTTGAGAGTCGGGCATTTCCAAATATGCAACATCATCCCTTGGCCCTCCAGACACTTCCAACAGGTGTCAGGAGTGTCAGGATAAATGCTGTAGAGGAGAGTAGGAGTGCGATACCACAAGCTCAACAATTTGTACGCAGTGTCTTCCGGGGTCTTGCTGGCCACCTGTCACGTCATGTGGCAGGGATTCAACCCAGTGCCCGGCCTCCCCATCCACACTGCTCCCTAGCTGGGCAGCCAAGTGAAGTACAAGCTTGCGGCAGTCACATGGGTGGTCAGGGGGGATGGGGTGAGACGGGGCAGGGCGCATCATGATGACGGACAGACTTATTGCCTTGACATGAGTTTTGCTTCCATCAGCGCTATTGGCAATTTACCTTTACATGCATGACTGGCTACTGAAAATGAACCCTCTATTTCTGAGAACCCAGCTTTGTGTATGACCCCAGGTATTTATGAGAACCCTCCTTTGTGTATGACCATGGCTATTTCTGAGAACCCCGCTTTGTGTATGACCACGGCTATTTCAGAGAACCCTGCTTTGTGTATGACCCCCGCTATTCCTGAGAACCCTGCTTTGTGTATGACCCCCACTATTCCTGACAACCCTGCTCTAAGTTTAACCCTTTGTATAAGGCTGACCAGCTCTCCTGACCATAAGACCTATGCTTTTGGGGCTAAGGGTGTTCTCCTATTCTGGGGCCTGTTAACCCTTGCTGGGTGCTACAAGATCAATTCCCTGAAGGTAGTTTGCTTTACAGACCATCCGAGGATCGGAGGGGTAGATAGTATACTGTGTACAGGGACCTAAATTGTAAACCCAAGGAGGATCCGTGACACCACTGCGCAAAGATGGGTGAACTCAAAGATCTTACTCCAATGGACATCCGACAGGGGTTCACCCAAGAACTCCTCCCACTTCCCAATGAAAGGTGGAATATCGCCTTCCCAAGAAGACAGGAGCATGTTATAGACACAGGAGACCCCATGTGGTAGGGTGTCAGGATGCATACACAATTCCTCGAACTTAGCCTGGGTTCGAGTCAGAAAGCTCTTTTGGGGGAATTGAGCCTATATACGAGCTGACCTGAGTATATCTAAACCATTGCATATATGTCCCCGATGCCCCCTCCAGCAGAGAGCTAAGAGATCGCATGCCAGTAGGTTGCATCACGTGGGTCACCACAGGTATCGGAGCGGGCAGGAGACAGTGAAGAGCATTCGGGTCTAACCCCGGCTGGAACTGTTCATTATGGATCAACGGCGTCAGGGGTGATGGCGAGGAGGACAAGAAGTACTGCATTGCGGTGCAGTGCCACAAGTGGATCATCACGTAGGTGAACGGGGAGAGTTTACACAATCGAAGTCCTTGAGATCACGGGAGCCAAGTAAGCACTCCAAGGGGGAACCCCTACCACCGTCCGGTCAATTGAAGTCATGTTCTATTAGAGAAAGAAATAGACTCGGCAGATTCCAAATATATCATTATGTGCATATGTTATGTCCCATCAGATTGGAAATCTACAGTGTTTCGTTATAGCAATCAGATTTCAATCAATCACTTACAGCATGTAAAATATATAATTTTACCTTTGTGGTTATATGCTATTGGGTACTATTGTTAAAACAATTTAGAAATGGGAACCTGCTATTGCATTTTTCTTGAGAAAATACAGAATTTTAACTAAAACTGAAAACCCCAAAATTTTTCGCTTGTATATTGGCGCATTGTGTTTTCTGAATAGTATGACTATGGGTGTTATTCAGAGAGCACCGAAACGCCGTCATTTTGGTGCGCTCTCTTTCCCCGCACTTTCTGGGAATCGAATTTCCCCACACTACGGTGAATTCTGCATTCACCGCAAGGTCCCCGAAGTGCAGGGAATCAGCCACCAAATGCCGCCGGCAGATATCCACCGCAAACACGCCAGACAGCCGCCAAACGCAGCCGACGAGAACAGCACCGAGCAGATGCAAAAAGAAAAAAAATACAAATGATAAAGTGTCAAAATTGACGCCGTTTGCAAAAAAAATACTGAACGAAAATATCTGGAATTAACATATAAGGTCCTATGAACGATAACAAAAAGGTATGTTACAGAAAAAAGAAAAACGGAGACAAAATTTGCTGACAAAATCCCCAAAAAAATAAAATAAAAAAATTAATAAGAGAGACTTTTTACTGCAGATTAAAATAATAAATTAAATAAAAACGGGAATATTTTTAACATTGAAGCCTATGGGATTCGCCTGAAGAAAACACCGAACAGCAGGGCACTTCGGCAACTTTTCACTGCTGTTCGGTGTTTTCTGAGTAGATTAACCATTGCTTCTCTATGGGGAATTTCTCTGCCTTTGGAGAGGCACCGTACTTGCTGGCAGTTTGCCAAAATTTGGGCGAACTGCCTGCTCTCTGAATAGCCGAATGGCCCTGAAATGTCACTGCACGGGGAAATTTCCTGTTCGGTGCCATTTCAGGGCCAGTTCGGCTGTCTCTGAATGACCCCTTATGTATAAAACACAGACCTTGCTCGTATTGGGGGAAATGAGAAGGTGATTAACAGATGTTGTATTATTAATTTTATATGTGACAAATGGATAATGCCATTGCTTTGGAACAAAATAAATTAAAAAAAAAATTGTGGACTTTTTTTCATGATATTTAAAAAGTGAGTTATAAAAAGTGGAAAAACAGGGATCTAAAGTACCCCTTCTCTCCTCGCAGCAGTGAAGTGACTTGTGTTTTAGATGGACCAATGGGTGAGTTGGCTGCCTGACCCATAGACTCCGGTTCTATGGTAATTGCCACAAAGTGAGGACTAAGTGAGGTAAAGATACTGTGGGTTGGCAGTTTACATCATAAAAGACAAAATAAAATGCACCCAGTAACATATAGAGTAAAATATGTTCGTAACTAAACATACAAGAGAAAAACAAAGCACATGCAAGATATCAGCAAAATAAACACAATAAGGACATTTAATTTTTTGGTGGTTGTGTCTCTATATTGTTACCTGATCTGCCGGATTTTTAAGAAAAATCTGTAAGGAAGTCCCTTTTAATCCACGTCACCCTAGGGATTAATTTCAAAGTTTGTTCTTCCACTGCAAAATGTAAGGAAGAGGTTTCGGAAATCCTTAGCTGTAAATTGCATGTAATTCTTAGGTTATTACACCTTGAATGATCTTCTGCATCAGAAATCTTTGACAATTCATTGTACCCCCATTTCTAAGACTTTAAATTTACCACCTTGTGCACCAGGCATAACTCCCGTTCTTTCTTGATGATGATGTTGATGATCCCTCTGTCCTTCTCTTACTCCTGCCTTTGGCAAGTATCTTGTTGGCTTCCCAGTATTTTTTCTCTAATAAACTATATCAGTAGACCTGTAGAATACATCTTATCGTATAATGTGACTATGGGTGATAATGCTTCCCAGAAGTCCAATGTCTTAAAATACTGCTTGGAACCAGATTATCTTAAAAAATGTTTATTACCAGTGACTGCTCTTGGGTGGCTTGGGAAGCACTTTTACGTCTGTGATAATAAGCCTAGAGACCAAGGTCAAAGGTCTGCAGTGGTTACAGGTGGTCTCCAGACTGTGCCAATGGAGGACCTTCTAACGTGACAGTTTTTTTTATATATTCATGTATACAAACACATTCACAATGGAAACATTTTAGCTACACCTTTTCATTTACTTAAAACAAATGATACACCCAGTTCTATGAAAGGATTTAGATTTATATGAAAAAGCATGGGAAAACATGTGAGCATGGCCATTTGGTGACACAAGATGTGGTTCTTCAAGCATTTCTCAAAAGATGACATCCTGTGATTTTCCACACACACCAGGAGTGTATTTACTGGAAACTGTGGAGATGAAGCGGTCAAAGAGGCATTACTGAATTGATATACTATCGTACATATTCAAGAATACAAAGAGTGTGTCTATGATAGATATCACAGGAAACTACCTGGAGATACTTTAGGCACCTTTTTACAATTCACACAGTTGGCATGCATTAGTACATTAACGTTCCTACATATTTTGCCTACAAATATGCCTATTTGTATTCATAAAGAAAACATAATCCATTATTTGTCGCATGCTTCTGACTGCATTGATTGCATTGGGAAAAAAAAAAAGGGGGAATATCTGCAATACAAGTAGATAAAGCACACATAGGTGTAAAGGGGTTTTACCCTGAGTGTTATAGCACTGCTAATTTTGCACTCACATGCCTGATTAAAATCACCGTTTGTAACTATTCAACAAAAGGATCCAATTTCTTTCCTTAAGTTATTTTCTCATTTTTCATAACCAGATAGTCATGTTGAAAGAGGGAAAGAAAGTAAGCAATAGTGAAGGACCACAAAAAATGGTTTAAATTTAAAAACAATCTTTATTTATTGCACGTACTCTTAACAAGTTAAAAAAATCACATATAAAAGTCACCCAGTCCCAGGGATACATCTCGGGTCCAAGCCCTAAGTTCCGCGGTTTCTGGGGTCTGCCACTCAACGCGTTTCGTCCTCTCGACTTCCTCAGGAGACTGAGGATTAAAGTCGAGAGGACGAAACGCGTTGAGTGGCAGACCCCAGAAACTGCGGAACTTAGGGCTTGGACCCGAGATGTATCCCTGGGACTGGGTGACTTTTATATGTGATTTTTTAACTTGTTAAGAGTACGTGCAAGAAATAAAGATTGTTTTTAAATTTAAACCATTTTTTGTGGTCCTTCACTATTGCATACTTTCTTTCCCTCTTTCAACATGACTATCTGGTTATGAAAAATGAGAAAATAACTTAAGGAAAGAAATTGGATTCTTTGTTGAATACTTACATGCCTGATTGAAATCACCATTTGTGAGTGCAAAATTAGCAGTGCTATAACGCTCAGGTGTAAAGGGGTTTTACCCTATGTGTGCTTTATCTACTTGCATTGATTGCATACCAGAATTCCAGTATGGGAAATTCACACATAGTGCTTGTGGCGATACCTTCATTATTAGCGATGGCGTATGAAAGAAGTATGCCAGTGACAGACTCAGACAAGCCGTGATAAAACAGTTGATAACTGCTCACAGGCTACTGCTGGTCTTCGAGTGATCACTTGATAAGTTTTAGCAGCCTACACACTATCAAAGTGTAATCTCAAAGTTTTTAGTAAAGCCTTCGAATGGGAGCAAGAGCAGAAGCATCTTTCAGTCATGGACAGTGTTCCTCTGTCAGGTTGCCTCGCCAGAAGGCGCCAGGTTGGGCCTACTCGCCCGGCAGCCATCCCAATGTGACTCTCAGGACCTCCCACAGGGCCAGGCAGCTGCTTCGCTGTACAACACCAGTGAGGCCTACTATCCTGGCTGCCATCCCAATGTGATGCTCATGTACTCCCGTGGAAAAGGCACCAGGTTGGGCCTGCTCACTCAGTGGCCATCCTAGCATGGCTCCTGGCACCTCCCCAGCTGCCTCTCACCAGTGTCTGGGTCTCCTGACTGACCCCCGTCTTTGGGGAAAGACGGCTCCTCCAGTGTCTGGTCTGGCTTCTCTTTGGTCTCTCAGTGGAGCCATGATTCAAAATGGTGGTGCGCGTGTAGCCTACCACCTTCAATATGGCAACAGGCACTCAGTGCTTGTCGATGATGTCACTGATGCTAATGAGGTAGGAGGGGCCTGTATATATACCAGGGTGTCCCTTCAGTCACTGCTCCAGTATTGCAGCAGTAACGTCTCCTAGAGTTTTTATCTCCCTATCTACTCCGAGTTCCTATTCGCTTTGGATCATCTTCCCCAGTGTACTAACCCCTATTTGCTTACTCTGACCTTGCCTGCCAGCCACCTTCCCTGACCTCGGAACTGTTTAGTTGCTTACATCTTCCAGCCTCCTTCCCCAAACTAGGGTCTTCTTTTTCTACCATGCCTATTTCCTTCTTCACCTAGTGCACCTGATCCCCGCAGTGTTCCTCCTTACCCGTTACGCCACCTTACAGCCTACCGCGATATTCCCAGACATCCTTTAAAAACACAGTTGAGCAATGTGGGAGGTTTGCTTACAAGTATTCAACATCCACTGTATAATGATGTATGAACCCTGTTCCCCATTTAACCTTCTGCAAGTATCTGTCATCTTCCCTATGTGGACCAACTTCAGGAGGATGGTATACCATCACAATGTTTGCAATTTATAGGACTATTCTTGATGAGTCACACAGGTTGAGAATTTGGTTACTAGTCTCCAAAGTTCTCCCAGTCATTGCCTTCCAGAGGTTTTCTCCTGATCGTACATCGCCAGTTACCATATTCACATCTTCTTTCTACCTGTAATGGAATAAATAAAGGAAATCAGGCAGTGAGCAAAGTGTTTTAACTTCTAGACATGCATTTCCATTTATTTTTTTTAAAGTGACAGTTAAACACTTTTATACCAATAGACAAACTAAAACAAATCAAGAAAAGTTCTAAGAATGTGTAAAAAACAGTTCATTTTCTTGCTTTTAACGGTCATTTCATTTTCTCTGGCCACGCCCCTCAGCTAGGGGTGTTTCTTCAGCTCCCTCTTCCTATATATATTTCCTGCCTCCTCCTCGCTCGCTATCCTTCCCATCAAAGCTTCACATGAACTAGCACAAGCTGTGCACGTGAAACCCTGTGCAAGCTCAGGACCTCAGACTGGGGAAATTGAGGAACTGAACATTAGCCATCTCTGCAACTGAGAGCAAGACACACTCACGCTCGCTCACACACTTACCCTCCGACTTGCTCACTCGCTCACTCACCTACTGGCTCACACACACTCATTCACTTGCACTCTTTCATGGTTTACATATTTACTGCGCATTCAAACTCTCTCACAATCTTGTTCGGTCTGCCTCTTGTGTGTGAGCTCTCTCGCTGATTCCTTGTGCGTGCTCTCTCACTGCACTCTTTCTTGCACTCAGCTTTATTTTGCTGTCTCACTGTTATGTTTTTTTTGTCCCTGTCTCTGCTATCGCTTTTTCTCCCTGCGTGTATGGATCTCTTTCCTTCCCTGTCTCTGCAGTAGCTGGGAGTGAAAGGGTTATAGATTGGAATGGCACTCAGACCCAACCTTCCCTCCGCTCACAGCGCAGGATGGATGTGGAGCAACTCCGTTGCACATGCTCAGTGCATTTTCAATGTATTCCACAGAATACACACCGATTGGTTAGCTCAGTGTGCCTTCTGAGGTGAGCATGGAAAACGCCAAGAAAGAAAAGCAGGTAAATATGAAACAATTATCATTTTCTTTGCTTTTTATGCCTGCTGAATGAGACTACTGGCTCATTCAAAAGGCATTGCACTTTTTTTTAAAGGTACACTAGCAAAGCATGCATGTCCCTTTAATGAGAGAACATCGAAATAGATTCATAACCTTGGAAAAAGTTGCATGTATCAAAAAAATATACTATTCCCAACTGATTAAGTCAAATGTAACCAGCTCATCACCATCCCATGAAATTTAGAACCTAGTGAATCCAATCTACTGTAAATGTTTGAGGGAACGTGTATTACCATCAGTTTGGGAAGTCCTTCTATTCTTCATGATAGGAGTCACTGGAGAGCATAAGGTAGGCACTGTATATTGCAATGACCACCTGCCCCATATTTGGAGAAAACTGCAAATAGTGAAACATGGTGACCTGATCAGAAAAACTTTGAACTTTCAGGGCACACATGTAGTTCTAAGCTATCTGCAGGTAGAATATTTCTCTCCAAGTCATACCCCATTGTCAATTTTTAATTCACTGTTGTAGACTCTCATTATCAGTTACCAAGCCCCATTTTGTCTGATGTTTATTGATACATTGCATCATCAAGCAAAAGAAAATCGAGAGTGTTAACATGTTACGCAAATCCAAGATGTCCGTATCCACACCGATAACCAGCTGTATTTCCTAAGAGTACCCAGAATGCAATCTTGCAGAATCATTTTAAAATTGATGTAAATACATTTTCAGGTGATCTACCCACTTAAACAATGACCTCTCACGAGTATAGATTTACTGTATTAACTAAATCTTTTTAATGTGAAGTCAGAATTACTCAGTGCCTTCAAAATATTTATCTACACGAAGAGTTTGCCAGCAATTTCCATAGTAAGGATGGAGGCAATTTGAATAGCAGTTTAAGTAAAGACTTTTTAAAGCGCTCTTTTCACTTAGCAAAAAGTGAGAACAAGATCTATAATTTTCTAGTTTAAAAAAAACAAAGTACCTGTGTGGGTAAAGCAATGAATGGGTTATCTATTGTGTAAGCAATTAACATCTTTCGGACATGAGCCTGGTTGCTGGTTGGTGTCTTGACCTCCGGTTTCTAGCAAGAAAAACATTACAGCTGCTAACAAATCACTTTTTCTTTCTTTTCCTGCTTTAGTGCCTGGCATGCGCTCCTGAAGTCAAGCCAAGGCCAACTAATTCTTCCCAGAAGCCTTTGCTGGAAGGTGCCCAATAACTCCCAAGCAATGGTTCCCATCATCGTCTTGTCAACAAGAACACCACTCGGACCACTGAACTCTACATAGTCCAATCAACAAGATTACAGCGATGGCACCCCAAGGGAGGCATCAGATTTAATATTTTACTTCTCTGTTGACTTAATGTTTCTGTGAAAGTGTGAAGCAACAGAAGTGTAATGAGATGGTGTGCAGAGAAAAGTCAAAGGCTCAATAACATGATATTTATCAGTAACAGGGTCAGAGGAACATTTACTTAATCAAGCTGATCTATCTATAAGCAAGTCACATTGTTCCACAGTTCACTGGGTCCTTGGTTGGTCAAATTTAAAAAAAAAGAAAAATCAAAGGATGTTTGAGTACTTTAGCATCTTCATATTTGTAACATATGGGAGGAGGTTGTTTTTATAGATGTGGGAGGTCAGCAGGGAAAAAGGAAAAGGCTTAGATTTCAGGTGGGTTACCCCTTGTGGGCACAGCATGTGCAAGTCTAAATTCCTTTAAAGTGTCAGCGACCCATAAAGATTCCTCACTGCTTTCTATTATAACTTGGCTGTTAAAAAACAGGAACCACATCCTTCTGCTCTCTCCTTAACACAACAGCAGTCATCTGCTATTATCTCATGAAGCAAATTCTTTAATACAGAAAATCCATACGTCAGTGTCACATATAGCAGCTTTAATCTTTGAATATACTAAATCGGCATTGGGGGTTTTGTTTCCTCTATAATGAATTCCCTGCAGTGTTTTGAGTTTTTGTTAAACCTTTTGAAAGATCATCAGCAAAACAATTTTAAGGCCAATAGGAAAACTATGGTAAGGATTGTTGTAAACCGCTCTTATTAAAAAATATAAAAACTGTTGGGATTGTATAAAATTACAATAATCAACTCAAGTGTCACATTTTTAATTTAGTATACCAATAAACCCTCAACATAGTGTGTACTGTTAATCATTGTCCTAGTAGTACTACAATTTGCCTAGAAGCTCTACCCTTCGTGGGGTTCTCTTCTAAATTGAGTAGTAGAAAAGTAGTAGTGTGAGGGATGACAATGACAGCACTGTCTCACGCAATAGTGCAGAATTGTTATTTGAATAATGTTGCAGAAATGTTACTGTAACAGACATGTCAGAAGTATTGTAGTTTTGGGAGTCTTATAGTTTATATGAGATGCGCAAAAGTTGATCGTAATTTTGAAATATTTTGAGACCATTAACTTTTGAGGAAAGCATTGCGGTATCATACAACAATTCCCCATTCCTACTTTGTGAGAATGGATGAGTAAACAATAGACTTCTACACATCATAAAATAAGTGTCATACAACTAAACTCATTTAAGAATGTCAGACTAAGATTCAGCCAAATGTTGTGTGTGCCACGTTTCAGTTCTTCTGACTTTTGGCCATTACATTTGTTTGGGATGAAACAAATCACAGTATGAAGTCCGCTGGTGCTGTGAAGGTGGTGTATATAGTGTATGGTGTATAGTGGTGGTTGGCCAGCGAATACTAGTCACAACTGTAAATGCCAGACTAGTGCATTGAACGATTCGTCTACAATAGCATGGGGTGACAGATGAAAAGGGCAATAATTACAGCGGAGGCCTGCTAGCAAGGACTTCAGAAAAACACCGTGAGGTGTAGTAACAGGTGTTTTTAACAACTGCTTGAAAGGAATAGTCTAAAATATGAATACAAGTATTTGCAGGTAGTTTGAAAGGATTTAGCAAAAAGTGCTTTGTTTGTCAAAGTGTTCAACCAGTCCATTAAAAAAAAAAAATAAGACAGCTTACATTGTGACATAGACCAGGAGTAGAGTTAAGGTTGGCTCCTAAATTGTAAAAAGGAGAGAAATTGTGTGGGCTGGAAGAGGAGGGTTGTGTATGCAGAATTGAGAACTGTGAAGAAAAAAGCATGTCCTTAGAGAGTAAAATGGCATAAACAGTATTCCAGAACCTTGGAATAACTGGTATATCAATAGATTGATGATATTAAAACCAGACATAAGAGGCTTTTTACAGTAGCTATATGTGAATTATCCAAAATGGTGCATACAATTTTCTGGTATATAGCAAAATTGTGCATCAGTGACCAAAACACACATAATCATGCTAAAAGTCCAGTAAAAGAAAAGTGAAGTCCAGAGATAAAAAAAAATACTTCTATAATGTGACGTTTCCAGCCCTTTCCCCTGTAGAGTTGATCTGATCTGGCTCTTAGTTCTTGCCCTGCCATTCCTGCATTCCAGTACAGGAGTTTCCAATTACATTCAGATCTCTTCAGGATCACCTGTCTGTCATAGCACTTAACTAACTCCCTATTTAAGGGCGCTGCTCCCATGGAGCTACGGTCTTTGAGTCACTACTCGTGTGTGCTTCTCTATTATCCTGCTGCTAGCAAGCTCCTCTGATTTGTATGAATATTTTATGCTTTTATTTATGGTTCCTTGGTTTGCCTTGCTTGATTTTCTCCATTTCCCTTGTCTTCTTTTTGCTTCAGTTTTCCTTTGCCTTGTCCTCTGGTTTATATTGTATTTGGTTCCCTATGTTTATTTCTACACCATGCTTTTTCCCTTCCTGCTCCTGTGTGGATTTCAGTATGCCAACCTCAGCTACTTCGTACTATGCTCTGTGCCTCAACACTTACAGGGTTATCCAAAGAGATTCGAAACGTCACTGCACGTTCGGTGACTTTTCGTTCTCTTCAATTCGGTTCCTTTTGCCGATTGCATTTCGGTGACCCTGCGGTGTATTCAGCAAACACCACAGGGTCCCCGAATTGCAGGGAAAAGCTGCCGAAAACTAACCGAAGGCACGCTGAAAACAAGCAAAAACATCTGGATTAACCTTCGAAGAAGCCGAACATGAGCCGAACATGAGCCGAACATGAGCCGAACATGAGCCGAACATGAGCCGAATCACACAGAGCCGAAGCAGCTGTGACGTAGAGGAGGCAGTGAATAAATTAGAAAAACCATTTGTATGAATCTGGGAAAATGAAACGCTGTTTGCAAAGAAACTACTAAGCGAAAATGTCTGAAATTTGCATATGAGGTCCAGGGAATGATAATAAAGAGGGCTGTTACAAAAAAAATAAGTAAACTGAAAAAAAAAAAAAAAAAATCTGACTTTTAATTTTTTTTAAAAAATTTCTGAAAAATGCTTAAAGTATCCTAAAAAATCTATAAATAAAGAGACTTTTTGCTGCAGAATTTTATAATGAACGGTTTATTAGATATTGAATTAAAACGGGAATATTTTTAACATTGAAGTCTATGGGATTCTCCTGAATAAATCTGCCGAATTAAACCACCGAATGGCAGGGCATTAAGGGAACCTTTCACTGCTGGTTTGTGTTCTCTGAATAGCCGAAGCAGTGCTTTTTCATGGGGTTTTCACTGCCCTCGAACAGGGACCGAACAGGCACCGTATGTGCAGGCAATTCGACAGGATTTGGTGTATTGCCTGCTCTCTGGATAGCCGAATGGCCAGGAAAGGTAACCGAACGCTGATTTTCAGCGTTCGGTTACCTTTCTCAAGCAATTCGAATCTCTTTGGATAACCCTGTTAGGGCTATTCTTTAGACTATCATTGTGCTTTAACCCCTGCTGTGCCGATTTCTTGATGTACAGTCCCTTTTTTATTTTGCATATTAGAAATTCCATGTGTATTTTACATTACATGTCTGGCATATCTTGAGGTGTTACGAGAACCAAGGTCAAAGATTTTCCCTTGGTCGTCTTACTAGTTTTCCTCAGTTAGTCCCTGGATTCTTCCTTCAGCAAGCAGCGCTGAATCAATGTCAAGCAGACGACACTGATCAAATTGAGTTAAGCAGACTCCCCAGCCATTTCAGCATGCTCCTTTTATTTGGTACAGAATCAGATAACAACAGTTAACAACCCAGCCCACCCAGACATCCTTGCACCGCAGTCCAACTTGGTCCCCATCAGGGACACCTCAACAAGTCACTGCAGTCATACAGAGCAGTGGTCCTAGTTTTATGGGGATTTCAGAGGAGCAGTCGCGTTCATGGCAACACAGAACATAAAATAACCTTACTGGGCTGAATTTGCTGGTGCCCAGCCGGTTACCTCCATCAGCGGCCATTTTAGAAAATGGTCCATTTCTGGGGTGACAGAGGGAGCAGCGGCAATCCGGGGGTACCATTTGATATCTTAAGCCCCTATGGTGTCACAGTTCAAAAAGCGCCCAGATCCGCGGGTGGGGGCCAGAGCGGCAGCATGTGGAAGTTACCCCGGGAACTGCTGTATGGCCACTGCTGCGTGAGTTACAGAATAACTATGTGTAAAAGCAAAATACAGAACAAGATTCCAATGACCACTCCCATCTCGTCAAGCATGAATAGAAAAACAAAGCATACAAAGTCACAGCAACCATAGGGTAATATCCCCCTATGCAACTAGGTACCCATCCCAGAAATCGTAAGAGGCCGGAAGGAGGACAATTAGACGGCAACAATGGAGCACTGGACAATGAACGTCTTAAGTACCAACATGTGTTTTCAAACGTTCTGTGGATTTTGGTAACAACCTCCTCCAGTAGTTGTAGACTAGATTCCTCCCCCATATGTCAAACCACAGCTTGCCCTTAGATGCTCTATTGAGAGTATCCTCTGCCCAGTCATGTTGAAAGACGGCACATAAACCGGAATAAAGCATATGGAACAATGGTGTGGATGAGGATATCCATTGGCCAAGGATGGATTTGACGTTATGGCAAGAACTCCCAAGCAAAAGCCTCTGGTCTAGGTGTGGGGCGATGGCACGCTTTAATATCCTCACAAAAAGTGACCCAGTCCAGAGTATCATGTACTTTCAATTTGAAAAATTTGGGAACCAAACCTCCTCACTTCATCCCAGAATAGGGCAATAAATAGACAAGACCACAAGCAATGAAAGTGGTCCGCTGAGCGGCTTAGACCTTTTAGACCAGTGCTTCCCAAACCTGTCCTCGGGACCCTCAACCAGGCCAGGTTTTAAGGATCACCTTGAGGAAATGCGACTGAATCCTGCAATCACTGAGTAGCAAATCATATCACCTGTGCTGTGCTTCAGATATCCTGCAAACCTGGCGAGGCGGAGGGTCCTGAGGACAGGTTTGGGAAAAATGTTTTAGACAGTGCCCAGGACAGCGCGAGGAAAGAACGGTCAATCGAGCTGGGGCCAGATAGTTTTTAAACGACTGCATGGAGCCTGAGGGATTCTGCCGCTGCAAATTAATAGAAATTGCAATCAAGGTAAAGGGAGATTACTTGGGGAGATGTACACACCAGCAGGCAAATCCAGAAGTCGCTGAAGACCAATCAAACTGCAGACAAATGAGCGATCGCAGGAAGCAGTGGATGTACAGATGCTCAGGATTTTGTCCAAGGTGTTAAAATCTAAAGACTGCCGTAGTTGGGATGTAGCAAGTGCATTCAGCTGCTTGTAATGGACTGGATGAAGGTAGGTTTGGCAAACCTTGAACATAGCGCGGTGTAAGAGCTCAATTTCCTAGTGGCTAAATTAAGAAAGTGCCATAGTTGAGGGAGTCCCTTCCTCGTCAGAATGTTAAATAATCGGGGCTGCCAATCAGTCCTGAAATGTCTGGTCATGTAGCAGGGTTTGAAATATGGAGGCACACCACGATAAACCTAACATTTTAGGAGTCGTCTTGTGCCAGGCCACATGGCCCATGGCAAGAAGGGGATTGGATTTTTCAGGGATGGTACTTGAGACATGGGGGAGGTGTAGGAGGGTCAACAAAGAAATCAGATATGCCATAGCCTGGTCTAAGGCACAATCAGTAACTGCTGAGGTGAAGTTAAACCAATCGGCCACAACTCGGTAAAGAGCTTCAATATTAGAAGATGTGATTTCAGGCAAATTTATACATCCATGGTTTAAAGGAAGGTGATGTTTGTGTAGCACAAATCACAGCCTCCCTCCACTCCAAATAAACTGATAGAGACCTTATTTTTGACGAGGATGGGCTGCATCTGGGTTGGATATAAAAGTCACGAAAAAAACTACCATTTTCAACAGGTTACACCTGCCCATGTAAGACATGGGCAATTTACCCCAGGAGGCAAGCAAATCCTTGAGCTGCATTACAAGTAGATTTCACAAGAGCCTACCACTATGCCCTTAAATTCCTAACATTTTAATAAGACCCATATCAATGGTTGTGAGATTAAAAAGGAGACGAGACAAAGGACGTCATTGCCGGGTACCCCGCGCCAGGTGAGAGGATCATTAGTTAATACCATTAGTTGCAATAAATAGGGGGGATTTGTAAAAGGTCCATGAATAAATTCAGCAGAGCCGTACCAAAGAAATTATATTTCAGAAATTTTAATAAGTAGGGCAAGTAAATTCTAACAAACGCTTTTCTGCATCACAACTCAGAATTAAATTAGAAGAGCCCGGGAATGTGTTAGATGCCCAGATAGCCCTGAAAGCTAAACAAACATTTCGGTTGAGTAGCGACCGGTCATGAATAGGGATGAGCGGTTCGGTTCGATAGGTTCGGGCGATGTTCGAATCGAACTCCAAACATTTCTGCGTGTTCGGTTCGAGTTCGCCCACAATGCACTTTTCCACTGGCCTGAAGCCTGACCACAGGTCAGGCGCAAGACAGGTGCAAAACTATGCCAATCACGGCTCAGAGTCCTGATTGGGAAAATTTTGCCCAATCATGGGCTGACAGAGCTAAGTCCCGCAGCACACTATATAAGGCTTCACACAGCCTTCAGCATGTGTTTTTGAGAGGAGATCGTTCTGTTAGTATGACTTCTCAGTGCCAGCAGCTATTGGGAGGTCTCACTTCTACAAGATATCTGGGAATTGTTGTAATCTTTGTGTTCTCACTGCCAGCAGCTATTGTGGGGGTTTCACTCCTAGAAGATATCTGGGAATTGTAATCCGTGTCTTGTCACGGCCACCCATCAGGGGGTGTCACAGATTTGTAGCAGATATCTGCGAATTTTAATCTGTGTCTTGTCACTGGCTGCCAGCTATCAGGGTGTCTCACTGAGTTATACCAGAGTTCTGGAAATCTTTAATCTAGATAACACAGTTGAATCAGAGTTCTGCATATCTCCAATTTTTATAACAGAGTTGAATCAGAGTTCTGTATATCTTTAATCTATATATCACTCACCATGTCAGAAAGACCAAAAAGGACATGCAGACGCTCCCAGACACAGATAAGAGGGCAAGCAGCCTGTCACGGTCCACTCCGTGTACCTGTCTAGCAAACCTGGATCTAAGAACTTTGCCCTGGATTTCTTCATTCTTGGATTCCAGTCCAGGTTTTGCCCAGGCTAAGCACCATGTCCATGGAGATCCAGCCTGGGTTTTCCTGTCTAGCCCTGGACTTCCAGCTGAGGCCTATCCATGTTTAAGCCTCCTTAAAAGGCAGAGAGACCCAGCCAACAGTGGGTCTGCATTATTGTTATCCTTGACTGAGGTCTCTTGGTGGTGTGCTAACCTGCTCTTCCAGAACCAGCTTATCCTACGTATCCAGGACCCATCTGTCTACCCGTGGATTACAGTTGTTGATCACCCTCTGACCTCTTTGATTCAGGTACCACTGTCCAGACTTCCTCTTGGTGGGCCCTGTCTGCAGTCTAGGACTGCACTACCCACAATCCACGGACTCTCCCTGGACTTTATTGCTATTTCCTTTGTTCTTTTGCTTGCAGTTAAGGACCATTTATGTTTTATTAAAGAATCTGCATTACGTGAATCCTGTCTGGCCTCCCCTCTGTGTCGCCGCCTGCTGGGCTCACCTGACCCGCACACGCCTCGTGACACAGCCTCTGTGTCGGGAGGCTGTGCCTCTGGTCGTGGTGCATCCTCTGCAGGGGCACGCTTGTCCTTTCTAACTGGTGCTGGCCGTCTTAAGCAGCAGCAACATACATTGGACTTGGTGGATTGACTAACCAGGCCATCCTCTGAATCCTCTGCCAGCCAGGCTTGTAGTGGTTTACAGTCCACCTCAGCAGCTAAAGCATCTAATGCAGCCTTCATGTCCACAGCTACTCCTGCCGTAGCCTCACTATCACACACGGAGGAGTCAGCTGAATTGTTTGACTACAATGACAGTAACATGCTGCTTGAGGATGCGCAGCAACTACAGTGCTCGGATTCAATGAAGGGAGTATAATCAACCTAGAGGAAGGGGGTGCCAGTGACACACAAATAACTGGCACTCATGTTCCCCCAGCAGCTGCAGCATATTGCGAGGTTGGCTCCAGTGACGAGGAAATAGGGGGTGATGACGATGAGGAGGTCACTGACTCCACCTGGGTGCCTGATCGAACATAGGAGTCAAGTGAGGAGGAGGAGGCACAACAAACACGAGGCACCATGTCCTCTATGACCAACTGCAGCCAGTCCAAGGCATCAGAAGTCACAGCTGCTCAGGTGCAGAGCGCTGTTGTCTCAAAGCACACATCCAGGAACTCTGCTGTCTGCGAGTTCTTTAAGAAATGTGCAGCAGACCGCACCGTTGCTATTTGTAATCTATGTCAGATGAGGATCAAGCGTGGGAAAGACATCCCACGCTTGGGTACCATGTGCTTGAGGCGACATATGACCACCTGCCACACATCCCGCTGGCACAACACTTTGCATAGGTCCTCCTCCTCATCTGTCTCTACCCCCACTATATGTGCTGCCATGACATTGCCTACAACCTCCACTGACAGGGATGATGCTACAGTAATGGGTGTGCAAGGTCCTTCCTCACAATGTGACAGCATCCCATCAGCTGAAGATTTAAGCAGTCAGATTACGTTGCCCCAGCTGCTGCAGCGCAAGAAAAAATATAGTCCCAACCATCCCCAAGCACAGCGTCTAAATGCCAGCTTAGCGAAATTACTCTCATTACAGCTGCTGCCTTTCCAGCTGGTGGACTCTGCTTCCTTCCGTGAATTTGCTGAATGTGCTGTACCACAGTGGCAAGTTCCAAAATGCCATTACTTTTCACGGAAGGCCATTCCAGCGCTATACCAGCATGTGGAACACAATGTTATGGAGTCATTGGGAAAGGCAGTCAGCAGTAAGGTGCACGTGACTTTAGACACGTGGTCGAGCAAGCATGGACAGGGCCGTTACATTTCCTTCACGGCACACTGGGTAACTCTGATTGCAGCTGGGAGGGATCCAAGACGGGGCTCTGTGCTGGAGCTTGTTCATCCACCACGCCTCCAGAAAGCTGCTTGTATGAGGTCTGTCCGCTCCACCTCCACCACCACCACCACCTCTTCCTCTTCCTGGCGAAGTGGCAGTTAAACCGACGCGTGACAGGGGCTACGCAATGGCTCAAGCAAAAAGATGCCATACTGTGCTTGAGCTGGTTTGTTTAGGGGACAGGAGCCACACCGGGCCAGAAATTCTGTCAGCTCTGCAGGGGCAGGTGCAGAGATGGTTAACACCACGCCAGCTTGAGCTGGGAATGGTCGTCTGTGATAATGGCAGCAACCTTCTCTCCGCCCTATGCCTGGGTAAGTTGACGCATGTACCATGCCTAGCACACGTCTTAAATCTGGTGGTACAGTGTTTCTTAACCAGGTACCCAGGGCTGGCAAAGCTTCTCAGCCAGGCCAGAAAAGTCTGCAGCCATTTCAGACGGTCATTCCCAGTAAGTGTTCGCCTGGCAGAAATTCAAAGAGAATTCCACCTTCCCACAAACTGTCTGATCTGTGACATGCCCACCAGGTGGACCTCGACATTAGCAATGCTGCAGCGTCTGCACAAGCAGCAGAGGGCCATAAATGAGTACCTGTGTGAGTATGGCACAAGGACAGGTTCAGGTCAAATTGTTCCCCCCCCCCAATGGCTGATTATCAAGGATGCATGCACTGTACTGTCACCATTTGAGAAGGCAACAAGGATGGGGAGCAGGGACAGTGCATGCATCAGTGACAATTCCTTTAGTGTTCTTGCTGGAGCGCACTCTGCAGGGAATTATAGATGTGGCACTAGAGGCAGAGCAGCAGGAGGAGGAGGATGCCTTTCCTAGCTCTCAAGGCCCCAGTCTTTATGCAGACAGCATTCCTGCGGGTCCTCATATCAGACAGGAGGAGGATGAGGAGGAGAGATATTTAAGTAGTGGGGGCATTGAAAGTGGGGATTCCGCAAGGGAGGGTTTTGTGTGCCCAGAAACCCAAGGACTAGTATGTGGCTGGGAGGAGGAAGTGCACGATGGGGGTCATCCGCCTCATTGACCAGGAAGACTCGGAAGCTAATGCCATCTCCAACCTATGCTGCATGGGCTCCCTTATCTGCAAAGCATGGTAAAGGACCCCAGGATTCGTGCTATCAAGGAGAAGGATCATTACTGGGTGCCAAGCCTTCTTGATCCACGATACAAGGGTAGAGTTGCAGAGTTCATCCTGCCCGCACAGAGGGAGCACAGGATGAAACAACTTGAAGACGCTCTAAAGTGACACTTGTGTAACACCTTTCCAGGCACTGGTAGTTTACCAAGTGATGACACTGGTGCTTCTGAGGCTGCGGATGATCAGAGGAAGAGCAGTGAAGGCCGGGGCCGCTTGACTGATGCCTTTTTAATTTTTTTTAGTGCACGACACCCAGGAACGTCAAATGTAGGCACCCATTGCCAGCGTCTTCACCATATGGTGCAGGACTACCTAGGGGCAAGGGCAGACCTTGATACCTTTACAGCAGATGATCCACTGGCTTACTGGGTGTTGAGATTGGATCACTGGCCAGAACTTAGCCAATATGCTACGCAGCTACTAGGTTGCCCTTCATCCAGCGTGCTTTCTGAAAGGACGTTCAGTGCCGCTGGAAGTTTTGTCACAGACAAAAAAGAGTGCATCTGTCCACCGACTCTGTAGACCGGCTGACATTTATAAAAATGAATCAGTCCTGGATCAGCAGCTATCAATCCCCTGATGCTGACGTAACTGAATAGATCAGGGATCTCTTCTGCATTCCCAAAACCTCCACCACTGCACTATTCCACAATACCATAGAGGGGTTACGGTGTGACGGCACTGTTGCCGACACTAAAGGCCCAATTTTAAAGCACCTATTGTTACTTTCATCCAAAGCCTGCATAAGTTTCACCATAATTTAGCCAAAAAAAAATCACTAAACTTGTTCTGCGTGTCCTAAAATGTCTCTTTTCATACAGACTGCTACCCCAAGCAGTTGTTTATGAGTAAAGGAAAACCATTTACCGTCATTTGAAATGTAATTTTTTTGTTTTTAAAGGTTTCTATACATCCTACAAATCCGCCACTTCACGGGCAGGTTATGGGGACCTCCTAGGCGCGATATTTGAAGGAATTTTTCATTTTTATTCTTAACCTTTATTTCATGGAAAACTCACTGTTCCTTCAAAAACATTTTTTCTTTTTTAAAAACTTTTTGTCCTTGTTTCCTGTCCGCCAGGGCACTACCCGGACCCCCATACACCTTTTATGGCAAATATCTTGCATATATGCCTTCTTGCAGGGCACTCTAAAAATCGAACTTTTGAGTCCCATTGACTTGCATTGAGTTTGGGTCGTGTTCGAACTCGAACTTTTGAAATTGAGTTCGAATGCGAACAGATCACGGGGGTGTTCGGCTTATCCCTATGAATCCTGTTTGAGCAGATGAGATGAATGCAGACAAGGCCAACTGAAGGTGTTGGGCCATAATGTCCGACAAAACTTTCAAGTCCACATTCAATAGTGAAATAGGTCTGTATGAGGTTATTAGTGTGGGGTCTTTTTTGGTTTGGGAAGTACTAGAAATCTGGATTCATTAAAAGGATCCTGGATGATCTTTACCTTGTAGAATATTATTATATAATGTGGTTAGAATTGATCGTGGAAGGGCTGGTTAAAACAACTCCTGACTGCATATTTTATTAATGAGGGAGTCAAGGGCTGTTGGAATTTGAGAAGGTCAGATAGTTATTTTCCCTATCAGGGTTATTCAAAGAGATCCGAATTGTGGCCGAAAGGTAACCGAACACTGAAATTCAGCGTACGGTAACCTTTCCTGGCCATTCAGCTATCCAGAGAGCAGGCAGTTCGCCAAATCCTGGCGAATTGCCTGCACATACGGTGCCTGTTCAAGGGCAGTGAAATCCCCATAGAGAAGCAATGCTTCATCTATTCAGAGAACAAAAATTAGCAGTGAAAAGTTGCCGAAGTGCCCTGCTGTTCGGTGGTTTCATGCAACAGGTTTATTCAGGCGAATCCCATAGGCTTCAATGTTAAAAATATCCCCGTTTTAATGCAATATCTAATAAACCATTGATTGTTTTTTAATCTTTTATGCATTTCTCAGGATTTTTTTGCAAATTTTTTCTGTTTTTTTTAAAAATAGCTTCTTTTTCTGTAACATCCCTTTTTATTATCATTCATTGGATCTTATATGTAAATTTCAGAGATTTTCGTTCTGTAGTTTCTTTGCAAACAGCGTTTCCCTTTTCAAACATTCAAGCGTACTGTTTTGCTTTTATTTCCACTCCATTCGTCTGCGGTTTCAGCTTTTTCCAATGGCTGCTCTGCGCTGTGAACGGCGGCTGCTCTGGTTTCTCCAGCGTGTTCGACGTGGTTAAGCCAGATGTTTATGCGGGTTTCGGTGTGCGTTCGCTGGGTTTTGCAGTGAGTGTTCGTCGGGTTTGCGGCAGCTTCTCCCTGCACTACGATGGCCCTGTGGTGCTTGCTGAATACACCGTAGGGTCGCCGAAATGGGATTGCCAAATTGCACCGAATTGAAGAGAACGAAAAGTCACCGAACGTGCAGTGACTTTTCAGTTGCTTTGAATAACCCTGTATTTCTCTTGTGAAGCCTACAATATAGGGCCATGTTTGCTACTTCTTGTCGACTCTGCAGTGGGAGGAGCCAAATGAGACCTATAATCATCCACCAGAGCGGAGTGGGCAGACCGCAAATGTTTATTCACTCACCCTTTTTCCGCAGTAAATATTCCATAATATGGCCTCTCACAGGTTTAGCCACATCCCAGAACAGGTTAAAATTCTCTAGGTCAGAGCTTTCCAAACTTTGTGTGTAGGGGACACACTTTTTAGACATGCATCATTTGGTGACACTGTAATTCAGTTTTACTAGCAAACTCCGTTTCAACTAACTCATTAGAATAAATACAAATGTGCATTGTAACAATTATATGGGGACACCGCAAATCTCATGAAACCTTTTCATTTAAATATATGATTTGTAATTATTGTATTATAGTAATTCTTATTAACGGATTACGAATACTCACACTCTGTCCCCCCTTCTATGCCCGTTTCTTCCTTTTTTCTCTCTCATGTTCATTTTCTCCCCCCTCCCTTCTTTCCATGTACGTCACCCAAATTCATTTCTCCCTCCTTTTCATGTTCACCTCCCCCTAATGTCCATCTCCCTCCATATTTATCATCTCCATCCCCCCCCATACTTCCCCCTTCCTTTGCATGGCTTTGAGCCAGCAGCAGGAGGGCTTGGCTTCCATCCGCGGCAGCATGGAGAGCTGGGAGGAATTGACATATGAGCACTTCCTTTCAGTGCTGGTCCGGAGTAAAGGCGACTGGTTGAGAGAACACATGGTCTTGCCGCCTCCCAAAATGGAGTTGCGGGTGGATAATCGATCCATTTCAATGCATTGTGGAAACAATTATTTGCCTTACTTCCCGGTGTGGCGACACACTAGAAGTCTGCTGCCAACACACTGTGTCGCGGCACACAGTTTGGAAACCTCTGCTCTAGGTGGTGAATATTAAATCACCCACATAGTTGGACATGTTGTTTAAGTTAAAATCGTTTGGGACACAAGTTCAGAAAGAACCAGTTAAATGATTTGGGGGATCAGGAAAGCCAAACTTCAAATCAACTGTGATGACAGTATGGTCCGGGACATGGAGCATACCTATGGACGCTTCCATAAATGTAGAGCACGAGAAGCCGACATGAGGAATACATCAATACAGGAAAAGGAGTCATGGGGGTGAGAGTAAAAAAGGTATAGTCCCTACCTTCCGGGACTGAATACTGCCATGCATCTATCAGATTCAGATGGCCTTGATAGAGATTAGGCCCATTACTGGGCGGTCGACAACCAATATTCTGTCTGGGGCGTGACATGTCCAGAACCAGGTCCAAGACTTCATTGTAACCACCTCCAATAATACAGTGGGAGTAGTCAAATTGAATAATTCTTGCATACAAGTCGAAGTAAAACTGGAGGGGAGGAGGATGTGGGGTATTTATATATATATATATATTATATATATATTCACTAGTAAAGTCCAATATTCAGCCCACTGACGCCACAATATAGGTACTATAGACCTGAGTGCAATATCCCAAGGATATGTACATAGAAAAACAATATGGACAGCACATCAGGATTTAGGCAAATAAAATCAGAAAAATTTATTAGAAAAAATATTTAAAACATACGGTTTTTCAATCCGCTTGACCGACGTTTCGGCCCCTCAAAGAGCCTTTAGCAAGGTATGCAAGCACATTATACAAATCACATTTATATACATGTACAATAATTGAAGCTTACCCAACAGCTGGGCACCAACGCGGTGGACGCCGAAGCCGATGGGCACTGCGTACACTTCCGGGTATGGCGCCGAATGATGACAGAGGACGCCGACGCACCCGTGGATCACGGGTTGCCGTGGAAACATAAAAACAAAGGCAGCCTGGGTAAAGCGGAGACGATAAAATGATCGAACACATTGCAGGAAATATGTTAAACAACAGAATTAATGGCGAACAGCGATAGAAACTGACCAACATTAATGATCATACCCAGTATAAAATATAAGAATAAGCATACCGAA
Source organism: Leptobrachium leishanense (assembly GCA_009667805.1). NCBI lineage: Eukaryota > Metazoa > Chordata > Amphibia > Anura > Megophryidae > Leptobrachium > Leptobrachium leishanense. The sequence goes on along the minus strand of CM019063.1, from coordinate 363,356,592 downwards.
CCAGAAAAGAACCGAAACGAATAAGAAAAGAAACGAAAAATATGTGCAGTCTACCAGGCAAATGTCAATTGCAGAAAGGGGGGAGTACCCATCAAACATGTCACTCGAGTAGTTGAATACAATCAGTATCCCCAGATAACAGAAGGATCCGAGGATCTGACCCCAACATTAATGATCATACCCAGTGTAGATATATAAATAAGCATACCGAACCGAAAAAGAAACGAGACGAATAAGAAAAGAATAAGAAAAGAAATTAAAAATATGTACAGTATACCAGGCAAATGTCAATTGCAAAAAAGGGGGGGGGCGTACCCATCAGATATGTCACTCGGATAGTTGAATCAAATCAATGTACCCAGATGGCAGGAAAATCCAAGTAGGATTGGAATGACCCAAAGGGGACACACCATATAGAGACAACGCCACTCACTAATACACGGATTCACCGCAAATGAAGAGCAGCCCTAAACCAGTAAGTTTATCTAGAAGACAAAAACGAAGTAAATAAAATATATTCATTAAGACCCTTAGGTGAAATGGTGTCTAATGTTTTTATCCAAAAGGTTTCCCTTTGCAATAATAGGCGTGAGCGGTCTCCACCTCGAGTGAGGGGGGGGGGGTACATGATCAATAGCAATCACTCTTAATGTAGTTAATTGATGTTTGGCACTTAAAAAGTGTTTGGCAACTGGTTTATCCGACACCATCGCGGAAGGCTATGGTGATATTGGATCTATGACCCCGAATTCTGTCACGCAATGGCCTGTCGGTCTTGCCTACATAAGGTAGACCGCAAGGACATGTGATAAGATATATCACATATTCTGTAGTACATGTGCTATGATGTCGAATCGTGTATCTCTTACCCGATTGAGGATGTGGAAATGTAGATGAAGTGGTCATATGGCTGCACGTCACACAATTTGGGCAATGGAAGCATCCCGGTTTAAGGGGTTGTGGACCTACAGAATAGGATTGAATTGGATCTGATTTAACCAGCAGATCGCGGATGTTACACGAACGCTTATAGCTAATCAACGGTGCTTGATAAAAAATTTTAGGTAAAGACTTGTCTCCTTGAAAGAGAGACCAATTGGACCGTATAGCTTTGGTCATGGTATGACTCAAAGTGTGGTACGACATCGGCACAAATATTTGTGAATTCTGTTTGCGGTTAATTTCCTTAGGGCCCTTAAATTTGGACAATGCTCGTGTTAAGGCGCGGTCTAGGGTCTCTCTACTATAGCCCCTGCTCACGGGTGCGTCGGCGTCCTCTGTCATCATTCGGCGCCATACCCGGAAGTCCACCGCGTTGGTGCCCAGCTGCTGGGTAAGCTTCAATTATTGTACATGTATATAAATGTGATTTGTATAATGTGCTTGCATACCTTGATAAAGGCTCTTTGAGGGGCCGAAACGTCGGTCAAGCGGATTGAAAAACCGTATGTTTTAAATATTTTTTCTAATAAATTTTTCTGATTTTATTTGCCTAAATCCTGATGTGCTGTCCATATTGTTTTTCTATGTACAGTACATATCCTTGGGATATTGCACTCAGGTCTATAGTACCTATATTGTGGCGTCAGTGGGCTGAATATTGGACTTTATTTATCTGACCCTGTGGGGTTTTGAGCCCTTCGCCTTCATTCACTGGTAAAATTGTTTTTCTATTTACTACATCAGTGTTTATGCTGCTGCATATGCATTAAGTTGCATTTTCTCCTAATATGGAAGATTTTCTTCAGAAAGCCGGAGCGTATACTGACTTTGCTGAGACTTTACAAATTTCTGACGAACGTGCCAGAAAAGTTCTCTGGCCCCAGACACCAGATCAACTGGTTCACAATGTTACCTCTAGGGATCTCTATTTCGATCTCCTGAAACTTAAAAGTAAAGAAATAGACTTGGACCTCCATGGGGTATTTTTGTCGGATTTCTTTCCGCGCTAAACGGATTCCACGTGGATTTCGAGTGACCAATGAACCAACAATAGGTCGCTCCAAACCGGAATTCTGTAAGAAGTGGATAGCGGTAGCTAACCGCTGCTCTTTAGATTGGATCGTACTTGGATTTTCCTGCCATCTGGGTACATTGATTTGATTAAACTATCCGAGTGACATATCTGATGGGTACGCCCCTCCCCCCTTTTTTGCAATTGACATTTGCCTGGTATACTGTACATATTTTTCGTTTCTTTTCTTATTTGTCTCGTTTCTTTTGTGAGACTCTGAAGGGATGCCAAAGAAGACTTCTATAAGTGAAGATTTAAGTCTGATGGGGGGGGGGGTTCGCTACTGGGATTTCTTGTCTTGCTGGGAGAGGACTTTATCAGGGTTATTCAAAGAGATTCGAAAAGTCACTACACGTTCGGTGACTTTTCGTTCTCTTCAATTCGGTGCAAATCGGCTTTCCCATTTCGACTAGCCTGCGGTGTATTCAGCAGGCAACACAGGGCTGTCGAAGTGCAGGGAAAAGCTGCCGAAAATCCGCAAAAACATCTGGATTAACCCATCGAAGACACCGGAAAAACCTGAGCAGGAGCCGATCACACGCAGCGAATCCTCAGGAAAAAGCCGACACCATAGAAGAAGGCAGTGAATAAATTAGGAAAACAGTTTGCATGAATGATTGAAAAGTGAAACGCTGTTTGGAAACAAACTGAGCGAAAATGTCTGAAATTTACATATGAGGTCCAGGGAATGGTAATAAAAAGGGCTGTAACAGAAAAAAGAAGTAAACTTAAAAAAATTAATTAAAAAAATCCAGAAAAATGCTTAAAATATCCTAAAAAAAAATCTATAAAGAGACTCTTTACTGCAGAATTTTATAATGAACGGTTTTAGATATTTAATTTTATATCAAGGCAGGAGGCTTCATATTTTGCATTCTCTTTTCTTTACTAAACAACAGCAGCAAAGGAAAGTTTACATAGCAATAGTAGTAACCAATAAAGAACAAGTGAGTAGTAAGTAAAAGGGTAAAAAACAATCTGCCCGATTGTCCCTCAAAACTAAATCGGAGGGTGCAAGCAACATGCGAGGTAAAAAATGACAAGCTCAGAGTCGTGTCTATAAATGCTCGCAGTTTAGTCAAAATCAATGAACTGGAGGCAATGATGGCAGCTGAAAAAGTAGACTTTAGTGGCGGTTACTGAGACATGGTTCCGTGAGAAAAATAACTGGGACATAACAATACTGGGGTACTCTTTATATAGAAAAGACAGAGAAGGTAGGAAAGGAGGAGGAGTGGCCCTGTATGTGAAAAACAACATAAAAACGAACCAAATAAAAGTGAGCAAGGTGAACATAGAGTCAGTTTGGGTTACGTTAACATTTGGCAATCATACAGTAGCTCGTGTAGGTGTGATCTATAGACCCCCTGGACAAGTAGAAGAGCTAGATAATCTGCTGGTTGAGGAAATAGCCAAAATGGCAATGAAGGGGGAAGTTATTATCATGGGGGACTTTAATCTTCCTGATGTGAACTGGAAAACCAAAATAGCTGGGTGCACCAGGAGTACAAATATTCTAAACTCCCTACTGGGATTATCTCTAACACAAGTAGTTGAGGAGCCGACCCGTAAAGAGGCCATATTGGATTTAATACTCACAAATGGAGGTTTGGTATCGGACGTTGTTGTAGGTGAAAATTTGGGATCTAGTGATCACCAGTCAGTGTGGTTTAATATAAGAACAGGGATGGAGCCGCACCACACAAAAACAAAAGTTTTAGACTTTAACCCTTTCGCTGCTGAGGCTTTTCACACCTCTGTGCTGAGGTCATTTTTATCAGTTTTGCTCATCATGTTTAAACGTGTTTTGAAGGCTTATTTTAGTATATGACCCAGACATATTATATATCGTTCTTTCCGTCAGACTCGGTAGATTCATAATATGTCATTATTATATGTATACGTTATGTCATGTCTGTATATTATAACAAAAAATGCAATAAAATATGTATTTTCAATAATTTACAACGTGTAAAGTGTTTTTTTTCACATTTTAACATGCGAGCAATTGCGGTTATATTTTGTATGGGGTGCGCTTGTTAAAAAAATTAGAGATGGGGTCTCGTTACATTTTTTTTTGGGGAAAATTACACTATTTTTAACAAACGCACCGCATACAAAAATCGTTAGTGCAGCATCATTGTTCACATTATAATTGAAATGGGAACAATATTGCTGCATTAACAAACCAAAAAAAGAAAAAAAATTTTTATTTTTATAATTTTTTTTAAATATATTTTTATTTTTAATTTTAATTTTTTTTAAAAAACTTTTTTCACAGTAGTGTTTGGTATCGTTGGAACGGCCATGCTCTGGCCGATCCAACCATACCAAACTTTAACCCCTAGCTGCCACGGATCGGGAGATAGGGAGTTCCAATGAACTCCCTATCTCCACCGTTGGTGGCAGTTAGGGGTTAACTCTAGGACTGGCGTCATCATGCTATGCACGATGACGCCAGTCCTCAGGGGGAGTTCCCGGAGGCTTGGCTGACATCCAAGATGTCGGCCAGCTCCGGCGCTTTTCAGCGCCGATTCGCGATCCAGCTCCCCAGGGGTTAATGCCAGGCACCATTTGGAAGGGCAGGCTGTGCCCTTCCAAATGGTGCCTGGGTTAACTCCCGCAATGCCGCCGATCGGGAGGGAGAGAGGTCCGAAGGACCTCCCCCCCTCCCTTTCAGGCGCCTCCTCCGCACATGTGGGGGGGCGCCTGAATTAGGTGTCATCGCGCTGCCGCGATGACACCTAATTTCATCGGCGGCGGTTCTGGATGCTGGGCTGACATCGAGGATGTCAGCCCGCACCGGGGGGGCCAGCGATCGGCCGGAACCCGGCCGAACGCTGACCCCAAAGGGAGGACGCGCTCAGCGCGTCCTCCGCACAGCAGGAGCCATGCGGAGGACGCGCTGAGCGCGTCCTCCGCATGGAAGTGGTTAAAGAAACATTTTTCTAAAATTAGATTTTTTGTGAAGGAGTCATTATCAGACTGGAGGAGTTTAAAGGGAGTCCAGGAGAAATGGGATTATTTAAAGGAAGCATAATTGAAGGCCACAGGAAATTGCATTCGGCTTGTTAGCATACACAAAAAAGGGAAGAAACCACTGTGGTACTCTGCAAAAGTGGCCAAAATAGTGAAGAACAAAAAGATAGCATTCAATAATAATAAAAAAACTCAGGAAAAGCAATTTATAAGAGCTTCCAAAGCACACGCAGAAGAGTAAATAGCTCAGTCAGTAAAAAAGGGGGACAAAACATTTTTTAGATACATAAACGAGAAAAGAAAAGTAAAACAAGGATTAGTTAGATTAAAAACAAAGGAAGGAATGTAGAAGAGGATAAAAGTCTTGCTGACTGCCTCAATGAATACTTTTGTTCAGTCTTTGCAGAAGAAAAGGAACGAAAGGGACCTCAGTTAGGAGAGAACACTAAAGAGACATTTACATATGAGTTTACAGAGGAGGAGGTTCGACAGCAGCTGTCTAAAGTAAAGACAAATAAGTCAATGGGGCCTGATGGGATCCACCCTAAATTATTAAAAGAGCTCAGTGATGTAATAGCAAAACCGTTAACAGATTTATTTAACCAATCCTTGTTAACGGGAGTCGTCCCAGAAGACTGGAAATTATCAAATGTTGTGCCCATTTACAAGAAGGGTAGTAGGGAGGAATCGGGGAACTATAGGCCAGTTAGTCTTATGTCAGTAGTGGGGAAATTAATGGAAACCATGTTAAAGGAAAGGATTGTTGAACATCTAAAAACACATAGATTACAGGATCAGAACCAACATGGGTTTACCTCAGGAGATCATGCCAAACTAATCTTATTGATTTTTTTGATTGGGTAACAAAAATAATAGACACAGGTGGTGCAGTAGACATTGCTTATTTAGATTTCAGTAAGGCTTTTGATACTGTTCCGTATAGAAGGCTTATCAATAAATTGCAATCTTTGAGCTTGGATTCCAATATTGTTGAATGGATTAGGCAGTGGCTGAGTGACAGGCAACAGAGGGTTGTGGTAAATGGAGTTTATTCGGCGCAAGGTCTTGTTACCAGTGGGGTACCTCAGGGGTCAGTACTTGGACCCATTCTCGTTAATAATTTTTATTAGTGATATTGCAGAAGGTATTAATGGAAAAGTATGTATTTTTGCTGATGACAAAGATTTGCAACAAGGTTGACGTTCCTGGAGGGATCAGCCAAATGACAAATGATTTAGGTAAACTAAAAAAATGGTCGGAGTTGTGGCAATTGAGTTTTAATGTGGATAAGTGCAAGATAATGCACCTGGGACGTAAAAACCCAAGGGCTGAATATAGAATATTTGATACAGTCCTAACCTCAACATCTGAGGAAAGGGATTTAGGGGTCATTATTTCAGAGGATCTATGGTAAGTAGTCAATGTAATAGAGCAGCAGGAAATGCTAGCAGAATGCTTGGTTGTGTAGGGAGAGGTATTAGCAGTAGGAAAAGGGAAGTGCTCATGCCACTGTACAGAGCACTGGTGAGACCTCACTTGGAGTACTGTGTGCAGTACTGGAGACCGTATCTCCAGAAGGATATAATCATCTTAGAGAGAGTTCAGAGAAGGGCTACTAAAATGGTGTATGGCTTGAAGGAGAAAAGTTACCAGGAAAGGCTTAATGATCTTAACATGTACAGCTTGGAAAAAAGACGAGACAGAGGAGAGATGATAGAAACATTTAAATACGTAAAGGGAATCCACAAGGTAGAGGAAGGGAGTATATTTAAAAGGAAACAAAATAGCAAAACAAGAGGACATAGTCTTAGATTAGAGGGGCGAAGGTTTAAAAGTAACATCAGGAAGCATTATTTTACTGAGAGGGTGGTGGATACATGGAACAGTCTTCCAGTAGAAGTGGTAGAGGCCAAAACAGTAATTGAATTTAAGCAAGCATGGGATAGGCATAAGGCTATCCTAAAGAAAAGATAAATCCAAGTAAAGTATCCATGTAATTGGGCAGACTAGATGGGCCGAAAGAAAAATGTCGGCAGATAAGAACCTATGTTTCTATGTTTCTATGTCCTAGCCACGCCCTCTTTTCTTTGCGGCTGGCGACCAGCTGAGACGTTTCCTTAACAGCTCCTGGTTGCCAGGCCTAATTGTCATTTATATCTTGTTTGCCTTTTATTTACAAATCGAGTTTCCTTTTGTGATTAACTAAACGTAATTATTTGTACTTTAATTGATTTTTCCTCCACAGGTCTGTCCCTGCTGTGCGGGCACTCTCCCGCCTACAGGCTGCACTCTGCGATTCACTCGGTCTCCCGGCGAACCGAGGGCCCCCTGCCCTTGGGTGCCCGGGCGACCATTGACAGCGAAATTTGTTCCCGAATTTTGGGTTTTATTTGCGCTTTATTCCCACCGTTTTGCCAGGCAACGGCTCCCTCGACTTCGGCACATGTGCGGTTAATTTTCCCCTCACGCATAGGCGTTCTTATTGCGCCTGCGCACGCTGGCGGCCATTTTAGGTTTTAACGGTGTTTTGCCGCCATTAGTAATTCGCGCCCTCCATGCCTCACAGCCTGTACGGATGACAGCTTGGAGACACGAGCTAAAAAATCCTTAATACCGCATTCGCTTCACTGCAGGACCCCTCCACTACCTCGGGTGAGCCTCGATAGAATTATTTTTTCAAAATAAATATTTATTCTGGCGGCAACTTTATAACGTGCCCCACAAAAATCTCGGGTGAGCCCCGAGGGTAATTTACATACTCACGTAAATCCGTGAAATGCGGAATGAAAAATATATATATATATATATATATATATATTCCGCAACGGGTGAGCCCCGTTATATCGAATATTGATGGACCCCACTCAGCTAAATCCGATCCATCAGGAGGAGCTCAAGGCCTGGCTCCTTATGGCCATTTCTGAGACCTTGCCCATTGCCCTTGCAGCGTTACCTCCACTTCCTCAGCAGGACCCTCCGGCGCTCTCCAGAGCCCAGTCCCCGGCCCAATCCGTGGACTCAGTCTGACCAATCTGAGGCTGCCGCCCCGTCGCGAAAGAGGCCCTGGAAGGGCCAGTCAGAAACCGCGGGAAAGGGTAAAGGCCCCACTAAAAAATCCTCTCGTATGTCTGCCCATCATAACGAGGATGCCTCTTGCGACTTGGAGGATTACCGGGCCGATTACCCGGAAGATGAAGGAGCAGAGACCGCCGGTGACCCGCTGCTACTCCTAGCTCTATGGGTGAGCCCCGTCCTGATGCCTTGGCTGTTATACCCCACTCAGCCACGTCAGCTCCTCGCTGTCTGGTGTCCTCGGACACTCCGGCACCGATCCTGGACGCTAGGGGCGTTCCGTTTTTCGATCCACGCACCACAGGTCTCCAGCCTGGATTCCCCCAGATCATATCGCAGAGTTCCTGCGTTTCTGGTTGCGTTGTCCTTTGGAGAAAGCTGACAGGGCACGCTTGCGGGCGGAATGCCCTCGCCCGACACTGCCAGATAAAATATCCCTTACGCCGAAGTTTGATGAGGACTTTGTCACCTTCATGGGGAAGGCTGGCAGGGATCCTCGATGGGGTCTAGAGCAGGGTCTCCGCGGCGCCCAGGACAAATTGCTGGACGTCTCGGGCCCCCTTTCACTGATTTTTGTAATGCGGATGAGGCGTTAAACAACAACACCCCACTCGATCCGGCCCTGGTCTGTGAATGGGCACAGCGCGCCCTTTGCCTTTTGGGAAATGCCAATGTTGGCATTTCTTCTGAACGCTGTAAAGCGGCACTTTTTCGTTTCGATGCTAAACTCCCCTCTATGTCCACCAAGGAGTTGGGTCCTGCAGCGAAGGGGTTGCTGTTCGGGGAACCTCTTCTTAAAAGAACGCAACCGCAAAGTTAATGTATACACCAATTTGCAGAAAGTGCAATCCAACATGAAGCGAGTCTTCCACCCTACAACTCGTTTTTCCTCCAGGGCTGGCGCATCAAGAGGTCGGGTCGCCAGCCGATACCACACCTCGTATAGACCTCACCTTCCCTTATACCAAGGCACGGACGTGCAATATCGTCCAAGCCCAATCCTGGCACGGGGAGTTCCCGTCGGTCGTGGCTTCGGCAGACCCAGACGCCGCTACTCTGTGGGTAAGTACCCCTGCGCTTCCGCTACCACACATATCGGTCGCGGGTCGATTACGCTTTTTTCTTCCCAAGTGGCGCGAGCTCACCTCCGATTCATGGGTCCTGCGAAGTGTCTCCGTTTTTTTAATAGACTTCTCCGAGGTCCCCGTCCAGTCTGTTTCCTCCCCCCGGCCCGTTACTCCTCTCAAGAATCAGCATTGATAGACGAGGAACTTCGCTCCCTGCAGTTGAAAGGAGCCATCCTTCCTGCGCTGGAACCCACGTGCTTCACCAGCAGTATATTCCTGGTCCACAAAAAGTCTGGGGACCTCCGACCGGTAATAAACTTAAAGGCCCTCAATGCTTTCGTGTCCTATCGCCACTTCAAAATGGAGGGCATACACCTGTATTTGCAGTTCCGCTGGCATCGCGACCTCTGGCACTTCACCTGTCTGCCGTTTGGCCTCAGTTCCGCACCGTAGTGTTTCACAAAGCTCCTCAAACCGGTCATGGCCTCCATACGGGCCCAAGGCATCAGGACGATTATATACCTAGACGACATACTGGTATTGGCTCAGGATCCCGTCCAATCCTCGTGTCACACCACCCTGGTAGTGGCACTCTTGTAAGACCTGGGCTTCATCATCAACAGAGAGAAGTCAGAGCTGCGGCCGACTCAAAACATCACCTTCTTAGGGTTCGACATCGACTCCACATCTTGTCAACTCCGCCTTCCCCCGCGCAGAAGCTTCGGGCCATCAAGAAGACTCTACGAGGAGTCCTGTCGTCAGACACTGTCTTCGAGATCTGGCAAGAGTCGTAGGCCTTCGCTCTTCTTCCATTCAAGCCATTTTCCCCGGTCCACTACATTATCGCGCAATGCAGTGCTTGAAGACCACGTACCTCCACCCCTCCTACGACCAACTGGTCCCCATCACCTCAGAAGTTTGGGTGGAACTCCTATGGTGGCTGAGCCACATGGAAGCATGGAATGGGTGAGCCATCTTCGGCTCCCTACCGGACTTTGTACTGGAATCGGATGCCAGCCAATCGGGTTGGGGAGCGACCTGCGGATCCGCATCTACAGGCGGGGCATGGACCCCCGAGGAACGGCAGCTTCATATCAACTGCCTGGAGCTCATCGCCAGCTCCTTCGCCGTCCGCAGCTTTACCCAGGATCTCAGGGACTGCTCACTCCTTCTCCGCATGGACAACATTTCTGCAGTCCAATACGTCAACTGGCTGGGAGGTTCCCGATCCAAGATCCTATCGGACCTTACTCTCTCCCTCTTCAATTACTGCCTGGAACGGAACATCTCCCTCACGGCGGAATACCTACCCGGTTCCTCCAATTATGTGGCGGATTGGTTTTCAAGACATTGGAGAGACTCCAGTGACTGGAAACTGGACGTTCCAACATCTATCTTTAATGAGGGGACCCATTCATCTAGATTTATTTGCTTCCCGCTTGAACCATCAAACGCAGGCCTACTTCAGTTGGCTTCCGGACCCGCAGGCAACAGTGGTGGACGCTTTCCTCCAGCCGTGGCCCCCCGTCAGGTTCCTACACCTTCCTACCGTTCCCGATGAACACGCGTATGATCCAGGAAGTCCGCAGATGGAGGATTCAACTTCTCCTGATCACACCCCTGTGGCATGCTCAACCCTGGTTCCCGCTGACGTTGGAACTCTCCTGCCTTCATCCACTTCGGCTACCGTCCTTCCATTCAATCCTGATGGATCCCCAAGGCGGACCACACCCATTGGTCTTGTAAGGCAACCTTACCCTGGTGGCATGGACGATTTCCGGGGACCCAGCATGCTGCCAGGCCTATCGGAAGCAGCTCGCACCTTATTATGGGAATCCTGGGCTCCTGGCACGCGATGGAGCTACTGTTACGCATGGAGAACTTGGTGTAGTTGGTGTGTGCGACACGAGGCTGATCCCGCTACAGCCCCTTTACCCCGAATTCTTTTTGGCGGACCTTTCCACTTCCGGCAAGTCGTACCATACCATTAATCTATTCCGTACCACTATCTCAGCTGCTCACGTGCCCCTGGGGGGCGTTCCCATAGGTCGTCTCGCTCAACCACCGGCACCTAAGCACGCAAAATTTTGGGATGTTGCGCTTATGCTAGATTTCCTGCGTAGTTGGTCAGACAACGATGTGCTTTCCCTCCGTCAGCTTTCAGCTAAACTTACAGTCCTTTTATGTCTGGTGTCATTTCAACGCGTCTCCGATGTTAGGGCCTTTGATGCGCATGCGGTGGCCTTCTCCCCTGAGGGTGTCGTCTTCACACTTACCAGGCGTACTAAAACACTTTCTCCTGAGGTTTTCTATCCTTACTTTCCTTCCGATCCCCTATTGTGTGTTGCTCGTTGTGTTTCTACTTACCTCTCCCATTTGCATCCCTTGTGCTCCTCTCCGACAGGCCAACTTTTGGTCTCCTATGTCACTCCTTACAAACCTGTCTCTTCTCCTACCCTCTCTAGATGGGTTCGCTGGCTACTCTCTGGCGCGCACTCCGTACGGGGCGCTGTGGCTTCCTCTGTTGCGGACGCCGGGGGTTCTCTGTCCGTTATACTGACGGCTGCTGATTGGTCTAGGGCGGTTACATTCCGTACCTTTTATTTTCGTCCACGTTCTCATGCCTCAGGGGCTTTGGTGCAGCTTTAACACTGCAAAATATGAAGCCTCCTGCCTTGATATAAAATTGTAGATTATTCCAGTCTTGGTGATAGGAGGCGAATATTTTTCCCGCCCGCACCCGTTTTTCTTCGCATTGTACTGGATTACTGCTATATTCAATAAAAAAATATAAAAAGAAAAAACAACATTTACATATCTACACCTCATCGTTTTTTGTCAATTATTTGTATAACGGTTTTCCTTCCCCTTAGTAAGGGTTTGCGTTTTGCATGTCTAGTTAGCCTAGCATAGGGCTACTTCATCATTACTTTGATTAAATATTTATAGTTTTGGGCTTTAGGCAAGTCAGTTTGGCAAGTCTTCATCACATGGTACTTTCAGGTATCCTCTGTTTCCTCCTTAGCTTGAGTTACTTCTACAGACCCGTTGGTCTTTCCTCTTTTTGGACGCCTGTGGGTTTCCGGTTCTACGACTGACCATCTTTTTGATTCCGGTCACGTCTTGGCTTCCTCTTCTTCCATTTCCGGGTTCTTCCTACTTCTGAGATCTCTGGATTTCTACATCACGGCTCTCCTGATCGTTCCGCATACAAGAAAAGAGGGTGTGGCTAGGACTTACTACTCGCTTGTTGTTTATTGGTTACTACTGTTGCTATGTAAACTTTCCTTTGCAAAATATTCGCCTCCTGTCTTTATCAAAATTAAGATTATTCTAACACTAAGGCTGCAATAATCCACAATTAAAAACAGGAATATATTTAACATTGAAGCCTATGGGATTCTCCTGAATAAACCTGTTGACTTAAACCACCGAATGGCAGGGCATTTCGGGAACCTTTCACTGTTTTCTGCTCTCTGAATAGCCGAAGCAATGCTTTTTTTTATTCGGGATTTCACTGCCCTCGAACAGGCACCAAATGTGCAGGCAATTTGCCAGGATTTGGCGTATTGCCTGCTCTCTGGATAGCCGAATGGCCAAGAAAGGTAACCGAACACTGATTTTCAGCATTCGGTTACCTTTCTCCAGCCAGTCGGATCTCTTTGAATTACCCTGTAAGGCAATGAACCAACCTCAGGTGTGCCATGTGGGACACGGATCTAGGCTCTGGCTGACGAGTTTGGCCAGGGGCTGGTTCTGGCCATACAGCAACCTCCGCAGCCACAGATATTTATGGGGCTTCGGGGGTGCTTTTCTACCACCCACTTTGCCTACCAGCATCTCACTATGTGGTTTCCTTTTTACAATGTTAGAAGAAAAAGTTAAAAGATCATAGCCAACCCAAAACTAACTTTGTCACATTGATGTGTATGTTAAAAAATCTTTTTTCCCCCTCATCATAGATTTCCATTCATTGTATAGGGCAGATTCAAGACTGTAGAAAAATAATGGGGAGGCTCACTAGTGACCAAAGATTTTGAGTCCCAACCTTCTATAGAGAACAATTTACCTGGGCTATCTGTAACAGAGCCTATATACAAAATAAACATGCAATTGCAGAAAACATGTTGCACAACTGATTGGCAGTATCTGAACTTGAATCCGATTTACCAAGAAAATAATAATGCAAATACTCAAGAGAGGAGCTCTAATTAGTATCAAAATTCAACCATTGGAGAAATTATTTGCTGCTGACAGCCAACTACATATAATTACAATCATTGGGGCAGCCATACCACTGGTGCAAGTGTTGAAGCTATAGCACAAATTGCCAGCTGGGGGCATTAGAAACTTTGCATCCAAGGGTCTCTGTTGGCGAGTTAAAAGTGCATGGACTTTCTTCCATTAGACTTCAATGTGATTGAAAATAAATCATACATACAAGGGAGGTTATCAACTAACACTAACTTAATTGTTTTTCTCTCTAAAGCCATGAATGTGCAGAAACACATGGTCAAAATTTTGATTTCCACCATTGTTCATTTAATCTGCTTCTATTTCTCAACTTTATTCTTTTAGTGACAAAAATTAGACTACAAATGAAAATGAAGTTGTGAGGACTACAACGGTGTAAAAAAAAAATATATTGCCATTTTCGTCAACTAGTAAAATCTTGACGAAAGTGTTAGGTAGGGATATCTGGGAAGAGATCCAGTCAGAACTAATGTTGTGCGGCAAGAATGTGATTGTGCTCCGTATAGAAATTTCAATTTTGGTTTAATTATAAATATCAAGTGAGAACTGATGAATTTGTGTTCAGATAACATGTGCAATAGCATTACAGCCACTTCTTGAAAGAGTTGCACTACTTTAAAGAATGAAGAATGTCTTCTGCAAGTTGTTATACTCAATGCATATTAGACATGTGCACAGCGTTTTTTTTGTCCCGTTTTTTTGGCATTTCGGGTCTTTTCAAGCAGTTTGCTTTCATTTCGTTCTTTATTTTAGCACAATTCATAGTTTCGGACCGATCCAAAATATCGGATGCCCAGGTATCATTTTCAGATCACTTCGTTTTCAGTTTTTATGGGTTATTTCGTTCTTTGGAACATTTTGGTTTTGTATGTAATTTCATATTTTTAGGTGGTTGGTAATTTCAGACGGCCGATATTCCGTATTTCAGATCACTTCATTTTTATGTGGTATTCCGTATTATGGGTCAATTTCTATTTAGTTTTTAGGAGTTTAGTTTTTTTCTTAGTTATTTTAGAAAGTGAAATAGATACGACCAATAAATTGAAAATACCAGTCAGCAACCGTTTATTTTTTTAGGCATTTTTGGGTGAAATTTTAAGTTTCCCAACTTATTTTAAAGAAATTAGAGACTTTCCCCCCCCCCAATAGGTTTCAATGTAAAAAAAAAATGTGTGTTTATTTAAAGGGATGTTCATGTCTTTAAAATGTCAATTTTAAAAAAATATATATTTCAATACTTATATACCTATAGACCAGTGTTTCCCAAACCTCTCCTCAGGGCCCTCAACCAAGCCAGATTTTGCAGATCACCTTGGGGAAATACAGACTGAATCCTGCAATCACTGAGCAGCAAATCATATCACCTGTGCTGTGCTTAAGAGATCTGGAAAACCTTGTGAGGTGGAGGGTCCTGAGGACAGGTTTGGGAAACACTGCTATAGACAAACTAGAATATATCAGTAAAAGTTTTAACCACTTCGATGCTGAGGACGCGCTCAGCGCGTCCTCAGCATTCCCGCTGGTATGCGGAGGACGCGCTGAGCGCGTCCTCCCATTGGGGTCAGCGTTCGGCCGGGTTCCGGCCGATCGCTGGCCCCCCCGGTGCGGGCTGACATCCTCGATGTCAGCCGCGCATCCGGAACCGCAGCCGCCGGTATTAGGTGTCATCGCGGCAGCGCGATGACACCTAATTCAGGCGCCCCCCCGCATGTGCGGAGGAGGTGCCTGAAAGGGAGGGGGGGGGGAGGTCCTTCAGACCTCTCTCCCTCCCGATCGGTGGCTCTGCGGGGGTTAACCCAGGCATCATTTGGAAGGGCACAGCCTGCCCTTCCAAATGGTGCCTGGCATTAACCCCTGGGGAGCTGGATCGCGAATCGGCGCTGAAAAGCGCCGGTTCGCGATCCTTTCCCGGAGCTGGCCGACATCTTGGATGTCGGCCAAGCCTCCGGGAACTCCCCCTGAGGACTGGAGTCATCGTGCATAGCATGATGACGCCAGTCCTAGAGTTAACCCCTAACTGCCACCAACGGTGGAGATAGGGAGTTCATTGAACTCCCTATCTCCCGATCCGTGGCAGCTAGGGGTTAAAGTTTGGTATGGTTGGATCGGCCAGAGCATGGCCGTTCCAACGATACCAAACACTACTGTGAAAAATGTTGTAAAAAAAAAAAAAAAAAAAAAAAATGAAAAATAAAAATTATTTTTTTTTTTTAAAAAAAAATTATAAAAAAAAATAAACACTTTTTTTTTCTTTTTTTTCTTTTGTTAATGCAGCAATATTGTTCCCATTTCAATTATAATGTGAACAATGATGCTGCACTAACGATTTTTGTATGCGGTGCGTTTGTTAAAAATAGTGTAATTTTCCCCAAAAAAAAATGTAACGAGACCCCATCTCGAATTTTTTTAACAAGCGCACCCCATACAAAATATAACCACAATTGCTCGCATGTTAAAATGTGAAAAAAAAACACTTTACACATTGTAAATTATTGAAAATACATATTTTATTGCATTTTTTGTTATAATATACAGACATGACATAACGTATACATATAATAATGACATATTATGAATTTACCGAGTCTGACGGAAAGAACGATATATAATATGTCTGGGTCATATACTAAAATAAGCCTTCAAAACACGTTTAAACATGATGAGCAAAACCGGTAAAAATGACCTCAGCACAGGGGCGGGAAAAGACTCCGCAGCGAAAGGGTTAAAGACGTGTAAAATTTTATTTTCTTGCTTTAAACTCGGTCATTTCATCTTCTCCGGCGACAACCCTCAGCTAGGGCTGTTTCTTCAACTCCTACTTCCTGAATATTCCCCGCCTCCTCCCCACCCATCAAAGCTTTACATGAACTACATTTCTTGTCCCATCTTCCCACACAGCCCCCATGCACCCCACTACTTTACCTACTCAGCTATTACCCTCATCTAGTGTGTCACCCCTCTCCTCTTAGATTTGTAAGCTCTTGGGCAGGGTCCACTCTTCTACTGTTCTGTGTGTTTAGCTTGTATGGACGTTTGTTATTCTGCCTCTCTCATTGTACAGCAATACGGAACTTGCTGGCGCTTTATAAACACCTGTGACTGTATGAACTAACACAAGCTGTGCAGCTCAGGACCTCAGACTGGGGAAACTGAGGAACTGAATATTAGCTTCTCTGTAACTATGAAAGCAAAACACATTCACCCGCTGACTCGCTCACACACTCACCCACTGACATGCTCACTTAGGAATTCTTTAAACCATGAAAGAGCACGTCTTACTCAAACTCTCTCGCAGTCACTCCCGCTCACTTCTTGTGTGGGTGCTCTCACAGCACCTTTTCTTGTACTCGCTCGGCTTTATCTCGCGGACTCTCTAACCATTTCAAGCTGTTTCTCTGCACTTTTCTTTGTTGTCCCTCTCTCTGCTGTCTCGTTTTCTCCCCGTGTATGGATTTCTTTCCTTCCCGGTCTCTGCAGAACCTGGGGGGGGTGAAAGTTCAGCCCCGCCCTCTCCTCAGCTCACAGTGCAGGGAGGAGGAGCAACTCAGTCACACATGCTCCGTGCATTTTTATTTTTTTTTATCTATACCTAGGTATACACACAGATTGGTTAAAGTGGCTCCTGACGTGGGTGTGAAAACGCCAAGAAAGAAAGGCACGTAAATATGAAAAAAATATATTTTCTTGCCTTTTATGCCTGCTGAATGACAGTATGGAGTCATTTAAAAGGCATAGCAGGTTTTAAAAAGCACACTAGCCAAGCATGCATGTCCCTTTAAATATTTCTTAATTTTTTAGGCATTTTTCAGGATTTTTTTGGGTGAAATTTTATTGTTCCCAATTTACTTTAAAACAAGTTTTTTCCATTCTGCAATGAATTCAATAGATACGATGTTGTTTCAGCATCATTGTGAGCTCCATAGTGCTGAACTGCTGATCTGAAACATTCTTTGAAAATGTTTCAGGACCAGGGAGAGAGCCATTGAGCTCACCATGGTGTAGAAACATATTCAAATACTATGTTTCAGATCAGCAAACCTGAAAAATGCCTAAAAAAAATAAAAATTAACGGTTTAAAAAATATTTAAATGAAAACGTGAATTTTTGTTTTTTTTACATTGAAACCCATGGGATGGGGGGGGGGGGGGAAACAAATTTCACCCAAAAAAAAAAAAAAAATGCATAGGAAATCCTAAGAATAACAAAATGCCTTTTTTTGCAAGTGAAAAAAAATAAACGGTTTTAGAAAAGTAAAAAACGCAAATACCTTTTTACATTGAAATTGCATTTTTATGCAATTTCCGTGGCCAACTCTTTGAATGACCCCTTTTTTTTGGGGGGGGGGTTGGGGAAGGCAAACTAAAGGATTATTATATACCCCTTAGGGGAGGAAACAAAAGATTTGTCCATTTTTTTTTTAATTATTTTTTTATTCTGTAGCGTACCTTTTTATAATTTCTTAAAGGACCTTTTTTAATCACATCTTAATGCATCTTTATTGGTTTAAACCGCTATTCAAATAGCTTCTTTTTGGGGGGGGGGGGGGGGAGTTCTGCAGTTCAGCGGCAATTGGTAGTCAGTTCGGCGGCTCCATTTCTGCCACACCTCGGGGACCCTGTGGTGAATACCGAGTCCCCCACAGGGTCGGCGGAATGGAATCGCCGAAGTAGAAAGCACTGAAATTCTGAATAACCCTTTATTATAAAATAGGTGGTGTGTATGAGCATATCAGAGCTCAACAGCAATAAACTCACAGTAATGTACGATGTGTGAGCGTATCACAGCGGCACAGCAATAAATCTCACATCCACACACCGCACATTACTGTGAGTTTTATTGCTGTGGAGCTCTGTGATATGCTCATACAAACTGCGCAAGTGAGTTTATAGCTTTGAAATGTTTGGTTGTGATTTTTTTTGGGGAGGGGGGCAGCATTTCATTCCAGACCCATTTGTGCTTTGTATAAAACTAAAGTTCTTTCACCTCATTGAGGTGGATCAGTGAACTTCTGCCCCGGGTGCCAAATAACCCAAGTACGCCTCTGCACAGATCTAATTGTGAATTTGCTTGGCCCTTTTTCTGCTTTCCTCCTACAGGAAATCACAGTGAGAATGACGGTTGCTCTTAAATTTCTTATATTCAACCCAATTCAACCCTCCCCTTTGTGTTTTCACCCCACTCTGTCACACAGAAAACAAAAGGAGGAACCTGTTCATACAAGCGTTCAACAAATTTGCTTCATTAATTCAGATTTATTTGTTGTACTGCTTGTACAACCCGCCAGAATAAGTTGGTGCTATGTAAATCATGCTTGTGTCATGAAAGTATTATAGGGTGCTGTAGGGGGGGGGGATTAATAAGGAGCACTGCCAAGAACCCTAAAGTACTGACAACAAATATTGATGAGGACACTAACAAAAACATTAATCATTTCGTAAAATAATTCTGCAATATAAACCTTTCTATATACATCATGGGTTGGCAACCTTGCCCCTCCCAGCTGTTTTGAAACTACATCTCCTACGATGCTCTGATACCCACTAAATAGACCACGCCTCATGGGAAATCTAGTTCCAAAATATTTGGAGGGGCATGGTTGCTGACCCTTGTTAGATTTGAACATGATAATTTTTCTATCCACCAATTCTAGTCTACACATAGAATTGTCAGCTACCGTTATTAACTATGCTAGTAAATAATAAACTGGGCATAAGAGTCTCTGTAACACCTGAGTTTTTACGGTTTTCAAACTGGTTAAGGCGAATGTCAGACCAACACAGTTATCACGTCCGTGTTGCCGCACAGTTTGACGTCCGTCGTTGCATAGAATCATGATCAATAGAGACCCACACACAAAGTACGTGCGCACCCAACTGCGCCCGCACAATGCATGTGGCAAACAGATGCAAGTTAGGCAAGAGTGTAAACCGCTACTATGGACGCACAGAGTGTGCCACGTCCGCATAGAGTTCTGTGTGAGGAGATGTCTGACGCAGCGCATTTGCGACGTCCAGCACCATGTCGCACAAAATGCCTTTTCAAATTCTTAGCATTTTTTCATATTGTTTCCCATAATTCCCTTTTTTTCTACATCCATCAACAAAAACGGACTGTGGTGTCTACAGTATCTTCCGTCAGTACGTCCGTCCGTTGTGCACGCACGCAGAGTGCGCTCTGACTGCGTTCGTCTGACAGCCTTAAAATGTAGCCTGCAATTCAAAAGGATTCACACATTTCTGGGAAAGCCTCATTTCATAAATGTAATCAACATTTCTCTTTCTGCAATTCCTCTACAACACATGTTGTGAAAGTTTATATCTTCATCAACATCTGGTTTTATATAATTCTGACATTAAGCAGTTTATCTGAATTTTAACTGGTTCTAAACTGTGCAGAGCTGAGCCAATGCTATTTGGAAACCATAAAACCCAGTAATCCATCATGAGATTCCAATCCACAATCTGATTGCCATTTGATAAACACAGCCCAGCAGATACACATTACGTTCTGGGACAGCCAGTGAAACAACTCATTATCTAATGAAAAATAGATTGTTAATAGAGGCCAAGAGTACACACCCAAGCTTAATTTGGGTACATTTTTATGAAAATTAAGCAATTGGACTAAAGGAGATGTTATACTATTGGACATGGTGTTCTAGATGCCCCAATCCCTCATTGCTAGCAACAGCTTTCCAAAAAAAGAGAGCTTCTCTGCAATTGGAAAGCTGTCAATGTGCTTATCCTTGGTCAGTCTCCCAGGGTACCAATCTTTTTAGAAGATGTACAGCAATAACCTGCATTTGTGCTGAGCCGTAAGATTAGTTTAGGACTGTGCCAAACGGCTAGCATGGCAACAGCGCCTCCTGCCTCCTTTAACAGAGATTTTGGATTCAGAAGAGTACAAAGGGAGACCCCAGCATTGGAAATATTTTAAGCTAAAAATAAGAAGGGTATACTAGGGTGGGGGATCAGTAGTTCAACAGTTACGGTTTACCTCCTTCGTTTTCAGTTTATTGCGTCCCTTTAAATGCAGCATGAGGTGCACTCTACAGTCATTTGCCCAGTTATAGGGACCTTACAGTTTTTATATTAATAGCAATTGAATAGCTATATAGAATCCTGTTTAGTTATTCACAACATTTCCACATTTTACATGAAATTATTTGCTTATATAGACATGACATGGTTCTTAATAGTTTGGTTCAGTCGCAAAATAGAAATTTTCTTTTTGTATTTGTCCCCATGCTACTTGTCAGTCCTCCCCTTCCCCAACACTATTCATCTGGTCTAGTATTCAATTAATGGTATAATGTTCACAGGCTCCTGCAATGGACATCAGACTTCTAGAAATCTTACAAAGTATAATTTTATGATGGGTAAAGTAGGAAAGCGTTCACTCAGACGATAAATCATTGTCTTGAAAGGAGTGAGCTTTTAACGAAATCGAGATGTCTACTCAAGCTTCAAAGGGTACAAAAGGGCATTCAGAGCGCCAGCAACTTATGCTCCATGCCTTGATTGTGCTGCAAGTCGTCCCCCTCCCCCTGTTTTCCTGGACAGTGTCTAACTACGGAAATTTGTTAAAGACATTACTGTAAGTCAGACCCTTAAGACGTGGACATCAAAAGAGATTCATAAGGAAATTGAAAATTAATTTTAAATGCACATCGTTTCATGTATTTCTGTGGAACTTTGTGACAAACTAGCAAACGTATTTGATGCGCCTACAAGAGGAGCTTGGTAGAAAGCGGCACAGCAATTTCAAGAGGAACTATTCAAAGAACAACTCTAGGCAACTATATATGAATGAAACCCTTAATATGTATTACTCAAACATAGTGCTGAGAAATACCAGCCTTGAGCGATGAATTACATGAGTTACTGTGCCTTAATGTATCCAAGAGCATTACTCAACCCCATGTCAGTCCAAGAATGTTATATCGTACAAAGACACACACAGCCTCATGCACGGTCATGTGATAAATACAGTGACAAAAGAGTATCAGATGTGTCACGGTCCTGAACGGTTTTATGGGTCTGAATAACAAGGCAAAGAGAAAGGATGCACATTATTGTGGATGGAAGACGACATCTCTCTCACTCCGAGCTGTGAATTTTAGATGATGCTATTTTGACAGCAGGAAAATCTTTGCTTATTTATCTTGGCAGTGATTAAATAATTCTGACAGCATCCTGCTTACAAACACAAAGCACAGAGCTTTCCAAGGATTCCAGGGTGGCCTCTTAACCATTTAACAGACTCTATTTGAAGTATATCTAAGTGAAAAAGCTGTAGAAGGACGGTCCTAGTCTAACATTATTGCGAATATACATTTCAACAACCAGTTGTATTCAATATACCAATTTTAAAACAATTTAAGGCTAATGGATGTGCCAGTTCTGTGATCGTGGTCACAATAATCCTAAAGAGGATACTCATCTTTACAATTGTATTTTCAAAGAATTGACGCATTACATGTCTTGAATAGGGATGAGCCGAACACCCCCGTGTTCAGTTCGCATTCGAACAATTTCAAAAAGTTTGAGTTGTACGTGAAAACGAACCAAACTCCATGCAAGTCAATGAGACTCAAAAGTTCGATTTTAGAGTGCCCTCCAAGAGGGCATATATGCAAGATATTTTCCATAAAAGGTGTATGGGGGTCCAGGTAGTGCCCTGGGGGACAGGAAACAAGGACCAAAAGTTTTAAAAAGACGTTTTTAAAGGAACAGGGAGTTTTCCATAAAATAAGGGTTAAAAATAAAAACGAAAAATTCCTTCAAATATCGTGCCTAGGAGGTCCCCATAACCTGCCCGTGAAGTGGCAGATTTGTAGGATGTATAGAAATATTGCCATCAGAGACCCACACACGACACCTAGCCACCCTTAAGGGGTTAAATTGCACAGGGACTGGCTACTATCCTGTTAGATGAGGGAATGTATTATACGTATAAAGCAAGGTATATATGACAATGGATAGTCAGAGACTCTAGGGACTCAGCTTGTACGCTTTATGATAGACATTTTCACATTGTGTTGTGTTACTAATGCAGAAGCAGCAAGCCCTTCCACCACGCTTGCACCAAAACTATAGATCTAACACAATAATAATTGTATGCTCACATAGGCCCTACGGGAGAGGTACATGACCTACAAATACTGGATTTACGTTTAAATCTAAGGAGTGTGATAAAGATTTTATTAAGCCCTTGATGACAAATGACGTAACATCTACATCATTAATGATTGGCTTTACAGAGCCCTGGTCCTTTATGTTGTTCAACCCTTTAAGGACCAGGGCTCTGTAAAGCCAATCATTAATGATGTAGCTGTTACGTCATTTGTCATCAAGGGCTTAATAGACGTGTGCATTCGTTTTAGTACTAAAACGATTTAGTCCGAATTTTGGGATAATTTAGTTTTCGTATGACTCAAGAGATACGAAACTGCTCTGTACAAAAAACGAAAGAAACTAAAATAAAATGCACTACATTTTAGTTTCAGTCCTTTTTTTGATATTACATTGAGTGAAGGAGACGAGCAATAAAGAGCACAACATCGCAAAGCTACAGAAAAGGTTTGTATGCGTAATCCTTCCCGACCCCTACCCTAAAATCTGACAGTGATAGAGCTCCAGAATACTCACTCGCATCACAGACAGCCAGCACAGGAGAGGAAACCTTTACTTAACCCTTGCAGGTCTGTGAGGCAGACAAGATGATAAAAGCAGCTGGAGAAGGAAAACATTCAAATAAATCACACTGAAAGCTAATGACAGAGGTGGGCTGGATAGTAAAAACCCCTTTATAACAAGCAGCGCTGGGAGAAGAGAGGGACTTTATAAAACGTGTGTTATCTCCCCTCCCGCTCTGCATAATAGGGGCTTAGGTCTGATACATTTTATATTATCCAGGAGCACTATCCCCCTTTCCTCATCTATAATACATGTTTTATATAAAGTCCCTCTCCTCTCCCAGTGCTGCTTGTTATAAAAGTTTTTTTTTACATCTGATACATTTAGTATCCAGCTGACAGTTACTCTGTCATTATGAGTCTTCATTGTGTTTTATTTGAATGTTTTCTCTGGGTTTCAAGTGCTTTATTTTATTATAAAAATAAATTTGCACCAGTCCTCCCTTTTCTGAGCTTTCAGACCGATTTACGTTAATATTTTCCCTCTCCCCTGCTTTTATATTCCTGTCTGTCTCCCTCACAGAGATACAAAGTTTAAGTAAAAGTTCCCTCTCCTGTGCTGGATAAGCATTGCATTCCGAAGTTCTGCACCCGCCACATGCGAATGCAGTAGGATGTTATATACAGAGAGGGGCATTAATTAATTCAGGAGGATGTTCTATACATTATACAGAGGGGTATTAGTTAATGCAGGTGGATGTTGTATACATTATACAGAGAAGGGGTATTAATTAATGCAGGAAGATGTTCTATACATTATACAGAGAGGAGCCTTTTTTTTTTAGCCCTTTAAATCCAGTGGCTGTGAGCGCTGAGATTGGCTGCTTGTTATATTATCTCTCAATACAATGTATCAGGCTCAGCTGTTACAGTAACTGACTGCTGCTCATCACAGCCCTCAGCGTTTCAGTAACACAAGGAAATAATATTGTTCTAACCCTTATATATAAAAATATTATTTACTAGTTTTACTAAAACTCTGAGTGCTGTGATCGGCAAAGCTGTTACAGTAACTGCTGCTCGACACATTGTGCAGAGAGTGAGAGATACTGTAACAAGCAGTGATCTCAGCCCTCTGAGGAGCCACTACAATAGTAATTGTATCCACTGGTTTTTGGATGAAGGAAATTAGTTTTCATACTAAAGAACTGAAAATGAATTTCTTTAGCAACTAAATAAATTGCATTTTAGGACTAATCCATTAGTTTAAAACGAAATTTTGTGCTGTGCACATGTCTAGGGCTTAATAAAATCTTTATCCCACTCCTTAGATTTAAACGTAATATTCCAGTATTTGTAGGTCATGTACCTCTCCCGAAGGGCCTATGTGAGCATACAATTATTATTGTGTTAGATCTATAGTTTTGGTGCAAGCGTGGTGGAAGGGCTTGCTGCTTCTGCATTAGTAACACAACACAACGTGAAAATGTCTATCATAAAGCGTACAAGCTGAGTCCCTAGAGTCTCTGACTATCCATTGTCATATATACCTTGCTTTACACATATAATACATTCCCTCATCTAACAGGATAGTAGCCAGTCCCTGTGCATTTTAACCCCTTAAGGGTGGCTAGGTGTCGTGTGTGGGTCTCTTGATGGCGATATTTTTATACATCCTACAAATCCGCCACTTCACGGGCAGGTTATGGGGACCTCCCAGGCACAATATTTGAAGGAATTTTTTGTTTATATTTTTAACCCTTATTTTATGGAAAACTCCCGTTCCCTTAACCCCTTAAGGACCGCTGACGTACCCTGTACGTCCTGTCCTCGGGTCTCCCTTAGACCCGCGGACATACAGGGTACGTCAGCGGCGCCTAATCCCCCTCCTGCCCGATACTCACCTCCCTCGATGGATCCCTCGGCGATCTGGCAGGGAGGAAGCCTGCCCATGTGATTTACATGGGCAGGCGAGGCTGATGACGTCATCAGCAGGCATCCCCATGCAAAGCAATGGAGGGGAGGGTGGGCTCCTTCGGACCCCTCTTTCTCCCCAACCATTGCAGCTAGGGAGATGCTTTTTACACAGTTGAAAAGGGGAGAGTCTCCCCTTTTCATCGGTGTATAGCATTAACTGTTTCGGCGCCAAAACACGATTCAAACCTAGAGGGGGGCTGACATCTTGGATGTCAGCCAAGCCTCCAGGTCCCCCCCCCACCCACTGACAACCTCACCATGTGTGGGCCAGTTAACCATCTAGCTGCCATGTAGAGATAAGGGGATCCTAAGGATCCACATATCTCCCGATCCATGGCAGCTAGATGGTCATATTTGACATCATTTGAAAGGCCTGATTATGGCCTTTCCAATGATACCATGACCAGGTTTGGTTTAAAAAAAAAAAAATAATAAAAAAATGTTTTTTTTTAAAAAAAATTTTGTCTGGGGGGGGGTTTAATTAAATAGGACCTAGGCTGTCATCTAAAAATAATTAGCACAAAATGGCCATAATGAGCGCAGCGCACATAGGTGGTCTCAGCAGTGAAGGGGTTAAAAAGCAAACGCATGTAAAAATTGGGTATTTCTAGTCTCGGGACAAAATTTTGAACCTATTTAGCTGGGGGGGGGGGGTTTGGGTGGTTGTAGATTTTGGGGATTAATTTACGAAAAAGTGTGTTTTTACCATTTTTTCCTATTATTTCATATTTTTTTTATAGTAAATTATTCGATATGATGGAAATAATGGTATTTCTAGAAAGTCCATTTAATGGCAGGAAAAAGGGTGTATAATATGTGTGGGTTGAATAAACGAGTAAGAGGAAAATTTGACCTAAACACCAACAGCGCAGAAACGTAAAAACAGCAGCGGTCACTAAAAGACGGATTTGTGTAAAACCGCCCGATCACCAAGGGGTTAAAATGTATTTTTTTAAAACTTTTTGTCCTTGTTTCCTGTCCCCCAGGGCACTACCCGGACCCCCATACACCTTTTATGGCAAATATCTTGTATATATGCCCTCTTGGAGGGCACTCTAAAAATCGAACTTTTGAGTCCCATTGACTTGCATTGAGTTCGGTTCGTGTTCGAACCTGAACTTTTGAAATTGTTCTAGTTCGAATGCAAACCGAACACGGGGGTGTTCGGCTCATCCCTACTTTACACTCCGGTGCTTTATTTTTAAATGTCCCCAGTGTTCCACTAGTAGGCTTGTAAATGGATCAACCACAACTTTGAAATCACTGCCAGGTGAGGTGAATAACAGTGATTGTAACGTTATACTGTAAATGGTAGGTGTCAAGGTTTGGGACATATTAGTTGTGTTTGATTATGCTTCCAACATAAAATGCAAGAACTGACTGTTCCCTTGCTGTCTGAGTGACACGGACAATGGCCAAATAGAGATTGCGTAACGACTGGGTCAGAGCATACCAAAACCGTAAATTCTTTGGGGTGTCTTTGGTATGCACTGGTTGTTATTGTTAGTTGCGAAGTCGTGTCTGACCCGTCGCAACCCCATGGACAGCGTTCCACCAGGCCTTCCTGTCCTCTACCATCTTCAGGAGAACATTTACGCTCACGCCTACTGCCTCTGACTCTGTCCAGCCTCCTCATTCTCCGTCATCCCCTTCTCCTTTTGCCCTCAATCTTTCCCAACATTAGGCTTTTCTCCAGGGAGTCCGTCCTTCTCATTAGGTGACCAAAATACGGGAGTTCTATCTTCAGGATCTGGCGTTCTAAAGAGCAGTCAGGGTTAATCTCCTCTAGCTACATAGAGAGAGCAACTGCATCGACAAGAAGTAACCCAGTTCATGTATAAAATATAGCAAGAAAAAAAAGGCACCTGCGCTCGTTTCTATACAATTCGAGGTTTCTGTTTGCTTTAATGGCCATTGACGCGTAAGCTCACTCGCCCGATCACGGCACCTCTTGGTAGAGTGAGTACCTAACCAATGCAACCACATTCTGCTCCTCTGAGCAGCTGAACGCTCTCTTGCTGCTTTTCAGCTAAGAGGAAAAAAATGGGTTTTATTTATACACGCACCAAACACTTCCCATTTGGGGTTGAAAACAAAAATATGGAAATCCGAACAGCAGCAAATAGGACTTAACGGGTGTTACAACAGAATATACATACATACAGAAAAAATGGTGTCACACCCATTTGCTGAAAAACAGCAAGAGAGTATGCAGCTGCTCAGAGGAGCAGGTCAGGTACGCACTCGACCAAGAGGTGCCGTGATGGGGCGAGTGAGCCTACACCTCGATGGCCATTAAAAGCAAACAAAAATTCTAATTGTGTTTTGTTGCGCATGGAATTTTATAGAAACGAGCGCAGGTGACATCTTTTTTCTTGCTTAATTAAATATATTTAAAACCTTTTTTTGTTCTAGAGAGCAAGGTGCATACACCCCCCCAACCCCGTGGACACCTTTCAATGTAAAAGGTTTTTTAAAAAAATGTTTAACGAAATTGTAGAACAACTTCCTTTTAGGTTTCTAGAGACCCAACTCATGTCTCTTTGCACTCTATGCCTACCTATCATTTTGTCTCACTGCCCTCTCAATGAAAATCATTGAGATAATGTGAAATGCTGGAAAAAACACTAAGAAATTTTCCTAGTTACCATTATTTATATTCCACTTGTAGCAAGTTATTCCTATTTAACCCCTTCACTCCCAAAGTCGAGTTATCGCGATTTTGCACTGTAAAAACATTGAAAAGCACTTATTAGCATATCAAAACCCAATTTTTACACCTTTTTAAAGCTGGATAGTGTGCCCTCTGAAGAAACCAAGTCCACGGTCTTATCGCTCTCCAGGCACCCTGCAGAGACATAAAACAAGCTGCAAATATCAGCCCCAAGTATAACAAAAGGATCTGCCATGCCTTACCTGACAGGAGGGCTCCTCTTCCCATCTTGCCGAAGGCCCGGGGTTGTCGGCTGTCCCTGGGGCCGTGGGTGCTCCATGCAGCCCGTGGGTTGGTAGGGTTCGGACAGCGCACCTCAGGTGTAATGGAGTTGCAGCCACTATCTTTGTCCTGCCTGGGTAGGCCCGGGAGGTGGCCGGGACAGTGCAGCATCACAGGGGAGTGGCCTGGGTGCTAGAGGCAGACTGCAAACCCCACCTCTCCCTTGTCCCATGGAGGTGCAGGAAAGTATGGAGACCTCCCCTATGGGTGGGGTTGGACAGGGCCTTCTATAAAACCCCACAACGACCTCTAGGGAGTGCTCAGGTGTCCCTCTACTCCTAGGTGTATACTTCCATACTTGTGTACCGAACATTTGCTTGATCCCGACCACCGGTTATATGCTGCCTGCCCCTGACCCTTTTGATCAGCCTTGATGACGTTAACAGACATTGTTATTTGCAATGTGCTGCCCTGTTTTCTCCTCAATACCAAGTCTAGCATATCAGGCGCCTAACAGACATCATGGCAGGATCAAACACATTACTATTGCACTACAACAGTCAGGGAGAGCTCTGGGGTCACTCACTGATGTACAGGGATAAGATTCAGAGGATTCTAAAGACTAAATATCCCAGCAGAGATAGCCCTCTGCTTGTCAAAGAGGGCTTACCTACAGTGAACAGTGGGACTCTTTGTATACTTACTTTGTGGATAAAAGAAACCAATTTTCTATGAAACAACTGGGTCCCTACCTGCCTCCTTTAATAGCTGGAACGCCAAGCATGCATTATATGGAGTACCATTCAACAGAAAACAATTTCGTAATTTTAGCTCTGAGTGTACAAACCTGTGCTTCCACAAAGGCTGATGCAGGCAGATTAAAAACAGACAATATGGGGTATCAATGCTTTCCTTTATTAATTGTATGATAAAGCAAAACCAAATTATATTTAAATCAAGTAGAAATAGGACGGGAAAAAAAAATCTATCCTAGGTTTGTAAATTCTATAGTGATCACATGCCAGAATTCTGGACATATGAGATTAACTAGAAATGCAGAAAAACAAAAACCAGACTTTACACAAGAGCCATCTATAATCAGACCAAACAGAGCAATGTAATGCCCCTCAAAAACCGGGCCACTCCAAGCTCTTGCAAGGCAAAGTCACAGGTCTGTATAAGCCAATTTTCACTTGTGGTTCAACTGGCTGTTGCCATGGAAGTGGAGGGGTGAAAACAAAAACACCCAATTCACTTAACTTTCACAGTGCCAGGTCATCAGACTATTAAATAATCTGTAACAAAGGACCTGGGCCCCACCCACCTATTAGTTCCCATCAGCAGTCCTGTACTGCAAAATATACATAATTCTGCTATTTTCATTTTAGAATTCTCCAACTTGTATCATGCATTTAACGTCACATTACATTATTGCTGATCAGAAAATGGTATTTTCTTCTAAACAAGATAAAATTTTGGCTCATTAGGGGACTACAGATAAAGGGGTGGCATAAAACTCAGTAACATACTTAGGTCCCATAAACATCCTTTTTCACACCTGATGTTTCTTGCAGAGGATTTTTTGTATTTTGACAAATGATACAGAAGTGTGTCAAGGAATGGGTCAGAAACCGTTCAAGAAATACAGATTTCAAAATTTAAATTACAATAAATATTTTGTTTTCGCTTTAAAGTTTCAAACCAAACATGAAAAAATTTATAACTGAAATATATCTATAATTTTAGAAGGACAAGACTGCTTTGGTTTTGATATCACTCAACACATCAGGAAATTTAAGGATTGGTGGTAATCTCAGAAAGGGACGACAGAGCTGCTGAATTAGAATGTGCTCAATTCAAAAAGGTGCGGCGGAGATCATGACTACAAAGGGGCAGGATGGTAAATAGCCAAGCTACAATAGAAATTATTTTGTTGTTCATGCCAGGTAAGGGTGAAATTCCAAGAAGCCAGAAACTTCTTGAAATTTTTATAAAAACATGCTCCATAGATACAGTTCAAACCATTGTAGTTTTTTAAAAAAAGATGCCTAAAAAAGGTACACGGCTAATACAGATCTTTAAAAACTATACTTTATAGCCCTTTGTAAAATAGTTGTTTTGGGATTACTTTTTTTAGAACGTTACAAAAGGAGTATTTAGAACGGAAAATTGTCGGGGTTAAGTAACTGTAGACATGTTGGATAACAACAGATCGACCCTTACCTACAACGTTTTGCGGGTTATTCAATAAGTGCCGTAGTTTGCCAGTGTTAGAACACTGGGGGGCAAAAATATAGCTGGTGTTGCATCATTGACATTTCACAGAAGTAAAGCCCAAGAGCAACAGGAGAAGCTTCACAGTGCAGCTTCTCCTGGGTCTTCGATTTGTACTTTTGTCAAATGCCAGAGTTTGTGGCTGCAACACTAACAGTAACTGAATAAACAACCTTGAAGTCTTCTGTAGATTTTAATGCCCAGA
The DNA here is from genome assembly GCA_009667805.1 of Leptobrachium leishanense. Classification (NCBI taxonomy): domain Eukaryota; kingdom Metazoa; phylum Chordata; class Amphibia; order Anura; family Megophryidae; genus Leptobrachium; species Leptobrachium leishanense. The sequence continues at coordinate 363,326,178 of CM019063.1, read as the reverse complement.
CACCATTTTTATTTACACTACATGTGTGTTTTTATAGCTTTTTCAAAACTGACCATCTGGCTATTTATAGATGTTCTGTGTGTATGGATACATCTAGCCATAACCAGCTTGCCTTTATTTAGACCTACTACACTGTAGAAACCATTAGGTTCCTCACAGGGATACACTAAATAAAATTTTTTAACCAAGATTCCCCGTATCTGGATAAGTATTGAAAGTAAAGCATGAAGTGATTAGATGATTCTTATAATCCGATTACCCAAATTATTTAGCAAGAATTTTCACATCATTTTATACATACTAATATATTAATAGAAAATTGTCACAAACCTATTACATTAGCACATTCTTGAGTGATTGATAAGCTGAGCACACCAAGCCTGTGATGACATCCAATTCTAAACTGCATCTTTGGGTGCATGGGGGAGGGGTGAAACAATGCCTATGAAAACCTTTAGTTTTAGTGCCTCAGCACCAGTTTTCCTCGGCCAATGCTATTATGAAAGCCTTTACTTCCATCTGGACCACGTGGGAGACGAAGTATTCCATTGGGGAGGCCATTAGAAGGAGTTTTCAATGCTAAAGGGCTACAGGGCAAGGACTTCTCTAGGCGCAAGTTGTGGGCAGCAGCTCTACGTCGTTGAACCCAAGGACTGGAAGAACCAATACCACTGTCTAATGAATTGTCTGGTATCCTTCTAAATGTTTCTGGACTTGTGCCAGGACTGTGACATACCTCATTCATGAGTTCAACAGCTAATGGAGAAGAATTTGAATGGCAAGACTGGGAAAGGCTTTTCCGTACTAGCAGTGGAGTAGAGCGAGGGCTGCTGAAAGCGAGTGGCTTAAGAGACACAGAGCTAGCATAGTTTGATGGAGAGAGATAACCAGGTGCTTTAACAGGAGAAGCAGATGTTCCATCAGATTCAGAAGAGCTGTAAAATGCAATATCCTCCATCGCATATTGAAGACTTTCTGAGACTCTGCCTTGCTTCTTTGGCATATTGTTTGGGAAATCAGGATCTTCAATTTCATCAGACTCCATGCCACTATTTTTGCGTATTCCACGACTACTTACTGGTATTAATCTGAAAGATTCACAAGGTGAAAGCTGATTCATATTATATGCCTCAAGAGCCTTACGTGCCCCATCCAAGCTCTCATATTCCACAAGAGCACATTTTTTTGTGCCCAGTTCTGTGTATCTAGATATGTATTTTCTCACATAGTTTGGTACCTCTTTGCCTGGTTTCAAAATGCGGAGAGAGGTGATGACTCCATAAGGGGCAAACATAGCTGTGACTGTCTCCATGAAGGTTTGGTGGCATGTGGAATGTTTTTGCTCAGAATTTTCAAAGTTCCATGCCAAAAGTAGCTTAGTGGGAGGAAGCCCCAAGAGAGAATCTGGAAGTGGGGTTTCCTTCTTACTTTCGTCTCATCCTCATTAACCTCAAGGAATTCAGAGAATTGTAAAGCGTATAAGGTTTTTCTCCAGTCTCTTGTAAGAGTCTTTACCTGCAAAACAAGAAATCCAAAATTAGAAAACCCAGAACATATTCTACATTTCCTATCCATGTCTATGGCAGCACCACCAAGTTAATCTCCCCCACAATCTTGGGATTTATTTTTTATTTATAAAAGGATTTTACCAGGAAGGATACATTGAGATTTCTCTCGTTTTCAAGTATGTCCTGGGTTCGAGAACATTGAGTGGTTACAGAAATACAAAATAGTAAAATGCAAGAAATTAACACAAGTGACAGGGACCAACAGATTACATAAGAATTTCCTCCTCTGATTCCCAGTCTTTTTCTTCCTGTCTACTTTCAGTGGAAGTTGGGGGACTTTTTCTCCACTTCCCCTTCCAAAGATTTAAAAAAAAAAATTTAGGATTGTGGCTTTCGGAGGCATCAGATTTGACCATACCTCAGGGAGTTCTGCCTCTCTCCCTGGTCCCGGCTGTACTTAAACCAAGTGGAACCCTTTAAAAATGGTACCAGTAATTAAAAGGTCTTTTAATTGCCGTTCCAATGAGTGTTCCTTTTACCCCAACTGGGTACACCCCATTATTAAATGCTCACTAGGATTGCCCAAACACCCAGTGTAATGCTCAGTATACAGATACAGCACACAGAGTGGTTCAAGCGTGAAAGATTTATTTTCCACTCTGTTTTTTTTCCCACAGTAAAACAGACTCCTTAACATACAATAGGCATACATAGTAAAAAGGAACAGATCAAGATAAAACACGCCCCGGCATTAAATTACTGTATAGCCTCTCCCCTCCCACACGCCCTGGTCTATGGTCAAAGAATAATGAAAGTGACAGATCTGGTTTAAGCCAGTCCCGAGGGGGTTGGGTGTAATGGAAGCCGGGATGCTAAAGGAATCCATTTCTTACAGATGCACATAAAGGGAAACACATTGTAAACAATATGACGCTACAAGAACTACATCAGGGAACAAGAATACAAAACACAGACGTCAGGGAACAGGGCAAAGAAAACAAACTCCCTGTACCTAGAACTCGAGATACAGGGTGACTTTAACATAGGAAGAAAAAGTAATACAATACCAGCGCTGCTTGAATAGGGTCCACTAGTGATACCCAATTTAATTCCAGTGAGGACAAGAAAATACACCGACGTTTCGGGGTCGCAGCCCCTTCCTCAGTGCGTAGTGCCCTAGGCACTACGCACTGAGGAAGGGGCTGCGACCCCGAAACATCTGTATTTTCTTGTCCTCACTGGAATTAAATTGGGTATCACTAGTGGACCCTATTCAAGCAGCACTGGTATTGTATTACTTTTTCTTCTTGTGAATTATTTACCGTCTCAGTTGGATGCTGTGAGAGGGAGTCAATACTCAGCTGCAGCTGCATAATTACTCTACACTATAGAGGGTGCTAACGGACACCCTTACTCCTGCTTTTATGCAAACTTTTTCAAGTATGACTTTAACATAGGAGGGCAGGGAAACCATATAAAACATCTGGCCTGCACATCCCAAACGTATCTCTAGGTCCATGGACCACTTGGTCAAAGTGTGATGGAAGCCTCCACCACCTTTTGGAATACTTTGATTCCAAGTGTCAGGAGACTGGCTGTCATACAGACTGTGCCATTTGGAGGAGAAGAACGGATGCCAGCCTAGTGCCCGCAGACTATGGGTGATTATGGAATAGACTATTCATGCAGTATTTGGGCATTGCCAAGCTTTATGTAATGGATTTGTTTAAAGCATATATTTCTGTGTTACTAGAGTTGTTTGAATTAGTTTAACCTCCCCCTCTGTGCTGGACAGAGAGCAGAGTGCTATTGTTCTGGTCCATTCTCATATAGAGTTTTCAAATTTTTTTTTACCAACATACTGCCTGTCTAGAAAATAAATTCATTCTATTCCTGCTTTTCTAAGGATCACGTCTCACTGCTGGTGTGTGGAGAAATTTAGCTTCACGGGGGAATCTTTCTGCAGTGTCAGGGCTACCAGTCAGGTAGTCTGGAAGGTGACTGTGGGTCTCCTGGCGTGGTTCTGGGACAGAGAAGGGACTGAAAAAAATGGACTGGGCCTAGCCCTGGAGTTTTGGATGGAACCCTGGGTTCCCTTTACACAAAGTGACTACCATCACAGTTCCTTATCGGGGTACAGTCTAGATTTTAACCTGTACGTTGGTTTCAGTGGATCATCTGGGGAGGTGGAAAGAGTGCTGGTCAGCATTCTCTGGTTAGTAATAGCAGAAGTCATCTTGATATCCTTGTGTTGGCTGCAGGTGCAGTAGACGCCCTTTTTCAGGGTTTTGACTTCGGCAATGGGAAGCCGAAAACTGACCTTTTGCATGTGTTGCCCGTGTGCTCTCAAGGCAGCATTTTTAAAATCCAGACAGGTTTGCCAGTAAGAGGTGCTTTTCCATCTGCCACTTCCCAGTCATCTGAATATTATTGGCTCTTTGGTGCAAATTTTGTTTATTTGCAGGTTTTGTTTTCTTTTGGTATTGCATTTTTCACCCCTAAATTTCGACCTGTGTTACGGCATCCCTGGCTACTTACATATACAGGTTTCATAGGTTAAATTTTTTTTGTTTAATGGATTGATAAAAGTGCAAATTTGAACTAGTTGCATCTCTGTTCTCTTCAGATATTCAGTTTCTCTGGACTTGCAGATCTGGAATAAGTGACTGGGATGGAGCCCTTGAAGGAAACAGGTGCCTCATATCAGCAATAAGTTGCAGAGTTGTCTAGTCATTTCTCTGAGGTTTTCGCAATTATAAAAAGGTTTGAAGGGGAGCGCTCATTCCAGAACCACTGGTGTATGTCTAGTTTATCATTTTGTATTTGTCTTACTACCTTTTTAGCTTTCTATCAACCTTTTCTAGTGTGTATATGTGTTGTGTGTTTTCGCTCTTCTACGTCCCACTCCATCAGCTGGTATGCCTTTTAGAAAAAAATTAAAATTCCCCACCACAAATAGCGTAGTGGAGCAGGATATCACCTGAGAGAGGTTTAGAGAGTGGCATGCCCTTGTTAAAGTAGTCTAGTGAAAACCGGGTTATTTAAAGTTTTGCCAGATGCCTCTATTTGGAAAGAAAGTTGCAGGAAATTGTATTTCAAAAGTTATAGATCAGTTCCTGAATGGGCCAGTGGGAATATATTGAAACCTATTGCAGATGGATTAAATATACTGCACCCATTTCAGATTTAGGTGGTGAACCACACAGCTTAAATCTCTGCATACAGGAAAAATTGCTAAAATTGGTTGGACTACAATGAACAGGATTCAGACAGCATTGAATGAAAAAGCCAAAATTCGAAAAGCACAAGAAAAACTGATTTTGACTAAGGAATGTTTGCATTCTTTTTAAACAAGACAAAAACTGCAATGATAAAAAGGGATTTGAATGTGTGTACCGATGTTTCCTCAGTAGATTGTCCCGACCTGCACCTTGCCGCCTAGGGTCAGACGAGCGTGATTTCTATGGACTGTACGTCCGTGCACACGGACGTACGTCAGTACGGAAGACTCAATAGTGGCCACAGAGTCCTTTATTCACTGACGTATATTTTGACGGATGTAGCAGAGAAAATAAAATAAAAAGCAAAACCATTTTGTCCGTGAAAAATGCTGGACGTATAAATGCAGTCCGTCTGACCACGTTCCATCACTCACACACACAGCACACTTTGTGCGCCCGTTCTAGGGGGTTGTACGTTCTTGCCTGCCTTGTGTCCGTGGGCCACGGGCGTTGTGCGTCCGCAGTTCAGTGCGGATGTACTTCGTGTGTCGGGCTCCGATGGGCTATCACGGACGTACTTTTAGGCGCAATCACGGACGTGAACACTACGCTCGTCTGACCCCAGCCTTATCCAGCACCTGCTTACTCAGACCACTATAAAGCCATTCCTGGACCTAGTCCAGGAATATAGTATTCCCTTAAAAGAACTAGTCGCCTACCTCCGCATTAAGCATATTTTGCCATCTCAGAAGGATGCAGCGATCCCTATTGGGATGCTACAGTCTTCCACAGACTCTGATAAAACAGAGATAGTGGTTTTACTGAACACTTCTTTTACCTAAGCAGAGTTTAATTGCTATCCCCAAGCTGCGAACATTACCATATATGCTGAGATGGGAGAAGGACTTGAACCTGACCTTATCGCAGGAGAACTGGGTTTACGCCACGTCATCGGTGTACAAGATCTCGCGCAGTACTGGCATGAGGGAAGCTCATCTCAAACTGCTATACCGTTGGTATCTTACCCCGGCCAGGTTGCAACAGGTCTCCAAAAAAGGTACGGATGTCTGCTGGCGCCGCTTGGCAGGCGGAGGTTCGCTCCTTCACATTTTCTAGTCATGCTCAAAAATTAGACCCTATTGGGCTGCGATACACAGATCAAATTATGCACCTCCTTAGATGTTCCCCTTTACCCTGAAACATACCTCTTTCACTTTATCCCCACTAACATTGTTACCCCCTAGAGGGCCGATATCTGATTTTGGGAGTTGCTAAATTAGTTCTGGCTAGTCACTGGCAATCTTCTTCCATCCCCTCGATCCCTGAAGTATTGAACCGTCTTGATGGTATATGTATATATGAAGAGCTGTTCGTCACAGCCAGTGATAATCTCCATTACATTGAGACACATGGGATGGCTGGGTGTCCTTTAGATCCTCCGGGAGAATGGTATAATGTATATTTAACCTTGGTTTTCCCTTCCGCTCTTTTTCTTCTGTCTTTTATTTTCTCTGTCCCTTTAGGTCGCTGGTGTTTATGTACCTAATTGTTGAAAGAATTTAAATGTAAGATACTTCACAGATAAATGTCCACCTACATTTCTGAGATCTGTATTGTTGACTGGTCCTGCGTGACCCATAATGTAATTTTTATGCCACCGAGTTATGTCTGCCTAGTAGTACCCAATAAAAACCTTTATATATTGAAGATGGGGGGAAAAAAAAAAAAAAGGTACTGATAAGGAGAGGGAGTTGAACAGAGCATGCCCTGTTACAGTTAACGGAAGTTAAGCAGGGATTGTGTGAGACAGCATGGCAAGCGTGAAAAAATGTGCAAACGGAAGGAAAAGAAGAAGTGGTTGGAGCATGCACACTGACAAAGGAGTTTGTCATGAGATACAAGCAAAAGGAGGGCGAAACTTAAGCTGAGTGGGTTTTAAGAATTTTTGATGACAACGTTGATTGTGTTTTTAAAGGAGTCGGAAGTTTGATCGCAAATCAAAACAAGAGTAGTGCTCCCGTATCAAAGACTCAAACCACTTACATAAATAGCTGAATATTTGAGGACCCTATGGATTAACAGTCCTCTGGGTATAGACAATACCAAAGTCATGAATATAAACAAAGCCATACATAGTGTAGATGGTACTGACAAACAAATATATAGATACACTCAAAAGCTGCACTCCCCACCCCAGAGCCAATGAATCGACTCAGGGTACTTGTGCCTTCAGATTTTGTTAGCCAGCCAAAGCTTCTAAAAGCCCTCTGCAAGTCTATGACTCCGCCAAATCCAAAAAAAGGGGATCAATGAGCTGACACAACAGATACCGAATCGGCAGGTTCAAGAACCAACAGGGATAGCTGCAATTGAGCTGTACGAGCCAGTATGGTTTGAAGCACTTGAGCAAGATCATAGGACGGACCACTTTGCTCATCTTTTCTGGACACAAAAGGAGACTGTTGGGACAGGTCTGCAGGATCCATGGCCCTGTCGTAATGTCACAGAATCCCTTGATCCCGACATGCAGACACTGCTGGTTTTTGGAATAGCCATATTGCTAAAAACAGGACAGACGACACTCAGAATAAACAAAGTCAGAACAGGCTGAAGTTAGGAACCAGAGCAGATAGTCAAACAAATCCAGAGATCGGTACACAAATCAAAAACCATGGAACAAGAATTGCACTAAACAGTATAAACCATGACAGGGCAGAGCGTTTAACTCACTGCTTGGCATTTAAATCTAGCAGGCATTGTGTCATCGCACCACACCTGAATCACTGACCCGTGGCCGCAAGTGCAGCCAGTATCAGTCGGCAGCTGGTGAGCACTGCAGCAAAGACTGTGCTGCCAGCCACCAGGCATCCACGACACCCCATGGTCCATTCAGTTCTGATGGATCTTCCCTTTGAGCCACTGGAAGATCCATTTTCACATTGACTGAGCATTCTTCCTGGTACAAATTGAACACCAGAGTTTCAAGTTTCTTCAAGCAACAAACCTTCCATGGTCTTGTTCAGCCTAAGGTGGTTTCGGCTCAATGTTTAATAGGAAGTAAACAAAAGCAGTACAGAGTGCAAAAATGCAATATCATACAAGAATAATAATAATATTTATAAAAATAAAAAAAAGCAATAGTTACGGATTTGCAAGCCAATAAAAACAATAAGTCCAGAGACAGGCTCTTTGAAGCCCTTCAAACCCAAACCAATGTAAAAAAATGTAGCAGAAACAATACCCATAGTATAATACTACCTGAAAGTAGGATGAACCAAACTAAAAAAGGCATGAACTGGAGTGTAAGCGCGCTACAGTTACACTTACAAGTATTTAGAAAGCACTAACAAGTTACGTAGCGCTGTACAATAGAGAAGACAGAATAACACATACATACACATTATTGCAGAAGTCACTTGCACTTCAAAGAATTGCATCCCAGAGCTTCTGTGCCACATTCCCCATATGCAGCAAGGAATTCTGGGTAGGATATGCAAATGACATCCTACCCAGAATTCCTTGCTGCATATGGAGAATGTGGCACAGGAGCTGTGGGATGCAATTCTTTGAATTGCTGCGATGTGCAATTGGCGTCTGCAATAAACAGAATTATAGCGTGGAGGCTTTTTATCTCACTTTTTGTCCTCCACCACAACAAATACATACATATATAAAAGTTAAGCACACAGAACAGTAGGAGAGAGGACCCTGCTCGAGGGCTTACAATTTAAGAGGAGAGGGGGTAACACATTAGGTGAGGGTAAAGAGTTGGGCATATGAAGTAGCAGGTGCGTAAGGAGCCGAGTGTGAAGATGGTGAAAGAAATGACATTCAGGAATGTTGGTTTTAGAGGGAGGGAAGAGGAGAAGTTCAGTTTTTGAAAGGGTAAGCTTTAGGAAATGGGAAGCCATCCAGTTGGAGACAGCCGATGGGACAGAGAGGAAAGGCAGATTTGAGTGTCGTCAGCATAGAGATATTAGAATCCATAGGAAGAGATGAGGTTGCCAAGAGAGGCAATATAGATCGAGAAGGGTAGGGAACCCAGAACAGAGCCTTGGGAGGTACCCAAACTGAAAGAGGAACTGGGGTGAAGAGGCACCAGTGACGGAGACACTGAAGGAGAGAAGAGAGCGATGGGAAGAGAACTAGGAGAGAGTGGTGTCACTGAGGCCAAGTTTACGCAGCATGAGGAGCAGGAGAGGGTGGTCAACAGTGTCAAATGCAGCGGAAATGTCACAAATAAGAAGGGAGAAGTGACCTTTGGTTTTAGCAGCAAATAAATCATTAGTCACCTTGGTCAGAGCAGTCTCAGTGGAGCGCTGGGTGCGAAAGCCAGATTGAAGCAAACGCTCTACTTGATCCGCACCATTCTAATTAGTTTGAGGCATTCCCATACTACGCATCCATCGCCTTCAATCATGAATACTCTAATAAAGAACTATAAGAACTGGTGATTGCAATGAAGTAGCTAGGCTTATAGAGAGTTTTGTTAAACGCAGGATACCATTTTTTGCACATAGCAAGCCAATGCATTTATAGATGGCAGCCAACATCTTTTCATTTACCGCTGTAGCTGCAAGCGAAACAAAACAGGAGGTTTTGGTTTACTTGAATGGCCATTGAAGTAAACCTAAACCTCTGTTTTGTTTCGCATGGAGCTACAGTGGTGAGCGGAAATTACTATTTTTTTCCTTGTTAGGTTTTATACATGGGACAGGCTAGATACTTCTGATCCATGCAGCCTCCCTGATAGAGAATAGGCAAGAAACGTTTTTTTCTTGATATGTGTACAGATCTTTTGATAGTCTCTTTACGTTAAAGAGAGGGCATTTTTTGCGGTCATAGTCAATAAGGGGCTTCAAATGCTCACACTCCAAAATATCTACATTTGAGGCAAGTCCAGTATATACCTGCACATAAAAAAAAGACTAGAGGTGCAACATTTTAGGATTGAAATTACGGTAGTTCTAATTTGTACAATCTTAAAAGTACAGAAATACTAGACTAAAAAAAATGTGAAATTTCTGACCCTTACACAAAATAAAGAGCACTCTGCATCAATCACAAAAAAATATGGAAATCCAAAGTAAAGGACTTTGATCCATCACAGATCTACAATGCTCTAGGGAGGGAAGGAGGGGGTGTATGCCATTCTGTTTTCAAAAACAGAGATGGACTTTGGTTACTTAAATTAAACTCTTGTAGGATCTCTCATGGGAAATTAGATTGTCATTACTGCAGCCTGCAAGGAATTTTCTCATATCAAGATAAAATTGGAAAGGTTTTTAAACATGCACTGTATTTAACAGACTTTAAAAATAACCAAGTTCAAGATGCCTAATGAGGATATTTTGTATGATATTATGGTAACAAGTCTCACAGTCCTAAAACATACTTTAAGGATATCAGAAATGTGACTAGTAATACCAGTTTCATCTGGACATGGAACGGCAAGTTATCAGTAATTGTAGGAGACACCTCACCGATTACGGTCACATGCCATCCAGAACATCAAATTTTGATTAGGACCCAGTATCTGACTCCTCAAACTTTTCTTAAAGATTTAAGCCAGTGCTATTGTAGAATGATTATTGTAACAAAACTAGAATGAAAGTTTAACATTAGTATATAGTAGACATGTGCACGGCAAAAATAAGTGGTTTTGTTTTGCATCATTTTGTTCTGGGTCGTGTGTTTCGATTTGTTAATTCGGGCGGCCGGTATTTCAGATCACTTCGTATTTTGTTTTTATTAGATGTCATTTCATTTTATTAGTTATTTCAGAATGTGAAATGGATTAATTAATAAATTGCCTAGATTAAGGGAAGGAAAAAAAAAAAAAGATATGTAATCCCCTTGTCCTTTGTACAGAAATAGGTTTCAGCACCAAGGACAGCAGCCAGCCGGTACTACAATAAAATGAAAATACCCGCAGGTACAAAATAATCTATTCAGAGAATGCTGTACATCGAAGTGCCCGGATTTTTGGTGGTTCTGTTTGACAGGTTTAAACAGTTGTGTTTAGTTTCACACGGTATAATGTATCCTTCCTGGTAAAATCCTTTATAAAAAAATAAATAAATAAAATAAGCGCAGATGAAATTTTTTTCTTTGTTATGTTTCACACATGTTGTTCGGCTGGATGCATTTGGTGGTTGCAGCCGCCCCATCGGGGAATAGGCGCGACCCCACCCCTCCTGCACTAATTAATAAATTGCCTAGATTAAGGGAAGGAAAAAAAAAAAAAATAGATATGTAATCCCCTTGTCCTTTGTACAGAAATAGGTTTCAACACCAAGGACAGCAGCCAGCACTATAATAAAATGAAAATACCCGCAGGTACAAAATCTATTCAGAGAATGCTGTACATCGAAGTGCCTTGATTTTTGGTGGTTCTGTTTGATAGGTTTCAAATGTAAAAAAATATTCCATTTTTTATTTATTCAACCATTTATTTTTCTCATGTGCAGCAAAAAAAATTTGGATTTTTTTGTGAAATTTTAGGAATTCCTAATTTATTTTAAAAACTTGACTTTCTTTGCCGTCTATGGTCTGAAATCTATTCTGAACCATGGACAGCAGCCCCATGGAGCTGCTATCCATGGTGCTGAATAGGTTTCAGCACCAAGAACAGCTGCTGTCCTTTGTACAGAATAGCTTTCAGCACTATGGAGAGCAGCTCCACAGTGCTGTGGCCCTTGGTACTGAATAGGTTTTAGGCCCATAGACCGCAAAGAAAAAAAAAAAAAGCCTAGTTTTAAAATAAAGTTGGGAATAGAAAAATTACAAAAAAAAAAATCTCGAGAAACACCTAAAAAGCAATAAGACTTTTTGCTGCAAGTGAAAAGAATAAAAAAACGGGTGAATAAGTATTTACTAAAAACGGGGATTTTTTTTTTACATTGAAACCTATGGGATTCGTTTGTTTAAACCGGTCGTACTGAACCACCGAAAATCAGGGCATTTCACTGACATGTCGGTGGTGTTCGGCATTCTGTGAATAATTATTTTATTACCGGCTGCCATTTTCATTGTAGTACCGGCTGTATTTTTTGAGGCAATGTAAGCCATGAACTGGTCCATCTAACAAGGAAGCATGCATGCACTTCACTTCCCTTCCATTGTAGGATTCATACCACAGAGAGATACTTCCCCCACAGTGTGTAGGATTCATACGCTGCATTAATTATAAACAGTTGAATATTACTGGCTGCCATTTTTGTAGTACCAACTGTATTTTATTTTGTACGACGACTGGCAATTATATAAAAAAAAAAAAAAAATGGACTTTTGCTGCAGATAAGAATAAACGTAAACTGCCAAATAAATATTTTATAAAACCACAGGAATATTTTTTACATTGAAACCTATGGGATTTGACTGTTTACAGATGTTGAACGAAGCACGAAAAATCAGGGTATTTCACGCACATTCGGCATTCTCTGAATAGATTATTATAACCACTACTTTTCTATGGGGTGAAACGGTATAATGAATTGATCTGTAAAAACGAAATCAATTTGTTTTATACCATTGCGTTTTCGTCCGAATTTTGATTCGAAACAAAACATGTCTAGTATATAGTGAAGCACAAAAACAAGTTTGTCACACTACTGACCACTTTGTAATTCCCCAAATCACCCCCTCCCCAAAAAATAATCCAACAAAAAAAACACGATATGGAACAACGCAACCAGATGAGATCGAACGTGAGATACAATTCTGTCATGAAGTACAAACCAAAAAAAAAAAAAAAGACACGTCGAGAACACTCATTGATAAACTAGTAAGAACAAATGGAAAAAGACACTCGCGGACCAGACAGCTGCAGACACAGGAGACAGCCACACTCCCAAAATGCTCCACAAGGAAAACAGAATAATGCGGCATGACATGCATCCAGTTAAGGTCTTTATTAAAATGATGTAAATCATTAATGCTACAGTGACATTCCTGTCCACCAACCTAATTAAAAATACAATATTAATTGCTTCAAACCAAGCAAAATAATTTAGCACCAGGGCTTTATAGGAAGATCTTTGCAGAAGATTAACCCGAACTGAGAACAAGTTACATTGGAAATACTCCTTCTCTGGGTAGCCATAAATTACTGGCTCCTAAAACCAAGTATAGAAGCTGATAATTTACAGGAAGGAGCTTCAACATCTGCGTTGTGACAAAAAAAAAGTGTGCAGCTAGAGTGGAGTAGCTGCTCAAGACACTGCTCCAAATTGAGCGGAGCCATTGAGTAGAACTGCCTCAGTTGGAACAGTCTCTTTTTTGCAATTTGACCAAAAGTTTTAAAACAATAGAGGTATGATTTTTTAGCCACACCAGACTTTCCAACAGGCTTATCGGCACCTTGGCTTCAAAACGGGAATATTGAGAACGCTACAAAGATGAAGTCTAGATTTCAAGTCAGGCATAAGATTAACCAGAGATCTGGTGAATTTACCAACTCCATAAATGCTCATAGGTAGTTCACATTTCTGGGGATTAATACTCAAAGAAATAGTCCCAGAGCAGATGTTTAATCTTCATCATCTTCTACTGTATGTATCTTTACTCAAGGCCATTTCCTGGATACACTAAATCTATACACCTCTATAGTGTGTAACTATATGTCCACGCCTGTGTGTGTATATGAGTGTATCTGGGTGCATTTCTCCCACAGTTCTTATTTTGGGCCCAAATAAAGCTGTCCCTCTTTTTTTTTGGAGCTCCTCCATACATTTTGGGTATGTAAACAACTGCAAAATAGTAAAACTCCCAGCAATGAATCTTTTTAAACTAAGATTTCTGGTCATGCTCCATTCTCTTTGATAGACAGAGCAGACATCAGAATACAGGTGTCAGAACATCGCTGTGTGGGGTTTGTCAGGTGTCCCCCAGAAGGAGGACATACCCTGTATAGCAATTTTCTGGGGAGGAGTGTGATTAACACAACCTGCGATCCTGCATTTGAGGCAAACTTAATGATCAGTCCTTAGCCAACATTGGTAGAGTGCTCCTGCTTGCAAAAATGCATTTGTCTGAAAAAAGAAAAAAAAAAAAAAGAGAAAAAGTAAGTAGTGTGACAAGATCAAAAAAGGACCTTTGGCTATGCGTGAAGGAAAAAAAAAAAAAAAAAAAAAAAAAAAAAAACACAACATTCACCTTTTACAGCAAAGACAGTTATTCAAAGAGAATCGAAACGTCACCGCACATTCGGTGACTTGTCGTTCTCTTCAATTCGGTCCGATTTGGCAATCCCATTTCGGCACCCCTGCGGTGTCTTCAGCAAACACCACAGGGCCGTCGAAGTGCAGGGAAAAGTCGCCGCAAACCTGAATAACACTCACCGCAAAACCCGCAAAAACATCTGGATTAACACCGAACACGCCAGAGAAACCCGAGCAGCCGCCGATCACAGCGCAGAGCAGCCGCCAGAAAAACCCAACACCGCAGACGAATGGAGTGAACAGAAAAAAAAAAAAAAAAAGTACGCTTGAATGTTTGAAAAGTGAAACGTGTTTGCAAGTAAACTACAGAACAAAAATATACAGAAAAAAATGGCATCGCGCCCATACTCACCGGAGCGGGAGTAACAGCCCAGTTAATGTATAAAACATAAGGAAAAAAGGTGTCATCTGCGCTCGTTTCTATGTGTTCCATGTACAACAAAACTGAGGTTTTTGTTTGTTTCAATGGCCATTGCAACGTAAGCTCACTCGCCACTTCACGGCACCTCTTTACAGAGTGAGTACCTAACAAAACGTAACCAAAAGGCCGCTCTACTGAGCAGCTCCAAGCCCCTCCTGCTGCTTTTCAGCCAAGGAGAGGCAAAGATATGGTGGGTTTTATTGGTGAATAAAACCCACCATATCTTTGCCTCTCCTTGGCCATTTTCTACAGAACAAAAATGTCTGAAATTTACATATAAAGGTCCAATGAATAATAATAAAAAGGGCTGTTACAGAAGAAAAAACAAAAAAATCCGGAAAAATGCCTAAAACAAATCTATACATAAAGAGACTTTTTATTGCAGAATATTATAATCAATGGTTTAGTAGATATTGAATTAAAACGGGAATATTTTTAACATTGAAGCCTATGGGGATTCGCCTGAATAAACCAGTCGAATAGAACCACCGAACAGAAGGGAGTTTCGGCAACTTTTCACCGCTTGTTTTTGTTCTCTGAATAGACGAAGCATTGCTTCTCTATGGGGGATTTCACTGCCCTCGAACAGGCAATGACCAGGCACCGTATATGCAGGCAATTCGCCAACATTTGGTGAACTGCCTGCTCTCTGGATAGCCGAATGGCCAGGAAAGGTAATGTACGTTGAATTTCACTGTTCGGTTACCTTTTTCGGACCCCTTTGAAAAACCCTGCATATATTTACAATTTTTAAGCCATTTGGAAAATAGAATCATGTGATCTGCATTTTTCATAACTGTCAATGTGCACTTATTTTGCCATTTACCTTCTGTAAAAGCCGTGTTCTTGAGGAAAGAAAAAATTTATCAAAGCCTCCCCATAGACCTACTAATCTTCTGCAGTCTTCCTTGGGACATCCCTAAAGATAACTGTTCAAATACAACAACTCTTGGTTAGACTCTGCAAGTGCCTGTTCTATTTATTTTGCCCTTTACCCCTCATCTTGCAGTTTCAAATCCATAAGAAACCGTTTGACTCAACAGTAAGTGTCCACTGTAGGTTAGCACAAACCTTTTTAAAGGAGGTAAGTAGCTTGATACTAACATAACCCATCTTATTCTTCTGCACATGCTTGAGAAGGAATGCGTCTCGAGATAAATTCTCATCTGAAAGATAGAACTCCACTTGGCTTACAATCTTGCGGATGAGCTTCAGATCAGGAATTCCACTCTCTCCTTCATAAGAGGAGTCATCCAAGGTGTCAGTCATATCACAAAAACTCCTGGTAGACAGAGACAGCAAGGTATAGAAATGCATTTAATATTGGCAAAGAAATAGGGTTCAATTAACAACAATGAGAACCAACCTGGACAGATTTTGGTTACTACTGATAAGTTTTCCCAGAGGTTTCTAACAAAAGTGGTAACCAATGGTTTGGATTGAACGTCTTTGTATAATTTTTTCTGTAGCACCGACAAAAAGGCCACAGACTAAAGAATTTGAGAAAAGTAAAGTAGTGAAATGGTGGTTGAAGCTCATTATAAACGTCAATGAGCTCATTACTGGAAGTGGGCATGATATATTGACATTTTCCTGTGACAGGAGGAGGATGGGAATGGAAAGGCTCCCCATTCAATATTTAGTTCTTCTGTGCTGGGACTGGAAAATGGATTTCCAATAAGTAGTTTATCTTGGAAAGTCTTGTTAAGGTCAGAAATTAAGTTACAAAGCAATTAAGAAATAACAAGTTTCTGTGCTCAAGGGAAAGTCATGGGAAATTCAAAAAGGCGGCTTTCAGATAATTCTCTGCTTACTAAAAACACCCTCAAAGAAAATATCATTAACATCTTGGACTAGGCATGTCAGAACATTACATTATAAATGTATGAATTGCACTGTGTCGTTTAGAAAAGAAGTGAAAAATGCAACTGTTTGAATGCGTCTTACCCATCCAAGCCAAAGTAATGAATCTGAGATCTACGATTAACGCTACAATTCTGTTCCCGGCAAAGAAGAAGTCCAGAATTAAAGGAGTGTGACCTCATTTCAAGGGGAAGACTGTAGAGGTTTGGTACAGATCTTAAAGGTGGACATCCTGAAGAAGCCATGGCTGCCGAGAGAAACTAAACTGTAAACAACATAAACTGAAGTGAAGGCATAGGTTAAATCATGGGTGGCCAGCCATGGCCCACCAGATGCTTGGAACTATATTTTCCAAAAGGTTCTGTCAATGAGCAGCCGTGTGTCACGGGAGATCATTCAAAACATCTGGAGAGCCAATGTCGAGGAGCTCTGGGTTACATGAATGATAGACTCCTATTATTCCGGGCCTCTGTTATACAAGTCATTGACAACATTATAGGTGTAGAGCACTTCAGAGAGCTGTTCTATTGATTGGACTGGTCTGTGGTCTCCCCTCAAAGATGATTCAACATTCAACATTGGCAACAGTCCAAAAGTGAGACATTAAAGAATTATGTCTGAACATTAAAAACCACTTCTACTTTCCCAAGTAAGGGTTGTTAACCGCTTGGCTGCAGAGGACGCACCATGCACATTTTCCGCTAGGGTGTGGAGGATGCGCTCAGCGCATCATTGCAGCCCTGTGGCTTGGCACCAAAACTCAGGTCTTTTCCCAGATGTCAGCCTTACCTGAACCATAACAGGTAACGGGACATGCATGGTATCATTGGAAATGTCAGTGCAGGACTAGGTTTTATGTAAAAAATTATATATTTTTTTGCTCTTCAATGCAGCGCTATTGTTCACTTTTCAATAAAAACTCATGAACAATGATGCTGCACAAACTCACCATTTCCCATGATGTCAGCAAGCTTGAAGGAGATGGCACTATGCATTTGTTCATAGAAAACGTAAACCTGCGCACTGTTGTGAGGAGCGCAGGAGGCCTTTTGGAACCCTGCATATCTGATTTTCACACCGCAGGTGGTCAAATGAGGTGTCGTTGGAAAGGGACAGAGACCGGCCTTTCCAGCTACACTAAATATGACACGTAATTTTTCAGCATAGAGGAAAAAGATTTTAAAAATTTACTTTTTTTCCCCTCTGTTCTAAAAGGCAGTGGCATTGAAGAAAGAATATAGAATTTGTCTGGGTCCTATAATAAAACAGGACTTCAAATTGCGTTTAAAACTGAGGAGTACAAAACTGTCAAAATGAGCTCGGCACAAGGGGCTAGAAATGGCTCAGCAGTGAAGGGGTCAATATACAGAGGATAACATTTTTTTTACAACAAACTGTCTCATTCTTCTACGGTCACATAAAGATTAGATGAATCCATCAGCCCCCCTTGAAGGTTTTAGGATTACCCGCATAGGTGAATACATGCATTTGTGTCACAGGAGAACCCAATTTATGCTCCAGAAGCTTTTTTGCTAAATTGTTTGGATGAAGAATCTTTACAATTTAAAATATCTCTTCCAATTGGATCTATGATGGAAAGTGTAAACTCAGTAGGGTGTTGTTCTTTAGCATTTTTATTGTCAGTCATTTCACATACCTGGTCTTACAGAACAAGAAAAGGGTACGTGAAAGCCACAAAAACTGACAATTCCATCAGACAGCAATACAGAAAGATTTTTAGTGCGCACGTTCCAGCACAGCAGTATTCAACACCTTTTAGTTTTCAATCACCAACAGCATGGGAAATTAAAGCAGGACTGGAACAGAAAAAGATGGAAAATTAAGAACATCTGGCAAATGTGACACATTTAAAAAGATCTACACAGCATCTTGCAAAAGGATGCCCTTTATGTAAAAGTATATTTTTGGAAAGGATAACAAAACAGAATCTGGTAACACTTTGACAACTATAAAAGTGATTTACATATTGAAGATTGTGAAGGTAAAATGTAAAAATAAAGTTCATGTGGGCAAACATTTGTTAAACACAATTTTTGGCATCCTGTGTTGGTGTATGGTAGCGCAGCTTTTTTAAAGCTGAACCTGTTAAATGAGCCCAACCTCTGGGTGTTCATATTTGATAATATTTACAAAGATGTTGGCAAAAAGAAGATGCTGAGTCATTTCTTATAAAGGTTTAGCATGAAGTAGTGACAGCTCAGAGTGTAGATCAGCCTACAGGACCGTACTCTACTCAACACACCTGGTTGACTGTCAATAGTGCGCAAAAATAAAATCGCATAGGAAAGAAGAAAGATCGGGTTACAGTAAGGAGCCAGCGACAAGGTAGATCTGCAGTACATCTTTTGAGCTGTTCAAATCAGGTTGGCCATTAAAGTATGAGTTTGAGGATGGAGCACTGGTTTAATGGTTATTACAAATCAAACTCCCTACCGGATACCTCTAGGCTTAGAGAGTTGCCTTAATTTTGGTCTTTTCAGATTCGCAAAACTAAAATTGAAGAAGCCAAGCCATCGCATTCAACTACAGGGCAGAACTAATTATCTCCTACCCTTCAATACTATGTCCCTGCAGAACCCTAATCTGTAAGACCATTTGCCTCAACCCACCCTAATCTTTGGACCTTGTACACAAAAAGTAGCAAGGCACATAAATCTGCAGTCAGGAACCTCAACCCCCCCCCCCCCCAAAAAATGCCAAAACCCTTTTAAAAACTGAGACATAGTTTCTCACATCAAAAGAAGGGGCAGAATGTTAGGGCTAGGGCTAACCCTAAAAATTAGGCAATAACATTAACTGAACCGCAGCTGTGGAATATGATGCTCCACTTTGGCCTGGCACATCCAAAATTCAGCCAAGGGCCTTTTTCAAGATGTGACTTTACCACTTCAGGTCTTTGCTGCTGCACCCCCCTCAGTTTTTATATAGAAGGCTGCCCACCACATATTAAGAAATAATTTAACTCGTCAGCTGTGGACGACATGTGGGGAATGTCACGGGGCTTCCGCAGTACTTTCCTATTCGGTTAGTGTCCTATGGTGGTCTAACTTCCTTGAAGTCGGGCACATTACAACCCTCCCAGGTCGTGACTGACACACACACCTTTCCAGTGATGCCAATAGGCATAGACTTCTCCTGGAGGGGGGGGGCTAACATCCAAGATGTCAGCCCCGCTTCTGGGAGCCTCCCCTTTTCCAGTGACATAGTCGTGCATGGGCGAGCCGACGTCAGAAAGGGAATCCCCTTAGCTGGGGAGAGAAATCCCTATGGTAGAAATACAGGGGTCATTTGGACTCCTGTATCATAAAAGCCTATCAGGGTTATTCAAAGAGATTATAAAAGTCACCGTACGTTCGGTGACTTTTCATTCTCTTCAATTCGGTTCCTTTTGCCTATCCCATTTCGGTGACCCTGCGGTGTATTCAGCAAGCACCACAGGGCCCCCGAATTGCAGGGAAAAGCTGCCGCAAACCTGACGAAAACTAACCGCAAAACCCAGCGAATGCACACCGAAAACCACAGAAAAACCCGAACAGGAGCCGATCGCAGCCTTCAACACAGCAGAAGAGGCAGTGAATAAATTAGGAAAACAGTTTGCATGAATGATTGAAAAGTGAAACACTGTCTGAAATTTACATATGAGGTCCAGGGAATGATAATAAAGAGGGCTGCTACAGAAAAAAATAAGTAAACTTAAGAAAAAAAAAATATATCGGACTTTTTAAAAAAAAAAAAAAAAAAATGCTTAAAATATCCTAAAAAAAAAATAATCTATAAATAAAGAGACTCTTTAATGAATGGTTTATTAGATATTGAATTAAAACGGGAATATTTTTAACATTGAAGCCTATGGGATTCTCCTGAATAAACTTGCCGAATTAAACCACCGAATGACAGGGCATTTCGGGAACTTTTCACTGCTATTTTTTGTTCTCTGAACAGCCGAAGCAGTGCTTTTTCATGGGGTTTTCACTGCCCTCGAACAGGCACCGTATGTTCAGGCAATTCGCCAGGATTTGGTGTAATGCCTGCTCTCTGGATAGCCGAATGGCCAAGAAAGGTAACTGAACGCTGATTTTCAGCGTTCGGTTACCTTTCTCAAGCAATTCGGATCTCTTTGAATAACCCTGTATGTTTGGCATCAATGGAAAGGCCAGACCATGGCCTTCCCAATGATATCAAACATGATCAGGTTAGATGTAAAATCTCACCATAACACCCAATATATGTGCTTTATTCATACTTCCTCTTCAGATCTTTGGCGGCCATAATTGATAAAAAAAATTCAGTGTGCCACAAAAAGTCTTTACTTACAGAAGAGGTTAAGGAGATTATTTTCTAAACCTCAAAAGTACAAGTCGTCGTCAGTTACAACAATCTTAAAATGCAGAGAAAATGGACACAACAGTCTAGGCTTCTGTGGACATTGTAATGCGCTAGTGTGCGTATATGTGAAGGTCTGTGTGGTGTGTGTGGTGTGTGCGTGTCTCGATGGGAAACAAGGCATTTATATACAAAACGCAGCCATTCCATTTTCTACTCAAACTGCTAATATACTGTACCTTCAGGCCCAGGTTCGGATGACTGATTTTCAGCCCGAAATGGTCATGTCGGTGCATCAATGCTGTAGTCAGAGAGTTAGTTTCTATGTTATTCATTCACTACAGGACTTCTTTATCCAACAAATGGGTGTGCCTGGACACCCCCTGCACACGCCTATGTTAGGCTGTCTGTTCCTATGATACCTGGATCGACCACGTACGACACACAGGGGCAGAGATCTGGCGGTCCAAAAAAAAAAAAAAAAAAATTGGGGGAAGCGGAATGCTGATCCCTGGCAGAGGAGCACAGAATAACCTAGGGAAAAGCAATTGTCCCGCGTTGGCCCTCCTGTAGCGATGCCTATGATCTGGGTGGGAGGGGGGATTGGAATGCCAAACTAATTGCAGAAGTGCCACCTTGAATCAAGGCTGTCCCAGACCACTAGGTGGTTTAGAACTCCAGATGAAACCTGCTGGATCGCAGGAATAATATACGACACCTACTTCCTTACCTCTCTGAAAAAGATAAAGTAGGAGGATGCACTGATCATTCATGGTTTCAATGCTTCATAATGCATTACTATCTAAGAGGCCTTTGTTGGTCTTCCTATTGAGTCATTGGTTTAATGGATAGACCAAAAAGGTAAGGAACATCACACAGTTTTTCCTCCAGTGACAAGTTACCCTATTCCTCTTATAAAAACAGTGATAACAGTTGAACCATAGAGCCCAAGCTACAACGCAAAGCCAACTTATTTATTTTAAAAGTGGCAATACAGCAACAAACACCTGAATATTGAGGTTCTCTTTATAACATGTCATACAACGGACTTACGCAACCCTTTTTTGTAGGAGACGAAAAATGCAAAAAGAGTTTAATGATGTGAAACATTATCAGTTTCATGAAACGCCAAAAGTCTCTGCAGTACAATCCCTGAATTTTGCCCAAATCCCTCCATATTATGCCCACATGTCACAGTGCCTGCACATTATGTGCAGCTTGTCCCAGACTTTGATAAATGGTACCACAAGGCCCTAGGCAGGTTAACCGTTTGGTGCCCCTTCTTCTGTAGCAGACACTGAGTTGTGCATGAGTGTGTCAGAGCTCCGCAACAATAAATCTCACAATGTGCACGAGTGTATCACATCACTCCACTGCAATTAAAAGCTGCAAAAACCAAGTATGGAGGAGCCCCTAAAACAAAACCCACACAGCCATAAATACTTGTATTTACCTATACAGTCACACAGCCACCAACATACCCTATCCAGGTTAGAAGCTGTGCTTCTGCATAGTCTGCCCCAAGTCTCAGAGGGCGTGAACGGGTCAGACCAGTCTGGACCGATCGGCCTGGAGGCTTGAGGCCTCGGGTCCATCAGCTGCTGGCAACCTCTGAACAATCGGCTGCACACGGGGTTTGAGTGACAGCAACTTGGCAGGCAGGCCTGTCATCAGTGAGGGCTCTGCTTGCCACAGGTTCACTGCACAGCCCTGTAAGGTAGCCTTGGAAAAGGAACATGACTGGAATGGCCTAGTTAAGTTTTTTAACTGCCATGAGGTTTATTATGGTTTTGTAAAAAGAAAAAACACTTTTAGAAGTATTTACTCGCGGTGACATTAGCCAAAATATGCTGAAATTGCCCCCCTTTCGAAAAGTACTGAAACCAAGCTAATAAAGTACAGGTTAAAACAATACTGATGGGTGTTTCTCCAGCGATTGACTTCTATTTATACGGCTTTCATACTCATAACATGAAGCAAAGTATACTCGTATTAGGCTAGGGTCAGACGAAAGCAGTTTTAACGTGCGTTTAGACGCACGAAATCACGGCCGTGCTAGCAGCAAATGACGTCCAATGCCGGGGAACACACGAAGTACGGCCGCACGAACATTCGTCCTCACAACGCAAGTGGCAAAGGAACGCATTTTTTCTAGAACGACAAACCGCTAGTACGGACGTACAGAGTGCGCTGCGTCCGCTAGAGGCGTGTGTGCGTGATTGGGAGACGTCAGATGCTGCTAATGTCCGGCCAACATAACGTCCAGACACAAAAAGTGTTTTATTGAGGATCCGTACAAAATCACGGACGACAAGGCGCATCGTATGGCCGCTATCGCGTATTCCGTGAAAAAATGCGTCCATTCGTTCGAACGCACTTTTTCACAGACAACGCGAAAAATCCGTTAGTCTGACCCTAGCCTTAAACGGAAGACATGTGGAGGTCTTTCAATAGCAATATAAAATCGACTTTAACATTCAGCTGTTGTCCTATAACCGCATGAATATATAAACCAGTGGGTCCTTTACATGTTCCCTGGAGATCTGTTATTATTGAAGCTGTTGCTACTTGTTGTTTCAATAGTCAGAGTTTCTCAGTTTAATCATCTTCATTGCACCAAATACAGCTCTACTACAAATACTCTGTTCCTGCAAGCAATTCCATAGTAGCAAAATAGGAGTCAAAGTTTAATCCACTTTACGACCTGGCATAAGATCAAACAGTTCGGAAATGAGAAAAAAAATCCAAACGCTTCTGTTAAGTGAGACTTTTAAAGTCCCAAGAATTCCTACTGGATGTCCTGACACGCTTAATTATAGGAAAGTCTAGTTACCAGAATAATCCATGAGCAAGGTCTTAAATCTGGTCCCGCAGGATTCCTTTGGCCCCAGCCCTAATCTAAATTACAAAACATAGGGCAGCATGTTTAGAAATCACTACATTAATACTATGCATGTCTCATGGGTGTTAATTCTTCAAACCCTATGATGCAATCCCCCAAACCAATTTCTACAATTAATAAAATGTACTTTTTAATTCAGCATTTCTAATTTAAACACCGTAGATATTAACCTGTCAAAGAAAAAAAAAAAAAAAAACATTTAAAATGCTACAGACACTATGCTTAGACTGAAAGTGTCACTTAAGGCTAGGGTCAGACGAATGCAGTGCGAACGCGCGTGCAGCCACACTTTATCACGGCCGTAGTAGCAGCAAATGATGGCCAATGTACGAAGTACGGCCGCACAAAAGTGCGGCCGCGCAACGCAAGCGGCAAACAAATGCATTTTTTTAGAGAACGTGATACCGCTAGTACTGACGTACAGAGTGAGCTGCGTCCGCTAGCGGCGTGTGTGCGTGATTAGGAGACGTCAGACGCTGCTAATATCCGGCCAACATAACGTCCAGACCCAAAAAGGGTTTTATTGATGATCCGTACAACATCACGGACGCAAATGCGCATCGTATGACCGCTATCGCGTATTCCGTGAAAAAAATACGTCCATTCGTTCGAACGCACTTTTTCACGGACGACGCGAAAAATGCGTTCCTCTGACCCTAGTCTTAGAGGTGTTCTGTTTTCACCAGTGGTGGCTTGTCCATAGGGACAGAGCCCTACCATTTTTTGCAGTAAAAAAAAAATAAAACAATTCTGGTTTTGTGTCATTTAACATGTGCCTGATTGACAAAGCGTGTTAATGTCCCTTTAAAAATGGACATGCATGCTTTGTCAGTGTGCCTTTAAAAACGTGTAATGCCTTTTGAATGAGCCAGTAGTGTGTCATGCGGCAGGCATAAAAAGTAAATTATTTCATATTTACCTGCTTTCCTTCTTGGCGTTTTCCACGCCCACCTCAGGAGGCCCACTGAGCTAATCAGTATGTATTCTGAGGAATGCACAAAAAAAATGCACTGAGCATGAGCGACTGAGGTGCTCCTCCTCCCTCCTGCACTGTGAGACGACAGGAGGGCGGTGGCCGAGTGCCAATCCAATCTAATATTTCACCCCCAACTACTGCAGAGACAGGAAGGAAAGAACTCAATACACACAGGGAGAGAAAAAGGGGCACCAGAGAGGGCCAGAAGAAAAAAAAAAAAAACACACACCAAGATAAAGCCGCGAGAACGCAATAAAATGTGCAGTGAGCGAATGCTCACAAGAGATAGACGGCAAAATGCTGATACCGGGATCTGCAGGAGTACTTTGTACTTGTGCAGATGCCCCCCAAAACCTCCCCCGATATCGCAACCCAGCACTGAGCTGGCTTGCCGCCAATGAATGCTCCAGCAGAATTCTACAATTCCCGTGCAGCTGGCTGCATTCCATTGAGCGGCCGCTAAGAACCCCCCCAGCCACCATCTTGCGAGATCTCGAACTGCACAGAGATTACAGCGGGGGGGGGGGAATTTAACCACCGAGCAGCCGCTCTAATCCTTTCTTGCTGCTCAACTGAACATGGCCAACCGCAGAGACCTGATGATAGAATGCTGCTGGTGCATTCAGCTAGCCGACCCAGTGTCTACACCTGAGGCGCAGACCCACACAGAGACCGAGACACACAGACACCAACACACACTTTGGTCTGGGGTCTGAGCCTGGGTATCCACGTATCTGGGGTCTGAGCCTGGGTATCCACGTATCTGGGGTCTGAGCCTGGGTATCCACGTATCTGGGGTCTGAGCCTGGGTATCCACGTATCTGGGGTCTGAGCCTGGGTATCCACGTATCTGGGGTCTGAGCCTGGGTAGATAGATATCTATCTATATGACGTCTGTGTGTGCAGTGGGTAAATGGGGTGTCTGGCCTTACATTTCAGTATTAAACTGGACAGGCTTTCAGCAAAATCCTAAATTATTTATTGGAAAGTGGTCACATGACATTAAATAAAATTAATCTGCACTCTGTATCGAGGAGTACCTGAAAAAAGTATCAGTACTCGGTCTAAAAAAAATAAATAAAATAAAATAAAAAAAATGGTATTGGGGCAACCCTACAAGAAGTAGTGTGAAAGGGAGATTGCAATTTCACAACAGTTTGTCTATTCACCAAATTGTCAATTCACTAAATACTGGCAAATTGATAGCGAAAAATGGTGCAGTTCGCCGCAGATCACCGATCTTCGGCAGCAGCGAAATATTCTTATAGAAAAGTAATGGTTAAACTATTCAGAGAATGCTGAACTGCACCGTAGGGTCAGTGAAATTCGCTGATTGTCACTGATTCAGTTCAACAGGTTTACAATAAACTGGCGTATCCCATAGGATTCAATGTTAAATAAAAAAAAAATGTATTTAACAGTTTATGCTTTTCATTTTCAGCAGTATATTTTTTGGAATCTCTTTTTTGGCAAACTTTTGATTAAATTTTTTTTAAATGTTTTAATTCTGCAACAGACCTTTTTATTATTTAGACACATTTTAATGCATTTTTTTTATTGGTTTAAAACACGTATAGAAGAATAACAGTTCTGTTTTTTGGGGGGGGGGTTCAGTTCGACTGCTCCATGTTCGTCGCACCCTCGGTAACTCTGGTTAATAGTGAATTCACTGCATTTTTTTTGAGAACGTATTTTACCAGGAAGGATACATTGGAGATTTCTCTAGTTTTCAAAAATGTCCTGAGTGGGGATTATATACCGTTGGGTGTCTTGCCCAAGGACACTTACTGGAGGTGCTATTGTCCTGATTCGAACCTGTGTCTCCATGGTCATAGAGCAGTGATGTTACCTCTACTCCACCCAGCCGGTACATTGTCGGCCAAATGGAATTGCCGAATTGTGTTGAATGCGAAAGAACAGATATTTCAGTGCTTTCTGAATAACCCCTAGAGAGTATGTAAACATGAAAGAGTTTTGAGTGAGAAAGCAAGTCTGCAGGTGAGGGAGTATTGCTTTCACAGTTGCAGAGATGGCCAATATTCCGTTTTGAAGTGGAATCAGGCTGGAAGATGGTTGCCTTTATGAGCCAGGCAGCCATCTTGGTTCACTTGAAAATAACTAGGTAGATTTAGAATGAAGCTTACATAGAATTTTAGGAATGTGTTGTATTAACAGAGAAGCAATTAAAATAAGGGAAGATCCGGGCTGCTCTTGGCAGAGAGAGAGACAGGATGACAAATTTATTTATTTATAAAGGATTTTACCAGGAAGGATACATTGAGATTTCTCTCGTTTTCAAGTATGTCCTGGGTTCAAGAACATTGAGTGGTTACAGAAATACAAAGTTACAAATGGATACATGAAGGTCACAAAGGCCTACAGAGAGACAAAGAGCGTAGAAACCAGACTATGTCTTATCTGGAATAAACAAGCACAGCCAAAGGGAGGTGGGCACGACCCGGATTGAGTGCGGCAGCAAATCACAAACTGTCAGACTAACATGAAGTTTGCCAATTTACGGTCAATGTATGTAATGCCTTTTTATTAACAATGGGAGGTAGTAACCCACGTGGGGTGGAATAAAGTGTCACCGGGAGGTGGGCTAATTGGGATGTACCTAATTATGTATTCGGGGTATAAAACCCCTCGTCGAGGTGAGAACGGGGCTCACTCTTTGCGATTTAATCCTGTGTGAGCATTGTGTGACGACATTAATAAAGTTTGCCTTTCCTGAAGAGACTTGTGTTCAGACAATCCTTGTTTGTGTCCGGTCCCGTCTCGAGTGAACCTAGCAGATTCCGGTTACAGTTTCTCTAGCCTCAGGTCCTGAGCATGCACAGGGTTTCACCTGCACAGCTTGTGTTAGCTCATGTGATGCTTTGATGAGTGGAGTAGCGGGTTGGGAGGAGTGGAGAATTTGCAGGAAGTGGGAGCTGAAGAAACCCACCTAGCTGAGGGGCATGCCAGAGAAGATGAAATGACAGAGTTTGAAGTAAGAAAAGAAACTTAAAAAAAACCACATTCTTAGAACTTTTATGATTATAAATCTAGTCTATTGGTATAAAAAGGGTTTAACCGTCAAAAAAAAAAAAAAAATACGCATGCATGTCCCTTTAACAGTCACTGCCGAAAATGTGTGGGGAATGTCAGGGGGATTCACGCTATATGCGAAGGACATTCCCCACAAGTCATCCACTGCGGGGGGCTCTCCCTTACCTCTCCCTCCGGGGGTCACGTGGTTTTACACCTCCACTCGGCGCACTGATGACATTGTGATGGGTGCGATGACGTCAGGGTCAAGGCTCCCCCCCCTCAGAAAAGCCGGAAGAGCACCTAAGAAAGGGAAGGGACCCCGCTCCTTCCGAGAAGATTAAAGTAAAAGGAGGTACCGCTGGAAAGGGCAGAGTCTGCCCTTTCCAGCGATGCCTCTAACTCCTGAGATGCCGAACCGCTCTGAGCTGGCTGACATCTTGGATGTCAGTCAAGCCTCCGGGGGGCCTCTCCTCAACCCACTGACGGCTTCCGCATGGCAGTGTGAGAATTAACCACTAGCTGCCAAAGGGTTTTCCTATGGTCCTTTGGATACCCGTATCTCCTGATTAGTGGCAGCTAGGGGTTAAGGTTTGGTATCATTGGAAAGAGCATGGCCAGCCTTTCCAAAGATACTAAACATGACTGTGTTAAAAGTATAATAAAAACATGTTTTTTTTGTTGTGAACAATGATGCTGCACTAATGATGCTGCACTAATGATTTTCTTGGGTAGGCGGGGGGGGGGTTTAGCTAAAAATCAAGTAATTTCTCAGAAAATTATAGTAATGGGTTCCCATTTATATTTTTTTTTTCTCGTTTACAAACGCACCCCATAGAACATATAACTGCAAAGCCTCAGATGATTAAAGGAATTTTTTTCACGTTTTAACGATGTAGAGGATTGAAACTTTAATGGAAATTCAATTTTTTTTTACATTTTTTGTTACAGTATTCTTGCAGGACATGACGTATACATATAATAATGATACATTATGAATCTGCTGGTGAAAAGAAAAAAAGTATATATAATTTGTCTGGGTCGTATAATAAAAAACATTACTTCAAATCGTGTTTAACCTCACTGGCGGTCCGATTTTGAAATTTTTTATATTATAATTAGAATATAAATTTTTGATCTGCTTCACATACCAGGTTCAGGCCATAACTATCCCCTTCATGACAGAAAATGCACATCCATATTTGCCCTAATGTGCTAAATATCAATAGTAAACATGTTACGTATGAAAGGAATCCTAAATTTTGTTCACTCAGAATAAAATGGGTAGGATTAGTGTTCAGGATTTTATTTTAAGCAAATAAAATCCCTTTCCGCTGAATAATGTTTTATGTATACATCTTGTGGCTGCTTCCTGGATTACACTTTTAAAATCACTGAATTTATGGCACTTTTATTTGCCTCATTAATAGGAATATGCCTGTAGGTTTTATTCCCTATTTATGGGATCATCCACATATTTTGGAGGTCATTGGGCGATCTAGACATATGCATATTATATATTATAAAAGCTGCAATGAATACCTAAACCACAAAAGTATTAACATTTAACCCCTTCACGACAGGCGTCACCCAGAGGTGGGTTAACTCCAGTGAGGCGTACAGGTATGGCTCAAGAGCTGCTGATTTCAGCCCGTCCTGTAGCCAAAGTTTGTATTCGCTGCAAGGGGACAGCCTGAGTTTAGGCCATCTCTCTGCAGCCAACCGAGCGTGGCAGTTGCGATGAGGGGCAGAGGCGGCCCATTGAAAAAGCGGAGCGTACGTTTACGCCCTGCGTCTTCAAAGCCCTCCCGCCATGAGGAAGGCAATCACAAGGGGTTACATTGTGTAAATATAATGCATTGACACAAGATTATTAAAAAAGAACACTTATGCACCACTTAAGTCTACTGCGGTCATGGAGATAAGAATTAATTCAGAGTATAGTTTGTAAAATTTATCAAAGAAAGAAGAAGAAAAAATAAAGTATATGGGAGGTCAAGGACGTGTTTAGCTTATTAGAAGGCCATGGGTTATATTCCATAGTTGTTTAACGTTTCCTGTAGTTGGCAGCTTGAATGTAGCATTTCCTTGGGCAAGGTTACTGTAAATTAAGATCTCCTATATTTATTATTTTCACGACGGCGTAGAAGCACATTGTATTACAAGACAACTGAAAGCTGGTGTTAAGTGATTTTTCATTTGCAGGGGGGGGGGGGGAAATCACTTAAACACACTCACCGGACCCCCCCCCCCCCATTAGATACCCTACTGTGGTGAAAAGGGCGGCACTATCCACCGCTTCTCGCCATAAAGGAATTTGAGTAAGGGAACAAATTGTTCCTGGTCTCCCTTCGCTATTCATCTGCAGTGATGCGTGCTCTCTCACGAGGGCAAGGCTGTGCAGCTCACGCACGGAGGCGCAAGGCTCCACGGAGTCCATGAGCTAATACATGTGGCGATGTGCTGTACTGCTGCCGTATCTGCTTGCTTTGCGCTTCATTCTGGGGCTAGGAGCAAATAAAGCACCTACACCAGAATAAGTCAGAAAAAAATGGAGAATAAAGGAAACTCTGCAGGTGCAAATTTTCCACATTTCACCAACAACTACAGAATAGTGCCCCGTGTTTTACTGGGGTCTCCTTTGGCCACTAGCACCTCCCCTAGGCTAGAAAATTTTGTGGGGCCCCTGGCCACTCTTTCAATACCAGCTTCTTTATACTCCACCTCTCACTCTCCCCCCCCCCCAGATCTTCGCAAATAGAAAAATACACTTATCCTCCCATGTCAATGCTCATGTGGAGGTGGGGGATCTCAGTCAGTCTTGGAGGCAGGTGGGTTTTCATGCTGGGCATGAGCTCAGGCTCTGTATTTATACAACATATGTGGGCAGTGGTGCAGGGTCTCTAGCGTGCTCCCCCATTTCGTCCCACCCAAAAGGCAGGCCCGCTGACCAGGTGAAATCTCAATGCAGATATTACATCCTAGTGGCATTTATAGCAGCCACATGACCTTTATTAAAAGTTTTTAATGAACTATGGAAGACGGAGCTCCCTGCAGTGCCCCTTTAATAGATTGCTTAGAAGTAATAGTGGACATTATTTGGGAAAGCAAATAATAGGCGTAACAATAATAAGGCAGAACAGGTACTATGGAGGATCGAAAGCTCACAAAAGGCAAAAAAAATAAACGATGGAAATGTATCGCAATCCATGTGCAGAAATACACTTACACCACACTCAAAGCAGATCTAAATAAACACAATCCAGAAGTGTGAGAATATTGGGTGTGAGCAAGCCAATTTCATATAATTGCATCGGTGTCAAGAAAAAAAAATATTACGCATGAAAACCCTTTCGGCAATTCTAAAATGATCATGTCAGACCTGGGAAAAAAAAACAAAAACAGAGCTTTGACTTACATAATGAATCAAAAGGAATATGAACCAAACATCACGCAAGCTGCACAAGCCTTTTACTTTAGTGAATAAAGAAAATACATAGGGCCTGATTTCAAACCTGGTGTAAATTTTGCATTTCCATTGACTGCAATGGTTCTATTACGTTTACAACAGCTCTGGTTAATATGACGGTTTGGATTGAGCCCATAGTTTTTCTTGTGTTGTAAAATAGTCACCGTCAAATTTATAAATAGCAGTTGCCTTTTATGGAGGAAGGCAGAGTTAAAACAAAAATATTTTGCATATACACTAGTGGGCATCGTTGCTCCAAATGGGGTTTACACATCATAGTTTTACTCCATGCATATGTCACAATATATAGAAGCACTGCCAATTAGAAGGTTATTCACTTCACCAATTGAACTACGGTGAACGTCAACTATCCATAGAAGAAAAATGCAACAGCAGGAGGAGAGCGTGCTACAAACTAATAAAATTACAGCAATTCGCCATCAAGCGTTGTCTGCAACACCAGTGAAAATATTGTTTGCAATGATTTTTTATTTTTTTTTTGCTTTTTATTATTCAGTCAGTAGTAAATCACGATTGTTAAAAGAAACTCACCTAGAACCTGCCAGCTTCCTCACCTCTCAATACAAATAAATCAACTGAATACAAGCCTTGAGTGATTCCATTTCCTTGATCTATATCAATTAAGGTAATTTAAAGAGTAGGCTGATTCAGTTTAATTGCTCTGAATGCATACTCTCTATTGAGCAGAGATCTGGGGCCTATTTCGTAATATCTCAGCCTCCTCCTGTAGCATTCTGTCAGATCGAATAATGATATTCACAATCCTGTCAGTCTGAAACAAAACCATATTTCACTTTCTATGTATTTACCAGTATTACTTATACACACACATATATGTAAGTAAAGTAATTCTTTTGAAAATCAATTTAACTTGAAATCCCATAAACCTCATGAATTTTATTACAGTCAAGAAGACTCCTACTGCACTAAATTAAAAGCATTATCATGGGCAATCACCTTTTCCTCAGATCCATAATTATAAGATCATGTCACAAACTTGGATTTTCAAATCAATTATCAGAATCAATGATCCTGCTGGGTGGTCTTTTCCCAATGGTTTAATAAATACTCTCAGTAGTGTTGGGTCTGGATAGAAAAAAAAATAACATGCAGGACAGGGATCAACAACCTTGGCCTTTCAGATGTTTTGGAACTACGCCTCCCATGATGCTCAGTCACTCATTAGGTTGTCTGAACATCGTGGAAAATGTAGTTCCAAAACATCTGGAGGACCAAGGTTGTTGACATCTGATGTAGGTAAACTGGAGTGATCAGTTGGCATGACAAAGACACACTCATCAACAAAACATAATTTATATGTATATTATAGAAAATATCATCACAACTTGGTCACTATTAGCCTGTAACTAACAGCTTCACTTTACCTGCTATATCCCATAAGTCCGTTCCTGACGGTTCGCAGATTTTTCGCCACTGCCTCTAAACACACTGACGTGTTATTAGAGGCATGTGGTGACATCAGCGTGCATGCTCAGTGTGGTGGGTTCGCTGATTTTTCCATAGTGGATCTGGAAAACAGCTGATCCGCGTCACTTCCAGTGACGCAGGTTCGCCAATTTGGCAAGTTCGCTGCCTTGGCAGAACACCGGCCATGCCTGTCCAACATGTCTTTAACATGACAGGAGCACGTTAAGAGTTATCAATCTTTTCAGCATTTTATATAATCAACATAGTACCAGTATTCTGATATAAGACTTCGTAAATGGTACTACAAGATTACATAGTTTATAGTAGAGGGTTTGGGAAATTGAATTCAAGAAGCAGTATAGACATGCTGGTTAAACCTTGAGCTTATTACTTACAGTCCTTAGTTATACAGGAATATGTTTGCTTGCATAAAGAGTACGGAACTTGCCACTGAATTGCACCGAACTGTGAATTATGTGTAAATAACACATAATTTAACATGCGAGCGTTTGCGGTTATATTTTGTATGGGGTGCGCTTGTTAAAAAAAATAGAAATGGGGACCCGTTCATTTTTTTTTGGGGGATAATGTCGCTATTTTTAACAAACGCACCGCATACAAAAATCGTTAGTGCAGCATTATTGTTCACATTATAATTGAAATGGGAACAATATTGCTGCATTAACAAAGCAAAAACAAAAACAAAAACTTGTTTATTTTTTTTTTAGAATTTTTTTTAAATATATATATTTTTTTATTTTAAATTTTTATTTTTAAAAAAAAACTTTTTTCATTATCATGTTTGATATCGTTGGAAAGGCCATGCTCTGGCCGATCCAACGATATCAAACATTAACCCCTAGCTGCCACGGATCGGGAGATAGTGGGTTCATTGGAACCCCCTATCTAATCCATTGGTGGCAGCTAGGGGTTAACTCCAGGACTGGCGTCATCCTGCTATGCACAATGACGCCAGTCCTCAGGGGGAGTTCCCGGAGGCTTGGCCGACAAGCAATATGTCGGCCAGCTCCGGGAAAGGATCACGAACCGGCGCTTTTCAGCGCCGATTCGTGATCCGGCTCCCCTGGGGTTAATGACAGCCACCGTTTGGAAGGGCAGGCTGTGCCCTTCCAAACGGTGCCTGGATTAACACCCTGCCCCCCGGCGATCGGGAGGGAGAGAGGTCTGAAGGACCTCCCCACCTCCCTTTCAGGCGCTTCCTCCACACATGCGGGGGGGCGCCTGAATTAGATGTCATTGCGCAGCCGCGATGACATCTAATTGCTCCGCCGGGGTCTCGAGTGCTGGGCTGACATCCAAGATGTCAGCCCGCACCAGGGGGCGCAGCAATCTGCCGGAATCCGGCGGATTGCTGCCTTCTGTGCATGGACGCGCTCAGCGCATCCATAGCACAGAACAACCACTTGGCTGGACGCGCTGAGCACGTCCATAGCAGCCAAGTGGTTAATGGCGTTTTTTTTTCATTCTGTAACACACCGTTTTATTATTTTTTTATAGAACCTTTTATTATTATTTCCATGCATTTTTATTGTTTTAAACATCTTTTTTCAAATAGGAGAGTACTTTTTTTTTTTTACCCATTCAGGTTGATAGGCATTTTTCGTCGGGTGATCGGCGGCCTGCGGTGGTCAGTTTGGCAGATTGATTGGTGGCATTCAGCGGATCCCGTTCGGCGCACTTCAGTGACCCTGCGGTGAATGCTGAACTCAAATCATGGTTGGGGATTTGATATAGCCAAACAAGAGAACACCGCAATTTCGGTGCTTTCTGCATAGCCCCCATTGTGTTTCAATGTCATAAAAGGAAAGGAACATCAAATGTGTAGAAACATTCAGGACTACAATGCTGTTCTTAAGAAAAAAAGAGACAGGTAAATTTTATGTAACATTGAAATATTAATTGTGTACAGGCCCTGTCTAAATCTGTAGCGGCTACCTGCATGCAAGTTGAATACTTTTACTCAGAGACCAAGAACTCTCAGAACATGGGTTGTCAGATGTTCAGTATTTTAACGGGCACATATAATTCATATGCTGCAGCAGGTAAAACTGTTTCAATATTTGTGGCCTCTCTTTCGTCGTACAGCAATGCGATTTCTTTTCCTACATAAAGCTCTCATTAGCATGTAAAAGTTACATATTCCAAACTACATGGCTGATCTGGTTATTGTACTCAGAGCTAGATGAGCCATCATTTTCTGGACACATAATAATATTGCATTCTACGCAAGACAGTGGCGGCTCTTTAATTAGACAAATTAGGCGGCTGCTTAACGCCTCGCACTTACAGGGCCTCGCGCAGCAGCCTAATCTGCAAAATCACACAGGCAGCATTAATTGTTTCCTGCTGTAACGCCTGTGTTATTTATTCCGCCTGGCATTTTTTCTTTTTTGGTCTGGCCACCAGAGAAATCCACTCCCCCCTCTGATGGTGTTGGGGAGGGAGCGCCAGACATCTGCACATGTCTTGGTGTTGGCGCCAGTGGTTCTCATCCGGCCACACCCTTCCTACGCAGCAACAGCAGCACCACGTGGACCTGGCGGATGCAGCAGCTGGAGCTGAGAAAGCTCACACTGCTGTCAGGCTCATACAAACTGACTTGCACAGTTGGCATGACAGTGAGTCGGACAGCCAGGGACAGAAAGAGGCCCCACGGAAGGGATTACCAGGAGGAGGATAACTAGCTGCCGGTGCCGGGGATCAAACACAATGCTACTTTGAACGTGAACCATAACACAAAACAAAAAGTTAAAGACGCCTCAGAAACACAGCCCCTCAGTCCAGAGGCCCCAGGCCCAGAGACACAGGCACCAAGGCCCAGAGGCCCCTGAGAGGCACCACCCCCAGTCTAGAGGCCCCAGAGAGGCACCCAGGCTCCCCCCTGTCCAGAGGCCCCAAAAAGGCACCCAGGCCTAGAGAGCCAGGCACCCTTGCCCCTGTCCAGAGGCCCCAGAAAGGCAGCCAGACCCAGAGACCCAGGCATTCTCCCCATCCAGATGCCCCGAGACCCGGGCACCCCCCCTGTCCAGACGCATCAGAGAGGCACCCAGGCCCAGAGACCCAGGCACCTCCCCCCATCCAGAGGCCCTAGAGAGGCACCCAGGGCCCCCTAAGTGCAGCGAATCAACCCGCTGGACGCATCTAAAAAACAGCCGCAAAACCGCCGAACGAACACTGAATGCATGTGACGATCCAACGAATCAGTCTGAAAAAAGCCGACGACCTACCAAACAGACCACCGACCAGCCACCAGAAGAAGCTGACAAGCTGCCTCACATGGGTAAAAAAAAAGGGCTATATTACAATCTTCGCGCAAAAACGCTCGCGCAACACGTGAATTTTTGCGCCAAGCGTTAAACATTTGCACGCACAAATCACTGCTGGAATTACAATCACTGCGCGTCTTTTCATCCGATTAATAACGCGTGTAAACCGGATGCACCCAAATGCTCGCGCAGTACCGTCGCATGCAGAAATCAGTGTGCGCACTGTTTTTTTCACGCAATTCAGCCAATCGGAATTAAGAACCACAATTATCTCACGTTAAGTTTTTGCGCCTGCCAAAGTCAATCTGAGCATACTGTATATGCTGCAGCAATAATACATGCACACACAACTTCTCAATTTTATTGGATTGGTATGAGTAGAATGTGCAGGGCCACCATCAGGGCATTACACCCCCTGCAGCGGTAAGGGGCCTGGGCCGCCGGAGAGGCCCGGGCCGCTGGGGCCCCCTGCCGGGCCACCGCCAGGGCCTTTCCGCCTTGCTGGTGATGGCGGCCGCTGCGGCGTCCTGCGGCTGCACCTGCACCACTCGGCGGACTGGTGGGCGGGCCAATCAGCATGCGTATGCTTCCAAAGCATGCTGCTTTGTCACCGCCCCAGTCACGTTTGACGGTGCACGCCGCGTGATGCGTCACACAGCGAAAGGTGCCACGCGAAGAGAAGAAGCTAGAGAGGTGAGTATGGTACCAGGGCCCGGGCCAGACCGCATCCCCAGCCAGGGCCCAGGTCAGGACCCCAGGTCCAGACCCAGCCAGGGGCCCAGACCCAGCCAGGGGCCCAGGCCCAGACCCAGCCAGGGGCCCAGACCCAGCCAGGGGCCCAGACCCAGCTAAGGGCCCAGGCCCAGCCAGGGGCCCAGGCTCAGACCCAGACAGGGGCCCAGGCTCAGACCCAGCCAGGGGCCCAGGCCCAGCCAGGGGCCCGGTCAAGACCCCAGACTCAGACCCAGCCAGGGGCCCAGGCCCAGCCAGGGGCCGGTCAAGACCCCAGACTCAGCTAGGGCCAAGGCCCAGCCAGGGGCCCAGGTCAAGACCCCAGACCCAGCCAAGGCCCAGACCCAGCCAGGGGCCCAGGCCCAGACCCAGCCAGGGGCCTGGTCAAAACCCGAGATTCAGCCAGGGCCAAGGCCCAGCCAGGGGCCCAGGTCAAGACCCCAGACCCAGCCAAGGCCCAGCCAGGGCCCAGGTCAAGACCCCAGACCCAGCCAGGGCCCAGACCCAGGCAGGGGCCCAGACCCAGCCAGGGCCCAGACCCAGGCAGGGGCCAAGACCCAGCCAGGGGCCCAGGCCCAGACCCAGCCAGGGGCCCAGGCCCAGCCAGGGGCCTGGTCAAAACCCCAGATTCAGCCTGGGCCAAGGCCCAGCCAGGGGCCCAGGTCAAGACCCCAGACCCAGCCAAGGCCCAGCCAGGGCCCAGGCCCAGCCAGGGCCCAGGTCAAGACCCCAGACCCAGCCAGGGCCCAGACCCAGGCAGGGGCCCAGACCCAGCCAGGGCCCAGACCCAGGCAGGGGCCAAGACTCAGCCAGGGGCCTGGTCAAAACCCCAGATTCAGCCAGGGCCAAGGCCCAGCCAGGGGCCCAGCTCAAGACCCCAGACCCAGCCAAGGCCCAGCCAGGGCCCAGGCCCAGCCAGGGCACAGGTCAAGACCCCAGACCCAGCCAGGGCCCAGACCCAGGCCCAGCCAGGGTCCAGACCGCAGATCCAGCCAGGGCCCAGGCCCAGACCCAGCCAGGGCCCAGGTCCAGGCCCAGCCAGGGCCCTGACCCAGCCAGGGCCCAGGTCAAGAGTAGACCCCAGACGCAGTCAGGGCCCAGACCCAGCCAGGGCCCAGGTCAAGAGTAGACCCCAGACCCAGCCAGGGCCCAGGTCCAGAACCCAGGCCCAGCCAGGGTCCAGGCCCAGGGCCCAGACCCCAGGCCCAGCCAGGGTCCAGGCCCCAGGCTTAGCTAGGTCCCAGACCCCAGGGCCCAGGTCCAGGCCCCAGGCTCAGCCAGGGCCCTGCCAGACCCCAGGGCTTTCAAAATCCATGGCAATGAAAGTAATAGATTGTTTCACCTTTTCTTATTACAGTAGAGCAGCACGAGGAAGCAGAACGCAGAAGTGCGACACTTCAATCAACAGCGCCATCAGCAGTGGTATGTAACATTTTTAATTATTATATTTGCCAAAATATTTGTGCGTGTGCCGTATGGGAAGAGGGGATCACGGAGCAGGGGGGGGGGCATTCTGAGGGTCAGTAAGGGGCCCCAAAGTTTCTGATGGCTGGCCTGAGAATGTGTAACTATACTTTGCTGCACTTTTTTTTTTGGCTGGAGTATTTTGGTTCGGCCAGGTTGTTCAGATTTGCCATTAACACCAGCTTTTAGCAGTTGCTAAAATTATGCGCGCAAAGGCTATGCGTTAATTTCTGCGCATAGATTGTAATACCATCCGTGTACCAGCGCACATACGCATTTGCGCTCACAATGTTAAGTATAGGACGCGCGACGTACAGTAAGCTCACGCAGCGTTCGCGCAGGTTCACCCGCGGTAGACGATTACGCGCGTTTGTTGCGCTGACTATGTAATACGGCCTTCGGCGCAAAGGGTTTTACCCCTCACGTTAATGTTTTTTTTGCGCCGGCGCAAACGTTTGCGCGAAGATTGAAATTTAGCCCACCATGTTTTTACAAAAAAAACGAGTGCATGAAAATGCCTGGAAATAATATAGAAGGTCCTATGAATAACAATAAAAAGGTCTGTTACAAAAGAAAAAAAACATCATGTAAAACACAAATCGGAATTTTGAAAATTTTGCCAACAAAATCCCGAAACATGCCTAAAAAATCCTAAAAAATATATAGACTTTTTGTTGCAAATGAAAACAAAAAATGGTTGAATAAATATTTAAGAAAAACAGGAATTTTTTTAACATTTCACTGACATTTCGGTGCTGATCGGTGTTCTCTGAATAGATTAACCATTACTTATCTATGGGAAATTTCACTGCTGCCGAATTGCACCGTATTTCCCTGTCACTTCTCCAATATTTGGCAAATTGCAGCTTTTTGAATAGCCGAATGGCCATAAAAATTGCACCGTACAGGGAAATTTACGGTTCGGTGCAATTTCAAGGCCAATTCGGTGC
Organism: Leptobrachium leishanense; assembly: GCA_009667805.1. Taxonomy (NCBI): domain Eukaryota; kingdom Metazoa; phylum Chordata; class Amphibia; order Anura; family Megophryidae; genus Leptobrachium; species Leptobrachium leishanense. The sequence goes on along the minus strand of CM019063.1, from coordinate 363,287,341 downwards.
TTTCTGGGTAACCCCTTATGACTCACAACTCTGTTCTAAGTAGGGATGAGCATTCGGTTCGGATCTGTTTGGAGTTCGATTCGAACATCGCCCGTTCGGCTGTTCGTCGAACTCTGAACGTTTCCGCGTATTCGCCGCATGTTCGCCCACAATGCACCACAATGGACCACAATGCACTTTTTCACTGGCCTGAAGCTTGTAATTGGCTACAGCCTTTGAATCTGTGTTGGCACTGCCAGGCTATCAGGGACAGTGTGTATCAGTGAGTTCTACCAGAGTTCAGCAAATTTGTCTGTTATCAGTGTGTATCAGTGAGTTATACCACAGTTCAGCAAATTAGAATCTGTCTTGGCACAGCCTGTTATCAGTGTGTATCAGAGAGTTATACCAGAGTTCAGCAAATTTGAATCTGTCTTGGCACAGCCAGGCTATCAGGGACAGTGTGTATTGTTGACTTATACAGATTTTCCAGAACAATACTATATCTTTGATCTAATTCTAGATACCATACAATAACAGAGTTTAATCAGAGTTCATCTGTTTATCTATTGAGAGTTGAATCTGGCTGTTGCCAGCTATCAGGGTGTTGCAGCCTGCAGGAGAGGAAGTGAATCAGAGAGAGAGAGTAGAGGACATTGGCAGCCTTGCAGGCAAAATACCAGTAAAATCGCCAACTTATATCAGAGTTCTGAATATCTTTAATCTATATACCAGAGTTGAATCTGAGTTATGCATATCTCCAATCTTTATACCAGAGTTGAATCAGAGTTCTGTATATCTCCAATCTTTATACCAGAGTTGAATCAGACTTCTGTATATCTCCAATCTTTATACCAGACTTGAATCAGACTTCTGTATATCTCCAATCTTTATACCAGAGTTGAATCAGACTTCTGTATATCTCCAATCTTTATACCAGAGTTGAATCAGACTTCTGTATATCTCCAATCTTTATACCAGAGTTGAATCAGACTTCTGTATATCTTTAATCTATATATCACTCACCATGTCAGAAAGACCAAAAAGAACAGGCAGACACTCCCAGACACAGATAAGAGGGCAAGCAGCCTCTGTGAAGGAAGGCAGTGCCCCTGGTCGTCGTGGACGTGGTGCATCCTCTGCAGGGACACGTTTGTCCTTTCTAACTGGTGCTGGCCGTCTTATGCTGCAGCAACATACAGAGGATTTGCAGGATTGGCTAACTTTTGAATTTTTAGAGTTCGAAGTCGAACCGAACACGGGGGCGTTTGGCTCATCCCTAGTTCTGAGTTCATACCTCCCAATGTTGGTAACAGGGAGCCTAAAGAGAAAATATTGGCACTGTAGTCACAGAAAAATACTGGGTGCCACGTGCAGCTCAAAGTTCTGCTGTATGTGGCCAGAGGTGGCACTGCCCACTGCATCATGGAATCAGAGGTAAGTTTGGGATCTTATTATCTATTTTATTTCTCTTGTTTGGCGCACTTCGGTGAGTTCAATTCCCCAACCCTGCGATGTATTCAGCAAAGAACCTTTATATTTCTTTATGTGGTTTTGTGATTAGTAACTGCCTTAGCAGCTCAGTAATGTGTCATGTTTCAGGCAAACCAAAGTGGGATGGCTAGGGTGCGAGCCCAGGATGCAGTGACAAACATGCAAGGCAAAAATTAGGTTAATTAAACAGGGGTTTATTTGCAACCTCCACGTAAACAAACAGGTGAGCACTAGAGAGGGGCAAGGCAGGAATGAGGCTGACTTGGGATACTGCTGGGTAATGGAGAGAGACAGGCCAAGAAACCGGCTGAGCACGGAACACACAGGACAGAAACACAGGGGTAAGGCAGGAAAAGAGCTGGACACAGGTACAAAGGGAACACGCATAGGACACTAGGTTGACAAGAAAGGAAAAAGGCTGAGGAACAAGGAGATACTGGGATGGCACGATAAACTTGGAACCAGGATACTAAGAGGGTACGAGGATCTTGGAACCAGAATACTAGGCGGGTACAAAGTGCAGGTGGGCAGTGGAGCAGGAACACGGTGGGCAGCAGGGACACTGTGGGCAGCGGAGCAATCAAGAAGAGGTCTCCAGAAGGGTATTCCAATAAGCGAAGTCCAAGGGCAAATCTGTAAGTTGGCAAGCAAGCAAAGTCAGGAAGGAAAGCCAAGGGTCTGGTACACAAAGAACAGCTGGAGTCCAGTTCTTGCTTCCTTGCAGACAGGTAGAACACTGAGCAATGAACAATGCAGGAGCATTGTGGGATGGGTGTATCCCTGTTATATAGTAAGTCCAGGTCTATTGATGTGAGCACCTGTGGTGCTTGCAGGAGATCAGGGCATGCCAGGAAGGGGGCTGCTGGGACTTTTCACGGCGGAGCAGCCCCATTTTTGGCAATAGATTTTCTAAATGGCGGCAAGGGTCGTGACATATTGTTAGAAAATCTATGTATAGTTAGCCTTCACAAGGGAGTAGCTTTTGGTTTGGTTTTGGTTTGGCTAACATTTCAAGGGAAAGAGTACCCTGGCTCTAATCCTGCTTTGCATTGAAAATAAAGACCCTGTGAGCATCTCAAGTGGCTATCTCAGCAGTGGACTTATCACAACATGTAATAGTGATTTTGCGGATGGCAGAGGGAAACCTTTGCCTGGCAAATAAGCTTACTGTCTCTAAAATGTATGGATGAATTGTACAAACATTTCTACACTGTAAGTATTGAAATTTGTCTCCATAATTCAAAAGAATACATAGGTTATACTCCAAACACAATTTGCATATAGAGGCGCTATTTGGCCACTCACAAACGACTGTTTGGTAGAAGGCTCATCCTGGGTCTTTAAATGAATCCTCAAATGAATGAATGCCTTGTAGAGAAATAGACACAATAGTGCAAACCGCCAGATAGCAAAATTTATTGTGCTTACAATATTTAAAACCGATAAAGCATGTCAATATCACCAATGTCCACAACCTGGACAGATCTCTGGATGGGATCGCTCGACGCATTTCGTCTGGCCAGACTTAATCAAGAGCCCATAAAAGCACTGGGCCTTGACATTGGTTTAATGGAAAACTTGATAGTGAAGGGGTTACATTTTAATTTGATTTTATAACTAAAACCCAATATAAATTGATATTTAGGTTGTTATCCATAGAGCACCAGAAGTTTGTTGAAATGACAACAAATATCAGAGTTGTACTAACAGGAGAGCCAAACAGTGCAAAGAAACGACTTCGGCAAACACCATCAGTTTTTTAATATCCCCCATAATATTTATCATCATCATCACTTTTTGCTTCTTTTACCATTGTGCTAAAATTGTTGCTCTGTATATATATCACGGAGCAATTTTGGAATCTGAAATTAAATTTACTTGCACGCTGGTGGAAGTATCAACCTGTGGACTCCGAATTATTCTGTGCCCACATAGCGCATCTGGGTTGGAATAGCATCGGTAACAGGGAGATGGTAAGGGAAAACTGCTAATGCCGATTTTCTCCATATTTTGGTCTCCGTTTGCGGCTCAGTTAGAATCGGGCACATCATGTCTCATATTAGATATCTTAAATATCAAGGTAATATCTATGAACACTAAAACTAGTTTATAAATCAAATGTTAATTTTTGTTCTGTGACTTTCGGACAAACTAGGCTGCCATCTAGTGCTCCTATAGTTTCCTAGTAAACAGTTTTTGTCTTAGTTCTTAATCTATTGCAGCACAAAGTAAAAGGTACCTTGGAACCTTTAAAAATACCAAAATCGAAAAAATAAAAGACAATGGCGCAAATCGTGCATATATCAGTTAAATAACAATCTGTTGGATCACCAGACACAGTTGGATCACCAAATCTGTACTCCATCTTTACTTTTGATATTCTTTCAGGCACATAACAAAATGTGCATATAAACATTTGCCACTATGGCTCAGACCTCCCGAATAAAACGTCTGATGAACATCCAGGATCCACTTCCAAAGGTCCCAGGTCTCCTCGGATGCGTTCCTCCCCGGGGTCTCCGAGCACACCGCCAGATCTTTTTCAATAAGTCACTCGACGCGTTTCATGGGTACGTCTGTCCCACTTCATCAGGAGTGTAAATCAGAATGTGTTGGGGTAATTGGGGTAATGAGGGAATATCACACACCTGGCCATGGAACAGCTGAGAAGCCAATTGTCCCATTACCTTTGGTCCCTTAACAAGTGGGAGGCACATCTGCAAACTGCTGTAAGTCCTACACCGTTCACCTGAGTTGGATGTACATACCCTCAAATTAAAGCTGACAGTCTGCAGTTAAAGCACATTGTGTTTGTTTCATTCCAACTCCATTGTGGTGGTGTATAGAGCCAAAGATGTTAGAATTGTGTCGCTGTCCCAATATTTCTGGACCTGACTGTATAAAAGAGAAATGCCACTCACGCGACATCACGATATCTCCAGAACCGTAAAGCCTACAAATTTGAAATTTGCCACGTATGTTCCTCTCGGCTTCTAGGTGCTCACTAAGAAAGGATTTTTATAAATGACCATCAGAGCATTAGTTATTAACATGCTCTAATATTAAGGAGTTATACTCCCCCCTCCCCACCTGAAAATAAATCTGTTCCAACTGCCACTTGCCTCACATGCCGTTATCTCAGTTCATACTGGCAGACGTTGCTCTCCTTCACTCAGGAGCGGTCTGAGGATCCTTACAGCACTAAACATCGCTACTTCACCAACATGTCCACATCTTCCACCTATGGAACTGCTTCCGAACTGAAAGTGGCGGGGAATATATTCCCTTATGAGTTTCAATCACCCACCAGCACTGAACCAATGGATTGTGAACCAAATTTCTCCTGAATAGTGTCCCAGACCCAAATCACTTCTTACTCTCAACCTGAATCATTCTGAATATACACTTTGCAACATCTCTAAGCAGAGTGCTTCAAGAAGCCAAATTTATTGTATGGGATTAGTGCATCATGACTCACAAAGGTGGTATTGAGGCTGTAAACGGGACACTCCAGGACATTAGGGGCAGAAACCGTTTTACGGGTGGAGTTACGGTGCTTTTGGCTGGTGACTTCAGACAAACGTTGCCTATTGTGCTGCCATGAGGGACATGTGCAGATGAAGTCAAGGCCTATCTCAAGTCATCCATCTTATGACCTAATGTCAAAGTCCTGACCTTGACAGTTAACAAGCGTGTCCACCTTCAACGTGATTAGAGGACAGAAGCGTTTTCTAAATTAGTACTTGATATTGGTGATGGCAAGCTTTTGGAAGAGGAGAGAAGAATTACTATTCCAAGTAACCTTTGCAAAGTTGTAACCGATCTGATCAGCTTGACTGACAAAATATACCTGGACAATAATCAGGCTGGAGTGGATTGCAGTTCATGGCTGAGGGAAAGAGCTATTCTCACTCCAACAATCGACTCAGCCAACAGCATCAACAACTTTCTGCTGGAGAAGATGTCCACTGAGCATATGCAGTATGAATCTGTGGACTCGGTAATGGAGATCGAGGATGCTGTACATTACCCTGTGGAGTTCTTGCACACTCTCAACCTACCAGGATTACCACCTCATGTCCTCTACCTCAAGTTTGGCGCTCCAATCATGCTGTTAAGCAATCTAAACCCTGAGAAACAATGCAATGGCACCAGACTTCAGGTGAAGACTCCTTACAAACACGTAATCAAAGCCACGATTTTCACAGGTGTAAATCAGGGAGAAACCGTTTTCATACCCAGATTTCCTCTGATCCCATCTGTTATAACTGATTCAGCGTACGGGGTTGTGGGGTTCGAGCTAGTGTGCTTTAATACAAAAGTGGAGCAGGCACATATAAACTGAAGGGTTTATTAAGCAAATAGATAAGACATAAGCAAAAAAGATACACAGTAAAGTAAGATACTAAGCAAATTAAGTAATAAGCAGGAAAAAGGGCAGACGCTGAATAGATGATAACCACAAGACAAATAACAAGAGGATAAGTAACAATAGGGGTAACTGAGAGCACTGTATGAAACTGAGCAATAAAAGAGGCTGACTAAAGTACGTACAAGATTAAGATATAAACAGAGGGACACTACAGGAATAAACAGTTTACACAGGACTCTACAGAGATACAAACAAGAAAGGGTTAATTTAAAGAGGATACACAGAACACTGAAGATAATGAAGCAGGAATAGGAATTAATTCAGAAACACTGGTATAAGCAGAATACAAGGAAGGTGCAGGGATACTGGGAGTTGGAGTCCAGGAGTATAATATGGCTGTAGGTTCCAGGGAGTTATGAAAAGTCCAGAGAAATTATTTATTTATAAAGTATTTTACCAGGATGGATACATTGAGATTTCTCTCGTTTTCAAGTATGTCCTGGGTAATAATAATAGAATACTTGCAACAAAATACGTCCTTGGCAAAATAGAAGTAGGGTACTCAAGCGCGGTATCAAAAGGGCAAATCCATAGGCATATCCAAGTTGTAATCCAATAGGTCAAAGGGTCGTAGGCTAACAGGCAAAGTCCATATATTTTCCAAGCAATATATCCGGTACACAGGTATCCAAAACAGGCAGACTTAGCAGACAGCAGGAACACACTGGATCAGCAATGTCTTAACGATGCAGAAGCACTGCATGATGGGTTTTTAGCTCTTTAGTAGGGGAGAGCTAGGTGATCAGTGGAAACACCTGAAGCAAAAGCAGAACCATAGAAGGAACTAGGTTTAGGCAGAATAGGCTAGGCAGGTATTGCAAGGGTTACTGTGGTGTTTTATTAGACTTTTTGCCCTTCTTGCAGGCACGGCGCCGCGGGGTATCTCTGTTTTAAAAAAACTACAGGACAATACACCGACTGAGGAAGGCTACCACAGCCGAAACGCGTCTCAGTATTTTTATGTCCCTTTTTATGAAATAAATGTATATTTTTTACTTTTAACCATTTATTGGCCGTGTTTTGCTAATTCCAACCTGATACCTCATGAGAACAACACCACTCGATCTGCCAACGAGGAAAAGAGGTCCAGGGCACCTACCTAAGAGTGCCTAAGGCTAGAGAATAATGTGACGAATCACCAATGGGAGCAGCCTAGATATACACAAACAGAAGGACATCGTGTGATACAATTTAAACTAAGTATACACCACAGGCCCCTTTAAAATGCACTCACTAGACGCAAAAAGGTTTCAAGCGTATCATGTACAGTGGCAAGAAAAAGTATGTGAACCCTTTGGGATTACGTGGAGTTTTACATGAATTGGTCATAAAATGTGCTCTGATCTTCATCTAAGTCACAACAATTTGAAAAACACAGTCTGCTTAAAATAATACAACACAAACATTATATGTTTTCATGTTGTTATTGAACAGAACATGTGAACATTCACAGTGCAGGGTGGAAAAAGTATGTGAACCTTTGGACTTAATAACTGGTTGACCCTCTTTCGGCAGCAATAACCTCAACCAAACGTTTCCTGTAGTTGCAGATCAGACCTGCACAACGATCTGGAGTAATTTTGGACCACTCCTCTTCACAAAACTGTTTCAGTGTAGCAATATTCTTGGGATGTCTGGTGTGAATCGCTCTCTTAAAGTCATGCCACAGCATTTCAATCGGGTTGAGGTCAGGACTCTAAATGGGCCACTCCAGAAGGCGTATTTTGTTTTGTTGAAGCCATTCTTTTGTTGAATTACTTGTATGCTTTGGGTCATTGTCCTGTTGCATCACCCATCCTCTGCGGAGCTTCAGTTGGCGGACAGATGGTCTTACGTTTTCCTGCAAAATGTCTTGATAAACTCTGGAATTCATTTTTCCATCAATGACAACAATCCGTCCAGGCCCTGAGGCAGCAAAGCAGCCCCAAACCACGATGCTCCCTCCGCCATGTTTTACAGTGGGGATGAGGTTTTGATGTTGGTGTGCTGTGCCTTTTTTTCTCCACACATAGTGTTGTGTGTTTTTTTAAAACAAATCAATTTTGGTTTCATCTGTCCACAGAATATTTTGCCAGTAGTGCTGTGGAACATCCAGGTGCTCTTTTGCAAACTTCAAACGTGCTGCAATATTCTTTTTGGACAGCAATGGCTTCCTCCGTGGTGTCCTCCCATGTACTCCATTCTTGTCTAATATTTTCCTTATTGTAGATGTGTCAACAAAAATGTTAGCCTGTGCCAGAGATTTCTGTAAGTCTTTAGCTGACACTTAATGATTCTTCTTTACCTCATTAAGCATTCTGCGCTGTGCTCTTGCAGTCATCTTTACAGGACGACCATGCCTAGGGAGAGTAGCAACAGTGCTGAACTTTCTCCATTTGTAGACAGTCTGTCTTACCGTGAACACATGAACATCAAGGCTTTTGGAGATACTTTTGTAACCCTTTCCAGCTTCATGCAAGTCAACAATTCTTGATCGTAGGTCTTCTGAGAGCTCTTTTCTGTGAGGCATGGTTCACATCAGGCAGTGCTTCTTGAAACCAGTAAACCCAAAACTGGTGTGTGTTTTTAAAGGGCAGGACAGCTTTCAGCAACACATCCAATAATATCACACTGATTGGACTCAAATCAAATCAAATCAAAATAAGCTTTATTGGCAGTACCAAATGCATTTTAGCATTGCCAAAGCATATGGGTAGGAGGGGGGGTAGTGGGACATGTATGGGGGGGAATGGGCAAGTCCATGGACATTATCAGGGGGTAAGGGATAATGTGAAATGGGATGGGGGCGAGTCCGTGTTGGGGATTTATAAGTCTGGGATCTCTCATGTTCCTCTCAGTCTGTGACATTCTGTGACGTATTGGGCAGATATTTTCAGCGCCGGCTCCTCTTCTCCCAATATGATGTGGAGTTTCCTCGTCTCTTCTATAGAGGTGAAGTCCGGGATGAGAGTGGAGAGTCTCTGGAAGTGAGTTTCCCTCAGTGCTGAGTACTTGGGGCACTGTAGGAGGAAGTGGACCTCATCTTCCAGGGCCCCCTGGTCACAATGCTGGCACAGTCTATTCTCCCTGGGCTTGTAGGTCTGTCTATACCGCCCTGATTCAATTTCCAGGCTGTGGGCGCTCAGTCTGTACCGGCTCAGGATCTGTCTGTCCTTGGGGTCTTGTAGTACCTCCAGGTATGGGGCCAGTTTGTATTCCCTCTGTAAGGATTGGTAAATGGTGAGTTTCTGAGAGTTTGCTATATCATGTCTCCATTCTCTGATATAGTTTTCCATGGAATCGTTAATTAGGGCCTTTATTTGATATTTTGTCAGGTTGCATTCATGGGGGCTTTGGATGATCAGGGTGGATATGAGTTGTTGCAGCCCACATGGTTTGGGGTGTTCCTTGTTGGCCAGTAGGGCTTTATGGTGGTATGAGTTGAGGCTGCTGATGTTTAGATGGTCCCAGTATGATAGCGTCCTCTTCTGTACTGCAAGAAGTAAGGGGAGTCTGCCCAGCTCTGCCCGGCAAGCATTGTTAGAGGTGCTCCGATGGACTTGGAAGAGTTGCTTGCAGAATTCCAGATGGAATATTTCTGTTGGGCTGGTGTCCCATTTTGGTTGGTCAGGGTAGGTGATGGGACCCCATACTTCACTGTCATAAAGGAGGATTGGAGTGATGACGCTATCAAAGATTTTAAGCCAGACTCTTACAGGCGGTTTTAGTTTGTAGAGGTTTCTCCTGATGGCATAGAAGGTTCTACACGCCTTATCTCTTAGGGCCTCTATGGCTGGTTTGAAACTTCCCGATCAAGGTTGGCTCACTCCTGGCTCCAATTAGCTCTTGGAGAAGTCATTAGGCTAGGGGTTCACATACTTTTTCCACCCTGCACTGTGAATGTTTACATGTTATGTTCAATAAACACACGAAAACATATAGTGTTTGTGTTGTATTATTTTAAGCAGACTGTGTTTTTCAAATTGTTGTGACTTAGATGAAGATCAGACCACATTTTATGACCAATTCATGCAAAACTCCACGTAATACCAAAGGGTTCACATACTTTTTCTTGCCACTGTATCAAGATGTTACCCTTCGAACCAGTCAGCCTTCATCAGCATCGACAGGTGTCTGGATACACGGGTCTCTGATACTTCGTAAGCACTTCGGGATCGTTCAGATAGTCCTCCCATCATTTCAATTATGTTATAAATGATAACGGAGCATTAGTGAAATATAAACAATGTTTAATAAAACAATAAACAATAAAATAAAGTAACACTTGACGCGTTTTGTGGCTAACACCACTTCCTCAGGAATGTGACACTTCAAATGACAAAAGCTCCTTAAATAATCCTAACTGCAGTCCTCATTCCCAGCATACCCGTGTCCAATTCCATCAAAGAACCAATCCTCGGTCCTCTGTATGGCCATGCTTATTCGTTCTAGGCGCCATTTTTGAAAGTCCTTTCTGCCAGTACTTCCCATTCCGGCTCCGCCGCTTACAATCCATCTCCAGCGCCTTGTGTTTTCAGATTCCATTCTCACTCGTAACACACGGTCCTAAAACCATCAGGAACCAATTGCGATTAAACACATATCCCTTACTATCAAAATACAACATCAGATACAGTTTACAATGTCTAATTCAAGGTTTAGACCCCCATCTTTCCATGTCCCAAATCTATGAATCCACTTGCACTCACTTTTAGCCAGAATCTTGATAAAATCACCTCCCCTCCAATTCTTTTTAACCAGTTCAAGACCCAACCATTTTAGATCCTCAAATTTAAAAAGAACGCAATTATTACAATGATTTGGGATACTATGATCGATCTTTTTCCTAATATTATTAAAATGTTCCAAAATCCTGACTTTGAGTTCTCTCTTCGTTCTACCTATGTATTGTGCCCCACAAGGGCAAGTAATTAAATATATTAACCCCTTACTTCGACAATTTATGAAATCCTTAATAGGAACGTTTTCTCCTGTCCTGTTACACTTAAAAAAGTAAACTCTCTGATTACTTAAGTGCTTGCAGGCTTTACAGTTGCCGCACTTATAGAAACCTGGTTTTCTTTCCAAAAAATGGGAACTGCTTCCCTTAATTTCTTTCTTCTTTGGTAAAAGGGTTGGTGCAAACATTCTTTTAAAATCCTCTGCTTTCCTAAAAATCACCACTGGAGACTTGGGCACAATATCTTTCAATATCTCATCAGATCGTAAAATATGCCAGTACTTTTTAAATGTTATCCTTACTGCATTTGCGTGTGGGTTAAATTGAGTAGTGAAAGAGAAGGAGAGTTTGTCTTTATCTTTTCCAACATTCTTATTTCTTTCCCTTAGAAATTATGTCCTATTTTTCTTACTTATTTCCTCAAATGCTTTATTAAATCTTTCTTTATTGTAGCCTTTCTGTATATATTTATCCTTTACTAATTCCGTTTGTTGTTTAAATACTGTATCATCTGTGCAATTTCTCCTTATTCTTATTTGACCCTTAGGGACATTAGTCAACCAACTCCTTGCATGTGAGCTGGAGATATCTATCGCACAATTTGAATTAGTTTTTTTAAAAAACTTTCTGGTTTTTATTAGATTATCCTCAATGTATATGGTTAAATCTAAAAAATCTGTATTCTTCCTATTAACGTTTGAAGTAAAAGAGAGATTAAAATCAATTATACTTAATGATTCAATAAAAGCATTCAGTGATTCCATACTGCCTTTCCAAATGACGATAATGTCGTCAATGAACCTTTTCCATAGAACGAGGTTTGCCTCCCAGCCATGCGGCGACCTAATTTGGTCACACTCCCAATTGTGCATGTATAGAGGCCAAAACAGTAATTGAATTTAAGCAAGCATGGGATAGGCATAAGGCTATCCTAAACAAAAGATAAATCCAGGTAAAGTATCCATGTAATTGGGCAGACTAGACGGGTCTAAAGGTTCTTATCTGATGACATTTATCTATGTTTCTATGTTTCTATAGATTAGCATAGCTGGGGCAAACCTCGTTCCCATTGTAATCCCACATGTCTGTAGGTAAAACTGGTAGGCAAACCAAAAAAAGTTGTGTTGTAAAATAAAAAAAATTGAGTCTAATATAAAATCAATCTGGTCTTGTTTCACTATATTCTCCATTTCTAGACTCCTTTGTATCATTTCTACACCTTTTTTGTGTGGGATTGAAGTATATAAAGCAGTTACATCTATCGTGGCAAGAATAAAATCTTCCTCTCAATGAACCTTTCCCAATTCTTTTAGAATATGCCCAGTATCTTTCACATATGATGGAGTCTTTTGGACTAAGGGTTGTAAAAAAATATCAATATATCTGGACAAATTATCCGTAAAAGAATCGATCCCACTAATAATGGATCTTCCTGGGGGATTAAGAAGGTTTTTATGGATTTTAGGCAAGAAATAAAACAAAGCTGTCTGACTATGTTTATTAAACAAATATTCAAATTCTTTTAATGTAATAATGGCCTTTTCTTTTCCCTTCAATAGTAATTACTCTAATTAATTTTGAAAACCCTCAGTGGGATCCTTATCAAGAACTTTATATGTTTTGTCATCTCCCAATAATCTATTGGCTTCTTTCAGATAAAATTCCCTAGACATGATAACTGTCCCCCCCCCTTTATCCGCTTGCTTTATAACTAGATCATGATTATTTTGTAGACCCTCACATATTCGTCTCTCTCTGAAAGTTAAATTGGACTTAAAGGGCTTGTGTATCTCCCTATTCAAATCTTCAGAAACTAGTTTAATAAACACATCTATATTGGGTCCTTTGACCCATGCCGGAAAGAATCTCGACTTTGGTTTAAGTTTAGTGTGTATAAATTCCGTTTGCTCATTCTCTTCTACCGCATTTGTTTCTTTCTTTAGAAGTGTCTGCTTCTGGAAAAATCTTTTCAAAGTTATCTTCCTTAAAAACCTTTGCAAATCTAGAAATAAAGAAAAGTCATTAAGTCTCTTTGTGGGAGCATATTTTACACCTTTCTCCAAAATTCTTTCTTCTTCATTACTAAGTTTGAAACCCGATATATTAAAGATTCCCTTATTTCTTTCTTCAGTCCTGTGAGGATTTCTCAAATCTCTTTCTCTGAATCCGTGTATTCGGACAGGAACCTCTTCTTGGAGGGTTGTAGTAGGGAGAAGGGGTTCTAGGTTTCCCATTGTTTTGTAAAATCTACGCCCTTCCAAATTTGGTCTATAAAAAAGGGACCTTGGGACCATTCTGTACTTTAACCCAATCTCCATCTCCATTAGTATTATCATTTATATATTTGGGCATGTTATGTCCAAAACTTTCTTGTAAAACCTGTAGGGTTCCCCTATCTTCCTGTCTAGTGATGGGACCCCTTACTCCATTTCCCCTCCCCACTTTGGGTTTAGCTCCTTCTTTATCGAAGTGCTTATTTTGAACATTGAGGTTACTATTCTTCATATATTGTTCTTTCCCAGAACTCACTTCCTTTCTCCTTGTGGAGAATTTTCTTTCTCTGAAGTTTCTCCCTCCTGTTCTTGCCTTTCCTTGATCTTCTCTTTTGGGATTAAAATTACTTGATTTCTGCCTTCTGCCTATACTGACTGAGCCTGAGTTTGAAAGGCTCCTTAATTGGTAAGTGCACTGTGTAATTACCTCTGTTTGATTACCCTGCAGTATTACGCTATGGGAGCATTGTCTCCCATTTGTTCTTAACTCGTCTAGGATCTGCTACTTGGTAAAGAAGGGAAGTGCCACTCTCTACATGGCCATAGGCGATTAAACCTAGAGCCAGGAAACCTTTAGGCTCATTTAAATGTGAGTGGTATATACCTCTACCAGTAATAATCTTTGTCAAATTTGTCATAAGATCTCCTGCACCAAAGATTTCTCCGTGTGCTTCTCCCTTCTCTTTTATGAAATCGAGGACGTGACGAACTTTCCACCGGAATAAGAAGGAGCACCACGAACATTGGGACTCCTGAGTATTTTATCTTCCATCTTCACGGACTGCTATATGCACTATTGCACTAAATTGAAATATTGTACACTTTTTGCACTTTTTGTGCATGTCCATCGGATTAGCATTGGACATTTAATTTGTGCACTTTATTGATTATTATTTACAGGTTATCTACGTATCCTCTTATATGCACTATTGCACTAAGCCCTGTTGCTTTTATTCTTTTAAGGCACCGCTGCACTTTACTGTTTTGTTGCACTTTATTTCACTATTGTGCCTACTGTTGATGCACTTTATTCCATCATATATATATGCATATGCAAATGTTTCAATTGCATTCTAGTGTTTTGCACTACTGATGCGCTGTCAGGGATACCTGCCACACCTCCCTCATCTTTGTTTAGCACAGATTTTGGTTGTTTTTTCTGTGTTTTTTATCCCAGGGTGGCATCATATCACTTACTTATCATTATAACTGCATCCATTGGTATAAACGATACATAACTTTATAGGCTCCCAAGCTTTAGGGTATATAGCTTTATACCCACATCCCTTTCATCTATTATATAAACATAGCTTTTAGAAATTCAACCTAATAGACACATTCCTTTACTTATCTCTCTCATCCACTTTATATATCGATTTTTTTTATATTTTATGATACGTGTCCATGCTCTTCCTTTTAGGTAAAACCCTAGCCCTCTTTTTATATATACAGTATTTTAAATTATAATGTAGTCCGACCTTTATATAATCATTTATGTAATAATATAGCTTTCCTTGTTAGAAGATGAGAAAATTCCAGCATTCATATCAATATACATCCCCTCCAGCAAACATTCACCAAAAGACAAACTGTTACATCAAAAATGGCGTTGACTGTTGGGATGTCACAGCAAACGTTAATATTCTCATGGATATATCTCCTCCAACATGGCGCAGATCTATGGGATATATTGCCACACTAAAGATGGCGCTGACCACGGAGATGTCACAGGAGGTGACATAACCGGAAATATGTTGATCTTCATCTTGGATTCCCCTTTACACGTGGATGATAGCGTCTATGGACCTGACAGTAGGCAAATGCACAGAAATTTTCATCTCCTCACAAAATTACGGGACTTCACCCATTTAAGGGCGGACTTCAGGCAACACCGGTTGATAACTGATGAAGCCGGCAATGTGACTGGTGAAATGCATCTCTACATATCCCATATTTCTTTTATTATCTTGCCATTTTCAATTTGTTGCTTTAATAAATCAGTATTATTAATCTTGAGGCCGCTGGTATATTCTTGGTCCATATTTCCACGTACATTTTCCATGCTGGAACCAGACCACCTCCAAGGCTCAGATTCCTGAGAATACCGGATCCCCCAGGGGGATACTACCTGTATAAACGCACCACCCACGTACATCTCCGAGTTAATGCAGTAAGACTCATGAGGAGTTGAGTGTATTTGAAATATTTACATAGGTCCTATATGCCGATACATACCTTCTGCCCACTGAGTTGACCTCTTATTGTATTTTCGGAGAGAATCCAGAGTAGTGGAGGCACTGTGAACGGTAGTGCCACCCCAAGTTGGCACAAGGCGTCCCATAGAGAGCCAGTTGACAACAGGCTTTGTAACATATTACCACATTTATCAAGGAAATTTGGAATATAAGTATTTTTATATTCAGTACTTTTCTGTTGATTATTTTGTGTGCACAGCACCAGATACACTTTGTCTATATATTGTTTGGTTTTTATACAGCAAATTATAAGAAGTATAAGTCTATCTCACAGCATGTGAAGCACATTTTTGCATGCCACATCAATATTTTGCACATATATTTGTTGCGCTCTTGTTTTTTTTGTTCTCTACATGTATCAAATGGGAATCTACTTATTGCACCACATGTGGAGTACCATTTTGTGGACTGGGGATGGGAGAGGTCCACAAGTTCAAAGAGGAGATTGACCTGCGGGTCATTTATCACTGTGCCCCGAGACTGGGGCGGTATCAGCCGCATCAAGCAATTCCGAGTCCTCCGAGCATGAAGCTCCAGGACTTCACCCTCATCCGTCATTGGAATCTCATCCCCTTGGTCAGAAGCAGGGTAGTCAGCCAATATGACAGGAGCCGTCTGGCGCTGTCTTTTAGCAACCTCCGCTGAATCAACCCTTCCAGAAGAGTACTTTTCCTAGGCACAAGGGCCTTAGTGGCTGGACCATCAGTGATGCGGGCTTGCCAGCCTTTCTGCTGCTAGAAGCAGCTAGACTGTCCATGGACAGTACATCGGGTTCCTTTAGGGGTGCAGTCGCCAGCTCTGTGGAGGGGCCTGCATTGGGATCCCCTGCGACCTCTGGGATAGGGTCAATAACAGTGGGAGACAGAGTATATATGACCTGTAGGACCGCCATCAGGGATTTTTGCCACAAGCCAGATAGAGAGGTAATGACTGAGGTGACTGCATTAGACATTAAGGCCTGCAGGGATGCCTTCATTTTGGCAAAGTGGACATGGAACTGTGCTTCAATTAATTATGCTTTTTGTGTGTTGGATCAGAGGCATTAGATCCTATCATAAAGCCAGATTCAGAGCCTGATTCATTCCCAGACAGGAAAGAGCTGTAGTGGGCAGGTTTTGATAGAGACATTTTTGTTGGGCAGGGTGTTGGAAAATTGTCCCGGAATACAGGGAGGCAGACGCGACCATCTGCACCTAATTGTCGGCAGGCAAGAGGGCTGTTCTCCAAGTCTCACAAGACTGGCCACAAGATAGAGAGTAGGTGCCTGCTGGCCACACACAGAGCCCTTATGCGATTGTGCGATGGAACTAAGCCGGAAATGTCTTCATTTCTCTGTTTCCTCACCATTCAAACCCATGGGGAAAAAAAGACCACAAAGAGGACAGCAATGTCTCCCCTAGTGTGATACTGTTTTCTCTATGACATGAAATAGAATCGCACAGACAAATACCTACTTACTTTAGACTGAGCCCATTTGGCTCAGCAGTGAAAGGGTTAAACACGACTCTGGATTTGTGGCCTCGTTCTCACGAGATATTACAAGGCTGCAACTTGCGGACGCAGGTCCCAGAGTCACGTTTAACTTACCCATGCTGCTGCTTGCTGGAAAGCGGTCAGCCAACGAGCCTGGCAGAATACTATTAGAGCATTCTGCCAGCCGACACAAGCCCAGTACTGACCTCCTTTATCAAGGGCATTTGTACATGTATTGATATCGGTGCATCCCTACTTAAAATAATTGGTACTTCAGTAGGCTTTATGATGAAAAAATTATAGTAATAATAGCTAAATTGAGTCAAACTTGTTAGTAAAAGACACAGTTCATGTAAAAATTTCACAGCTATGTTACTTTTTGTAAAATCAATACCATGCTTTTCCAAGTGATATAGAGATTATCTAAACTTTATATGAAACCGTCTAAATTCTTCAACTTAAGCATTTTTTTAAAGACAATGATAACTAAAACCACATTGAGCATACACATATTCTTAATGTATCTATAGAGACGAATGTCTGAAGTTGTCATAGACAAAATGACTTGACTTCTTACAGGAATACAGCATCAGCACCTGTTCAAACAAAATTCAGCATTTTAATGAATCAAATACCAGATGCTGCACGCTATTGAGAAATGCTGTAAATATGTAAAACTTCACAAAGGCAAAGGCACCATAAGCTTCACACCAAGAAACTGAATGCGTACACACCAACAATGCAACTCATACTAGTTGTAATAATTTTAATTTAACTGATTTGTTTTGAATGAGTATTGCACACAATATTAATTATAATTTAATTCGGTAGCAGTAAAACAAGGGAAAATGGTTACTACGTAAAGGAGAGTACAGTGTGCATCTTTTTTCTATTTTACGATTATACAGTATTCTTTCGTATCTTTAAGGGTAATTGTAACATAGCGAGGAAACAATTACAAATTGAGTATCGAGGAGAAAGAAAAAAACGAAACAAATCAGAACAGAGTAAACAGAACTATGGACAGCCCGGTCCAATATAGCGTGGAGATTCACATTAGGTTTGTAGGTATGAGAGCTGTGGGCTCAGTCTAGTTTAGGGTAAGATGAGACTTAGGAAGGTATTGCATTATAGTGTATGCGTGTCAGAGTAGGGGTGTTAGTGGATTGTGTCCCGCCACCATTTTCGTAGAGTACCAGAAAGTATATTGTATCAAGGATCGGATTAGTGTACGCCTGTGTGGGGTCAATGAGGGAAAATAACATTGCCATACAGTGAGGAATTTCTTGGTGTGGAATTTCTTTGTTATCCAGAGTATGTAGCCAGTCCATGTGAAAGAGGTGATTTACAGGGTTATTTAACCACGTGGCTGCTATGGACGCGCTCAGCGCGTCCAGCCAAGTGGTTCTCCTGTGCCAGTCCTGGAGTTAACCCCTAGCTGCCACCAATGGTGGAGATAGGGGGTTCATTGGAACTCCCTATCTCCCGATCCGTGGCAGCTAGGGGTTAATATTTGATATCGTTGGATCGGCCAGAGCATGGCCGTTCCAACGATACCAAACATGAAAATGAAAAATGTTTTTTAAAAAAAAAAAAAAAAAAAAAAAAAGGTTTTTTAAAAAAAATTCTAAAAAAAAAATAAACAAGTTTTTTTTTGTTAATGCAGCAATATTGTTCCCATTTCAATTATAATGTGCACAATAATGCTGCACTAACGATTTTTGTATGCGGTGCGTTTGTTAAAAAAAGCAAAATTTTCCCCAAACAAAAATGTAACAAGACCCCATTTCTAATTTTTTTAACAAGCGCACCCCATACAAAAAGTAACCGCAAACGATCGCATGTTAAAATGTGAAAAAAACACTTTACACATAATTAATTATTGAAAATTCAAATTTTATTGCATTTTTTGTTATAATATAGAGACATGACATAACGTATACATATAATAATGACATATTATGAATCTGTGGAGTCTGCCGGAAAGAACGATATATAATATGTCTGGGTCATATATCAAAATATGGCTACAAAACGCGGTTAAACATGATGAGCGAAAGCGGTAAAAATGACCTCAGCACAGAGGTGTGAAAAGCCTCAGCAGCGAAAGGGTTAAAGAGATCCGAATGGCTGGAGAAAGGGAACCGAACGCTGAAAATCAGAGAGCAGGCAATACGCCAAATCCTGGCGAATTGCCTGCACATTCGGTGCCTGTTTGAGGGCAGTGAAATCCCCATGAAAAAGCACTGCTTCGGCTATTCAGAGAGCACAAACCAGCAGTGAAAGGTTCCTGAAATGCCCTGCCATTCGGTGGTTTCATGCAGATTTATTCAGGAGAATCCCATAGGCTTCAACGTTAAAAATATTCCGGTTTTAATTCAATATCTAATAAACCGTTCATTATGAAATTCTGCAGTAAAGAGTGTCAGGTCCTGGAGGCCCTGACCCCCTGGCGCCCCCTTTTTGTGCCATATCCTGCATGCCACCTGCAGGTTCCAGGACTTTGTATGAACAATACACCTTCCTGGATTCTGACGTTCTGACCCTGGAACCTCACCTGCCCTACATCCTCCCTAATCAGTCCAGCATATAAGGGAGTCCCACCCTCTACCCTAGACTTCCACATTGCAGTTGCTGACTGTGAACCTGTTTGCCAAAGCTCCCTGAAACTTCGTGACTACCACCTGATTCCTCAACCAAAGACTCCAAGGACCCGCTGTTATTATCTGGACTTTCATTTCTTCATCACACCGGTACCCACCCATCCTGCTCCCCTTCTACCCCCCCATCTAGACTCCCCGTGTACCAGACCCATTTCTGAACTCTGACCACTCTATTGTCTGAACCTTGCCTGATTATACGCCCTCGTGTTTATTCTACAATAAACACCCTTTTGTTACCTTGAAACCTGCCTCTATCACTGCATCCTGGGCTCACAACCCCACCCTGCTATACCGAGCACAGTCTGAACCCTGACAAAGTCTCTTTATTTTTATTTATTTTTTTTAGTATATTTTAAGCATTTTTCTGGATTTTTTTTTTTTTTTTTTTTTTATTCTGTTACAGCCTTTTTATTCCCTGGACCTCATATGTAAATTTCAGACATTTTCGCTCAGTTTCTTTGCAAACAGCGTTTCACTTTTCAAGCAAACTCTTTTCCTAATTTATTCACTGCCTTCTGCGGTGTTGGCTTTTTCCTGAGGCTGCGTTGCATGTGATCGGCTCCTGCTCGCGTTTTTCCAGCGTCTTCGGGTTAATCCAGATGTTTTTGCAGGTTTTCGGCGTGCATTCGCTGGGTTTTCGACAGCTTTTCCCTGTACTTCAACAGCCCTGTGGTGCTTGCTGAATACACCGCAGGGTGGCCGAAATGGGAAAGCCGATTTTTGCACAGAATTGAAGAGAACGAAACGTCACCGAAGGTGCGGTGACTTTTTGAATCTCTTTGCATAACCCTGTTAATTTGGTTTGAAAAAGCGAGAGAGGGACTGGAGTCGAGTGATTCCAAATTTGTAAAATTGTCTTACGACCCACTGGAGCTACCAGTGATAGTGTTTGTGGTGTATTCTTAAGGAAGGGATGGGACCTAAAATAAGCAACTCTGGCGTTAATGGTAGGGATTGTTTGGTAGTGGAGAGTATGTAGGTGTGAACCGAGGACCAGAAGCGTTGCATTACCGGACAGCCCCAAAAGCAATGATATAGGTCAGCTTGTTTGTCCGGGCATTTAAAGCCCAAAGGATTGGGTTTCCAACCCATTAAATGCAGTCTATGTGGTAATAGCTGTGGTGTAACGTTTTCATAAATGTTTCATGATATGACACTGCCGGCAAGATCTTAATCAGGTATGCGTGAGCTGACAACAGACCTTCAGTGGGATGGGAAATTCATTGTATGGGACCTAAGTATATTATATAATGAGTAGTTGGGTAAAGGGCGTTTTTTTTAATATGGTTGTCGAGACGGTTAGTCCAGTCAGTCGTCATGAAGGTAGATGTGACTTTAGCGCGGTATGAACGTAGCTGAAAGTAGGCAAACCACGGGAAGGGTAGTGCAGGGTATTTAGTTTTAAGGGTGGTAAATTGTTAGTGACTTAATATAAAAGATGTAATCCACCTCACCCAATTTCCAGTTAAGGTTAAAAGACATGGGGAGAGCAGTAATTTTAATGCAAGAGTTTTCATGCCTTTACAGTGACGGAAATCAGCGGATTGAAAGTCAGAGATGAGGGGATTTTGTTATAAGGACAGTGTAGCAGGAAGGTGAGTGGTTGGAGGAGCAGGCTGCGTCTAGTGGGATGTCAGAGAATCGAACAGTCTACCGCATGACAGCATTGTGCTGCCAAATTACAGTCCTATGTTAGGTAGGTTGAGTCCCCTATGATTTTTGGGCTTATAAAGCTTAGTTAAACTGAGACTCGCTGCGAAGCCTGTCCACAAAAATTTACGAAGAGCCATGTTTAGGAGTTTTTCATCTTTGGGAGTTAATAACAGTGGCAGAACTTGCAATGGGTATAGTAGTTTCGTAAAGATTGGCCCTACCGTAAAGGGATAGTGGGAGTTTGTGCCACCTAGTGAAATCATCATCACAGCCTTATGTGTTGGTGGAATATTAAGGGTGTAAAGATTACTTAAAGGGATACTCTAGGCCAGGCCTCAATTTCCACTTGCCTACTCTCATTTGGCGAGTGGAAATGCAGATGCAGGATAAGGGTTAGGTGGGGCAACTAGTGGCACTGGTGAGTAACTCTTAAGGCCTGGCTAGTAGCATGGGACTTGAAATTTTGAGCCCTGCTCTAGGCAACATGACCGCCTAAGCTTTTTTTTTTAGGTCATTAGGGATGAGCTGTTCAGTTTTTGATCTGTTCGAAGTTTGCATCGGCTGTTCAGCTGTTCACTGAACTCTGAACATTTACGTGTGTTCGGTTCGCGTTCGGCCACAATGCACCACAATGCACTTTTCCACTGGCCTGAAGCTTGTAATTGGCTACAGCGTTGCACTTGACCACAGGTCAGGTGCAAGACTATGCCAAACACGGCTCAATCATGGGCTCACAGAGCTAAGTCCCGCAGCACACTATATAAGGCTTCACACAGCCCCAGCATGTTTTTTGAGAGCTTGTTCTGTTAGTGTCTTCTCAGTGCCAGCAGCTATTGGGGGGGTCTCACTTCTACAAGATATCTGGGAATTGTTGTAATCTGTGTTCTCACTACCAGCAGCTATTGGGGGGGGGGCTCACTTCTAGCAGGTATCTGAGAATTGTAATCTGTGTCTTGTCACTACCACGCATCAGGGGGTCTCACTGATTTATAGGAGGTTCCTGGGAATTGTAATCTGTGTTTTCTCACGGCCAGCTATCAGGGGGTCCCACATACTTATAGCAGATTTCTGCAAATTTTAATCTGTCATGTCACTGCCACCCATCAGGGGTCTCACTGATTTATAGGAGGTTTCTGGGAATTGTAATCTGTGTCTTGTCACTTATCAGGGTGTCTCACTGAGTTATACCAGAGTTCTGGAAATCTTTTTAATCTAGATAACAGTTGAAACAGTTCTGCTTATCTCCAATTTTTATAACAGTTGAATCAGAGTTCTGTATAGCTTTAATCTATATCACTCACCATATCAGACCAAAAAGGACAGGCAGACACTCCCAGACAGACAAGAGGGCATGCAGCCTCTGTGTCGGGAGGCTGTGCCTCTGGTCGTCGTGGACATGGTGTATCCTCTGCAGGGCCACGCTTGTCCTTTCTAACTGGTACTGGCCGTTTTAAGCAGTAGCGACATACAGAGGATTTGGATTGGCTAACCAGGCTATCCTCATCCTCCGAGTCCTCTGCCAGCCAGGCTTGTAGTGGTTTACAGTCCACCTCGGCTGCTAATGCAGCTTCCATGTCCACAGCTACTCCTGCTGTAGCCTCCCCAACATACATGGAGTCAGCTGAATTGTTTGACTACAATGACAGTGACATGCTGCTTGAGGATGCGCAGCAACTACAGTGCTGATTTCAATCTGAGGTTGAGGGAGTATAATCAACCTAGAGGAAGGGGGTGCCAGTGACATGCAAATAATTGGCACTCATGTTGCCCTAGCAGCTGCAGCATACTGCCAAGTTGGCTCCAGTGACGAGATAGGGGGTGATGAAGTCACTGACTCCACCTGGGTGCTTGATCAGTCAAGTGAGGACTATTTAAGTGGTGGGGATTCCTCAAGGGAGGGTTTTGTGTGCCCAGAAACACAAGGGCTAGTGTGTGGTTGGGAGGAGGAAGTGCACGATGGGGTCATACTCATTGACCAGGAAGACTCGGAAGCTAATGCCACCTCCAACCTACGCTGCATGGGCTCCCTTATAATGCAAAGCTTGCTAAAGGACCCCAGGATTTGTGCTCTCAAGTAGAGAGATTCTTACTGGTTGGCAAGTCTTCTTGATCCATGATGCAAGGGTAAAGTTGCAGAGCTCATCCTGCCCGCACAGAGGGAGGACCGGATGAAACAACTCGGACGCTCTAAAGTGACACTTGTGTAACACCTTTCCAGGCACTGGTAGATTACCAAGTGCTGACACAGGTGCTTCTGAGGCTGCGGATGATCAGAGGAAGAGTGGTGAAGGCCAGCGCCGCTTGACTGATGCCTTTTTAAAATTTTTTTTTTTTTTAGTCCACGACGCCCAGGGACATCAAATGTAGGCCCCCATTGCCAGCGTCTTCACCATATGGTGCAGGACTACCTAGGGGCAAGGGCAGACCTGGATACCTTTCCAGCAGATGATCCACTGGCTTACTGGGTGTTGAGATTGGATCACTGGCCAGAATTTAGCCAATATGCTATGCAGCTACTAGGTTACCCTTCATCCAGCGTGCTTTCTGAAAAGATGTTCAGTGCGAGGGTTTTGTCAGACAATAGAGTGCGTCTGTCCACCGACTCTAGACGGCTGACATTTATAAAAATGAATCCGTCCTGGATCAGCAGCTATCAATCCCCTGATGCTGACGTAACTGACTAGATCGGGGATCTCTTCTGCATTTTCAAAACCTCCACCACTGCACTCTTTCACAATACCACAAAGGGGTTACGGTGTGAAGGCACTTGCTGCCACCAAAGGCACAATATTTGGGTGCACTGCCTCTGACGCCTATAGCAGATTCCTATCATTTTAATATTGGACTGCAGGGTCCAACCCTGCACTCTTCACAATACCACAGAGGGGTTCCAGTGTGACGGCACTGTTGCCGACACTAAAGGCCCAATTTTAAAGCACCTATTACTTTCATCCAAAGCCTGCATAAGTTTCACCATAATTTAGCCAATCCCTAAACTTGTTCTGCGTGTCCTAAAATGTCTCTTTTCATACAGGCTGCCGCCCCAACCAGTTGTTTATGAATATATTAAAGGAAAACCATTTACATTCATTTGAAGTGTAATTTAATTTTTTTTGTTTTTAAATGTTTCTATACATCCTACAAATCCACCACTTCACGGGCAGGTTATGGGGATCTCCTAGGTACGATATTTGAAGGAATTTTTCGTTTTTATTCTTAACCTTTATTTCATGGAAAACTCACTGTTCCTTAAACGGTTTTTAAACTTTTTGTCCTTGTTTTCTGTCCCCCAGGGCACTACCTGACCCCATACACCTTTTTATGGCAAATATCTTGCATATATGCCCTCTTGGAGGGCACTCTAAAAATCAAACTTTTGAGTCCCATTGACTTGCCTTGAGTTCGGTTTGTGTTTGAGTTCGAACTCTAACTTTTTTGAAATTGTTCAAGCTCAAATGCGAACTGAAGACGGGTGTTCGGCCCAAGTATGCCCTTTTTCTTTGCTCACCCTTCCGCTGAGCCAATCGGCTGAAAATCTGCCAGAGACACTACCCTGTCTGACCTCTTGCGAACTTTCAAGACATTTCAGGTTTGCAGGTGAACTGGGCCAAATCCAAGGCCCTTTATCTCCGCTACCCCCCACCTCAACTGCCCACACATACCACTCACGTGGGTGCACACCTCACTGAAATATCTGGGGGTGCATATTCCAGCAAACTTGAACACTCTAGGCTGAAAATCCCCCCCCCTTTTTTTACATTATATTATACCTATTGCCTTACCTAGTCATTCAGTATTTTTTTTTCTTGCTCACCTCCCTCTTCCACTCCCATCGTGGTAAATCTTCAACTTGGCTTAAGGTTTACGTGCAAAGCTCGCATGCGCACCTATCACGTAAACCAGCCAATCAGCAGGCTTCCCTCTTTTACTTTTTATTTTAAACAGCCCTTTTATCATTCCATTTTTGCTCAGTTTCTTTGCAAACAGCATTTCACTTTTCAAACCTTAAAGCGAACTTTTTTTTTCTTCAACTATATTGTCTGCGGTTTTGGTTTTTTCAGCCTCTGCGCTCGGTTTTTCTGGCAGGGTTCATCCAGATGTTTTTGCCAGTTTCAGTGTGCCTTCAGCGGGTTTGCGGTGACTTTTCCCTGCATTACAGTGGCCCTGTGGTGCTTGCTGAATACACCGAAGGGTCACCAAATCGTGCCGAATTGAACGAAAAGTCACCGCATGTGCGGTGACTTTTTCGCTTATCTTTGAATAACCCTGCTAGTGTGTCACTCCTCTCTTAGATTGTAAATTCTCAAGCAGGGTCCTCTCTCCTACTGTTCTGTGTTTTTAGATGTATGTATATTTGTTATTCTGTCTCACCCATTGTACAGCGCTACAGAATTTATTAGCACTTTATAAATACTTGTAACTGTAATCTAGCCCTCAATGTTTGCAACCCTGTTAGATTTGTTTATCAGTGGCGTTTGCCTCTACTCTAATTGCTAATGATTTCACAAACTTTACTCCATATTTTCTCCTTTACAATTTCTGAATGCAAATACTGGTATTCTCAACTCTGCCATAATAAGCTGTTATTCAGCTTGTTCTTGTAAATCCCCACTCCTCTAGATTGGAAGGCCATCAAAACCTCTTCTGTTTCCTGAAGTAATTTAACACTTTATTAGCTAAATTGTGCATTTGATATTGTAAATAGTTTCATAGAATACTGGCAGTATGTACATTATCATAATAACAATAAGAATTTATAGTAGGTAGAGGTGTGCATTCGTTTCGTAACAAATCGTATTTCGGAAGTACTTCCAAAATAACGAAATTGATTTGATCTGAATTGAAGCAAAAACTAAACTAATTTAGTTATACACAGGGTTATTCAGAGAGGTGAAAACCGGGCGAATTGCCAGGAGATTGTTCAATCTAGACCAAATAGCTGATTTGGAAAGTGAGATAAATGGGAGAATTTTTGACCTAGAATTTTCACTTCTCTAGTCATTCTCCTGCTTTTCGCTTCTCTCTGAATAACCCTGAATGTTTCATAAGAGCATCATTGATTAAATGATTCCTGAGCAAAATTTGATCACTTGTGGTTCAAAATTCGAATCAATATCAACTATCAAAACAATCTGTACTTACAATACATACAAGTACAAAAGAAAACGACTTTATGAAACAAATCATTAGTTTGACTGTCACAAAAAGCACCCCTGTACCTGTCCATTGGCCTCTTGTGCTGAATCTGTCAGTACCACAGGGCAATGGACAGCTTAACATTTAACCCTAGCTTGCCTTTTAACAGCAAAATTTGATTAAGTGGAGCTTTATTTAGTGATCCGAAATTCGATTCAATATCAGTTATCGAATCGATCTTAATTTACAATACATGTACTAAAGCAAATAACTTAAACAAATCTGATTCGTTTAACTGTTACAGAGCACCCTGCCCCTGTAAATTGGCCTGTGGTGCTGTATCTGTCAGCAGCACAAGCCAATGGACAGCTTAACGTTTAACCCTAGCTTGCATTTTACTAGCAGGATTTGATCAAGTGGGGTTTTATTTAGTGATCCAACTATCGAATCAATCCAGTAAACAAAATATGTAATGAGATAAAAACTATTTTAATTTTTTTTTCCCAGTCGTGCCCACTTCTAATACTATCAGGTCTATTCAAAGAAAGGTGAAACTCAGAAGAATGACTGGAGGTGAAAAATCTCCCATTTATCTCGCTTTCCAAATTGGTTATTTGGTCTAGATTGTTCTCTTCTCCTGCCAATTCTCCTGGTTTTCACCTTTCTCTAAATAACCCTGTAAGTATACAGAAGAATCCAGTTCATTCCTTATTGTTACACCTGCCATGTCTCTGCTCCTACAGGTGAGACTTCACTTCCAGTAACAATTGCTCTGTTGGGGTTTGGTAGAAGCTTGAAGATGAATTGAGTCCAGGATAGTCCTGCTGGAGAGAAGCTCATTCATGACAGACCATGTGGATGTACCCTGCGTCCTAACATTTGTGGTTAAGACATCAGCTTCGAGGAAAGATCCTGACACTCAGGGCAGAGCTGCATTGGGAACTCCAGATCTGGAACCTGGAATAATCCACGAGAAGAGGAGGTGGTATAAAAGAAGGGGGAGTCACTTCATGGACCCAAAAGCCGAACCAACGAGCCGAGTTTAGGAGGGCTCCAGTCCTTGTAAGTATCTGTTCATCTAGTAATTTAACACTACAATACAGTACACACTATATATACCTTATTCTTTCAGAGGAGACAAGGAAAAAGGATCCAGAGGATCACACAGAAATTCCTGGAACCTCAGAGCAACAAGGACTGAATATTGATCACACTGAAGTACCCTGCATTTTGCACAATATATAATTCTGAACTTAATTATCTAAAGCAAACAGGGATTTTGTCAGACACTAGGTGGCAGTATAACACCACATAGAAGCTATACTCAAACTGGAATCTGTATTGAAACAGATTTTTACTTCTCTGATTCATTTGCATACTAGTCTGTACAAAACTATGCACTTTATCTACGATCTTGGCGTATTTTGCACATACTACGGGCTATATTACATTGATCCTGCTAACGTTAGCACTCAGCTGGGTGAGCATTAACAATAGTTTTGGTGGCAAATCTTATATTACTGACCATTGGAGATGGTTGCTAAAATTATGCCAATTCTTGATTTCAGGCCAATACTTTTGAGCATGGCTGCTTAGATGATGATTGGTTTTAGGCTAGGGTCAGACAAACACATTTTTCGCGTTGTCCATGAAAAAGTGCGTTTGGACTTTTTTTTGTTTTTTACGGATACGCGATAGTCATACGATGCACATTTTCATCCGTGATTTTGTACAGATCAATAAAACACTTGCGTCTGGACGTTAAGTTGGCTGGACATTAGCAGCGTCTGACATCTAATCACGCACACATGCCACTAGCAGACGCAGCGCACTCTGTACGTCAGTACTAGCGGATTGACGTTCTCGAAAAAATGCCTTCATTTGCCACTTGCGTTGCAAGGCCACACTTTCGTGTGGCCATTCTTCGTATGCTGCCCAGCATTGGACGTCATTTGCTGCTAGCCTCCCTGGCGGTATTCCCAAGTGACTCAGGGTTAAATTTTGCTACTGCAAACGGTAACCCCGAGCCACACTCAGGCTGGATACATACTCACCACCTCCTGGCTCCCTCGCTGTCCCCGCAGTGATAGCGGCGAGCTGCTTCCTGGAAGCATAAAAGGAATCTTTTTATATATCTTGGCTTATACAGTGTAAGGTTTCTGAATGGCCACTAGGTGGCAGTACAGGATAAGTAGACCATACATCATCTCACCCTTGCTTGCAGACAGATTTCAGTGTTTTGTTTTTTATTGAATATCATTTATTTGCATTTTTGGGATAATTTCATGTTTCAAACTTTATCGGACTCTGTATTATATTTTTTTAAAAAGGATTTTACCAGTAAGGACTCTTGATTTCAGTGCGTGATTCCTAATTATTACAGGCTAACTATGTACAAAAACACATTTCCTTTAAAAAAAAAAAAAAAAAAATTGAGACGCTTTTAGACCGCCAGGGAGGTTAACACAGCTGTGATTAAGTGCAGCTAAACGCACGTTAATACTGCGCTCGTCTGACCCTAGCCTGAACTTGCAATTGTGAAAACAAATTAATAGTGGAACAATGTTGCCACAGACTATGAATATCAAGCGAATAATGTTAACAAGCAAATTGTTTAAATCCATGCTGTGTAGGTGCCACCAGACTGCTAATTAAGCAAAGTGACTATTTTCTTGGTGGGCACTGAAAATTGTTAAAGGTAGGGAGTCTCACGCTCTGCAAATTAAGAGGCTGATCTACAAAGTAATTAGGGTGTTTCTAACTTGTAACTGTGGAAACAAGTTGTTATAATGTTGCCACAGAATTTATCAACGTTGAATAAATACTGTATTTTCTGGACAGCCTTAACAGACATCAGGGACAGTTATTGCACCCCAGAGACTGGTCAAGGACCTTAAGTGTGGAATAAGGTTACAATTGAGCAGCACAACAATCTTTTTCCATTTTTGTGATATCAAATGTACATGGCACCTGTGAATTTATTAAAAGAGAATGAATATAAAGATATGCCCTGAAGCCTTTTTGTATTATCACTTTACATTAGTCAGAATCCGCTTTGTATTTTACTATACTAATTGTGTTGAATTTGTATTTTATCACAAGTTATATTTTAATTTGCTCATGTGCCTGCTAAGTGTCCTTTTCATTATTGAAAATTAGGGTTTTCGAAGCCATCACATGAACTTTGAGGCAACTTTCTTATTGGAACTCTGTATTCCATAATTTATAGGGGCCACAGCAATTCCTGCTTGCCTCTTGGTTAATAAAACAAAGGACGGCATGGTGCCTTGGGCATGGAACAATGGAGGCACTGATCCATCGAACAAAGGGATAGGCACAGGTACCATTGCTTCCTTGTTAACTGAGTGGTCAAAGCACTGTCCAGCCTTGCTACATTGTGGGAGTGTGGTGGCCCCAGTGAGTGTCTGCAAACACGCAGAGCCTTGGTGCTGCATAACAATGTCTCCTTGTACCTGATACTAGCACCAGGACCCACACACAGTATGCCTAGGGCCCAGTTAATATTAAAGATGGCCCTACTATTAAAGTGTATAGTTCAGCCTCCCTATGATCTACATTAAAAGTCCCCACTTTGGTAAAGAGCGAGTCCACTTTTTCTAATAAAATGCCACTTGTTCACACAGAATGTAGGAAATCACTATAGAGGCAAACTCAGTGTTTTTCATTTGTAACTGGGGCTTAGCAGGGCTGTGATGCAGTCTATGTGCACACTGATCCACCTGCTTTGTCAGCTTACTTCAGAATTAAAACTACTGAAGCTCCATTTTAAAATGAGGGGTTCTTCTTCTACTCCAGGAAGCAGATAATTACGATTATAAAAAGGCAAATACCTACCACCTTTGGATGACTGAGGATTAATTATTTTAATGGGTATCACAATGCTTTGTACCCAGGGTGGGTACTCTGTGCAGCTTCCTTTTGCCTTAAATCTCCCAACGAAGTATTGAGTCTGGCCCAACCAGTCAAAAGCCAGAGTTCAAAGTAGCGTGAAAAAAGACATCACCACTTTTATTGAGTTACACAGCAGGATATAACCAGAGCATACCCAGGGACAGGAAACCCATTAGGACAACACAGCCAGGCGATGGACGACCCAACACGGGTAAAAATACACAACTGAAAAGCCTCCCTGTAATACACACCCTGATCCAACAAAGTATCTCCATATTGGGAAAAGGCAGGGTTAACCCTTGAATGGCACCTGTTTTGTGATACAGCGTGTATGCTGCTGCCTACCTTGGATAGAATCGCAATGCTTTGCGACTAGGGATGAGCCGAACACCCCCGAGTTCGGTTCGCATGCTTTAACACTGACTCAAGTTTGATTTTTAGAGTGCCCTCCAAGAGGGCATATATGCTAGATATTTGCCATAAAAGGTGTATGGGGGTCCAGGTAGTGCCCTGGGGGACAGGAAACAAGGACAAAGTAAAAAAACATGTTTTTATAAGGGACTGAGTTTAACATGAAAATAAGGGTTAAAAATAAAAACGAAAAAGTCCTCACTCGTGCCTAGGAGGTCCCCATAACCTGCCTGTGAAGTGGCGGATTTATAGAAACATTTAAAAACAAATGACAAATGCTTTTCATTTAATCTATTCATAAACAACTGCTTAGGGCAGCAGCCTGTATGAAAAGACATTTTAGGACGCGCAGAAAAAGTTTGAGTTTTTTTTTTGGCTAAATTATGGTGAAACTTATGCAGGCTTTGGATGAAAGTAACAATAGGTGCTTTAAAATTGGGCCTTTAGCGTCAGCAACAGTGCCGTCACACGTAACCCCTCTGTGTGGTATTGTGGAAGAGTGCAGGGGTGGACCATGCGGTCCTATATTAAAAAGATATGAATCTGGTAAAGGCGTCAGTGCACTCAAATATTGTGCCTTTGGTGCAAGGCCAGCAAGTGCCATCATACAGTAACCCCTGTCGTATTGTGGAAGAGTGCAGGGGTGGACCATGCGGCCCTATATTAAAAAGATATGAATCTGGTAAAAGTGTCAGTGCACCCAAATATTGTGCCTTTGGTGGCAGCAAGTGCCTTCACACCGTAACCCTTTTGTGGTATTGTGGAAGAGTGCAGGGTTGGACCCTGCAGTTCAAAAAATTAAAATGATATAAATCTGGCACAGGCGTCAGTGTAGCCAAATATTGTGCCTTTCATGGCAGCAAGTGCCTTCACACCGTAACCCTTTTTGTGGTATTGTGGAAGAGTTCAGTGCTGGAGGTTTCGTGAAAGCAGAAGACATCCCCGATCTATTCCGTTACGTCAGCATCAGGGGATTGATAGCTGCTGATCCAGGACTGATTCATTTTTATAAATGTCAGCCGGTCTACAGAGTCGGTGGACAGACGCACTCTTTTGTCTGTGACAAAACCTCCAGCGGCACTGAACGTCCTTTCAGAAAGCACGCTGGATGAAGGGCAACCTAGTAGCTGCATAGCATATTGGCTAAGTTCTGGCCAGTGATCCAATCTCAACACCCAGTAAGCCAGTGGATCATCTGCTGGAAAGGTATCCAGGTCTGCCCTTGCCCCTAGGTAGTCCTGCACCATATGGTGAAGACGCTGGCAATGGGTGCCTACATTTGACGTCCCTGGGCGTCGTGGACTAAAAAAATTTAAAAAGGCATCAGTCAAATGGCCCTGGCCTTCACCACTATTCCTCTGATCGTCCGCAGCCTCAGAAGCACCTGTGTCATCACTTGGTAACCTACCAGTGCCTGGAAAGGTGTTACACAAGTGTCGCTTTAGAGCGTCCTCAAGTTGTTTCATCCTGTGCTCCCTCTGTGCGGGCAGGATGAGCTCTGCAACTTTACCCTTGTATCGTGGATCAAAAAGGGTTTCCAACCAGTAATGATCCCTCTCCTTGATAGCACGAATCCTGGGGTCCTTTAGAAGGCTTTGCAGGATAAGGGAGCCCATGCAGCGTAGGTTAGAGGTGGCATTAGCTTCCGAGTCTTCCTGGTCAATGAGGAGGATGACCCCATTGTGCACTTCCTCCTCCCAGCCACGTACTAGTACTTGTGTTTCTGGCACACAAAACCCTCCCTTGAGGAATCCCCACCTTCAATGCCCCACTACTTAAATATTCCTCCTCCTCATCCTCCTGTCACGATCAGCCACTATGGCGGTACCCGGCCTGCGCCAAGTAGGGCCCAGGTATGACAAAAAGCCTCTATAGGCAGAAATGCGTGACACAACAATCAGGATAAGGAAATAAACCACAGAAGACACTGGGAACCTCTGCACGGCTAATACCGAAGGAGCCCTATACTGATAGATCGGTCCTTAGAGTGGCCGAATCTGCACTAATGGAAAAAGGTTACCTTGTAGCCGTGCAGAGTCCTGGGAAAAACACAGACACCTAAAGGAGATATACTCAATGACTAGCAGGGAAGGACTTCAATAACTAAAGCCGTGGTCTACAGGGATGCATATAATACGATAAGCACAAAACCACTAGGGATGTCCAGAAGAGTGGTCAATAAATAAGCCAGGGGTCAAAAACCAAAACGTATACCTTGAGCCAAAGCGGGGATATAGCACCAGAGAAAATCCATCAGCCAGGCCAGAGGGTCAATACCAGGAAGTCAATCAGAAACCTAGAACTCAGACAAGGAGGAAACACTGAGAAAGCACTAGGATAGAATAACAGGGAGCTCTCAGGAACAAATCTGTAGCTGAAGTGAACCAGGATGCAAGAGCATGGTGATATGGGCCCATGGCTTTAAATAGGGGAGTAATCAGCCCATATCACCAGCAGAAACTCAACGAGCAATGAACTTAACCCCTGAGCTGCATGTCAGGGAAAGCAGCACAGGGAACCACATGGAAACACAGACATAAGGAATACAGAGGGCAGGGAGACAGGGTTGGAACATAGGAACGTGACAGTAGCCCCCTCCAAAAAAGGTGACCTCAGGGCACCTAAAACAACAAACATGACAGACAGAATCAGGAAACCAGATCACGTACACCAGTCACCAAAGTCCTTTGAGGTCCCACTCAGAGTCGTCTGAATCTTCAGCAAAATTCTCCATGAGACTAGGGAATCGCTGGAACACAACCCAGTGTGCCTCCCGGACCAGTAACCCAGAAGGAGTCCTCACAAAACCATTTGGAACATTTCTCCCTTTAGGAAACATTTTACCAACCAGACTCCCCGATTGCTGAGATTCCTCAAGGTAAGCTAGGAATACAGCCTTATCAGACTCGGAAAGGAGCGTGATATTCTCGGACCCTAGGCGAAGAGTGGCATCCTCGGACCCAATGCGACTGGGGTTTTTCACCCTCTTTCGTCTCCTCTTAGAGCGGGACTTGAGAGGGGTAACCCTATCACAGGACAAGACACTGGTGGAACCACTGTGGGACATGGGCACAGTGGGAGTGCAGTGAGGCTCTGGACCCGCTGACACACAGCTTGACTGGGTTTCTGGCACCGCTGACACACAGCTTGGTACTGGCACACAGCTTGGGACTGGCACCGCTGGCACACAGCTTGGGACTGGCACCGCTGACACACAGCTTGACTGGGTTTCTGGCACCGCTGACACACAGCTTGACTGGGTTTCTGGCACCGCTGACACACAGCTTGGTACTGGCACACAACTCGGGACTGGCACCGCTGGTACATAGCTTGGGACTGGCACCGCTGACACACAGCTTGACTGGGTTTCTGGCACTGCTGACACACAGCTTGGTACTGGCACACAGTTTGGGACTGGCACCGCTGACACACAGCTTGACTGGGTTTCTGGCACCGCTGACACACAGCTTGACTGGGTTTCTGGCACTGCTGACACACAGCTTGACTGGGTTACTGGCACCGCTGACACACAGCTTGGGACTGGCTTAACTGGAAGCTTACCAGCCACGGGCGTGACAATTTCACTGTCAGACAAAGGCAACATGATAACAGTTCTCCCACCAAACTCCTTGGTTGTGACCTCATCGCCAGACTCCATAATTGCGGCCTTACTACCTGGCACTATGAGTGCGGTGGGTGATGCAGATAAGCGTACAGCACCGCAGGTAATACAGCCTGTAACAATCTTACGCCCTGGACCACCCTTAGGGTGTCTGGCCGTTTGGCGAGGCCACATACGAGAGGCATTAATGAGAATAACCTCCATGGCTTCATCCTTTGACTCCTTCTCGGCCAGGGAGTCAAAGTCCATTTGTGCCCTGGGATCAGAAGAAGGGGAATACTCGACTGGGTCTGTGATGTCAGTTACCCCCTCCACAGACCTGGTTACCCCTGGAAGGGCTCTCCTAGGCCTAGACGGTAAAGGGGGGTCTGACCTCGGATACATGGCAGGGACTGATACCATCTGACCCAGTACGGGGCCTGGCACCATCTGACCCATCGTCGGAATATTCAGCAAGGTTATTAACATCAGTTGCCCCCTCCACAGGTCTGGTTGCCCTAGGGAGGGCTCTCCTAAACCTGGACGGTACAAGGGGTCTGATTACTTTGGATTTATAATGGGACCTGGCTTTGGTGACCCGACTGTGGGTCGTGGGCACAGCGGGCATCTTGCCAGCCTCAGCGCGCACTGGCATCTTGCCAGCCTCAGCGCGCACTGGCATCTCCGAGCCTCAGCGCGTACTGGCAACTTGCCAGCCTCAGCGCGTACTGGCAACTTGCCAGCCTCAGCGCGCACTGGCATCTTGCCAGCCTCAGCGCGCACTGGCATCTTGCCAGCCTCAGCGCGCACTGGCTTGAGTGGGCACCATGATATAAAATGCAATGAACTGGCACAATAGAAACAGAGCTTGTCAGTTCGCCTTCTATTCATTTCCTCAGGGGAAAGCGGACCACGTACCCTGCTTTCTAGAACAGCTTGATCAATAGAAGGGAGAAAAGCTGTGTCCATTAACCCCTTCCACTTAGACATGAAATCATCAAACAGGTGCAGCATGGATTCAAACAATTTACGCAGCTCTGCGGGCTTTATGGTTGGCTCTTGCATTATGTCACGATCAGCCACTATGGCGGTACCCGGCCTGCGCCAAGTAGGGCCCAGGTATGACAAAAAGCCTCTATAGGCAGAGATGCGTGACACAACAATCAGGATAAGGAAATAAACCACAGAAGACACTGGGGACCTCTGCACGGCTAATACCGAAGGAGCCCTATACTGATAGATCGGTCCTTAGAGTGGCCGAATCTGCACTAATGGAAAAAGGTTACCTTGTAGCCGTGCAGAGTCCTGGGAAAAACACAGACACCTAAAGGAGATATACTCAATGACTAGCAGGGAAGGACTTCAATAACTAAAGCCGTGGTCTACAGGGATGCATATAATACGATAAGCACAAAACCACTAGGGATGTCCAGAAGAGTGGTCAATAAATAAGCCAGGGATCAAAAACCAAAACGTATACCTTGAGCCAAAGCGGGGATATAGCACCAGAGAAAATCCGTCAGCCAGGCCAGAGGGTCAATACCAGGAAGTCAATCAGAAACCTAGAACTCAGACAAGGGGGAAACACTGAGAAAGCACTAGGATAGAATAACAGGGAGCTCTCAGGAACAAATCTGTAGCTGAAGTGAATCAGGATGCAAGAGCATGGTGATATGGGCCCATGGCTTTAAATAGGGGAGTAATCAGCCCATATCACCAGCAGAAGCTCAACGAGCAATGAACTTAACCCCTGAGCTGCATGTCAGGGAAAGCAGCACAGGGAACCACATGGAAACACAGACATAAGGAATACAGAGGGCAGGGAGACAGGGTTGGAACATGGGAACGTGACACCTCCTCCTGTCTGATCTGAGGAGGACCCGCTGGAATGCTGTCTGCGGAAAGACTGGGGCCTTCAGAGCTAGGGAAGACCTCCTCTTCCTCCCGGTGCTCTGCTTCTAGAGCCATATCTATAATTCCCTGCAGAGTGTGCTCCAGCAGGAACACTAAAGGAATTGTGTCACTGATGCATGCACTGTCCCTGTTCACCATCCACATTGCCTCCTCAAATGGTGACAGTACAGTGCATGCATCCTTGATCATCAGCCACTGCGGGGGGAAACAAGTTGACCTGAACCTGCCCTTGTGCCATACTCACACAGGTACTCGCTGATGGCCCTCTGCTGCTTGTGCAGACGCTGCAGCATTGCTAATGTCGAGTTCCACCTGGTGGGCATGTCACAGATCAGACGGTTTGTGGGAAGGTGGAATTCTCTTTGAATTTCTGCCAGCGAACACTTGCTGGGAATGACCGTCTGAAGAGGCTGCAGACTTTTCTGGCCTGGCTGAAAAGCTCTGCCAGCCCTGGGTACCTGGTTAGGAAACGCTGCACCACCAGATTTAGGACGTGTGCTAGGCATGGTACATGCGTCAACTTACCCAGGCGTAGGGCAGAGAGAAGGTTGCTGCCATTATCACAGACGACCATTCCCAGCTGAAGCTGGCATGGTGTTAACCATTTCTGCACCTGCCCCTGCAGAGCTGACAAAATATCTGGCCCGGTGTGGCTCCTGTCCCCTAAACAAACCAGCTCAAGCACAGTATAGCATCTTTTTGCTTGAGCCATTGCGTAGCCCCTGTCAGGCGTCGGTTTAACTGCCACTTCGCCAGAGACACAGAAGGAGGAGGAGAAGGAGGAAGAGGGAGAGGTGGTGGTGGAGCAGACAGACCTCATACAAGCAGCTTTCTGGAGGCGTAGTGGATGAACAAGCTTCAGCACAGAGCCCAGTCTTGGATCCCTCCCAGCTGCAATCAGAGTTACCCAGTGTGCCGTGAAGGAAATGTAACGGCCCTGTCCATGCTTGCTGGACCACGCACCTTGCTGCTGACTGCCTTTCCCAATGACTCAATAACATTGTCTTCCACGTGCTGGTTTAGTGCTGGAATGGCCTTCCGTGAAAAGTAATGGCGTTTTAGAACATGCCACTGTGGTACAGCACATTCACGGAAGGGAGCAGAGTCCACCAGCTGGAAAGGCAGCAGCTGTAATGCGAGTAATTTGGTAAACTGGCATTTAGACGCTGTGCTTGGGGATGATTGGGACGATATTTTTTCTTACGCTGCAGCAACTGGGGCAATGTAATCTGACTGCGTAAATCTTCAGTTGATGGGATGCTGTCACATTGTGAGGAAGGACCTGGTACATCCATTACTGTAGCATCATCCCTGTCAGTGAAGGTTGGAGTCAATGACATGGCAGGACATACAGTGGGGGTAGAGACAGATGAGGAGGAGGACCTACGCAAAGTTTTGCGCCAACGGGATGCGTGGCAGGTGGTCATATGTCGCCTCAAGCACGTGGTACCCAAGCGTCCGGTGTCTTTCCCACGCTTGAGCCTCATCTGACATAGATTACAAATAGCAACGGTGGGGTCTGCTGCACATTTCTTAAAGAACACCCAGACAGCAGAGTTCCTGGATGTGTGCTTTGAGACAACAAAGCTCTGCACCTGAGCAGCTCTGACATCTGATGCCTTGGACTGGCTAGTGCTACGGTTGGTCACAGAGGATGTTGTGCCTCGTGTTTGTTGTGCCTCCTCCTCCTCACTTGACTCCTCTGTTCGATCAGGCACCCAGGTGGAGTCTCATCGTCATTGTCATCACCCCCTATCTCCTCGTCACTGGAGCCAACTTGGCAGTATGCTGTAGCTGCTGGGACAACATGTGTGCCAGTTATTTGTGTGTCATCACTGGCACCCCCTTCCTCTGGGTTGATTATACTCCCTTCCTCAACCTCAGAGATTGAATCAGAGCACTGTACTTGCTGCACATCCTCAAGCAGCATGTCACTGTCATTGTAGTCAAACAATTCAGCTGACTCCTCTGTGTGTGATAGTGAGGCTACGGCAGGAGTAGCTGTGGACATGGAGGCTGCATTAGATGCTTTGGCAGCTGAGGTGGACTGTAAAGCACTACAAGCCTGGCTGGCAGAGGACTCGGAGGATGAGGATGGCCTGGTTAGCCAATCCACCAAATCCTCTGTATGTTGCTGCTGCTTAAGACGGTCAGGTCAGGTGCAAGACAGGTTCAAGACTATGCCAATCACGGCTCAGAGTCCTGATTGGGCAAGTTTTGCCCAATCATGGGCTCACAGAGCTAAGTCCCGCCGCACACTATATAAGGCTTCACACAGCGCTTCAGCACGCGTTTGAGAGGAGATTTGAGAGGAGATTGTTCTTGTGTTAGTGTGTGTTCTCACTGCCAGTCTGCCACCAGCTACTGGGGGGGTCTCATTTCTACAAAATATCTGGGAATTGTTCTAATCTGTGTGTTCTCACTGACACCTAGTATTTTGGTGTCAGGT
Organism: Leptobrachium leishanense; assembly: GCA_009667805.1. Taxonomy (NCBI): domain Eukaryota; kingdom Metazoa; phylum Chordata; class Amphibia; order Anura; family Megophryidae; genus Leptobrachium; species Leptobrachium leishanense. Next base: position 363,248,757 of record CM019063.1, on the reverse strand, counting down.
GCAAGGCTGTAGCCAATTACAAGCTTCAGGCCAGTGGAAAAGTGCATTGTGGTCCATTGTGGTGCATTGTGGGCGAACATGCGGCGAACATGTGGAAATGTTCGTAGTTTGCGAACATGCGAACAGGCGATGTTCGAATCGAATTCCGAACCGATCAGCTCATCCCTATTTGCGATCAGGTGAGCCCATATGTGTACATTAAGCCAATACCTAATAAATGCGATACAGAGTATCACATTGATGTAAGCAGCGCCCAACCGCGGATTAACCCCATTCTGTAGACAAGAAAGTATCTCCCCTCATGGGAGAAAAGGGGAGGAAAAAGGTGCAGATCCAGACCTGGCTGCCTCCAGCACCCTGGGCAAGGGCTGCAGAGCTGGATTCCACCAGCTTTATGGCCAAGTAAAGGAGGTCTGGTTTAATCCAGCTCTCAGTGCTAGATGGGAGCATGGAGAAATCTCAGGATAACAGAACAATATCACAATATGCATCATGAAACAGCACAGCACATACCACACAACACTCTAGAACAGTGGTTCCCAACCGCGGTCCTCAAGTACTTCCAACAGGTCATATTTTCCAGATAGTGTAGCTGAAGCACAGCACAGGTGATATGATTTGCTGCTCAGTGATTGCAGGATTCAGTCTGCATTTCCCTAAGCTAATCCTCAAAACCTGGCCTGTTAGGGGTACTTGAGGACCGCAGTTGGGAACCACTACTCTAGAATGAACCCAACAGTGAACAATACAACACATCTCCTAAGGTACAACATAGACATCAGGCCACAGATCACATGACCACCTTGTACATATAAGAGAGAGCTGGAGAACACTAAGAGGTGTAAAATCTACCAAAACCCGCAGTCCGACACCAAAACCATCTTTAGGTCCATAAACCCCCAGGTCCAAGTGACTACTGACTACCGTCACAATGGGGTGTGTAATTATGCAGCTTTTGTCTCTTGCTAGGCTGTATTTAGAGAGAAAAGCGACCTCTCGCTGAAAAGTATAGAATTTGTTCTGTGGATTGTGGGGTCACATAACAATAACACTGGGGAACGGCGTTTTCGTTGAGTTATATCTGACACTGTTTTTTGACTAACTGGTGGCATCTGAATACTAAAATTAACCCAGTTTTTCTCTATGGCATCAATTTTTTTAAGGTACAGGATACCCTCCCTTTGTCTCAAAAACCTTACAAAATGTGCAATGGAAAACAATGAAAAAATTACCTGAATGTCAAATTCGAATTTAACCTAAAAGACCAATTGGGTGCAAGTAGTCAAGTTAGGTAGCATTGAAGGTACAAATTTACGCTTATAGCTTTTCCTGGAGTGTTCAATCTCGTCTGATGCTCCATCAATAGTCAGCCATCATACAGTTGTGTTCAAAATTATTCAACCCCCCACTGAAATTGAGTGTTTTGGCCAGTTTGACATTGATTTTGATCATTCAGTCATCTTGCTTACAATTAAATCAAAGAGGCACGTGTAGGTCAGACAAATATAACATAACATTTATAATGAAATAACCACAAATGTCTTTTCTGTGCTCACATCATTATCAGTTTTATTCAACCCCCAAGTGACATTCAATCTTAGTACTTAGTACAACATAACAGCTTTTAAACGTGAAGCATAGCTTGCCACAAGTGTCTTGCAGCGATCTACGGGTATCTTCGCCCATTCGTCATGGGCAAAAGCCTCCAGTTCAGTCACATTCTTAGGCTTGCGCACTGCAACTGCTTTCTTTAAGTCCCACCAGAGGTTCTCAATCGGATTTAAGTCAGGTGACTGCGATGGCCACTCCAAAATGTTCCAGCCTTTAATCTGCAACCATGCTCTAGTGGACTTGGAGGTATGCTTGGGATCATTGTCCTGTTGAAAGGTCCAACGTCTCCCAAGCCTCAGGTTTGTGACGGACTGCATCACATTGTCATCCAATATCTCCTGGTACTGAAGAGAATTCATGGTACCTTGCACACGCTGAAGCTTCCCTGTACCTGCAGAAGCAAAACAGCCCCAAAGCATGATTGACCCCCCGCCATGCTTCACAGTAGGCAAGGTGTTCTTTTCTTCATAGGCCTTGTTCTTCCTCCTCCAAACATAGCGTTGAGCCATGGGCCCAAACAGTTCTAATTTTGTTTCATCAGTCCACAGAACACTATCCCAAAACTTCTGTGGTTTGTCCACATGACTTTTGGCATACTGCAGTCGACTCTTCTTATTCTTTGGAGACAGCAAGGGGTGCGCCTGGGAGTTCTGGCATGGAGGCCTTCATTACGCAGTGTGCGCCGTATTGTCTGAGCTGAAACTTCAGTACCCACATCTGACAAATCTTTTCTCAGTTCCTCAGCAGTCACACGGGGACTTTTCTCCACTCTACGCTTCAGGTAGCGCACAGCAGTCGAAGTCAGCATCTTCTTTCTGCCACGACCAGGTAGCGTTTCAACAGTGCCCTTTGCCTTGAATTTGCGAATGATGCTTCCTATGGTCTCTCTTGGTATGTTTAACTTTTTTGCAATCTTCTTATAGCCATTGCACTTTCTGTGAAGAGTAATCACCTCTTCTCTTATCTTCCTGGACCATTCTCTTGACTTCACCATGTTTGTAACCACACCAGTAAATGTCCAGAAGGAGCTGAATATCACAGTCATTTTAAAGCTGCCTAATTGGTGCTTATTATGCTTTATTGCTGCTCCGTGACATCCACAGGTGTTTTCAATAGCTGATTGAAAACACTTGAATGAACCTCTGTTGAATAATTGTGTCAATGAAGAATTCACAAAAGAAACATTTACTACTGTACTACAAAACCAATTGATGTCATTTTAGTTGCATATGGTTCTTTAAAAAGTCCTTGTAGGATTTCATTCTGAATACAATTACAAATGTACACTAAATTCCCTAAAACCCTTTACAGCATTGGGGGTTGAATAATTTTGAACACAACTGTATGTTCATTCCATCTACCCTGATACCGTTCCTCTATGACCTTCAAATCTTGGTGGAATCATACAGAAGTAACAGTCACTGGAATGATCTGGGGGCTCTTGCCAAACCAAAGGTATATCAAATGGCAACTTATCACATGTTCCCTTCGTCTGCATCCGTAAACTCTCGACTCACTGCTTGTACACCTTGTGAGGGGCCCAAGACTTATCTTGATCACCAAGTTTTACTATGAACTATGCAACATAGGCTTGCCTGACAAATGCGCTGAGGCTCACCCTTTGCCTGGGAATGTTGAAACTGCCACAGATACTGTATAACAAAAGGAATCAGGGCTGTTTTGGCACTTACGGCGAGAAGTAGCAGAAGCAGACATGATCTGAAGGAAAGGAAATACGTATGCAAATAAAAAAATAAATTCTGCTTACTCCTTGTATACAGACTTTTGGAATACAGTTATAAATTCCTTAGCCCTGTACAATGGGAGAGACAGAATAACAAATTACACATTACACACACGGAACAGAAGGAGGGAGGACCCTGCTCAAGAGTTTACAATCTAAGAATACGAATCACTAAATACAGTTATAGACACCCTCTCACCACACTGTCTCACGTGTAACTGAAATGAAGAGACAAGTAACATCCAGTCGCCAAGGTCACCCCTACCCCTCCCCACTCGAGGTAGGTCCACTCTCAGCCAATAGGAGAGCCCTCGTGCTCCCGAACATCCGGGTGGGAGTAATCGCATTCAGATAAGCTGTAGGAAAAAAATCTGATGTGATAGAAGAAAACTAACTGCAGTTTTGAAATCAGCATGCCTAATTTATAGGAATGTGGGTTTGTATCGTTATTGAAAGGCGCTGTTTGATACCTCTAGATTGGTCAGAATCTTAGATCCAGGGGTAGTAAACTGAAATAAGCTGTAATTAAAGGCAGTAGGATGTGCCTCTGTAAGCAAATATGTGCTGTATGTAGATGTTGTATACGTAGTCACGTGTAGTGATGATATGCACCTTTATTATAAAAAAGGGGGGGGAGACGTCTGGTTGTGGGTATGGATATGGTGTAGGTATTAATTTCTATAGAAAAAAAAAAACCAGTGATCAAATAAAACGTCCCCTTTTTTTCCCCTGTTATGCTGCCATCTTGTGGCGAAAATGTAGTATAATACTACTCCAAAGTTCTTTCTTGTATGTTGCTGCCACCTAGTGGCCGGAAAGTTTTATGGTTTCTCTGTGCTGGATTACTCCTGTGGTATATCCGTCTCTGTGTCGGGGATGCGCTGTCTCTCTCTCCGGTTTCACCGGGTCTTAACCTCATAAAATAAGATGGAGAGAGGGGACATAGCGCAATACTGTGGTGTGAAATAAATAGATGGAATATGAGAAGTATCTTACTCACGTGGACAGGAGCCTATGATGTATCAGGCTCACTGTTACTGGCATTTATGGCCCATAGAGGTGGCCAATATCCCTTCTTTGGTCGTCACTTCTTTCCTCGTCCACTGCGTTCAGTCTGGCTATGAAGTAAAGCTGCAAAGCGAGGCCTCAGGGCTAAAACTGGAACTCAGGAACAAATCAGGATACAAGTGGAAGATTGTATAAAAAGGGATTTTATTATTAAAAATCGTATTTAACAATATATATAAAATACAGGGGGTATATCCAGACGCGTTTCGCCAGAATGTGGCTTCCTCAGCTGGATGATGTGATGAGCGGTGTCCTTTTCTTATGTACTCTTTGGTAATGTTTATGATTGGTTCTTTTTACTTTCGTTTTTGGTTTTTTTGCGCGTTTTTCCTGCGCATGCGCACTGCAGTCCGTGAGTCTGAGTGGGTCACGCGGATCTGTGAGCCAATCAGTCCATTGGGAGGGCGATCTTCTTTCAGATGCGTGTTCCGTCTGTATGGGCTATATGTGCCTTATCAGGGATATGCTGTGTGGTTTTAATCCATGCATAATGTGACTTTGATTTGATTCCAATGATTCACATACACAGATGCTGTATCGAGGGATCTGTTAAATGAGCTGAACGGGGGGGGGTTTTGTTATAAGTACATAGCGGAGCCCTATGCATGAGGTCTCTTTGGGACCTGAAATATCTGTATCTCATTGTGGTCCTGGGTGTGATATGATTAGGGGGATCACCTAATGGGAGTGTGGTGATATGAAGCAGTGTGTCTGTTCCACTAATGGGGTCTTGAGAGTTAGGTTAATATATATAAGTTTTTATATTGAGGTGGTTTTTTTTAAAATGCGGATAGCTTTGGGAGGAGGATGGTCTTTCGCTCTTCTATTTGTCGATGGTGGGTATTTATACTCCCGAGGGGAGGGTTCTTGCTGCCAAACTTCTGTGGGTACACGTCTGTGTCTTATTCCACATGGATGTGCTGAGATGACTTCTCAATTCCTAAAAATTCACTGTAGTGCTATAGGGTTTTCCTTATAAGTATTTTATAGGGATTATGGTGCATTTAATTGGGGGTATTGATGGTATTCCCATTTGATGATGTCAGTGTCCTTGTGGGGTGATGCGAGTAGCGAGTAAAACTATCATATTTGACGGTTATATATGCTCAATGCATTTTGGGTGGGTGTATTGCGTGTTGTATAAGGTTGGTTAGATTCACTGGTAACCAGGGATCAAGTCCTAAAAAAAGAAGTGTGGGAACTCACCAGGATTTCTGTCTCCCAATAAGCAATTATCACGTCGCACGTAACACAAACACACACTCAGCTCTGATAAATTTATGTATATATGTCAATAAGAAAGCAGATTGTACAACAAATGCTTATGCTGGCTATTGAATACGGAGATGTAGTGTGTGTGCAGCTGCCCCTCAAACACACCTTCATAAACTTACTACACTGTATAACTCATTCTGCCACTTTGTGCTACAATGTAACTACATGACCCACCATTGTGACATGTTAAAAGAGCTAAACTGGCCGTCGCTGGAATCTAGACGCATCTTTCACCTTTCAAACCTGGTGTTTAAGAGCTTTTCTGGGAAGCTGCCACCCTACCTGAATAGGCTGCTTCCCTCAGCAGCTCCCTCATCCTATAACCTCCGATCCAGGACTTGCACCTTACTGGCAATACCACAATACAAAAAGAAAGTGGCTCGATCCTCATTTTCCTACAGAGCACCACAAATATGGAATAACCTAAAGTCTAAAGTCCCTTAAGAGATCTCTATTAATATACCTCAATAAGGAATGCACCTGTAAACATGTACCATAGTGGCATATTTATTTTCTGTTACTCTGTATATTTGTGTTTTGTTTTTAATATCTTGCATTTTATTACTTTCTATTTCTGTATCTACTTTAACAATTCAATGTTCTTGAACCCAGGACATACTTGAAAACGAAAGAAATCTCAATTTGTCCTTCCTGGTAAAATACTTTATAAATAAATATGTGAAATAGAGAAATATGTGATTGAACACCTGACTACAAGCCTTATAGAGTATGGGACCAAAGGGAACTCCGTTCCCTCTGCAAAATTAGTGCAGGAACTCCGTTCCCACGCGTTCCCCCTCGACTTGACCCCTGCTGGTAACCAACTCTAGATTGAAATTTAGGCTGATAATGTGACCTTATTTGGGGCATATATAATCTTTGTAGTCTTTTTGATTTGCGTGTTGTAGATTATTAAGATCTGTGTCTTGTAGCTGGAGGGTTGGGATGATATTAGGTGGTATATTTGGAAGAAATGCTCGTCAGTGTTGGTATGTTGTTATAGAAAATGGCATAATTCGAATCCCATATTTAAGCCTTTTGGGTGCATAGTGTCGAATTCGTAAATGCACTTCATTTTCTCCTGTCCTATTTTCTCCCCAGGTCTCCACCTCTTTTTCCATTTCGGATTTTTTTGATAGCTATAAACTCCAGATTTCTTGGATTGCAATTATGTGTTTTTTTGAAGTGGGCGGTACACTGTGTGAGTTTCCAAGCCTTTCTCGATGTTTTGATGTCTTCTCTGATCCTTACACCTACCGCCCTTGTGGTTTTGCCGACGTACTTTAGGCCACATGGGCAAATGAGGAGGTATATTACATTGGTCGAAAAGCATGTGAGGAGGTCCTTGATTTTCCATTCTCCTCTTCTGTTGTTGACTTTGGTGATGTGTCTCTATTTACTTCAGTACTCTGACTGCGACAACTTATGCAGTTCCCGCAACCGTAGAAGCCTCCCTTTTGTTTGAAGGGGTTGCTTCCTTTTTTTGGTGCGTGTTCGCTGGTGGTTAGTCGAGATTTTAGTTTTTTGTTCCTCGGCAGATGAATTTTGGTTTATTTGGTAGTATCTCTTGTAACATCGATCTTCCCGGAGAATCGGCCAGAACCTTCTTATTATATTTTTGAATTCCCGATCTTGTTGGCTGTACGTGAATATCACTGGTACCCCTTCTTGTGGCTGGTTTAGTGTGGTCTTCTCTTTGTATTTCAGGTAGTCTTGTCGGTCTACTCCCGCCACTTCATCCTTGGTTTTTTCCAGTTTCTGTGGGTCGTAGCCTTTCTCTATGAAGTCAGACGTCAGCTTGGATGTTTGGGTGGTGTAGTCCGTCATTTTAGAACAGTTTCTCCTCATTCGAATAAACTGGCTTTTTGGTACTCCCTCTAGCCATCTGTTGAGGTGGCAGCTGTCTTTGCCGATGAAACTATTCGAGTCTACTGGTTTGAAGAATGTTCGTGTGTGGATAGTGTTGCCCTCCGGAAAAATGGTTAGATCTAGAAAGTTGATGGTTTCTCTGCTCCATACTGTGTCAAGTTGGATGTTGGGGTCCTGTGTATTAAGTTCTTTTAAGAATATTTCAAATTTTTCTTCCCCTCCATTCCATATCAGGAAGAGGTCGTCGATGTATCTCTTGTATATCACGATGTCATTGCCTCTTCCTTTGAGGATGTTTTTCTCCCAATTGTCCATATATAGATTTGCGAAACTTGGGGCAAATCGCGTTCCCATGGCATTTCCCTTTGTTTGTAAGTAGTATTCGTCGTTGAAGGAAAAGTAATTGTTTTTCAGGATTAGTTTTATCCCCTCTAGTATGAAGGTTTTCTGATCACTTGGTATGTCGTCCTCCTTGTCTAGGTGGATTTTTACTGCATCTATTCCATTTTCGTGTGGGATGTTGCTGTACAAGGATCTCACGTCGCTAGTCACCAGGATATAGTTTTCTTTCCAGGTTATTTTTTCTAATTGCTTTATGATGCTTAATGTGTCTCTCAGGTGTGCTTCTGTCTTTGAAACTATAGGTTGCAGGAGTTTGTCGATGTACTCTGAGACTCTGCTTGAAATGGAGTCAATGCCTGATATAATAGGTCTTCCTGGTGGATCCTTTGCATCTTTATGTATTTTTGGTAGGTGGTAGAAGGTAGGTCTTACGGGGTGGGTGATTTTGAGGTAATGGTATTCTTTGTCGTTTATAATACCTTCCTCATGTCCCTCATCCAGGTATTTGTAGAATCTCTCCTTGATCTCTTCTGTTGGATCCTTTTTTAGCTTTTGGTATGTGTTAGGGTCATTTAATATTTTAAGTGATTCTTTCTCATACCTTTCTGTCGTCTGGATGACTATGCCTCCCCCCTTGTCCGCAGGCTTTATTACGATGGTATTGTCATTTCTGAGTTCGTCTAATGCTTCACGTTCTTTTCTTGATAGGTTTTGTTTTTTACCGATATTGATCCTCTCCATTTCTCGGATAACCATTTTTTCAAACGTCGAGATTTCCGGTGTAATCATTGATCTAGGGAAAAATTTTGATTTTTCCTTAAGATCCGTGTGTTTGTAAAATTGCATAGTTTCTGACCTTTCCAGGGGGTTTTTTAAGAAATATTTTTTGAGACATAGCTTCCTTTTGAATCTTTGGAGGTCTATGTATGTATTGAAGTGGTTTATGCCTTGTGTTGGTGCGAACTTAAGGCCCTTTTTTAGCACGCTTTCTTGATTTGTATTCAAGGGCTTGCCTGAGATGTTAAAGATGCCGCCTCCACTTGTGTTGGTGGGGGCTTCTTTTCTTTTTTCCTTTTCTTGTGTGTTGCGTACTGTTCTCTTTTTTCCACCTCTCTTTCCTCTCATTGTTCTCTTTTTCTCTCCTCTTATTCCCTTCTTGCCTTTTTTCCAGGTTATCTGTATTCTTCTTCTCTTCTTTCTGTTGCTTTCTTTTGCTCTGGACTCCATTCCTGGTGTATGTTGTCTATCCGTCTTTTTCTCCGTTCTTTTGGCGTGGCAGGCCGAAAAACCTCATTCTCCTCTTCTCGCACTGTCTCCTCTTTTGTTTTTATGTTCTCGTATTGGTGGTATTTGTTTTTCATTGTTGGATACTCTAGGTTTCTCCTGGGTGCTCTTTTATCTGGGTTTCTTTGATGGTTTTCTTTTGTTCTCCAGTTGTAATTTCTGGGCCCTCTTCCATAATCGTTGTTATACCTGTATGAGAATCTTCTCTTATTCCATACTTGTTGAGGGAGCGGGCTGTTTGGATAGTATGAGTCACGATTCCTTTGGTTCCAATTTCTTTGGATCGGGTATCGTTTCTCTCTAATAGACACCTTCCTGTATTTGGGTTGTTGCCTCTGTCTACGTGGGGTTATAGCAGTCCGATGTTTGGTTAATGGTGTTTGGTCTGATAATTCCTCATATAGGTCTTGTTCTTCATCTATTTCTATCTTTTCTGTTCTGGCTTCTGTTCGCCATACGTCCCCTTTACTGTAATCGTTCTTGTCTCTTATGTATTTCTTTCTCTTCTTTTTAATCAAATCCTCTTCCAATCTGGTGAGGATGTGTTCCATTTTTTCGGTGAAGGTATTTATTGTCCCTTCTTGTGTTGACTCCACAAGTTCCTTGTTTGCTAATTCTATCTGTTGGTTTGTTTCTTCTAAATTATATTTTCTTTCCTCAATAATCACCTCCATGGTGTGTATGGAGAAGCTTTCCAGCATCTTGCTCCATTTGTCTAGAAAGGACTCCCTTTCATTGCCCAATACTGGCCCTTTGGAAAAGCGTAAGCCCCTGGGTACCATTTTTTCTCTTGTGTACTTTTCCAGTGAGATGATTTCCCATTTTAATCTCAGTTCTTTTTTTAGGGTTTTTTCTAGATTCCTCATTATCTCCTCTCTGTTTACTGGTTGTGTGGATTTGTCTTGATTGATCCATTCATCTAGGAAAATGTCTTCTTTGAGATTCCCAAACTTTTTTCTAAAATCCATTCTGAATGGCTTTTTAGGTTGGGTATGATCAGATGAATATCACTAAACAACCTTGCTGCCAGGAGTCCTTACGTAACAGAAATATGTATGAAGAAATGTGTGGTGGAAACTCCTTGTCGGCGCTGGTTGTTAGTGTGTGTGTGGTATTACTGCTGCTCTTCTGACGATACGGTAGCACCGTTACGTTGGTACCAGTTAGGATTTGTAGGAATGTGGGTTTGTATCGTTATTGAAAGGCGCTGTTTGATACCTCTAGATTGGTCAGAATCTTAGATCCAGGGGTAGTAAACTGAAATAAGCTGTAATTAAAGGCAGTAGGATGTGCCTCTGTAAGCAAATATGTGCTGTATGTAGATGTTGTATACGTAGTCACGTGTAGTGATGATATGCACCTTTATTATAAAAAAGGGGGGGGAGACGTCTGGTTGTGGGTATGGATATGGTGTAGGTATTAATTTCTATAGAAAAAAAAAAACCAGTGATCAAATAAAACGTCCCCTTTTTTTCCCCCTGTTATGCTGCCATCTTGTGGCGAAAATGTAGTATAATACTACTCCAAAGTTCTTTCTTGTATGTTGCTGCCACCTAGTGGCCGGAAAGTTTTATGGTTTCTCTGTGCTGGATTACTCCTGTGGTATATCCGTCTCTGTGTCGGATGCGCTGTCTCTCTCTCCGGTTTCACCGGGTCTTAACCTCATAAAATAAGATGGAGAGAGGGGACATAGCGCAATACTGTGGTGTGAAATAAAATAGATGGAATATGAGAAGTATCTTACTCACGTGGACAGGAGCCTATGATGTATCAGGCTCACTGTTACTGGCATTTATGGCCCATAGAGGTGGCCAATATCCCTTCTTTGGTCGTCACTTCTTTCCTCGTCCACTGCGTTCAGTCTGGCTATGAAGTAAAGCTGCAAAGCGAGGCCTCAGGGCTAAAACTGGAACTCAGGAACAAATCAGGATACAAGTGGAAGATTGTATAAAAAGGGATTTTATTATTAAAAATCGTATTTAACAATATATATAAAATACAGGGGGTATATCCAGGACGCGTTTCGCCAGAATGTGGCTTCCTCAGCTGGATGATGTGATGAGCGGTGTCCTTTTCTTATGTACTCTTTGGTAATGTTTATGATTGGTTCTTTTTACTTTCGTTTTTGGTTTTTTGCGCGTTTTTCCTGCGCATGCGCACTGCAGTCCGTGAGTCTGAGTGGGTCACGCGGATCTGTGAGCCAATCAGTCCATTGGGAGGGCGATCTTCTTTCAGATGCGTGTTCCGTTCTGTATGGGCTATATGTGCCTTATCAGGGATATGCTGTGTGGTTTTAATCCATGCATAATGTGACTTTGATTTGATTCCAATGATTCACATACACAGATGCTGTATCGAGGGATCTGTTAAATGAGCTGAACGGGGGGGGGGGGGGGTTTGTTATAAGTACATAGCGGAGCCCTATGCATGAGGTCTCTTTGGGACCTGAAATATCTGTATCTCATTGTGGTCCTGGGTGTGATATGATTAGGGGGATCACCTAATGGGAGTGTGGTGATATGAAGCAGTGTGTCTGTTCCACTAATGGGGTCTTGAGAGTTAGATTAATATATATAAGAGTTTATATTGAGGTGGGTTTTTTTAAAGTGCGGATAGCTTTGGGAGGAGGATGGTCTTTCGCTCTTCTATTTGTCGATGGTGGGTGTTTATACTCCCGAGGGGAGGGTTCTTGCTGCCAAACTTCTGTGGGTACACGTCTGTGTCTTATTCCACATGGATGTGCTGAGATGACTTCTTGATTCCTGAAAATTCACTGTAGTGCTATAGGGTTTTCCTTATAAGTATTTATAGGGATTATGGTACATTTAATTGGGGGTATTGATGGTATTTCCATTTGATGATGTAAGTGTCCTTGTGGGGTGATACGAGTAGCGAGTAAAACTATCATATTTGACGGTTATAAATGCTCAATACATTTTGGGTGGGTGTATAAGGTTGGTTAGATTCACTGGTAACCAACTCTAGATTGAAATTTAGGCTGATAATGTGAGCTTATTTGGGGCATATATAATCTTTGTAGTCTTTTTGATTTGCGTGTTGTAGATTATTAAGATCTGTGTCTTGTAGCTGGAGGGTTGGGATGATATTAGGTGGTATATGGTGGAAGAAATGGCTCGTCAGTGTTGGTATGTTGTTATAGAAAATGGCATAATTCGAAATCCATATTTAAGCCTTTTGGGTGCATAGTGTCGAATTCGTAAATGCACTTCATTTCTTCCTGTCCTATTTTCTTCGCCAGGTCTCCACCTCTTTTTCCATTTCGGATTTTTTTGATAGCTATAAACTCCAGATTTCTTGGATTGCAATTATGTGTTTTTTTGAAGTGGGCGGGTACACTGTGAGTTTCCAAGCCTTTCTCGATGTTTCTGATGTCTTCTCTGATCCTTACACCTACCGCCCTTGTGGTTTTGCCGACGTACTTTAGGCCACATGGGCAAATGAGGAGGTATATTACATTGGTCGAAAAGCATGTGAGGAGGTCCTTGATTTTCCATTCTCCTCTTCTGTTGTTGACTTTGGTGATGTGTCTCTTTTTACTCCCAGTACTGCGACAACTTATGCAGTTCCCGCAACCGTAGAAGCCTCCCTTTTGTTTGAAGGGGTTGCTTCCTTTTTTTGGTGCGTGTTCGCTGGTGGTTAGTCGAGATTTTAGGTTTTTTGTTCCTCGGCAGATGAATTTTGGTTTATTTGGTAGTATCTCTTGTAACATCGGATCTTCCCGGAGAATCGGCCAGAACCTTCTTATTATATTTTTGAATTCCCGATCTTGTTGGCTGTACGTGAATATCACTGGTACCCCTTCTTGTGGCTGGTTTAGTGTGGTCTTCTCTTTGTATTTCAGGTAGTCTTGTCGGTCTACTCCCGCCACTTCATCCTTGGTTTTTTCCAGTTTCTGTGGGTCGTAGCCTTTCTCTATGAAGTCAGACGTCAGCTTGGATGTTTGGGTGGTGTAGTCCGTCATGCTACCGTATCGTCAGAAGAGCAGCAGTAATACCACACACACACTAACAACCAGCGCCGACAAGGAGTTTCCACCACACATTTCTTCAAGCATGCCTAATTTAGTCTGAAACAGCTGAAATATCGAACTCAACAGAAAATATGCTCCAAATTGTACCCCAGTGTAATAAATGGCATAAACAATTAAATCTATTATGCATTCCTCAGAATTTTAAAGGGACCCCAATTCCACCCTCCTTCTAGAAGTAAGTAAATGTGCTGTGAAGTGGACTGGCCAGTCCAATCATAATTGCAAACACAGAAAATGTAATTTCCCTACCAGCTGCTGGAAGTGCCCTTAATGAGCCACTACTACCAAAAAAATGAAATGTTCTTATTTTGTTTATTTTATGTTGCTGATATCTTACATGTGCTTTGTTTTCTTTTCTTGTATGTTTAGATAAAAAATATTTTACTCTACATGTGTCACTGGGAGCATCCATTTTTTGTGATCTTTTGTGTTGTAAACTCTCACCCCCCCCCCCCACCGTAGCTTTCCATCGCTTGCTAAACACTATGTGGCAATGGCCATATAATGAAGTCTATGGGTCAATAACTGCTCTAATCATTGTATTTTGTGGGATTTAGTCACAGGACATCACCAGAGGGTAGATTAGAAGTCTTTTAAACTCCCTATGTTATCACATTCAGCTACCATCTCTTATATCAGTTGGCCTTGAGAACAATAGCCTCCTGACGCTTATTTATATATTCCCTCCTCCACCTCATTAACTGATAAATACTGTAGATTAAACGAACAAGCGCAGTGAAGGAAAGCTTTTGCGCAGATTTTGGTAATTGTTGCATTATGGGAAAAATCTAGGAAATGGAGACCGGAGATAAAAAAATTTTTTTACTTTTCCTTTTTACATACAATTTAAACAAAAGAAAAAAAAAAAACAGCAGCATGTGTTTTGTTTGTAATGCACAAGTAATCTTGTTACAATTTATGTAAGCGGTAGTGTCCCTTTAAACTGTGGTCACAACCAATGTATACACAAGCAAAAGGTAGACGCGCACACACTTGGTATAATATGGTACAATAGTGTAAATCTTTTAGTTTGAAGGGGTGCAGTATGACCTGCTTTTCGTCATAATAAAAGTGATACACTAGTTTACCCTATTCTATCAAACCGTTGTGCCTATATCACAAAACCCTTATATCAGGTCAGCAACTTTAGCTCTCCAGATGTTTTGGAACTGCGTCTCTCTAATTAGGATCTGCATTTACAGTATAAATGCACACCCTCCATACTGTAAATTTAAAAGTCTGTACTTTAACTCTTTATTGCCCGGAAGGAGGGCGCTAACGCTAGCGGGGCATGCTGCAGCAGGCCCATCCTCCAGCCCACCTACGCACCTGATATGCGTCATTGGCTGCAGGGGGATGACCTGAGTTCAGACCGTCCCACAGCAGCCAATGACGCATGCCATGCACCAACTGGTAAGCGAGCCTCTCGCGGCAAATAGACACCAGCAGGGCGTGCTATGCTGCCCGCGCCATTCAGGCTAGGGTCAAACGAACGCATTATTCGCAGCGACCATCAAAAAGTGCGTCCGAACTCATTGACGTATTTTTTTCCACGGGATGCGCAAAAACAGTCATACGATGCACATTTTCGTGCGTGATTTGTTACGGATCCAAACCAGAAAACTTTGGGTGTCTGGACGTTATGTTGGCTGGACATGAGCAGCGTCTGACGTCTCCTAATCACGCACACTCGCCGCTATGCAGGCGCAGCGCACTCTGTACGTCAGTACAAGCGGTTCTGCGTTCTCGAAAAAATGCGTTCATTTGCTGCTTGCGTTGCGCGGTTGCACTTTCGTGCGGCCGTACTTTGTATATTGGCCATCATTCCCCGTCATTTGCTGCTACTGCGGGTGATTAAGTGCGCCTAAACGCACGTTAATAATTTTTAACGTGCGTTTAGGCGCACTTAATCACGGCCGCAGTAGCGGCAAATGACGGGCAATGACGGCCAATATACAAAGTACGGCCGCACAAAAGTCCGGCTACGCAACGCAAGTGGAAAATGAACGCATTTTTTTTGGAAACGCAGAACCGCTAGCACTGACGTACAGAGTGCGCTGCGGCGGCATAGCGGCGTGTGTGCGTGATTAGGAGACGTCAGACGCTGCTAATGTCCAGCCTACATAACGTCCAGATGCAAAAAGTGTTATTGACGATCCGTAAAAAAATCACGCACAAAAATGCGTGTCTTCTGACCGTTTTCGCGCATTCCGTGAAAAAATACGTCAGTGCGTTCGGACACACTTTTTGACTGTCGCTGCGAATAATGCGTTCGTTTGACCCTAGCCTTAGTCCCAACCGCCATGGGGACTGCACTGTATGCACCTGAAGGAAAAGGAATCCTCAGACCACCATCTGCTAACCTATAAGAAGGACCCTATAAGTAGTTAAATAACACCCCATGAATTATAATATTAATAGATAAATTAAGGTTTAAATATAAGAAATAGTTTTAAGATAAATTGATAATCAGCAGTATTATAGGATTAAGTTTCACTTCTCAATATGTTTGCAAGTTTCTCTGGAATGAAAAAGTGCTGATGGCTAGTATGTCTCAAGAAATCACATGCCTCGGGCCACGGGACTGTCCAGAAATGTGTCACCAGACCTGTATTGAAACTGGCCAATGAACTATGTTATGTTTTGAAATGTTAACCAATGAAATAAAGAGCCAACGCCTTGACACAGGTATAAATATGTGTCAAGAACCGTTGGAAGGCAGAGAGAAATTGCCAGACAAAAATACATGCCTCCTGTGTCTTTTTTTGAAAGGATTTTCTCTCTCCCCACGCAGAAGGAGAGTTAACTCAAGGTGTGCCTAAGACAGGGTCTTAGGGGTTAAAGGACGGACAATTGGAGACAATTATTCTCTTCAATCTGGAGGCACTGCCGAAATGAACAGTCACCCCTCGTCCTGGTGAGTATATTGTCTTGTCTGGACGAGGGCAATGACAGCGTTTATCTCGAACTAAAATTAGTTGTCCATGTCCTATAGTGTATCAGGGATACAAATTAAAAGGAAACGTTGCCAGGGGCCGTTTATTTAAAGGAGTGGGTCAGGGACCACACTCAATAGAAGGGACATTATATGTCCAATTGATCACACCTTGCGTTAACCCTCATAAAATGTATAGAGTATAAGAATAATAGAGTGTAAGAATATTAGAGTGTTAAGATTCACTGTTGAACGATCTGTAAGGTAAGACAGACGTCCCTCAGTTGTGATAATAGAGTAAATTATATGTATATATTGTTAAAGTATATATTATTATAGAGTGATAAGTTAATTGGGTGGCAGGAAAATCTGTAAGGTAGGGCAGACTTTTTGCCCCATTGTATACTGATGGTACTGTGTATATATATATGTATATATAAGAGCTGACTGGTTGGACATTGTTTGCTGTGAGGTGCATGTTGTATTGGGCAGAGGTGTTTGTTGGCCATTTGTGTGTTAGTTGCTGACTGATGGGGTGGATGATGTTGGTCATATATGAAGTTACTAACCGGAGATATATATATTGTGAGGCTGGTTTTTATATACTATTGGATTGTGGTTTATAAATTTTTGTTTGTGATATGAAGGAATTATATAACTACAAAATAAAAAGCAAAAGATTAGAAGTTTGATTCTCGAGATTAGGGGAGGATTCACTAAATAAGTTTTTATTACTTATCCTTAAATTAGCTCATCTTTTGTTGATCCATGTAGCATAGAGTATATATATATATATATATATTATATATATATATATATATAGTAAGAATTAAGTTGTTTTTCTTTTCGAGCACTGTGAAGAGCCTCTCTTTTTTCTTTCTTTCTCTATTTTACCTGCCTGATTATTCAATTGTACAACTAACCATGAGTATTCAAAGTAGCAAGGTTAAAGAATATCCCTTACCGAAAATAGGAGAGTTTTGTAAAGATTATATAGCACGAGTAGGGGGCACAGATTGCTATTTAATTAACCCATGGATAGATAATCTAGCGGGATGGACAGAAGCAGTGGGAGTTGTGATCCTTTCCTCAGACAGGGAGACCACAGCCCATTCTATATGGATATAGTGAAAGGATTATGTCTCAACGACACCGAGGCATGGCCCTATTATCAGGAGACCCTCAGTGGGACATGCAGTATATTGAAATTGGGGAGGGGGGGACAATGATTAATGGTGAAACAATGTAGAAGAGGGACCCCATTGTCCTCTGACAGCGCCAGACTGCATAAAATAGAACAGAGTATACCACGGAATAAACAAGAAATACCTCGTGTCAGCTGGGAACCACGACTCCCTCCGTCTTATAGACAATCCATATATCCGTCCCTTTACTGATACAAGAGGTCTTGGGTGCGGTAGGGGCAATGGAGGATTTGAAACCTTCGGCCCCATCCACATCCAAAGACGAAAAAAAAAAAAGAGGAAGTAAAAGAGAAAAAAAATAAAAAAATAAAAAAGGCAGAAGAATATATACTGGCTTTCGTTATTATGGCCACTCGTATATAACAAAGGATCGCCATTAATAAGCCCTAAGATATGAGAATAACACCACAAAAACCCATTTTCCTATTTATGACCGTGGGGAATAAGTTATTTAAAAAGGCGATAGAAATAGAGGATATTTAATAAGATTTTAAAACACTGTCCAAAACCAGAGAAGCCCCATTAGGAGCTATTACATATTTAAAAAAAAAGGCGTGTAATGGTCGCAATTTTACACAGGAAGATATGAAACTTAGAATATTAACGGGTTATCTACCAAAACCTTTTCCACCCGCCCTTTAGCACTCACCACCCCTGATTGTAAACGCATGATGCAGTAGTGGTTTACCATCATAGAAGACTGTCCAATTAGTCTACTAGGTAGGGATCTCTTAGGGAAATTAGAGGTCACATATACTCACGACTGGGGAGGTTAATTGTTGACTCGCCATCCTTACCCCTTTTTTCTTGATAAACACCATTTTTTAATGACTACTGAAACGCTCCCCACTGAACTCCAAGGCTTAGACCAACTGTGGTCCAAAGGCCCTTATGACATTGGACTGATTAGCTGCACTCCATATAAAGCCAGGCTATATGACAATTGTAACCCTGTGAACAAAGCTGACAGGTTCGTTCAAGACTTGCGCGCAGTTAATTCCCTAGTGATTCTAATTGCGCCAATTGTCCCAGATGTCACGTCACTTCTGTCATCAATTCCAGCGACACATTTTTCTGTAATTGATCTCAAGAATGCATTTTTTGAGCATCCCTGTACACCCTGACACGGCATTACTTTTTGCATTCACATTTGAAGGCACCCAATTTACATGGAAAAGGTTACCTCAGGGGTACGTTGACGCCCCGGTGGTCTACAGTATTGTACTGCAGGCCACTCTGAAATCCTGGCACCCCAGCCATGGTTCTGTCCTGCTGCAATACGTGGATGATCTCCTCGTATGCAGTCCATCAGAGGAGGCCTGCCGGGAGGATGGTAAATCACTTCTTAGATGGTTACAGGAATGTGGGCACAAGGTTTCCCTTAACAAAATGCAGTGGTGTCAAACGCAAGTTGAATATTTAGGGTTTGTTCTCAGACAGGGGGAACGGAGCATCAGTCAGAAGAGAGTCCAGTCTGTCACGGGCCTGGTCAACCCGAAAACTAAGAAGGACATGCTGTCATTCTTAGGCATGATAAACTATTGCAGACAGTGGATCCCTGACTGCTCCTACTACGATAACATTCTGAGACAAGCCACCCTGTTGGGTCAATCCAATGTGATAACGTGGTCTAATGAAATGTTAAATGCCTTTAAGGTTCTCAGAAATGCAATGATGACAAGCCCCGCGCTAGGCCTCCCTGATTATGTACTTTCATTTCATCTGTTTGCAAGGGACAATTGTAAAACCATGGCAGGGGTACTGACGCAAGAACATGGGGGCCGGTTGTGCCCCGTAGAATTTTTTTTATCAAAGATTCTGCCAGTAACGGTACAAGGGATGCCGGCCTGTTTGCGTGCCCTGGCAGCATGTGCAATGGCCGTTAGTATGGCAAGCCAATACACAATAGGGTACGAAACTCACCTACACACAACCCATGATGTTTTATTTTTACTTAAGGGCATACATACACCGCACATGTCATCACAGCGCTTTAGTGGATATGAAGTCACACTGCTAAGCAACCCTGCACTGCACATAGAATACAGTTCAAGTGTCTCTGGTCCAGCACCAATCCTAAACGCTTTACTGGGTCTTAAGAATCCCTCAGATACCATCCCACTCGAACATGACTGTGCTCTCTCCATTGAGTCTGAAACTGCACCCCGCCCTGATCTTATGTCAACACCTGTTCTGGACGCAGATGTCGTCTTTGTTGACGGCTCCTGTACCCGCCCCAGTGACAACACTTATCATGCAGGCTATGCAGTGGTTCAACTCCCTGACACTGTTCTAGAGTCAGGGCCTGTACCCTACCAGTCTGCCCAGGCAGCAGAACTGATTGCATTAACACGAGCCTGCAGGCTCTATGCGGGTAGACCTGTCATTCTTATGCCCTCTCAGATAGCGGTGTTACATTGTAGAGCACACACCAGAGCCTCAGATCCTATTGCAAAAGGGAATCATCTGGCTGACCAAGCAGCTAAACGAGCAGCACAACAGGACATAGCTAAAGTAGTAATGCCGGGTTTTGCGACCTCCCACAATGGATGGGGACCAATTATTTTGTACCTTACAAAAATATGCAACCACAGAAGAGCTAAAGAATTGGAAATTGGTACTCCCCATCATTCTGGCTGAAATCAGAATGGCGGTTAATAGGAACACAGGCTACTCCCCCTTCGAGATACTTATGGGCAGACCCTTTCCATTACCATGGTCTACAGGTAGGCTAACAATGGAGACAGGGGACTTAGAGCAGATAAGGGATGAATATGTTAGGCAGCTGATCTCAACCCTCGAGACAACCAGAGACGAAGTTATATTTAAATCTCCCTTTCTTTCAGACAAATCTACCCACCCATTTAATCCAGGAGACCAAGGTGCTGGTAAAGCGGCTACAAAAAGGAAAAAGACCAGAGGATTTCGCCTATGGACCAGAGACCACGGTGGTAGCCGTAACCCGCACAGCTATACTGACAGAGGACAGCCCGGTCTGGATCCACGCCTCCAGGATCAAGAGAATCCCGCAAGGGGCACTAACGGGAGCAGCTAATAGCCTTGGCCTCCATCAGGAAGAGGACCCGGACCAAGAGACACTCACGAGGGCAGAAAGCCCTGGCTTCCAACAAGGAGAAGATGACAACCAAGGATCCTTTTCGAAGAGTATGGAGACGCATGTGGGGGAAGAAAAAGACTGAAATAATATGTTTACCCCCCCCCCTTCGGAACATATGTCACAACCCCTATTGTCCACACCCCCTACCAGAAAGAACCCCAACCCAAACCATCACTGTCTGGCCACTGTTGTTTTTTATTGTCCACCATTACTGGAGTATCTGCTTCCCCAGATGTAGGCATGACTATGGATAACGAGGTCACGACTTTCTGGTTCAATTCCTCCAGCACAACTGTAGCCACTTATGGTTTTGATTATTGCACCATAGGCTCATTCTGTAACAAAGGATCAGGTGACTGCAGTATGATACTGTATATATATGTGTAACCGATGAGTACTGGGGACATAATTGTGATTATTGGGGCGCAGTGGGGTGCTCCAAGATATGGCCATTTATAAGAAGGAAGAGAACCCATTCCTACCCATGAAATATGGAGAGGTAGTGAGACCTCCTCCTCTCCTACCTAACACCAAATCAATAGCCAATCCCACCTATGAAGACAGCATAGTAATGGAAACAGGATTTTCAGATGTAAATGTTTGGCTAGAATGGGTAAAATTAGTGCCCTAAACAATAACCGTACAAATTGTTATTGTGTGGTGCTGCTAGGCCACATCTAGGCACCGTACCTTTAATATTCCGCAAGATGTAGAAGAATGTTTTCTTCGTTTATTATACTAACACCACTGATAGCCAGAGTTTATGTGAATATTGGAAGAATAGCTACCCCATACTAACACGCCTCCCACAACCAGCAGAAGGGATACATGTTACCCAGGGAACTATACCTGCTATAGGTCAGCAGAAAAAGGTAGGAACCTCACCTTCTTCCCCGATGGTTATTGTGCCAATTATAGCAATATCAACAGTACTAAGTTACAGAATCAAGTTTTTCTGATTGGGGATCTCTACTGGATATGTGGAGACCTCAAGATTAGGGCGCGTCTGCCCTTCAATGGTCAGGTGAATGTGCCCTAGCTAAGGCCATAATGGGATTTCATATTGTTTCGGATCCTGAGGAAATTCCAAATATTAGCTCACGTCGCAGGAAAAGGGAAGTCCCAAGCCCACAAGGTAGTCTTGATCCGCATGTCTATATTGATGTTATAGGGGTACCAAGAGGGGTCCCTGATGAATTTAAAGCAAGGGATCAGGTAAAGGCAGGGTTTGAGTCATTCCTAGCACCTCTTGTTACTATTAATAAGAATGTAGATTGGATTAACTATTTATATTATAACCAGCAGAGATTTGTTAATTATACTCGCGAAGCTTTACAGGGTCTCGCTCCCCAACCCATACTAACTTACAGTAGATAGATGAAACAAAGAAAGAATCAAATAGTATGATCATACTATGATTCTAAGAGGGGATTGAAGGAAAAGGAATCCTCAGACCACCATCTGCTAACCTATAAGTAGTTAAATAACACCCCATGAATTATAATATTAATAGATAAATTAAGGTTTAAATATAAGAAATAGTTTTAAGATAAATTGATAATCAGCAGTATTATAGGATTAAGTTTCACTTCTCAATATGTTTGCAAGTTTCTCTGGAATGAAAAAGTGCTGATGGCTAGTATGTCTCAAGAAATCACATGCCTCGGGCCACGGGACTGTCCAGAAATGTGTCACCAGACCTGTATTGAAACTGGCCAATGAACTATGTTATGTTTTGAAATGTTAACCAATGAAATAAAGAGACAACGCCTTGACACAGGTATAAATATGTGTCAAGAACCGTTGGAAGGCAGAGAGAAATTGCCAGACAAAAATACATGCCTCCTGTGTCTTTTTTTGAAAGGATTTTCTCTCTCCCTGCGCAGAAGGAGAGTTAACTCAAGGTGTGCCTAAGACAGGGTCTTAGGGGTTAAAGGACGGACAATTGGAGACAATTATTCTCTTCAGCACCCCAGCAGGAAAGGGTTACATTTACACCAACACACAAGTCCGTATTAGATTCAAGTTATATCAAGCAAGTCCTACATTATTTTTATCACTGTTATGTTTCTAACGTGGAAGTCCGTTACCGATAAATTCATATTTCACCATTACAGTTATAACATATAAATCCACACTTTACCATTTTACAACCTGCAAGTACCTACTCTAATATTTCCAGTTACAGTAAAAGCACATGTTTAGAATTTACAGTGAGACTCACAAATCTGAGATATACAGCAAGACAGTGAAACACTGAAAGCGCCTCCTGCACACTCCTGCACACATATTTACACTGGTTTCCAGGCTTTTTTTTTCACCACCCAATATTTTTTACTAAACAAGGACATTTTTAGAATTCGGCATGGGCAGAATTTTTGAAAAATGTAAACAGCCGTTTTTTTTTTTACCCCAAAATATTGGCTCGTAGAACTAAGGGTGTGATATAGTCCAGCACTGGAAGAGTTAAAATAATAAGCCAATTGCACTTCACGCCTTTAAAACTCTGAATACAAGCAAAACATGATAACGGGTTCGTAGGATGAAGGCCCAATGTGGCAAGGTCACTGTGTGCAGATCAAACGATGTCAAAAACCACGTGGGTAACGAATGGCAGCCTGACATAGCAAGGCCATAGAAAGCTCTAGATTGCCAGCACCAAATATGGCCGCAACCGTCTTCAACAGAATCTTTTCATTGGAAGGACAACGGTTTCACTGGGAAAGTAAGGGCAAGCTTTGTTTCGTCATCAGAGTGCGTCGGAAGCGGCGTGCTCGCAAAGCAGGCGCAAGCAAGTCACAAGGCAGGAGTTGTGCTGCAATGACAGCTTATGTTCGGTTCTGGAGACTCAGCCGGTGGCTGGGCCGAACCAGGGTTGAAGTAACTAGCAGGAGTCTAGCGAACAAGTCCAGCAGGCTGTACACAGCGGCGGCCCCGGGCTTTGCACGGACATATTTCACTGAGGTTGCATCAGTCAGATCTACAATCAGCCGGTGTCTCCGAGCGGCAGCCATCCCTCTCCCTAACGCACAGCAGCTGCATCTTGCACACTGTCGTGCTTCTCATGACTTCGGCAACCGAGGGAATAGTGCCTTCACCGGGGATGATGGGGCTGAGAGTGCGGGAAGCGGAGAGGAGGAAGAGGGCAGCAGCCCAGAGGATGGAGGTGGCAGTGGGGCAGACGGGGCTGGGTTCTCGGCACCCGTCGTGACTGCCATCGCCCCTTTCAATGTACCAGAACTCTACCCTAATGTACCGGTGATCGCAGTGTCAAGGAATCCTGTCTTTCCTCGCTTTGTCAAGATCATAGAGGTACAGACACACGGGGTTATGCAAGTTGGATATGGGTCTGTTGAAAGTCAAATCTGTTAAATCATCAGCTGCAGCACAACTACAACTCCTATAATGCCTCTCTGACCTGTCATAAAGCATCTGGGGAATTGTGATTTTTCAACCTGGTGATCTACCAGTTGAGCAGGACTTTATGAACTGTGTGATCAATTTCTGCTCCGGTATTATTTTATGGCAATTACAATATTGGGACGTTCTATATATATCGGCGTCCAAAGGGTTATGACTTGTTCCTATTATGCATAGGGGACAGTGCTGTTGCCTCATTGCTTGATAGATGAGGTATCCTAAAGGTATACTCTCTTGAATAAAAGTTCCCTTCTCTTGCTCTGTAAGCCGGGGTCAGAGGAGCGTTTTGAAGAGCGGAAGGAATGTCTGACTGTGAGAGTGGACCTTCGTTCCACTCTGACGCCCGTCTGGCCACCTTGCCGAGGACAGTTAGTGCACTCACGCTGCAAGGCTTGATCCTCCTATGAAGGATCGCGCTTTGCAGCCCCGTCAAACAAGGGTTATAGCACTTCTATGGGGAGGCTTTTAGCACGTCCACTGTAGCGCTGCAATTTGTATCCGTGCTACAGCGTGTGGCTGACCTCATCGAAGTGTCAATGCTGCGACGGATGCCGGGAGGCACGGCAGTACGGGCGCACTTATTGCGCTCTTCTGACCACAGTCTAATTGGTCAAAGGCTGCTTACTCTTCCTGGCCACTTTAAAACAATAAGGCTGGGGTCAGACGAACGCAGTGTGAACGTGAGTTCAGCCGCACTTTATCACGGCCGTAGTAGCAGCAAATGACGTCCAAGGACAGCCAATATACAACGTACGGCCGCACAAAAGTTCGGCCGGGCAAAGCAAGCGACAAACACATTTTTTTGAGAACGTGGAACCGCTAGTACTGACGCACAGAGTGCGTTGCGTCAGCATAGCGGCGTGTGTGCGTGATTAGGAGTCGTAAGACGCTGCACATGTCCGGCCAACATCACGTCCATTTGTTTTTAATAGCTCTGTCTAAAATCACAGCCGTAATTGTGCACCGTATGACTGCTATCGCGTCTTCCGTGAAAAAGTGCGTCCGGACGCATTGGCGCACTTTTTGACGGTCGACGTGAAAAATGCGTTCGTCTGACCCTAACCTAAAGTGGTCAGAATGAATAATGTGTTCCTTTTAATCCCACTCTACATCATAAACCCCACTAGGAGATGCACAAGCAAGTAATTTAACAGCAAGCTGCTTTCCCCAGATGATGTATATCCTAGACATTCAACTTTAGTCAGCTTTGAACTTAACTAGGGATGAGCTGTTCAGTTCGGAGTTCGATTCAAACATTGCATGTTCGCGAACTATGAACATGTCCGCATGTTCGCCCACAATGGACCACAATGCACTTTTCCACTGGCCTGAAGCTTGTAATTGGCTACAGCCTTGCACCTGACCACAGGTTCAAGACTTTGCCAATCACGGCTCAATCATGGACTCACAGAGCTAAGTCCCGCAGCACACTATATAAAGCTTCACACAGCGCTTCAGCACGTGTTTTTTGAGAGGAGATTGTTGTGTTAGTGTGTGTGTTCTCACTGCCAGTCTGCCACCAGCTATTGGGGGGGGGGGGTCTCATTTCTACAAAATATCTGGGAATTGTGGTAATCTTTGTGTTCTCACTGCCACCCATCAGGGGGTCTCACTGATTTATAGGAGGTTTCTGGGAATTGTAATCTGTGTCTTCTCAATGCCAGCTATCAGGGGGTCCCACATACTTCTAGCAGATTTCTGCGAATTCTAATCTGTGTCTTGTCACTGTTGCCAGCTATCAGGGGGTCTCACTGACTTGTAGGTGGTTTCTGGGAATTGTAATTTGTTTCTTGTCACTGCCACCCATTAGGGGATCTCACTGATTTTATAGGAGGTTTCTGGGAATTGTAATCTGTGTCTTGTCACTGGCTGCCAGCTATCAGGGTGTCTCACTAAGTTATACCAGAGTTCTGGAAATCTTTAATCTTTTTACCAGAGTTGAATCAGAGTTCTGCAGCATATCTCCAATTTTTATAACAGAGTTGAATCAAAGTTCTGTATATATTTAATCTATATATCACTCACCATGTCAGAAAGACCAAAAAGGACAGGCAGACGCTCCCAGACACAGATAAGAGGGCAAGCAGCCTCTGTGTCGGGAGGCTGTGCCTCTGGTCGTTGTGGTGCATCCTCTGCAGGGGCACGCTTGTCCTTTCTAACTGGTGCTGGCCGTCTTAAGCAGCAGCAACATACAGAGGATTTGGTGGATTGGCTAACCAGGCCATCCTCATCCTCCCGAGTCCTCTGCCAGCCAGGCTTGTAGTGCTTTACAGTCCACCTCAGCTGCCAAAACAACTAATGCAGCCTCCATGTCCACAGCTACTCCTGCCGTAGCCTCACTATCACACACAGAGGAGTCAGCTGAATTGTTTGACTACAATGACAGTGACATGCTGCTTGAGGATGCGCAGCAAGTACAGTGCTCTGATTCAATCTCTGAGGTTGAGGAAGGGTGTATAATCAACCTAGAGGAAGGGGGTTTCAGTGATGACACACAAATAACTGGCACTCATGTTGCTGCAGCATACTGCCAATTTGGCTTCAGTGACGAGGAGATAGGGGGTGATGATGATGAGGTCACTGACTTCACCTGGGTGCCTGATCGAACAGAGGAGTCAAGTGAGGAGGAGGCACAACAAACACGAGGCACAACATCCTCTATGACCAACCGTAGCACTAGCCAGTCCAAGGCATCAGATGTCAGAGCTGCTCAGGTGCAGAGCGCTGTTATCTCAAAGCACACATCCAGGAACTCTGCTGTCTGGGAGTTCTTTACGAACTATGCAGCGGACTGCACCGTTGCTATTTGTAATCTATGTCAGATGAGGCTCAAGCGTGGGAAAGACACCGGATGCTTGGGTACCACTTGCTTGAGGCGACATATGACCACCTGCCATGCATCCCGTTGGCGCAAAACTTTGCGTAGGTCCTCCTCACCTGTCTCTACCCCCACTATATGCCCTGCCATGTCATTGACTCCAACCTCCACTGACAGGGATGATGCTACAGTAATGGATGTACCAGGTCCTTCCTCACAATGTGACAGCATCCCATCAGCTGAAGATTTACGCAGTCAGATTACGTTGCCCCAGCTGCTGTAGCGTAAGAAAAAATATAGTCCCAACCATCCCCAAGCACATTGTCTAAATGCCAGCTTAGCAAAATTACTTGCATTACAGCTGCTGCCTTTCCAGCTGGTGGACTCTGCTTCCTTCTGTGAATTTGCTGAATGTGCTGTACCACAGTGGCAGGTTCCAAAACACCATTTCTTTTCACGGAAGGCCATTCCAGCACGTGGAAGACAATGTTATCGAGTCATTGGGAAAGGCAGTCAGCAGCAAGGTGCATGTGACTTTAGACACGTGGTCCAGCAAGCATGGACCGGGCCGTTACATTTCCTTCACGGCACACTGGGTAACTCTGATTGCAGCTGAGAAGGAACCAAAACGGGGCTCTGTGCTGGAGCTTGTTCATCCACCACGCCTCCAGAAAGCTGCTTGTATGAGGTCTGTCTGCTTCACCACCACCTCCTTCTCTGTCTCTGGCGAAGTGGCAGTTAAACCGACGCGTGACAGGGGCTACGCAATGGCTCAAGCAAAAAGATGCCATACTGTGCTTGAGCTGGTTTGTTTAGGGGACAGGAGCCACACCGTGCCAGAAATTCAGTCAGCTCTGCAGGGGCAGGTGCAGAGAGGGTTAACACCACGCCAGCTTGAGCTGGGAATGGTCGTCTGTGATAATGGCACCAACCTTCTCTCCGCCCTATGCCTGGGTAAGTTGACACATGTGCCATGCCTAGCACACGTCCTAAATCTGGTGGTACAGTGTTTCCTAACCAGGTACTCAGGGCTGGCAGAGATTCTCAGCCAGGCCAGAAAAGTCTGCAGCCACTTCAGACGGTCATTCCCAGCAAGTGTTCGCCTTGCAGAAATTCAAAGAGAATTCCACCTTCCCACAAACCGTCTAATCTGTGACATGCCCACCAGGTGGAACTCGGCATTAGCAATGCTGTAGCATCTGCACAAACAGCAGAGGGCCATCAACGAGTACCTGTGTGAGTATGGCACAAGGACAGGTTCAGGTCAACTTGTCCCCCCCCCGCAGTGGTTGATCAAGGATGCATGCACTGTACTGTCACCATTTGAGGAGGCAACGAGGATGGTGAGCAGGGACAGTGCATGCATCAGTGACACAATTCCTTTTGTGTTCCTGCTGGAGCACACTCTGCAGGGAATTATAGATGTGGCTCTAGCGGAAGAGGAGGCCTTCCCTAGCTCTGAAGGCCCCAGTCTTTCCGCAGACAGCATTCCAGCGGGTCCTCCTCAGATCAGACAGTCGGAGGATGAGGAGGAATATTTAAGTAGTGGGGGCATTGAAGGTGGTGATTCCTCAAGGGAGGGTTTTGTGTGCCCAGAAACACAAGGACTTGTACGTGGCTGGGAGGAGGAAGTGCACGATGGGGTCATCCTCCTCATTGACCAGGAAGACTCGGAAGCTAATGCCACCTCCAACCTACGCTGCATGGGCTCCCTTATCCTGCAAAGCCTGGTAAAGGACCCCAGGATTCGTGCTATCAAGGAGAGGGATCATTACTGGTTGGCAAGCCTTCTTGATCCACGATACAAGGGTAAAATTGCAGAGCTCATCCTGCCCGCACAGAGGGAGCGCAGGATGAAAAAACTTGGACGCTCTAAAGCGACACTTGTGTAACAACACCTTTCCAGGCACTGGTAGGTTACCAAGTGATGACACAGGTGCTTCTGAGGCTGCGGATGATCAGAGGAATAGTGGTGAAGGCCGGGGCCGCTTGACTGATGCCTTTTTTTAAATTTCTTTAGTCCACGACGCCCAGGGACGTCAAATGTAGGCACCCATTGCCAGCGTCTTCACCATATGGTGCAGGACTACCTAGGGGCAAGGGCAGACCTGGATACCTTTCCAGCAGATGATCCACTTACTTACTGGGTGTTAAGATTGGATCACTGGCCAGAATTTAGCCAATATGCTATACTAGGTTGCCCTTCATCCAGCGTGCTTTCTGAAAGGACGTTCAGTGTCGCTGAAGGTTTTGTCATAGACAAAAGAGTGTCTCTCCACTGACTCTGTAGACGGGCTGACATTTATAAAAATGAATCCGTCCTGGATCAGCAGCTATCAATCCCCTGATGCTGACGTAACGGAATAGATCGGGGATGTCTTCTGCATTCACAAAACCTCCACCACTGAACTCTTCCACAATACCACAAAGGGGTTACGGTGTGAAGGCACTTGCTGCCATGAAAGGCACAATATTTGGCTGCACTGACGCCTGTACCAGATTTATATCATTTAAATTTTTTGGAACGCAGGGTCCAACCCTGCACTCTTCCACAATATCACAGAGGGGTTACGGTGTGACGGCACTGTTGCCGACACTAAAGGCCCAATTTTAAAGCCCCTATTGTTACTTTCATCCAAAGCCTGCATAATTTTCACCATAATTTAAATTTCAGACCTTTTCATTCTGTAGTTTCTTTGCAAACAGCATGTCGGGTTTTTCCGGTGGCTGCTCTGTGCTCTGATCGGCTCCTGCTCGGGTTTCTCCGGCGTGTTTGTGGGGTTTAATACAGATGTTTTTGCTGGTTTCAGTGTGCATTTGCCTGGGTTTTGCAGTGAGTGTTTGGCAACTTTTCCCTGCACTACAACGGCACTGTGGTGCTTGCTGAATACACAGCAGGGTCGCCGAAATGGGATTGCCAAATCGTACCGAATTGAAGAGAATGAAAAGTCACCGAACGTGCGGTGACTTTTCGATTCTCTTTGAATAACCCTGCTAGTGTTAAATTATGTAACATAAAGAACACCAGCTAGAGTTCAAAACCTTTCATCTTAGAAATATTTCCGTAAAGTACATGAAAAGTTAAAATTTTGCAAATTTACATTATTTTACTCTTATCTATGAGAAAAGAACATTTTTCATTTTTGGTAAGAGTATGCTTATCTTATTAAAACACAACAAGTAAGTGCTGTAATACCCATCTCCAGTGAATTTTTGTTTTTTTATATTTCTAACTCTTCTTTAAACTTTAGGTTAAGAACCCAAATCTAATGGCCCTTTTAAGACGAAAGGTGCGCCTGGCCCAGCCATACGCAGGAGTCTTCCTTAAAAAAGATGATAGGTAAGTAATTGATGATGGGGGGGGGGTTCTCCATTCCTCAGGAAACTTAACACTGCCAAAACATTTTATTGCCCTAAAAGTAAAATACTTTGAATTGTTACAGAAATACAATGTTCTTGAATCCAGGACATACTGGAAAACAAGAGAAATCTCAATGTATCCTTCCTGGTAAAATTACTTTATAAATAAACCTATTGTTATGACATACCCACCTTTTTAGATGCTGATGTTCAGAAATAATTGTATATTGGTATGTTATAATGTGTTATGCCTTGAATATTGTAGGGGTTTTTTTTGTGTGTAAGGCCAGTGTCGGTTAGTCAAATTGTAAGTTTTGAACAACTTTACAACCAGGCTCATAAATATGGTCGATTTTTAGGTTTGCAAATTGAGTAGACTGCATGCCATTCTTACATAGAAGCTACTTGACAAATCCAGATGTCTTTTGCTACGTTTGTGGCAAGGGCATCCTTAATATAGGAAAGGGATCTCTGAGTTGAAGAGGGCATGTCCTTTTTTCAGTAGTGGGAGTGAGATTTTGTTGGACTCTGTAATTGATGTGGCCATGAAAACGTCTTATTCACATTTTTATTTTTACAGTTAACATGGACTCTAGACTTTCCAAAGATATCTCACTTGAGTTTGTGTGACGGATAGAAGTGGAGATATGGGAATACTCTTAGAAACAAAGAGTAACACCCCCCCCCCTCTTTTGCCCTTAAAAAATTGGCAGATGCTTCTGACCGCATCTCCCATATTATTGTAGCTGAATTTCCTCACCTTTGTTGGGGTGTGCTGCTCTTCCTCTTCAGCTCAGGGGCTTCCGAAATTGCACTTTGCTCGGAACTTGGGCACTTCACATACACAAGTTCCGTAGTGCCAGTTAATGATTTGGTGACCTGTAGCCGGGAATTTCAAAATCTGGGTTGCTGGTGACGGTGTGGGGTTGAGGAAACTCCTCTAATTCACCACACTATTTCAGCAGATTGGCAGTCCTTGCAGTTGGCAGTGATGCCGTCAGAAATTAGACACCCCCCCCCCCCCCTCCAGGCCAGGCAAAGAATTTCCTATGGAGGAGATACAGGTGTCCTTTGGACCCTCCTGTCTCCAGAACCCTTTACGATAGTGGATCAAGTGAGGCATTGTTGGAAAGGCTAGAGGATGGGCTTTCCAATGATATTAAATCTAACCAGGTTTTGTATAAAAATAAAGAAATTCTTATTTTTTTCTTCTAATGCAGCACTGTTGTTCACTTTTCCATTATAAATTGAACAATTATGCTGCACTTACTCACCATCTCATTTCCCATGTCGCCAGCAAGTGTGAAGGCGAGGGCATAATGTGTTATTTCACATTGTCCCATCAAAACCTAAACCACCGAACTGCAGTGAGGATTACCAAGGGGTCCTTTGAAAACCTGTGTCTCTAATCATTACACCGAAAAAGGTCAAGTGAGGTGTCATTTGACATGACAGAATCTGAGCTTTCCATTGATACCAAATATAACTACTTAGCATGTAAATATAGAAAAATTAATGCAAAATGTACTTTTTTTTTTTCTTTTTCACCTTTCTAATGCAGCGGCATTATGTGCTATTATATATAAAGAAAACAATGTCACTCCACTAACTCACCTCAATTCCCATGCCAGGGCCAAATATGGAGAGGTGATGGTGCAATGTGTTATTGTGCATTCGTCCATCTAAAACACAATCCACACCACCACTGTGAGCAGAGCGGATGTCCTTTGGACCGCTGTATTTCCATTCTTTATTCCCCACAAAGTCAAGTTAGGTGTCATTGGACAGGTCAGAGTCTGGCCTTGGTAATGATACCAGACATGACCATGTAAAATCTAAAAGAAAAAAAATCGCAAACTGTAGCTGAAGCTCCCTCCATCTTTGTGCCCTCATCCTGCTTGTCACCCTTGCCCACACTATACACAGCCTCTGTGTCTGTTGAAGTGTGAATGCTGGCCTCTTGCAATGGGACCGTGGAAAAATGTGGCAAAGTCAGCGGGCATAGTGTGCACCTAAGGGTTAACGTGTTAAATGTATTGGTAAACTGATTGTATTTTAGGAGTTTAGTTTGTGAAAGTAATCTAATGTAGACCTATTGTCAGTACTGTCTATCCCTGCCTGTGTAATTGTTTGCCCTTAGGTTTATCTGATGTTCAGTTGTTGTTGCTAATGTGTTAATCCTATCTGTTTTATCCAATCAAGGTTTCTGTATCTGCTGAAGGAATTCTTATCCCTGTCATATATACAATGTATTCTGTTGATTTGTGTCATTTTACCCCCCCTGTTTCCCATATAAACTGGTCTTAATTTCATATTAAAGATCTTTATTCTCCCTGCACCAAGTTGCTTCTGGGTAGAAATACATAGAATTACACAGCACTTCCTCAGATTCTGGCTAAGGGTTGTGATAGAAGGAATGCTGCTGCGGATCAGCTTGACTGGAGAGAAGGGATGGACGTGTAACAGATTCGGGTCTGGTCCTCCAGCTGGAGACCCATAAATCCCAGTTGCTGTTACACAAACAGAATATTTTTTCGTTTTGGTGTTTTTTGTGGGTGGAGAGCAAAATTGAACTTGGAGCCCATGAAAAATGTTTGCCCCTTGCTCAGTCAATATTAAAGTCTGTGTCAGGGTGTGTAGAGTGTTTTCAGTCATCAGCTGTCTGGGAAGTGTCTCCCGGTCTGTGTTGGATGATGGCTGGGGGGGGGGGGACCGTCCTGGGGCTATCTGCAGTTCAAAGTTTATATAGGTCCAGCATCGATACACTAAAGTGTGTGTTTGTTTTCTTTTCAAAACCTCCTTTTTCTTTTATTTCAAGCCAAATGATTTCACCCTCTTCCTATTCTCCTCATACATTTTGTTTCTGTTTTCCAGCAATGAGTCTGATGTTGTAGGGAGCCTGGATGATATATACAACACTGGGACTTTTGTCCAGATCCATGAGATGCAGGATATGGAGGACAAGCTTCGGATGATTGTCATGGGTCACAGAAGGTTGGTTCAGTTCACAATTACTGCAATACATCAGTTCTTTCTCCAAAGAGGTCTATTTCATTGTAGTAATTTTTTAAATCGGTCTATCCCAACAAAAAAATACCATTTATCGGCTGCCGATATTCAGAAAATTACTGATATCAGTATCGGCAGATTATTTGCCAATAGTTGGACAAGTTGTTTCACTGCAGCTGCGACACGCAAGATCCCACAGAACGGTGCGAATCCGGGGCTTCTCCCACATCAGGCTGTCAGCCCTCTCTGCAGAACGATCCCCGGCTCACTGACCGTATTGCGCATGAGCGTGATGGCAACAGAAATGGGGCTTTCATCCCATCTGGCAGGGAATTCCCTATACAGGAGATGCAGGGTCTATTACCTACAGCAGGGGTCAGCAACCTGGGCCCTCCAGATGGTTTGGAACTGCATTTCCCATGAGGCTCCAAGAACCTAATGAGAAGCTGAGCATCATGGCAGATGTAAATCCAAAACATGGGGTGCAATATTACAAAGTCACTGCTAACTTAACCAGAGCGCGTGTAAACTTACCAGAGCCATTATAGTCTATGGGGTTAAGTTTACAACAGCTCTGGTTAAGTTAGCACCAACTTTGTAATATAACCCTTGGAGGGCCAGGGTTGCTGAACCCCTTATATACAGGGTCATATGAGGGATCTTTAAGAAAGCCAAAGACACGGTCTGATTGTTTTGTAAAAATAAAAGCTTAAATAATTTTTTTTTATTAAATTGAATGAAGTGGATGTGGTACAATGTTTAAATGTTAAACAGATTGGGCCCTATTACATTGTTCGCGCAAACATGCATGGTAAAAGCGTGAATTTTTGCGTTAAACGTTAACATGCGTAAATTAACGTTGGTATTACAATGTTCGCGCATTATTTCATCCGTCAAAAAATAACGCGTGTAAAAACGCGCACGCATTAACGCTGCGCGCAGAAATCGGTGTGCGGACTGTTTTTTCACGCGATTCAGCCAATCCTAATTAAGAACCACAATTATCTCATGTTAAGTTTTTGCGCCTGTCAAAATGAATCTGAGTATATATGCTGCAGCAATAATAAATGCACACACAACTTCTCCTGCAGCGTTCACGCAGGTTCACCCGCGGTAGACGTTAACGTGCATTTTTGCGCGGACATTGTAATATGACGTTCAGCGCAAAGGGTTTTGCCCCTCGCGTTAATGCATTTTTGCGTACGCGTTAACGTTTGCTAGTTCATGGCATAATGTCAGATTTGTGCTTTTTTCCCCACCACTTTAAATTTACGGAATATCGGCACCAAATATCGTCTATTGGCCAGAAAAGCTGCCGATTATTGTATCGGCCCTGAAAAAATGATATCGGTCTATCCCTAATTCTTTGTAGACGCATCTGTGATTGTTTGGAGGTTTTTTTTTTTTTGCAAATTGCTGTAGAATTTCACTATGTCCACATCCACACAGGGATTTACAGGCTTCGGCCATGTTTTGTACGTGCATTTTCTAGTTTCAGTGAATGATTTCTCATCCTTTCTACTAAAAACGAAGCCGCAAAACAATTGTATTAAATTCAGTCATCTATCGAGAGGGCAAAGTCTTAAAGAAAATTTTTGTCCCACCCTTTGACTTGCTACTTCCCACTACAGCAAGATCAGCAACTTTGACACCTCATAAGTTTTGAAAAGTACGTTTCCCATAATGCTCAGTGGGCTAGGCATTATGTACTTCCAAAACATCTGGGGTGCCAAGGTTGCCAACTCCCTGCTCTAGAGTGTACTTTTACATTCCTCCGCAACAACCTTTTAATAATGAAATACACCCTGCCAATAGCAAAATGGGTTTTTACTTTGTATCATTTAGGATACGCATCAACAAGGAACTCGATGTGGAAGCTGATGAGAAGACGGTGGAAGGAAAGGGGGACAGAAAAAGGCAAGGACGGAAATCTGACTCAAAACTCGTAAAAGAATCGGAGAAAAAAGAGCAGGTGGTGATCGACCCAAACACACCCAGTGGTGTGCTCATGGTAGAAGTGGACAACATTGTTCATGAAGAATTCCAGAACACAGAAGAAGTCAAAGTATGTAGAAGCAATGAGAACTCAATCGCCTTTCTTCCAACCTTGGTATAAACTTAACCAGAGCTGGTGTAAACTTACCAGAGCCATTACAGTCTATGGAGATGATAAGTTTACAACCGCTCCGGTTAAGTTTGCACCAAGATTCGACTAGGGCCCAATGTGTTTATTTTTCCTCACGTCCCAGATTTCCTTCTCATTGCTTAGGAGCACTTTTAATATAAAAAAATTCCCTCTCCCCCTTCATTGTTATAGTTAGTATTTGAGACAAACAGTCAATATGCAAGTAGTTCTCATTTAATTTACCTGCTTTCTCTGACACTCCTCCCGGGACGCAATGCTCTTGGTTCATATTTCAAAGATGCTTGTTGAGCCAAAATTGTCATCTTTATATCTATAAATGCTTGAAGAAACCTTCTATTACTAATTGTGAATAGTTGGTAAATTATTTTTTTAAGCCTTGTAATCTATACCATTAACCCAACCCTAAGTGTCGTGTAGGTTGACTTACTGGCTTCATTGTCCGCACATCAGTTTGCACTGACTGGCCAGTAGAGGGAGCAGTAATACAGAAAAGTGGTTTATTTTCTATTCTCAATCTCTTAAAGGGACCACCATTTACATAAACTGTAATTAGATTATTTGTGCATCACATACAAAACCAATTTATAAAACACGTGCTGCTGTCTTTTCTTTGAAGTAATTGCCTTTTAAAAAGGAATACTAAAGCTAGTTTTTTTTCCTCCTGCTTCCCATGATGCAACAGTCACTAAAATCTGTACTTTTCTTTTTCTTTGAATTTTCTTTTCTGCTCTTGTTAAATGCTGTAGATTAAATAAACAGTTAATGAGGTGGAAGAGGGAATGTATAAATAAGGAGACATGAGGCTATTGTTCTTGAGGCTAACTGAGATAATCGATGGCAGCTGAAGGAAATAAGACAGGGAGCCTAAAAGACTTCTAATCTACCCCCGGGTGATGTCCTTTGGCTACATCCCACAGAATACAATGATTTAAGTCAGTAATCGACCCATAGACTCCATTCTATGGTCATTGCCTCTGAGTGAGGAACAAGTGATGGGAAGATACTGTGACAGGGCAGTTTACAACACAAAATGGATGCACATAGTGACACATATAGAGTAAAATGTTTTAGCTAAACCTACAAGAGAATAACAAAACACATGTAAGATAGCAGCAACATAAAATAAACACAATGAGAACATTTAATTTTTTGATGGTAGTGGCCCGTTAATCCTTGGCACAGATGCTCAGATACTATATACCAGGGCTCAAAATTTCAAGTCCCAAGCTACTAGCCAGGACTTAAGAGTTACTCGCCACCAGTCGCCCCACCTAACCCCTACCCAGCCCTTAACTCAACCCCTAAACACACTCTTAAATTATCAAATACATTTATAAGCAGACATCAGAGCCTAGTGTGAGCAGAGCGAGGAGGCAGCGAAGCTCATCTCCAACCCCTGCCAGTGACAGAGTAGAGTGGATCCAGGGAAGAAATGCTGCCCCCAAAAAATTGCACCAACCAGAACATATTCGGAGTGTGTCTGAGGTGCCTCCATATATTCAGGGTGTCTTTTTTAGTAGCTCCTCCATATATTCAGGGTGTGCGGGTGTCTTTTTAGGGGCTTCACCATATATTCAGGGTGTGCGGGTGTCTTTTTAGGGGCTTCACCATATATTCAGGGTGTGCGGGTGTCTTTTTAGGGGCTTCACCATATATTCAGGGTGTGCGGGTGTCTTTTTAGGGGCTTCACCATATAATCCGGGATGTGCGGGTGTCTTTTTAGGGGCTTCACCATATATTCAGGGTGTGCGGGTGTCTTTTTAGGGGCTTCACCATATAATCCGGGATGTGCGGGTGTCTTTTTAGGGGCTTCACCATATATTCAGGGTGTGGGGGGTGTTTGAGGTTCCTCTATACATTCAGGGTGTGCGGGTTTCAGAGCTAAAATATACACCCCTGTGGTTTACAGATTCGTTAGTGTGGGGGTTATTCAGGAAGCTGTGTTTGCTGTAGTTGCAACAGCAGCAAATGTCATTGTTTTAACAAAAGGGAAGTTCATGCAGTGGCAGGAGAAGCTTCATTGTGGAAACTTCTACCATTGTTTGGCTTTTCACCGTTACAAAAGTGAAATTCAAAATCTGTTGCTGTTGCAGCTGCGCGCACTCTGGCACCTCCTGAGTAACACTGACTTTTTAGTACTTTCAACGCCTTTATATATCCACAAATATTTTGGGAAACTAAAAAAATAGAGCTAGTGTGACTAAAATAAGGACTGTCCTTACTGACTAGGGACACATTGAAGCTGTTTAAGGGAGCAGATGAGAGTGCTAGGAGTTGTGGGAAAGCCCTCACATGAGATGGGGGGGGGGTATTGGTTGTATTAAAACGGCAATATGGGTTTCTCTTAGTTTCATTTTTTTAAAAACTTTTAATCAATATATTTTGCAACATTTCAATAAAGTTTCTGATAGAGGTATAGCAGCCTGAGTATTAGAGGAACCTATAAAACAATCAGGCAAAGGCATCATTAATCTAAACACACCTGTAAGGGCTATAGGAAGTCTATAAACATTTATTTCAGACCTTCAGTCTCTCCAGGTTTAACTCTTCACAATCCCGGGGGGGGGGGTGTCACAGAGTGACTGCAGCTCTTGGCTGCTGACCTGTATCTGTGACCCCAGGGTGAAGGATAAGGAGGACAGAGGGCTATGGGAGTCACTGGTGAGGACCACATGCTGCCTGACATCCTCCAGGCTCCTGAGTGCACACTCTGTGAGGGTCAGTAACCTGCTGCCTGATACCATCACCTTCTGCTGCTCGGTTCCCCTTTCCCCCATCATTGTGTGTGCACTGCAGGGACTCTGTGCCGTCCTCCCCTCCTCATTAGTGTGGGTGTGTGCAGGCAGGGCTCTGTGCCGACCTCCCCCCTCCCCATCCTCATCAGTGTGTGCAGGGTTCCCTGGGCCGTCCCCACGGCTTCAAAAAATACATGAGTGCAGGGGCTCCGGTGACCCCGTGGCAGGCAGAGTTAACCCTGCTGTTGCTGGATAAAATAAAGCTCTAACCTTAGCTCTGTCTGCCTGTCAAACTTGTAGAGCCTGGTGCTGTGAATGCTCTTGCCTGCCCTGAGAGTCTCACTGGCAGGGGACTGGGCAGGCATGGGTGGCAGACGTCCGGCACGCCCCCACTGGTGTCAGAGGGGGCCGGCGGCCGCCATCTTGGATCCCTCCGGCCATCCCAGAAAAAAAACACTGCCGCCGGAATATGCAGCAGAGCAGGCAGCATGAAATAAATTATCATGCTGCCTGCAGCTGCATTCCCACTCGCATTCACGTAGTTCCCACTCGCAAAATGCGAGTAGGCGAGTGGGAATTTTGAGGGCTGCTATATACTATAGATTTGATTTGCAGAAAATGCATAAATTTTCTTAAACTGCTAACATTTTGTGTGTGTGTGTAATTATATATATATATATATACGTCACCACAAGTCCTGCAACACCTTGGAGTAACTTCATGCGGTCAATGGTTGGTGCTCAGCCAAAGGTAATATAAGCCAGAGGAGAGAAGGCGGCACTCAGTCAAAAATAAAACATAAAAAATTTATTGAGTCATTTAAAATAAAAACGACGTTTCGGCTCACACAGGAGCCATTCTCAAGGTGAAATTGCTTGAGAATGGCTCCTGTGTGAGCCGAAACGTTGGTTTTATTTTAAATGACTCAATAAATTTTTTATGTTTTATTTTTGACTGAGTGCCGCCTTCTCTCCTCTGGCTTATATATATATATAATTATGCAAAGAAAGTTGCGACGGCACTCCAGGACTGTTAATCTTTTCTTTTTATTGTGACATGAGAGTCAACGTTTCAGCTCCTCGTTTAGAGCTTTCCTCAGGACAAAATCATTACTGAGGAAAGCTCTAAACGAGGAGCTGAAACGTTGACTCTCATGTCACAATAAAAAGAAAAGATTAACAGTCCTGGAGTGCCGTCGCAACTTTCTTTGCAAGTATCTACAATTTTTTACCGAGTGGCAGGCACCGGGCATTTTTGTACTGGGAGAGCACGAGTGCATAGCAGTGTCTATTGTTCTATATATGTATATGTGTATATATATAATCCCCCCCCTTTTTTTTTTTTTTACATTAAAATATACCTATTCCCTACCTAGTTATTCAGTGTATATATAGATTTTTTTTTTTTTTTTATGTAATGCTTACCCTAAAAACCACTTGTTTCCAATGGCGTCTTTTTTTTTATTTTATTATATATACTCGCCTCCCTCCTCTTCCGCTCCCGTCCTGTTACAGCTTGAACTTGGCTAATGGTTTACGTGAGAAGCGCGCACGCGTGCCTCTCACGTAAGCCAGCCAATCAGCAGGCTTCTTCTTCTTCTTTGATTAGTGATGCGCACAACACTAATCAGCCGCTGCCGCCCGCTACTGCGGCGAGTTGGAGACGTCATCGCGCTTAAAGCGCGATGACGTCTCCTACTCGGCTATAGTCGGCAGAAGCGGGAAATATGAATCCCGCTCTGCTGACTGACAGTAAAGTCCTCCGCGTCTCTCAGCTGTTTTAACCGATCGGCTGAGTGGAGGGGGGGACAGACAAGGGCATACTCAGGGCATTATGACCACCTAAAAAAAGCTTAGGTGGTCATGGTGCCTAGAGTATCCCTTTAAGGTAATGTTTATAAGCTTGTTGTTGGGTCATTAGGACTATTACTTTTTTTATATGTTCATTAATGGATATGGCACAAAAACATAGTACATGGAGCATAGCAGGGTGTCAATGTCTTAAAAGAGACAGTAAGAACAGTACTCGGTATCATCAGTAGAGGCTAAAATAAGGCTTCAGGTCCTGAAAGTACACTATGGCCATATAGGTAGGGGAAGTGTCAATCTGTAAATAAAAAAAAACCCACAATATCTCTGTTTCATTCGTACGTATGTTCTTCTGGACATTGTGAATGGTCTGTCCTCTTGGTTAGAAACCAGTAAAGGTCTTGTATGGACGAGCAGCGATTCACTTTTCTAAATGGAAAATCTCTTGGTCGCTTCTGTCCACCTAGCCATGTCAAATATGGAAATGGTACAGACTCTGTTTCACCACACAAATCCCATTCACTCAGATTTTTGGTGAACATTAAAATCTAGGAGATATGCAACACAAACTATCTAAACTAAATAGACAATGAAACGTCCCCTAAAAAATCAACAAGACCCCATGTCATAGAACATATTAGCTGGTGGACAGAAACCTGGAAAGTGTGTGTTCAGAGGACACAGATGGAATTGGAGGGGTACCACACAACATTTGCAAAGCATTCAAAGACTAATAAAGAAAAGTACCCATTTATCAATGTTTTGTATCAGCCTGTATTAGAGGGGAACAATAATACAATATAATGTAATACCTGTATTAGAGGGGACCAATGAAGAAAGAGTGCTTTAGTTTTATCCTCCTGATGTAGTGAGGCCTTCATCCATTCATTCAGAAATATAAAGTCCTTTCAGAAACCAGGCGTAAGGAAGGGGTTTGGGTCGAAATCCCTACAACCAGGTTCCCTACACGGCCAACTTCCCTACACGGTCAACTTCCCGACATCCAAAATCACAGCGGCTAACACTAACCCTACTCCCAAACCGACTCAACCTAACCCCCCCCTTAAACCTAGGGTTAGGGTTAGCCGCTGGGATTATGGATGCCTGGAAGTTGGCCATGTAGGGAAGTTGGGATGTCCGGCACTTGTTCTGTCTGGAAGTTGGCCGTTGAGATGTTGGCATTAGGGAACCTGACTGTAGGGATTTTGTCCAGCACCCGTAAGGAAGGAGGTGTGGGAGAATCCATTGTGTGAATATGGCCTTTTTTCCAGTAGCAGCCAACAAGCTAAGCCAAATCGTATTTTGTTTAGAAATGCATTGAGTGGGAATGGTCGGATAATCGTTAAAAAATAGTCCATTCAGTTGCGGGAATTTTTTTCTTTTATTTTGGGTTTTGCATAAACAAATAAGAAAAGCAGAAAAGAAAATGGGCACGCAGGGCCATAGCAAGTCCATCAAAAATTCCACATATGAAAATAAAAAAAATAAGTCATCTGAGAAGGAAAAACTCAGCAAAAAAAATGTCCTCTGAAAATGTTGCAAAAATGGGGTGAAACAAAAAAAAAAACTCCTCCGGTAATAAAAATGGGGGGGGGGGTGACTCATCAAATAACGTTTCAGCGTGAGAGATAAAAAAAAATGGGGGGGGGGGTGTTAAAGTGAAAAAAGACAGCTTGGGGGAGCACCTCAATTCAAAATGGATCAGGGATCAAAAATGGGCAAAGTAGCAGGAATTTTAAGATGTAAAACAGAGTAATCAAACCATCGGATTGAGCCCCAAAATAATTGGACAGAACCATAGGCAATGCCACAGATCTGCTGAGGGTTGATTATATTTGAAACGGCTATTATCAATTAGTAAGTGGGCAAAAACATTTCCCAAATTGCGTAAGGAAT
The DNA here is from genome assembly GCA_009667805.1 of Leptobrachium leishanense. Lineage (NCBI taxonomy): Eukaryota > Metazoa > Chordata > Amphibia > Anura > Megophryidae > Leptobrachium > Leptobrachium leishanense. The sequence goes on along the minus strand of CM019063.1, from coordinate 363,207,063 downwards.
GAGTCGTCGGGAAGTGATTGTGGCCTTGATTAAATCTGGGGGGGGGGATAAGGGTTGGGAAAACATGGAGCCATTTAGAGATCGCTTTTCAGGGACTGATTGCATGTAGCGCTGCCTGTGAGAGGGCATAAATACTAGAGGTAGAGAGTGGCATATTCTTAGCAAGGACTAGAGAGTCAATAGTGTTGGTCAAGTCAGGAGGGTCAAAGTTATTTAGTTGAATGGTGAGAAACTGCAGTAATTGCAAATAGTATATAGGTTGAAGTTCTGGAGGTATAAATTCCCAGAGTTGTGTAGGAGCTGGGTTGTTTGTTTAACCAATTTATAAAATGTCATAATTGGGTCAGGCCCCTGCGAGCCAAAGTGTGAAAAATAGGGACTTGGGAGGTCAGTTGGAAATTGTGACTTTGTAAGATAGTGGACCATAACGATGTTTGCCAGGACAATCCTAGACTTTTGCAGATCTTGATCCATGACATTTTAGTGGTATAAACTAGGGGATTATTCCGATCAGCGGCAATGGGGGGAGCGGTGGTGAAGGAACGCTAACGGACAACCTGATGGGATCATAGCTTAGCTTGTTCAACCTCATGGTCTACATAATGGGAAGACCGCTGAATCCAATCCGTGACATAACAATATATGGCTGCCAAACTATAGTCAAATAGGTCTGAGAAATGAATCCCCCCCCCCCCCCCCTCATGCAAGCGTCTGCTGAAGGATAAGAAGTGAGACACGGGCGCATCTTTCCTGCCAAATAATGGAAGCAAATAGGTCTTGTAATACTTTCAGCTCAGGTTTCTGAAGCAGAATGGATGGGTAAAACCTGCAGAGGATAGAGCAGTTTAGCATTTGGACTATTTTACATGCAGGAGTTATCCACAAAATCTTTTTTCTTTTCTTTACCCCTAAGGCGCTCACTGCCGAAATAGTGAAGACCATCCGTGATATTATTGCCTTAAATCCTCTTTATAGGTAAGCTGAATGGCATTTGTTAATCATGTGCTAGTCTGTGTAAACACGTGTATAGGATCTTGTTGGCTATGAGAAAAACATTTTTGTTCTTTGAATTATGCTTTGTAATTCTTGCAATTCAACTTTTTTGTTTCTATATTTCTATACTTGCCTGTATCCATTCACCACTTATTAGGGAGTCAGTTATGCAGATGATGCAGGGCGGGCAGAGAGTGGTGGACAATCCTATCTATCTGAGTGATATGGGGGCAGCCCTGACTGGCGCAGATTCACAGGAGCTACAGGATGTGTTAGAAGAAACAAATGTGAGTAACTGATGTGTGGGTTTTTTACATTTATTCTAGGACATATACTGGGATAATGGGGACGTGAAATGATGTATATTGCGTGAGTTCTTCCTGTGTAAAAACATAATTGTAGTGAGAAAGACCAATCTTTGCTTTTGGGGTTATACAGAGAGCACTGGACTGTGACGTTTCTACTGGCTCTCTTCAGATTTAACTTTTGTGAAATGCCAGCGTTTGTTGGAGTTGCAACACCGGTATATGCAACTTCGACAAAAACTGGCAGTACTTAAATAACTTGACCTTCTGTATTTCACCACTTCCTCTTCGAAGACTTGTCTCCAATTATCAAGTTGGCATTGTTGTCCTGAGAAGGAACAATGGTCACCAGAGCAGGGGGCTTCTACAGTTTATTCTGTACTGACATATGTATTACTTTTCTTTTTGCAGATACCAAAACGACTCTACAAATCTCTTTCATTACTGAAGAAAGAATATGAACTGAGTAAACTTCAGCAACGGTTAGGCCGTGAGGTGAGGAACTAACCTTGTGCTTTCTGATCACTTAGTGCCCTAGAACAGGGATCAGCAACCTTGGCCCTGCGGATGTTTTGGAGCTACATCTCCCATGATGCTTAGCCACTCATCCAGTTGGCTGAGCCTCGTGGAAAATGTAGTTTCAAAACATCTGGAGGGCCAAGGATTGCCTACTACTGCCCTAAAGAGTTTCTTCTTATATTCCAAAGAGCTGTCTAAAAAAAAGAAATTACATCTTACCCTTTGTCTTGCAGGTAGAGGAGAAAATAAAACAGACGCACAGGAAGTATTTGCTGCATGAGCAACTGAAGATTATCAAGAAGGAGCTGGGCTTGGAGAAGGAAGACAAGGATGCCATTGAGGAAAAGTTTAGAGAACGTCTGACGGCGCTGACGGTTCCCAAGCACGTCATGGAAGTCATTGACGAGGAGTTAGGAAAATTGGGGCTTCTTGACAACCACTCCTCTGAGTTTAAGTGAGATTCCTTAAAACTTTGGATTACATTAATATTGGTTTCCTTTACACAGATGAAAATGTCTTTTATGAGATACAATAGAAACACCAAGATTACTGTGGAGGAAAAAACCCCACAATTGTAGGATTTTAAAATGATCGAATTGGAGACCTTTCAAATATTCCAAGCAGCTGAATTTTCTAATTTATCGGTTTACCATATTTCAGTGTTACAAGAAATTACCTCGACTGGCTAACATCAGTTCCATGGGGCAAGTACAGCCAAGAAAATCTAGACCTGAAGAGAGCAGAAGAGGTCTTGGAGCAGGATCATTATGGAATGGAAGACGTGAAGAAGAGAATACTGGTACTTGAGCTCTTATGATGACCAATTAGTCTCCTGAAACAGGAAATTCTTACATGGTTTAAACAATTTTATCTTAGACTTTCTCTGATATTGGTACTTAACCCTTTCACCTTCAAAAACATGCAAACACTATTTTGCATTGTAATACAGTTACAGTATCTCAGAGAAGTGAGATCCTCAGAGTTCTGTGCCATGTTGAACTTCCAGTGACCAGTATGAGAGAGTGAGAGCGATAACACCAGATTTAACACACCTGTTCCCCATTCACACAGGAAACCTTGCAACACTACAAGTCACATGACACCGGGGAGGGAAAATGGCTAATTGGGCCCAATTTGGACATTTTCACTTAGGGGTGTACTTACTTTTGTCAGCGGTTTAGACATGGCTGTGTGAGTTATTTTGAGAGGACAGCAAATTTACACTGTTATACAAGCTGTGCACTCACTACTTTACTTTGTAGCAAAGTGTCATTTCTTCAGTGTTGTCACATGGAAAGATATAATAAAATATTAACAAAAATGTGAGGGGTGTACTCGCTTCTGTGAGATACTTTATATGCAAAAAGTAGCATATAATCCCCATTTCCATACATTTTTAATTGTGCCCCCTGGGAGGACAAATGAAATTCTTAAATCTCATTCCTGACCCTGTTGTAAAGAAGCTACAAGGAGCAACCCCCCACCCTCAATGTAGCAAATAATATTTACTGCAGCATTACAACATCCAGGGAGGGGGCAGATTATATAGGGCAGAGATCTAGGGTCGTTCTGTACAGGGTTAAGATTCAAGGTGTTATAATTGCTGAAAATCGCTATACAGTCCAGCTACAAGTTGGTACTGTAATTTTCCTATACAAGCATTATGCCACATACAGCAGAAGGATAGAGTGGTATGTACACTCTGGCACCAAAGCCCAACTGCAACTTGTGTAAAGAAAGATGGAAAAAGTAGAAGGAATCATAGTTGGTGCTGCTGTAACTGGGAAACGGTGGATGATACATCCTCTGAACTACCTTCAAAGTATAGTAGAAAAACTAAAGCCAGAAAACAGTCTAAAACAGCACAAACGACTATGTCTTTCAAATATACACAGACGCTCAACTACACAATATAAACAAATAAGTGATGTTACTGCTCAAAAATATTGCAAACTGTGTCAATAAATAGTAATATAAGTTCACACTATAAAATATAAACAGATGAGTAATGTTACTGGTCAAATACAATAGTGCAAAAATCAGTAAAATATTGCTATAGTGTGAACTTATGATATTACTATTTATTGACAAAGATTGCAATATCTTGGAGCAGTAACATCACTTGAGAGTTTGTGTATTTTTGATAGACATAGTTGTTTGCGCTAGAGACTGTGTTCTGTCTTCAATTATGCCACATACAGATATTTTTATGTTCTACTGGATTTTAATCTTAAACTAATAAAGAGGCATATTCTTGTCAATTTCAACCCAGGACCTGTAGATCTGTCCAATTTCAAGTCACTACTAATTTGTGTCACAATAACCATATGTCAAATTGTCTGTACCTTGAAATTCCTAGTTCTATTTTTCAATTTGTCCTTTATAATTGCTCTGAAATGCTCACCGTGTGAGTATTCTCTGGAAACAAATACAACCTATGGTTTTTTTGGCACTGGTATGTGAGCATTCATTTAAAAATGTATATTTAACCATAAGGAATATGATGACAGTTATATTGTTTAACATTCATGATTCTATGTAAACTGGTGTTTTTGTTTCTTTTTCTCCCATAGGAGTTCATAGCTGTTAGCCAGCTTCGAGGAAGTACCCAGGGCAAAATCCTTTGCTTCTACGGCCCACCTGGGGTAGGGAAGACCAGCATTGCCCGCTCTATTGCTCATGCTCTAAACAGGGAATATTTCCGGTTCAGTGTAGGAGGCTTGACTGATGTGGCTGAGATCAAAGGTCACAGGTGAGCCAGCTCTGCAGGTCTCAATACAACTTAAATTCGACAAATCCTGCCTGCAGTAGTTTGTCCTATGTTATGTGCCTTTAGTTTTAGATCATTTGATTTGTTCTACGAGCGTTGGGATATAATAAATTTAGAATAAAAAGAACATGTTTCCATTGGCCAACATCTACATTATGTTAGTGCTGCACATAGTAACAATCAATTCTCATTAAATATAGACTAGAGCAAGGATCTCCACCTCGGCCCACCCCCAGATGTTTGTGAATGACAACTCCAATGACTTTTTGGCCATCTTTTCAAAGAATTCTGGGCATTGTAAACAACAAAATCCAGGGAGGCTAGAGTTTGAGATCAAAGGAAAGTTAGAAATTTTGACTAGTAATTTTTCCAATCAAATTAACCCGGCCCCATACTTGGAACATGCCAAGGCCTCTCCTCATTTATCTTAATTTAAACTCCAATATATCCATACATATAATAACAGGGAACCCAATAAATTAGAGACTTCATAAAAGACAAGCTGAAAGCATGAACATAACAATGTATTTTTTCTTATTATTGATCAGTGTCTGAGTGTTCAAAGCAGGAGCAGTTCATTTAGATGCTTTTTAACAACCTACAACAGTAAGAATTCAAATCAGTGAAACAAAGGAGATTATATGATTATGGTACACACGATCAAAGGACTGCGAGCTTTCGGTGTAACCCTAGACCAGGAATGTCAAACTCTGGCCCTCAGATGTTGATTGCCTACACATCCCAGAATTCTTTGAATGCAATAGATGGCCAGAGAATCATGAGAGATGTAGGTCAGAAACCTATTGGGGCTGCGTTAGAGATCTCTGCCCTAAACTGTAAGCTCTCAGAAGGCCGTCTAAAGTGCACCAGGGTTATGTTCTAGTTCCTATGCTTCGCTGATTTAAATTTCTGCTGTTGTACATTCATATGTGTTTTTTTTCTTTTTCTATTAAAGGTACATTTAATTGTATTTCAATTGCAGGAGAACATATGTAGGTGCTATGCCAGGAAAAATCATTCAGTGCCTGAAGAAGACAAAAACTGAAAATCCATTGATTCTTATAGATGAGGTAGACATTTTTTTTTCTTTTCTATTTCTCTGTTATTTGGAGGATGAAGAATGTTACATTTAAATTTTCTAGAACTGCAATCATTTATTTAAGGTGGGCTTCTATAAATGCTAAGATTTTGAAATGCATCACCTGTGTGACCTCCTCAGGTAGACAAGCTTGGCCGTGGGTATCAAGGAGATCCTTCTTCTGCTCTACTGGAGTTGCTGGACCCAGAGCAGAATGCTAACTTTTTGGATCATTACTTGGATGTACCCGTTGATTTATCTAAGGCAAGTTGAGTTTCCAGGACTTGTCACTGTGCTGCTAACAGAAATGTTCCAATCGTAGAGTGCTTGGATGTCTCATTTTTAAATCCTTACATTTTATTGGTCTGGTGCTTAGGTCCCCCCCCAATAATGTAAAATCTATGAATGTGCCGTATTTTCATGTCAGAAAATACTTTTTTCTTTTCTTTTTTTTTCACCGCGTCTAAGCTTAAACCACATTTTTAGTACATGACATTTTTGATGTAACATTACTATCAGTGGCCATAAGACAGCAACTTGACGATCGTAAACACCTTTAAAATACTGACACTTTTTAAAGCCCTCAATAACTCGACATGCTTTGCAAGTAAACCCATCTGGATCTTTCCCGTCTGCCAGTGACCTCTGTGTGTAATTGGGGGAGTAATCCATACCTGGAAGATTTCTTAAGGGCAGTGGCGCTTCAGAAAACCCAACCATTCCGTTAATTTACCGTCCTTGAAGTCGCTTAGAAAAAAAAAATCCTCTTTTTAGGTTAGCTCAAGTAGTCTTTGCTCTAATGCTTTTAAATATGGCACTGTCTGGCTCTCGAAGACTTACCTTTCCCCTTCAAATCTTTTTTTTTTTTTTACCTCCCTGGCGTCTAATATTTTCAAAAATTTTGTGTCTAAAAGCGTCTCAATTTTTTCTTTAAAGGAAATGTGTTTTTGTACATAGTTAGCCTGTAATAATTAGGAATCACGCACTGAAATCTGGGCAATCAAGAGTCCTTACTGGTAAAATCCTTTATAATTAAATAAATTAAAAAAATAGTAAATACACGGAGTCCGATAAAGTTTGAAACCTGACATAATAATTTATTATCCAAAATAATGCAAATAAATGATATTCAATAAAATACAACAAAAAACACTGAAATCTGTCTGAAAACAAGGGTGAGACGATGTATGGTCTGTTTCTTATCCTGTAGTGCCACCTAGTGGCCGTTCATAAACATTGCACATTGGATTATACAGTGTATTATAATTTTTTTCTAAATTTGCTGCTGGTCCCACCCCCCTGCATCGTGTGACTTGCAGGGAGCCTTACCAGGAAGCAACTCGCCGCGATCACACTGCGGGGGACAGCCAGGGAGCGCAGGAGGAGGTGAGTATGCATCCAGCCCGAGTGTGGCTCGGAGATTCAATTCACGGTAGTGAAATTTGAACCCCGAGTCACACTCGGGAATACCACCTGGGAGGTTAACTACACTTTTTGTTTCCAGAGAAAATTGTAATAAAACACTGCTGATGTCAGCCATCTTCCTGTTTGCTATGACGGTGGTTCTCTCCACAAACAGCTCTAGATTTTATGCTCATCTGAGCAGCACCTTTTAACACCTATTGTTAGTAATTTTGGTACTATCGTCTCCGTTTATATTTTAATGCTCTGTTTGTTTTAGAATTTATGATGAGTATAATGGAGTTGTAATTATTGCTGGTTTTCAGACAGTGTTGGTAAATGAAAGTAATTCATGGTTTTCCTTTTATCATCTTTTTTGGGGGGGGTTTTCAGGTTCTTTTTATTTGTACAGCCAATGTCACAGACACTATTCCAGAACCTCTAAGGGATCGTATGGAAATGATTAATATCTCAGGCTATGTGGCTCAGGAGAAGCTGGCCATAGCAGAGGTGAGTCTATGTTAACAGAAGTTTTAGTTTTCTGTACAGGTCTCCAGGAATTGACAGCTACTTAAGCATAGTACTATATTTTATCAGAGCTGCGCTGTCCTATGGTCTGTCCAGATGACACTCTTTAATGGCATTTGTAATGCTTAAATCATTGCAGTAAAGGCAGGGCTCCATACATGAGCGCTAATGTATGAGCAACCATGATTGGATACTCGGCAGGGTGTCAAGTCACCCTGGCACAAATGCGGGCTGTCGGCAAGGACGCAAACCGCTTCATGGTGGGTTATAGCTTTAATCATGTCAGCGTTTTACTTTGTTACTGTCCTGTAGTACACTATATTCGTGTGTGTATTGGACAGCATCTACCCAACAAAAACTTATTTCTTTTTCACTCTATTATTTAAATGTATGATTTTAAGTCATGTTTCATCTCATATTTACAACCTAAATTAGATATGGCAGCAGCTGCTTATCACAAGAACTGCACAAGCAACCAGTTGTTTACATCTATTGGTCCTATGTGCTAATATTTAATCCTTCCTCACCAAGCATTCATAATAGATGGAAGTCAGCAGGCGTTTGTTTGCAAACCAAACATTCAATCACCTTGAGAAATCAAGGAAGACAGGAGTAAAGTTACTATATAGTATTCTACATATATATCCAGGACATACTTGAAAACGAGAGAAATCTCAATGTATCCTTCCTGGTAAAATACTTTATAAATAAATAAATATATCCCAGAGCTCATTCGAGCAGTTTCTTTATTTCTAGGTTTGCAGGTAATAGTTATACTGTATTAACTAATGTGTGAAAGAGCAGAAATCTGTTAACCTTTGCATAGGGTTTGCACAGAACACTGAAACCTTTTGGTACATGCAGTGATCCACAGCATCTTAAATTTGAATATTTGTTTTATTTCACAATATGATATACCAAAAAAGCTGTCAGGTAAATGGTACTATGCTAGTCCAGATAATAGTGGTAGCAATGTAGTTGTTTGGGTTATTAAGCCCATCATAATAAATTCATGTGTGCTTTATTCTTATTAATCAGCCACTACAGATATCCTAAACATATCAACAGTTTGAAGTGGCTATGGTGCAAGTATAATGTCTCTGAAGCCTTTAGATAGACCTTGTTAAAGCGTGCTGTGTCTCCATAGAGCCAGAGTGAGAAATTCCAGATGGAGCATCTTCTGGTCTTTGCAGCAAAACAAATTGCACTTTGTGCCTCATGCCAGCTGTTTCTATTGATCTATGTATGTATGATCTTCTCTCTATTCGAAGAGATACCTGGTACCTCAGTCCCTGGCATTGTGTGGGTTGAATGACGGGAAGACATGCATTACACCTGAGGCATTGACTGTACTCATCAAACAGTACTGCAGAGAGAGTGGTGTCAGGAATCTGCAGAAACAGGTTGAGAAGGTCAGATTTTTTTTTACATATTAACTGGGGTTAAAGCACATATGATCCAATCAGGAAAAGAGATACAGTACCTTGTTTCTGCTATTGTTTAGGTCCTTCGGAAGGTGGCATTCAAGATAGTGAATGGAGAGTCCCAGTTTGTTGAAGTAACACAGTCCAACCTGCAGGACTTTGTTGGAAAACCAATCTTCACTGTGGACAGGATGTACGATGTCACACCACCTGGTGTTGTAATGGGTCTAGCATGGACTGCAATGGGTGAGGAACAGTAGAAAGACTATGTGCTGTTTGTAAATTAACACCAGTAAAACAATTTTGTTGTTGTTGACCTTGTACTAGTTAATCTATGAATGTTACTTGTACATCTTAAAGGGTCACTGCCACTTACATAAACTGTAGCTAGATTACTTGTGCATTACAAATACAACCACATTATAAAACACATGCTGCTGCTTTTTTTTTATTTTATTATTTTGAAGTAATTGCATTGAAAAAGAAAAAATAAAGTTAGATTTTTATCTCCAGTTTTCATTTGAGGGATATTTTCCCATGGTGCAACATTTATCAAAACCTTATGGGGAATTTTACTTTACAGCTGTGGTTTAGCTTCTGCAGTATTTGACATTCAATGGGGTGGAGGGCTGAATGTTTAGTTATGGCTGCAGGGAGTCATGGGAGTTGCTGAGATAAAACAGGGACCCTAAAAGACTTTTAATCTACCCACTGGTGATGTCCTTTGCTTAAATCTCACACAATACAATGCTGTGAGTTGGTATCCATGACTACAGACCAATTCACTCCAATCTATGTTCAATGCCACACAGTGAAGAACAAGTGCTAGAAAGACACTGGGGGCAGTTTACAACAAAAATGGATGCACCCAGTGACACACACAGAGTAAAATATTTTGTTAAACATTCATGAGAAAAACAACACACATTTAACATATCGGCAACATAAAATAAATAATTTCATTTTTTGGAGGTTGTGTCCCTTTAACTACTGTTTCACTTCTTTGTAAAAGTCTGGAGACCTGTGTTATTTGTTAGGAGAAAACTGTGTGTGTCATTACCATAAGTGACACTGTATGGTACTTTATAGCCCCTTCGTGTGTGCTTATTGTAAACCCTGTGAGTAATCAAACGCACTTGTTACCCTGTAACACAGAGAGTGAAGTACAAGTCTCTCCTTATTTTGCAAATGACCAGGGACAGGTACACATAGATAGCATCTGGGACCCTTCTCTGATTTGGTCACATGTCACCCTATGCCTGCTGATCGTATTACCATTATAATCCGTTAAACCTTGCAACCCATGTGCTTCTTTAACTGCTAAATTACCTAATGAAGCAATTATGTTAGTAGTCAACCTTTTGTATGGCAAAGTAGTGGGTATCCATTCCATTCATGTTTACTAAAAAATGGTTATTTTGGATCCCCCCCCCCCCTCCCCCTCAGGTGGCTCTACACTCTTTATTGAGACATCCCTACGGAGGCCACTGGATAAAGAAAACAAGGATGGCTCCCTGGAAGTGACAGGCCAACTTGGAGATGTCATGAAAGAGAGCGCAAAGATTGCTTATACTTTTGCTCGGGCCTTCTTAATGAGGAAAACGCCAGAAAATAATTTGTTGGTAAACTCACATATCCACTTGCATGTACCAGAGGTGAGTGTTTCACTTTACATTTGGGGCTATATTAAAAGATCTTTTATAGAGAAATGTAAATATGATGTAGTCAGCAAGTACATAGCATTGAATCAAAGTGAGTTGACACTCTTTGAGAGAATAAACATAGTAATTCTCCCCCCCCCAAGAATGTTGCCTTTACCTTTTAAAACGTGCATCTGTCTTTTGCATATTAAATTAAAGTCTTTATTCCAATGATGTAGATTTTTAACTGAGCCTAGACACCAATTTGGAGTAATTAATTTCTGGCTCATTTCATACAAATGTGATACTTATGTTTTCATATGTACTTTTTTTTTTTTTCTCTTTTTTGCAGGGTGCCACACCAAAGGATGGCCCGAGTGCAGGCTGCACTATTGTCACTGCTCTGCTTTCGCTTGCTTTAGGACATCCTGCTCGCCAGAATGTGGCAATGACTGGAGAGGTGTCTCTGACAGGAAAAATCTTACCTGTGGGAGGAATCAAGGAAAAAACTATTGCTGTGAGTATGATCTGCTAATACAGTTGTAAATAAAAAGCCGTGGATTAAAACAGTCAGGTTTCCTACTCAGAGTGCCCTCTTCTTGTAGGAGCGGTAACAATTGCATGAGGCTCTATGTAATTACGGTGGGTCCTCATGCAATTGTGTAAGACACGCAAACCTGCAGTCAGGGCAGGACCAAGGATGAAATGCTGCCATCACACCGCCCAAAAGACACCCTCATATTATACAGTGTGTATATATGTGTGTGTGTATAATTATATATATATATTTCATAATAGTTGTCACATTTAGTCTGTATTCCTTTGGGTTGGCCCTCAACTTTGTGGTGCATTAAGTGTTGATTTAGAATTTCAAGTTTCCATATTTTGTGGAAGTTTGCTACTTTTTAGTCTATTTAAAAATCATTATATTTTAAAATGAAATAATTAGTTATATATTCATCTATTTATTTATTTATAAAGGATTTTACCAGGAAGGATACATTGAGATTTCTCTCGTTTTCAAGTATGTTATTAAATGCATTTAATACATGCACTTCCATGTTGTATGATCCCATGCAAGTAATGACAGTTTACCTATGAACCTGTGTTTATTTCTTAATCTGTCGTAAACTATAAAGGTTCAGTGGCCTGGGAAGTGAGGGTGAAGAGGGTAAACTTCCACTGCCCAAAGAAGTTTAATCTCAAATTTTTGTCGTTGAACTGCTGCACTATTTTTTTAATTTTTTTTTACCAGCTCATACACATGCCAGGAGTGGAAGAGCGGCGGCTGGCAGGAGACATTGTAAGAAGTGTGTGGGCTGACCAGATCTCATTCTGCAGAAGAGCAGCTCGTGACGAGCTACTCTGCTGCAGAATGAGATCCGGCCCGCCCACATGCACCTTAATCTGTCTCCTGCCAGCCGCCGCTCTTCGACTTCTGGCGTGTGTATGGACTGGTAAAAAAAAATAGTGCAGCGGCTCAACAGCAAAAATTTGCCGCTTGGAGCAGTTGCTCCGAACGGCTCAAAGATCGGGCTGGCCCTGCCTGCAATAGTATTGGTAGGATAAGCTATTCCATATTGCTTGTCATTCTCATTGCGAGTGCAAAAGGAGCGTGGCAATTGCGTCTCCTTAAACCTGGTATAATGTGATTTCACAAAAGCAAAATTACATTAACCAGTTTAAAATACACCACCCACATCTAAACTCACCTGTTGGGCTCCCCCCCAATCCTTACCTGAGTCGCGGTTTCCTCCAAATGTAATCGAAAGGAGGCAAAGACATAAAAGATCCTTGGTCTCCTTCCACCAGAACTTGCACAGCATGTAATCTCAAGTGGGGTTCACTCAATGGAGCCCACTGGACTCTTAGTTGTGCTTTGCTTAGAATGCTTTGCACTACTATTGAAATGTTGGTGGTAACTCAGGCAGGACCCTGCATGTTGTCTCCATTTTGGTTTGAGGGTGAATAATTGTGCGATTTTATTAGATATGCCAGGAATCCTAAATTGTTCAGTACTTTTCTGTAAGCTTCTCCATTAGTTTAGTGTCCCTTAAATACTATACAGGAGATGCATTCAAAGGCTGCTTTTTTCTCACTATGCTGCTCTGCTGATTTGGTTTATTAATCTACAACCATATCGGGCAAATCCATGGATCATTTTTAGCCACTATACAATTTATGGTTTCTGTGATTTTTGCTAAATTTCTCATTTCTATATTCTTAGTGGAGGTTTTTGGTTTGGTGTTTTTAATAAAATTTTCTTTTTCTTTTAGCTTTTTGTATTGTAAGTGGCAAAATATTACTCACACATTGTAAGTAGCTCAGTATCCTAAAGATGCTATCTCATTCCACAGGCTAAACGAGCAGGAGTCACATGCATCATCCTTCCATCAGAAAACAAAAAGGACTTCTTCGATCTGGCCTCATTCATCACTGAAGGATTGGAAGTACATTTTGTTGAAAACTACGAAGAGATTTATAACATAGTGTTTCCAAAACCTTAACACCATTCCTTCCCCACCTCGGGGAGCCGCCATTTCGGTGTCTGAGCCACTGGGATTGCATTGCCGATGTTGCTGCTGCGCAGCTATTAATGTCATTATCGCCTAGTTTACAATTTATCATAGTGTACCCATTATTAAATGTAGATCCTATTAAAAAAATAGTACATTTTTACTAGATTTGAATATCCAGTGTTTCTAAGCGAATTTATCTTTTTTTTGTTCTTTTTTCTTTCTTTTTTTTTTGCTCATGCTCTTGCCGCATTGTCAGAAGTTCTTTGTTGTTCAATATTAATATTCCATCCAAGCGTTTTGTTGTAGTGGACACAACAACTCACCTATATTAGACTTTTAAATGCAGGAGGACATACAATGGAACATATTGCATTGCTGCAGAGTACAAAAAGAAAATGGCATCCTTGTATCTGTCCCTTATTCAGTGCAGGAAGCACCATTCTGGTCCTTGCACAAATTTTTCTTCTCTTCTAAATCCATGAATTTAGCAATACACTTTTTAAATCTTCTCCTGAAAAGAAAAATCTGATTTTTTTCTCGTTTGCATGATTGGTTATGACACAGCTGACACACCTTGGAGTGTGTGTGTGTGTGTGATATATATATATATATATATATATATCTATAATTGTAATTTACAGCTCAACTCTCATATGAGAGTTGGGCTGTAAATTACAATTTTTATATATATATATATATATATATTTACAATTTCATATCTTTTAATATCCCTTTTAGAATATGACATTTCAGTACAGAATATGATTTTTGGCTCTGAGTTGTTCTTGGATGTGTATTTAAAATCATGTCAGTTCAAGGGCTTAACTATTAATGCAGTTTGATCATAGTGTTGACTTACCTCATTCAGAGAATATGTTCTGTCATGAGCTTAAATGTGAATTTAACACTTTTGCGTCCAGTAATCCTTCGCTACCAAGATCGAGCAGATGCTCTGCACCTCCTGTTGCCTGATTATATAGTCAATGTTTGTTCCACAGTGGCATTTGGGCTCCAGAACATGCCCCTATCGTTTTTGCACTGTGGGCATGATGCCCTAGGAAGGTGCTAACTTTTTAAAAGCAGCCAGTAATGTATCTAAATGAAATTGCCCCAGCCGATCCTTCAGAGACCAAAATGGCAGTAACTCCTTTTGACCAGCAGATGGCAATATCTGGATGCCAAATAAGTTATTAGTGTAAGGAAAACATTGGGTATATTCCCAAATATTTCTTACTGTATAATTAAATGGAATGTTTTTTCCAAAAAGCCACTGGCTCCTGACAACTGTTTTCTGAAAAATCCATTGGTAGTGAATGGGTTAAGTATTCAACGTGTCACTTCTGAAATATTGGATGCCATTTTCTTGACTAGAATATCCATTTAAATGTACACCAGTAGGTGGTGCAACAATCTGCTATATTCCATACCAGGTTGGTCGATTGCATGAAAAGACAAATACAAAAGCCATTGCGCATTCTCCAGATCTTTTACAGCTGAAAATGTGTCATGATATCATTAACGGCCTGCAGAAGAGTCTGTTGAGTTTTATAAAATCCAGTCGGTTTTCTGTATGCCGCATGGCTTTGTGTTTTGTTTGTGTAATCTGGTAAATTACTGAAATTTCTTTTGTATGTCATTTTTAAATATTTGAATAAAGACCGCCAAATAAGTCCATGTGTGCCTTTTTAATCTTTGCTGCTAAATAACATAGCAGTGTCCAGCAGGGAGCAAAACTAAACTCCTGTAAAACCGCTCACTTCTCTAACTTCATTTAAATCTTCACTACCAAGTGCTTTTTGCAAAAAAAAAAAAAACACTTCCTGCTACATGTTTTAAATGTGGGGTGAAAGACAAATTTTTCGTAAAGACCTTAATTCTCAGAAAATAACAAAATGTATTTGCACTTTTAATTCTTAATGTATTCCTTCACAGAAATATTGCTGGGATGAAAGGTTCTAAACGCTAAGGCTAATGTCAGACGAACGCAGTCAGAGCGCACTCTGCGTGCGTGCACACTCTGCATTGTGCGTGTGCAGTTCGGTGCGCGCATACTTAGTGTGTGGGTCTCTATTGATTATGATTCTATGCTACGACAGACGTTAAACTGTGCAGCAACACGGACATGATAACTGCGTTTGGCTGACACAGGCCTAAATGTCCTTTATCTTTCACAATTTCAAACGTGGTCTTTGTTATTTTCTTACAGCCAGAAATGTCTTACTGTAAATGTGATACAGTCAGATATCCTGCTTATGGCCATTCCTGGTGATCATAGCAATGCAGCTTCCAAAAATATAACAAGAGAATATAAAAATCTGCATATGGACATAATGGGATGTAAAGGGATTTTCAGCAATTAGAAGCCCCTGAATTTTATCCCTTTAAAGGAGTAGAAGTATAGATCCAGGGGGTCGCAGTGGATGTGATTTAATTGGACTTTGCCAAACCCTCAACACCATTCCACATAAGGTTACTATTCAAATATTAAGAAAAATTGGTCTAGATGGAAATTCTTGTTCTTGGATAGAAAACTGGCTAAAAGATAGGCTTATAGGGAGTGGGCATAAATGGTAAATTTAAAATGGATGCCAGTAGTAAGTGGTGTCCCTCCAGGGTTCTGTTATAGGACCACTTCTATTCAATCTAAGTGATCTTGAAATAGACATTGAAAGTTGTAGCGTGGGGGGGGGGGCCACAGGGGCGGTGGCCCCGGGCGCAATCAGGTGCCCGGCAGCCGATAACCAATAGGCGCCCTGGATACAAACTCGACCTGTCAGCGAATAGATGTCACGGCACTGCTGATTGGATGCTCTGTGAGTGATGTGTAGCCCGTGCACAGTGGCAAGTAGAGATGTATAATATATAGCTGTGGGAGCTGGCAGGCCGCAGAGCCTGGTGAGGCACAGGGGAGCCCAGCTACTCCTAATGCAGGAGAGAGAATGGTATGTGAGGCCAGGGAACATGTGTAAAGAGCCTTGACAGGACTGTGTCTCAGGGCAGGATTCCTACACCCTGTGTGATGCAGGGAGATGTATCCAGGCTGGGGATGTTGTATTCTGCATGAACAGAGCATCTTCACGCTGCTATAACTGTATGTGTGCAGCCTGGGCTATGTGCATGGGAAGGCAGGAACAGACCCCAAGCATTAAGTTTATATACACAGCATATCCTGTGATTGCAGGGGCACAGTCTTTCCTGCATCTCTCCCTGGGTAAGTTTGGTAGACTTCCCCTGCATATGCCAGTATGGGCTGGTGCCAGGCACTCTATACAGAATCTCTGCTGGAGCAATGTCCCTAATCACTGGGATTGTTGCATTGAGCAGCCTTCAAAAATCCAATTTCCTTTCCCTGCATATATTAATACAGCTTGGGTACTTGCATCTAGAAATGGGTGCTGAATGTGATTTAAAATGGGCTTACAGGCAACGAGACATTTTTCCTTTTGTATTATGTATGCTTGCAGTTTCTGCAGGCTGGGATCTGTATGGTTGGTTGCAGTTTGCAGGCTGGGATCTGTATGGTTGGTTGCAGTTTCTGCAGGCTGGGATCTGTATGGTTGGTTGCAGTTTCTGCAGGCTGGGATCTGTATGGTTGGTTGCAGTTTCTGCAGGCTGGGATTTGTATGGTTGGTTACAGTTTGCGCGGGCCGGGAGTTTTATGGTGGCAGTGTGCGTGATCTGGGAGTTGTATGGTTGCAGTTTGCGGGTTTTTATTATATCAATATTTTGTTAAACCATACATATGATTGTGAGGTAAAGGGTTCAATACTCTACTGGTGGAAGGGAATCAGGGGTGTGCTAATGTGTCCACGGGTTTTGGGGGGGGGCGCAATTCCTACCTTGCCCTGGGCGCTGACAACCCACGCTACCCCACTGATTGAAAGTCATGTGTCCGTGTTTGCAGATGACACAAAACTAGGAAAAAGTAATACAATGTGAGCAGGCTATTACTTCACTGCAGCGGGATTTAGATAGCGTTGAAGGACTGTGCACGTAAATGGCAGCCAAATTGACTAATCACTGTCGCTATAACACAACAAAGAGTACCCGTCAACACTCCCAGAACAAATAAAACAACCAGATAAAGTGAAATGCACATGTGGATTTGAAATGAACATATGTAGTATACCCAAATCATTGTTTGCAGTATATCCCCAAAGGTTGAGATTCTCAATGCCTTGAAAAACAAAGTAACATCAAGGCAAGCGACCCTAGAGCAGTAATGTAATTACACCAAAAATAAATGAATCAAGATGACACACTTACATACTGCGGCTGACCATCGGGTGAGCATTGTCTGGAGTCTTTTCTGTACCAGTCTTCGGACCAGAGACTCACATTATAACTGTTGACTTTCAGCCAGAGTGTTTCACCGGCGGCTATCTTGAGGCCTTCCTCCTGATATGGATCCCTGCCCTGCTGTTCCTCTGTCTCCCTGAACAGCTGTGTCCTCCGGATGGATCTCTGATGCGGCCTGTGGAGATGGTGGACCCCCGTCTTCCTATGGATGTCTGGGTGCTGGGAATGGGCGGAGAGCTTGAGGGCAGGGTGCACCCCCTGGAGTGGGGATCAGCGGATGAACGAACCTGGAGCTGCCTTGTTCCCAGGCCCCGACGCTAGCTGTGTGGATGCTGCGGCAGAGGCGATGCAAAGTGCAGAGATTGTTGTTTTGGGTGAGGTGCTGCTCCTGGGTCCTTCAACCCCGGAAACCGTTCTAGACTCGAGCACTGGAGTGGCGCTGGCTATCTTCGAATTTTGGACCGCCGCAGTCGCTTCTTTGCTGAGCAATTTATTACCCACCCCCCCAATTAATACATGTATGTCATGGAGCTGATGTAACGCTCCATGCTTCAAACCCCAAGAGACTTTATGTTCAATTGTATCGTGTGATTTTAAATATATTTTACATCGTTTGGTTTTAGTTTAAATTAGTTTAGTGTAAAATGGCGTAACTTTAGTTTTAAATATACTTATATTCCTGTAGGTAAATGTGTTTTTGTATAGCCAGTAAACAAGCTTTACTGCTGTGTAATTTATCAACAGGGCTTTTCCCCTTATCTGGCTGCATATTTGATTCAAGAAGTCTGTGATAGTGTTTGTCTTTAATCTGATGTGTTAGAACAATAGGTTATGCAAATGTTGTGTGAGCTAAAGAATGTTTATTGTAAATACCAATCTGACAATGTAATTAGCAATTTAGTAGGACGATGTGCGTCATTTATGGCTGTTGGATTTCAGCATAAATGGTGGCGTTTTTGTTCATTAAAGGTCAGAATTCTCAGAGACAGAGAGCGAATCCTGTTTTAAAGCATACAGCCGCGTCTGGTGTTTTATTTCAGCGACGCTACACTATACACTCAACCTCAGAAGGCACGGAGTGGCCTTCTGGAAATTCCTAACGGCTCCAGGGGTGAGGAACAGAAGCAGGTGGGTCAAGCTGCTCGAGGTGCTGAGGACAGCGCTCCCAGTAGCCGGGCTGACCGCAACGAAGGGGTGTCTGGAGAGTCAAGACAGGCGGAAGAGAACAGTTCCGTCACAACGTATATTTGGAGACACTTTCTGAGGACACATGCAGATTTATCACCCCCCCCCTGTTCTGGACACTCTCTTACTGACTTTATTTTTCATACGAGGATGTGGTTTTATGTGGCGGCTTGGGCGTCTTGCTTTCTTCTTTCTCCCCCCCCCTTTTTTTTTTTTAATGCGGGACGTTTGGTTGATCTGAGCAAGCCATTGGAGCAGGTACCATGGCTCTGACTGCCTCCGCTGGCCCAGCTCACCCGGCCATGTGACCTCTTCCGTGGCCTCCAGTGCCCTGCGTGGGTTCCTGGAGCGTGCCGGGAATGCTGCTTCTTCCTGGGCACTTCCCCACCTTTTCCTCCACCCTCCCTTTGTTCTGTTTACATTTGCCTGTCCAGGTACCCCACCCGCTGAATACCCCATGGACCCTAGTGTACTGGTTGCATATGAGTAGTTTCAGTAGACTGACGTGAAACATGTTATGAATTCTCAAATGAGATGGTAATGCCAATGCATATGAAACCTGGTTCACCCTGCGTAATACTTTGTATGGACCAATGAATCTAGGAGCCATTTTCATTGATGGCACCAGGAGTTGTATATGGCCTGTAGAAAGCCACACCCTGTCCCCAACATTGTATACAGGAGCCTCCTCTCCTATGTCTGTCTGCTGTTTCCTTTTGTAATTTGGTACTCTATAGCCTCCTTCACTTTATCCCGTCTTCCTCAGCGAGACCAAATGCTCATCGAGAGCGGGCAAGGTGGTAACCTGGAAGCGAGAGCAGAGCACAAGGAGATCAAAACCACCCTGCTGGACGTGACATGGGCACCCCCTGTTCAGGGTTTTCCTTTTCTCCTTCACTCTGACTCTAAGCCTCTTACATGTTTTCAATTGACTATTTTTCATACTTGTTGGTCTTGCCTGGGTTACAATTCCTTGCAGTTTGCTTCTCATCTTTTTCATATTATTTCTGCTACTGTCACTCATGGTTTAGGCATGGATGAGCAGCAGGTGAAGGCAGTGGGGCTTTCAGAGTCTGTACGGTTCAAAAGTTGTGTTTGTCCTCATTTGCATTGATTATTTTTAGATCTATGTCCATCGTTGGTCTGGATTCTGGGGCACTCCTAGATCTATTGGGCCAGTCATAGGGCAGAGATTCAGCCGTATGGACAGAATCTGGGCTTACCACAAGATCACGTGAGCTGGAGGGGGATCGTGGGGTTGTGCTGGGGACACATTTCTCAGGTTTTTTTCTCTATGCCCCAGCGCTTGATTTTGATTAGGTGGGGGGATTTGGGTACCTGTCGTTTGGATTTGTTGTATAGGATCAGCTAGGACTTGGTGCTTTGTCTTGTTTGGGCGATCCTAGGGCTGTGGGGTAGGCCCGATGGAGTATTTATTTTTCAGTAAGCTGTTTTGTTTGTAGGGTTGGGGGTCAGGGAGTTTTGTCCTTGTACGATGTGAGCAGGATGTTACTTTGCTGCAGAGGGATTTAGATTGGGGGGGACTGGGCACTTAAATGCAAGGGTTATGTACTTGAGTGAAGAACACACAAGCAACTTATACCTTAAAATGGTACGGAGTTAGGGAAATCAAAGCAGAAGGATTTGGGAATCAGACTTCAAACGAAGGAACAATGTCCAATGTCAAACAGCAGCTGCCAAGGCCAGCAAGGTATTGGCATGCATTAAAAAAAGGGCATTCACTCGCGGGATGAAAAATTGATTTATAGGGAGGAAAAATTATGTTAAGACTAGGAATGCACCGATGCCATTTTTTTTTTTTTTTTTTAAGACAGAGTACAAGTATCGATACTTTTATTTGTCATGTGACCACATTTCAATAAGAACAGACCTCATAAAATGCCCCTAGCTCACACATTGCCCCCGCGCTCACCCAGCCAGGCTCCTCCGGCGTCTTCAGTCTGAGGCCGTAGCCCGGCCGCTCGTTGAGAACCACATGCACAGCCTCATGAGACTGCGGCTGTGCATGTGGTTCCCAACGAGCGGCCGGACTAAAATTTCTGCCTGCGGCTGCTCGAAGCAACAGGAAGCCGGAGGAGGCTGACAGTGCGCCAAACATTGCGTTTGGTGCCAACGAAACCAGCCGGCAAGCCAGCCCAGCACTGGCTTCTGGTATCGGGGGTCCCTGCATGAGAACCACGTACTCGTGCAGGTCCCGTATCAGCACCGATACTAGTATTGTATCAGTGCATCCCTAGGCAAGACCACACCTTGAATAGGCCGGGCACCCGTTTTACGAAAGGATATTATGGCGCTAGAAAAAAAAAAAAGTGCAGAGACAGTCAACTAAATTAATCTGGGGAATGGAAGATTTAAGTTAGTCTTTCCTCCTAACAAACGTAAACCTGTTTAGAGAAATGGCGCATTAGAGGGGATCTGAACCTTATATGAATATACACAGGGCCAATATAAACCATTTTCTGGAAACCTATTACACAAGAACCAAGGTCACCCATTTAGACCGGATGAAAGGCAATTCAGCCCAAGGCATATGAAAGGTTTATTTTACAGCAAGAATAAAGCTTTGGAATTCTCTGTACAGTCTCTGACTCAACAGGCACACTTTTAGGCTAGGGTCAGACGAACGCATTTTTCATGTATACAGTCAAAAAGTGCGTTGATGCTTCAGAACGCATGTATTCACGGAAGACACGATAGCGGTCATACGATGCGCAATGTCGGCTGTATTTTTTGACGGAGATCTAAAAGAAAACAAATTGACGTGATGTCAGACGCTGCACATGTCTGGCCTACGTCTAATTACGCACACACACACACACACCGCTATGCCGATGCAGTGCACTCAGTACTAGCGGTTCCACGTTCTCGAAAAAGTGTGTTTGCCGCTTGCGTTGCGAGGCCGAACCTTCGTGCAGCCGTACTTCGGATATTGCCAGTCATTTGCTGCTACTACGGCCGTAATAAAATGCGACTCAACACACGTTCGCACTGCTATATATAATTTCTATTATTCTATATGTCAAGAAGGATTCTTCCCCCCCCCCCCCCATATGTTGCATTTTTGGCAAGCACTTCTTTTGGATCAACAGCAGTAGGTAATGTGTGAAAGGCTGAACTCTATGGAGGCACGTCTCCTCCCAATCCATGTAACAACTCACCTTAGGACAGTCTACTTAAACATCTGTGTGTGTCACACAGACATCAGGAATAAACCTTTACATTTCAGATTAAGCCTTTCCAAACAGACTACATTTAAATTCAGTATTCCTAGAACAGATCTTGGTCCAAGGATTGTCTAAGTATTTCACTGGACATCAATAATGGTTGTACTCATAGTAAAGATTGGAATGATGCACAAATTACAATTTAGAAAACAATCTCCTGAACATATGTAATCTCAGATGTATTTATTGAGAATATTAAAACCCACAACACATCTCATGCATTGCATTTCCTTGGGTCTTCGCATAGAATTTAGAATCGTTGTGAACAACAGCTTTATCACAAAGAAAAATTCCCTGCATCTAAAATTTAAATAAGGGGAGTTAATAATTAGCCAAAAATCAATACATTTAAGTGGCAGGAACAAAAAATTAGTTTTTAAAGTGTGGATATTGAGGAGTGGGAGCCCCTTCAAATGGCAAGGAGCTGGATACATTCATGAGCTCCCCCGAATGTATCCTCTCGTTGACACGTAGCTCACAGCCGTCGTTAAGCATTCGGATGGCGACCCGGGCAATGTTCATCGAGTCATCTAGACCACAGTGTAAACGTCCATCGTAAGTCATGCCTAGCTTTTCCAGCATTATTGTCAATTTGGTTTGAGTCCTTGGCACCTAACCGTTCCAAGATAAAAAAAAGTCATATGTAAAATGGCTCCATGCAGCAGTTCTCTCAATTTAAAACAACATCTATAAAAAAAAGGGATTGCTGACAATTCAATAGAAACACCGTCTTAGGTGTTGCCAACAGACATCCACATTTGCGAGACCTAGACATGGGTCTATAAAAACAAAAAGTGCATACCAGGCTCTTCAGAAAGAGTCAAGGAGCTTTATTGTAGCGAAAAATTATATACTAAATAAAATTGCAACTTTTCACTGTGTAAAAGACCTTTCTCTAACCTTTAAGTGCCTGGTATCCACTTTGGATAGAGTTGGCTGCTCTGGTCCCGGGCACCCTGTCTACTATTGATAGGCCAGTCACGAGCCCCCCCCGAGATACCATCATTGTATAAAGTTGCTACGAACCTTATAAAAGTTCCCGTAACACTTGCGTATGTTGATCCACTTCTTTGCAAAACGAGGGTATTTAATGTTACTAAGGCGACACTGCATATTCAGAAACTTGCTCATATCCCAGGACCTAAAAACCAGACATGTAGAAAAAGTCAATAAAGGATTTTTCATTTATTAAACATGTTTCATATATACAATGTTGACCATTACGAGCCACTAGTGAAATAATCACTGCAGATTGTTCTGTGAAGACTGAAAAGGGGATTTCAGATTACCTTTATGCATTAACGCAGGATTAAAAGATACTGAAATATATATATTTTAATCAGTGGGCAACTACATTTTGTATAGTTTGTGACGTCCAGGGGGGCTCGCAGGGGGACCCTGGACGCATGCGTCAGCCAGGTGACGGGTGCCAGGAACGCCGGCGGCACCCGGCATGGAGAGGGTTGATCAGGGGGCGGAGCGCAGCGTGATGATGCAGCGCCGCCGTTCTTCTGTCCCGACCATCCAAAGGATCAGAGGGTTAGAGGTCTATTGCCAGGGATCCTACCAAGTCTGTCATGGGAACCGTTACATTTTTAAAGCCTATACTTTAAAATGTGGCTGAATACTTTTAGTACTTGTTTGGCACACAATTCCCTGAGCTGATGCCGAATAGACCTCCGGCAGTGGGCCCCGATCTAACCAAGCCATTCTGATTAACAAGTGAGCCCGCAAGTAGAATTGCCTCACTCAATAAGAGATCCCATCCTATTCCAGCCAAACCACAAACCGCTTTCTACTATAGATCCATAAATCTGCAATTATATTTTGTATAGGAGGCACCAATTAGCAAGCTGCTTGATGATAATGAGTCATTCAAAAGGACAAGTGGTATTTTTGGACAGATCAAAACAAGAAAAAGAAGCCCACTTACCCCTCGTCCCCTGGTCCCATGGTGCAATGCTTCACCTCTTTTGGACACAAGCAGATTGTACATGCAATCTCAGGGCTGTCCCTGGTCCCCAAGGACTTCAGGAGACGCTACAAGTGGTGGTGGCACTGCTGCTGCTGGTAAGTTACAATATAAGCTGCTAGTATAATGGCTCAGAGCTTAGTGGTAAACAACTCGCTTATTTTCTATTATCAGCTCAGCATGTTTAGACATGCAAAATACAAATATGGGACTCTACAATTTGACCAGTTTCTGTACTGTAAAGCATTACATGTACAGAATGCGTAAGATTTAACATAAGCAGTTATACCCTATGTCCTGAGGACCATTTGTGGCCCACTGGACCCTTTAATAAAAAAAAAAGGCACCTGAACTCAGAACCTCTGCTTTGAAACTTGGCCCAGCAATTGTGGAAGCAGCAAAGGGTGGTGATGGAAGCCTCTGAACCCAGGATCAACCCAACCAAGGGGGAGCTTGAGGAAACCCTGGTCTAAACCTTCTATCGGGGAGTGGGGGGGTGTCTCTGAAATAGGGATCTAGACTGAAATGCAGGGCATAAATGAAGCGTGTACTTAAATTTTCCTGAATGAAGCGCTACAAGTTAAAATTGAGGGAAAAAAAATATATAAAATTGCTGACATCTGTGGTACTATCACAGAAAGATGAAGAATAAAAATAAAAAAGTATTTATCCCCTTCATTACATACATATATCTCCCCCACAACATGTCCCAAAATGTTCAAAGTGCCCCTGCTTCACAGGCTGTAAGTGATCTCACTCCGTCACTACTCTTCATGACCAAAAATTCTCTCAGAATGTAAGAGGAAGCTCCCCATCATCCTGAATGGTTATATGTTCTGTCCACATCCATATTTATGGATCTCTTTCTAAACTAGGTCCTATGGCACACGGGTCATAAACTACCCTTATTGGACCATGGGACCCTATAAGCCCCCCCCCCAGCTTTACATATTAGATGTATGTATTGTTAGTTCATCCATCCCGGATTCGGAAGCTCTGCTTTTTTAAAAATGTGCTGTAACATGTGTGCCACGGTTCCAGAAAGCCTGCACAAAGCAACACCCCCCCCCACACACACAGCATTTTAAATGCCCTTCATTCTCCATCAAGCCTCCAGGCTCAGCAATTGATCTATATCGTACCCGTCAGTAAGTAGGGTGTATTTGTACTTTGTACCAAGTTCCTTTTCTCTCATCCAGTCGACAACACTTTGAAGCACATTAGGAAAGGTCTCGGCTTTATCTACAATGTCCTGTAGAGTTAGATTAAGAAAAGGGGGGGGGGGGAACAATTATTATTTTATATGCAGGAATCAATTTGGGACATTACAGTGACAGCAACTGGACTGGCTGCTTGTTTGAGCGTCCAGCCCCCTGCTGTCATGACAGTTTGTGATTCACTGAAAGCATGTAACAATAAAGTATAAAATCAAAATGAGTTAATGGGGGGGGGGGTGTAACCCCTCCCCCCTACTTTAACCAGTGAATGTCCCTTAAGATTTTTAATCTCAATTATAATGCCCGGAGTTCAACAGGATCTTGGCTAGATAGCAGGTCACAGTATACATAGCTATGCATACTAGATCAGGGGAAGAAGCCTTATTATATGAATGTCAATATTGATTTTTGCTTGACCCTCCCCCTAACCTTATGCTTACCTGAGTTATACCTGTAAGTCGAATGCAAAATTCAGAAAGCTGTGCCTTGATTTCTGGCTTTACATAACATTGGAAAGTAGCCTCCTAAAAAGAACAGAAAATAAACCCATGATTACTTTAACCTTGTAGCCAAGCAATGTAAGGTACATACTACGAAGAGCAAAAAGTTAACCACTGCTCAACTACACTCTGATCTCTCTCCCCCCCCCCCCTTCTGGCATGCTCACAGCCAATTAAATGCCTCTTAGGTTTTGGTCCTTGTAGCAGAACCTGCAAGTAAGTCCAAGCAGCTGCTATCAGGGCACAAGTGAAATTTCCACTTTGTGTCCCGATGGCCATGGATGCCTCCTGCCAAAACGACCATTTAAATTACATTAATTGTCAAAGTGGCTAGACTGTCCCTTTAAATTCAAATTTTACTTCCAAAATCTACAGGGTCCCCCCCCCCCCCACTTCTCATGGCTCACCAGTGATAGAAGTGAACAGATTTAGGCTGGTGTCAGACGAGCGTTTAAGAGAGGAAGAAACATCCATGAGAGTTGACGTTCCTTTCACTCTGACGTCCGTCTGGTCACCCAGCTGAGAGTAGTTAGCGCTGCAATCCTCCTGAGGAATGCGCTTTGCAGCCCCAAACGTCCTTCGTAGCGGTTCGACGAGGAGGCCTTCTGAACAGACGCAGCATGCCTGTAGGACCGCAAGTACGCAATTAGAGCTCACGCTGCAGCGTGTGGTCGGCCCCGAAGCGTCACGACGCTGCGACGGACGCCGGAAGGCATGTCAGTGCAGGCGCACATAATGCGCTCGTCTGACATGGCCCATATTTCACAAACCACATTACTATACAAGTGCAGGTTGAATGACCGAAATCCAAAATGCTTGGGACCCTGAACATACAGTTCTCTGGATTTGAGAGTCTGCAGGATTCCAAATAGCAGAGGGGAGAAGGGCACAGCACAAAGAGGTGCCGATTGTCACAATGCCATGAGAGACATGCTGAAGCATGTGCTTTATGCATGCTGAACAGCATGTCCCTTGCTGTGGAAGACAATGCACCACTGGAGGATCACTGAACAGATGACCTCGCAGGAAGGCAAGAAAAACCATGAAAGACTCAACTTTTTGGGATCTTCCAGATAGTGTGTCCAATGACAAGTAAGCATTGTACACCAGAACGTCAGCTGCATGGAGAAACTGACTGAAAACTCTTGAAGAGAACTGAATCACAGAAGTGCGCCTCACTTTCAGTAGATGTTACTAGTGGAAAAACTACACAGTTCGATTCCATGGATTGTACCAAGAAATTATCCTTCTAGGGTTAACATTTACAATAACCTGTCGCCTCCACCAAATACTCATTAGCCATCTTACAATTTCCAAAGTCTTTGTGTTGATCAAAGCAATGGGGAACTCTATGATCTCATGTACATAGTCTGGTTTGTTAGCCTCTTCACATGTGGCCTCAAAGTCTATGACACAAATGTAGTCATAATAGGTGTCCACGTTGGAATCCTTTGTCAGGAGGTGTGTCAGCTTCTGCTTCTTGTAGTAGTTCTTCAGACGTTTTCTGAGCACATCTTTCACACCTCTAGGTTTAAAGAGATAAGTATGCAAAAAGTCAAAACACATACATGACTATTCACTAAATGCCGACTTGCAGGTAACTAATGCTGTGAAAGCAAAGTTGGATGTGGCAATGTTGGCCCAGGCAATAATAGAGTATAGACACTTTGGATGATTCAGGTGTATTATAGCCAATATGCCTTAGAGCAGTGTTTCCCAAACCTGGGTCCTCAGAGAGCCCCAATAGGTCAGGTTTGTCATATCTGAAGAAAAGCTCAGGTGATAGAATTTGCCACTCACTGATTGGAGGATTCAGTCTGCATTTCCTCAAAGCAATTCTAGCCTGTAAGGCCACGGTCACAAGAGCGCATCCATGTGACCCCCCCCCCCCCCTGCATCTGTCGCAGCTTTCTGGCAGCTCGACAGGGAGGGCCACATGGTGTAACACATGTCACACCGGACATGCTGAAACCCACCCTGATGAATTGCGACGACGGACTTTGGACAGGCCTACAAAAGCGCGATCCTCCATAGGAGGCTTGCACTTTGTAGGGCTGAGTGTACTAACTTGCACTCAGCGAGGTGGTCACACGGGCATCCGTGCGGAGAGAACACCCATTCCGTCCAAGCTCATGTGACTGCGGCCTTGGAGGTACTGGAGGACAGGGGCAGGAAACACTGCATTGCATGGCATGGCTATTGTTGCACTACTGCTTTAGTAAATAGTATGAATTAGACATAATAGCTAAAGATTTAGTAAATTAACCCTTTCTTTCTCGCTACAGGGTGTACTATGCCTCCCCTGCAGCGGGTAGGCCTTGAAGTCATGGGATGACATAGTACACCCCGCTGACTTCAATGGGCCTCCTCCACTAGCTGGCTCGTGTCATTCAGTGCTGTGAGATGGCCTGGTTCAGGCCATCCCCAGCAGCCAATGAGGAGTGTCTGCTGTGCGGGTGGGTTGAAGGAGGGGCCCGCCACAGCTGCTAGCAGGGCGCCCTGACCGGCGTTAAAGCCCTCTCACCGGGCACCACCTGCCCGACATGAGAGGGTTTAAAACACAAGGGGGAGATAACGCAGCAGTATCAGAGCAGTGCTTGGATTCTCATGTTAAAATGTAACATCCCAACCACTTTAAAACTAATCAGGATGAGTAGAGCGCGCCCCCCCCCCCACTCTGGTCTGATTTAAAGGTTTTTATCCTCCAACCCACCCAGTGTCACCAGCGGTCAGGATTTTGAATTTCCCAGCTGCTGGTCACCAGATTAATAACCAATGACAACAGCACACAGAGAGCACACTGACGTCACCCTCTGAGAATCCCACGAGACGAGACGCAGCTGATTGGATCTGCTCACGCACCAAGAAACTTGCACAGGTAAAGTGCACAGGTTCTGTGGTGGCATGTAGTTTGAGGTTCCTACTAAGGATAAAACGTTTATTGGCAGCCAATATCCAGCAAATGACCGACGATAAAAATCGGCCAAGGAAGCTCATTGCAGCCACAACACACGAAATCCCACAACTCTGCTGATCTAGGGCTTCCCCAGTGGCTGACATCTTGGATGCCAGCTGTCACTTTGGGGCTTCCCCTACCCACTGCACATAACCGTGGTGACAACCGAAATGGGGATTCCACCTACAGCAAAATAGGTGCTATACACAATGCCTTCCAGATGTTTTGGACCTACATCACCCATGATAGTCGAAATCGACAGCCATCTGGGAAATGTACTTCCAAAACGTCTGGAGGGCCGAGGTTAAGCACCCAGGACCTGCAGTAACATTTGAATGAATTTGATGAGAAAGATTAGACAAGATCCAGTAATGACCTGCGCCTGGCATCCTCCACCATTACCTCATCACATGCCAGACTGCAGGACTTTACTCGTGCGGCGCCGACCCTATGGAATGCGCTTCCTCGCTATATTAGACTTTCCCCAAACATGGCTTCATTTAAATGCTCCCTAAAGACTGTTTAGGGAAGTCTACCCCGTCTCCATAACAAGGCATCCAACTGACCCAAAATGCTCCTCACCGCTCCCTACATTAACCCCTTAAGGACCCCCAACGTACCCTGTACGTCCTGTCCACAGGTCTCCCTTAGACCCGCGGACATACAGGGTACGTCAGCGGCGCCTAATCCCCTTCCCGCCCGATACTCACCTCCCTCGCTGGATCCCTCGGCGATCTGGCAGGGAAGAAGCCTGCCCATGTGATTTACATAGGCAGGCGAGGCTGATGACGTCGCCACGCTGCGTGGTGACGTCATCAGCAGGCGTCCCCATGCAAAGCAATGGAGGGAAGGGGGGGCTCCTTCGGAGCCCTCTATCGCCAACCATTGCAGCTAGGGAGATGCTTTTTACACCGCTGAAAAGGGGAGGGGGGGGGGGTTTAATTAAATAGGACCAAGGCTGTCATCTAAAAATAATTAGCACAAAATGGTCAGAATGAGCACAGCGCACATAGGGTTAAAAAGCAAACGCATGTAAAAATTGGGTATTTATAGTCTCGGGACTAAATTTTGAACCTATTTAGCTGGGGTCTTTTTGAGTGGTTGTAGATTTTGGGGATTAAATTACGAAAAAGTGTGTTTTTACCATTTTTTCATCATATTTCATATTTTTTTATAGTAAATTATTCGATATGATGGAAATAATGGTATTTCTAGAAAGTCCATTTAATGGTGGGAAAAAAGGTGTATAATATGTGTGGGTTGAATAAACGAGTAAGAGGAAAATTTGACCTAAACACTAACAGTGCAGAAACGTAAAAACAGCAGCGGTCACTAAAAGACGGATTTGTGTAAAACCGCCTGGTCACTAAGGGGTTAATTCATCACTGCAGCACACCCCCCCCCCTCCTGTTTCTAATCCCCTCACCCACCTAGATTGTAAATTCCCACAGGAATAGGGCCCTCACGTCCTCCTGTATCTGGTGGCAGGTATACTGACCTACCTCCTGTATGTATTGTAGAATTGTCCTGTCTTTACCCATTGCACTTTTTACAGCGCTGCGGAATGTGTTGGCACATAATATTATTATTATTAAAAAAGATTACAATGGAGGTAAGGAGCAGAAAGACCAAGCTTTTAAATCATCATCATCATCATGCAGGAGAAGACTTTAAACCTTGAACTCAAAACATACCTTGTGTCAAGCTTATATTCGACAAGTTTTGCCCTCAGCTCGTCCTTATTCATTCTATTTACCCAACCGTTGGAAATGGCTATCTCTTTATATACAGGATCACTGAAGTCACTTGTACACGAGCGGATGGATGTGATCAAAGTATCATCTTGACCATCAAATCTGCACTTTGTTTTGACCTACAGGAGGAGGGGAAAAAAAAAAAATTAGTTATAAGCAGAATGGTCCATGGCACACCGATCACTGCCCTGATCATCAAACTGATCCGTTCCCCCCAGAAAGCAGATGAAAACTACGGGCTTTGGCAGAAATCCCAGATGTAGTGGACACTCAGGATCTATGTCATTGTGGCGAAGGGAGTTTATACTCCATACATTCTAATGCACAAGAGCGGAGCAAAAAAGTCTGTCACAAAATAAAATACCCTTGCCCAAAGAGAAAGGATAGATCTTCGTTTGCCAAATCTAGGAAGCAGGTAGCCATTTGCTCCTGGAAATTTACCTGCGGCTCCCGATTGTCTCACGTTAGATTTAGGAATAAAAAGTGACTATTAATTTGCTAATTGGTATTCCTGTCAATGTTCTGCATGGCACAGATGCTGACCCAAAAATGACTACAAAATGGGAATGTGCCATGTCGCCAACCTGTGTGCAACAAAATTACCAGAGAAACAGCATTGGCAGTAACACGAGGCTCTGCCTGGAGCAGTCCTAAATGGGGACTACAATTCCCACAATGCTCTGCAAACATAGTTCCTCTCCATAACATAGGAGTTGATGTTTCACAGCTGGAGAGTTGCATATTGCTGACACCACCTGTGACATTAATCTGATGGATGCCAGCCTGACAATGTGAGTAGCATGTGGTGACTGGTATGGTGGGCACCGGAGATAAGCAGGGCTCCTTTACATCACCGACAGCAGCTACATGGCCTTCCCTAAAAGGGAACTGGGGGGGGAGGGGGGGGTTGGATAAGTGAAGTCCTGTTGGGTCTCATCCCGCTTTATAAAGGCGGATCCAGCTCACACACAGCTAATATCACAGTACAAGGGAAGTTCCTCCTGCTGGACGCAGCCTCTCCTGCCCCTCTACTCACACAGAACCCTCACCCGGAATAGCGTCCCTTCCTCTCCAATACTAAAAGACTCACTCCGCCATTGAGGTCCATGTTCTTGGCCACCTTGTTGCACAGCTCCTCCTCGTCTCCGCATTCTGGCCGCACAGGCCTGTTCTCCTTCTGATCCCCCATTGCTGGCGGGGCGCCCTGCTCGGCCGTCAGTACTCCGGTTTAGGCATGTAGCGTTAAGGAGGCACACGGCTGGGCAAGCATCACGCGCAGACACGAACCGCTGTCCAACGCCACGCCATGGCTACCCGGGGTATACCTGTAAGAAACTCTTTAACTTCGACCCGCGAATTCACCCCCAGTAAACAGCTTATCTGTCCCGCTTTTTCGACTGCAGGTTACGTCACTTCCGTTTGCGGAAACGGCTACAGCCCATAGATAGAAGGGCAGGAGAAAGGAAGCTGAAGTTGCCATCTTTAATCTGGAAAGCCAATGGCTCAGCGGTTTGCTTAGACGTTACCTTTTGCAACAAGCCGAGTTCTAAACACTAGAGTGTCACCCTTACTGCTTCACGGGTTTTGAACTCTGGCAAGGCACACTGGTTATTGGATATTTTTGTGGTTGTTTCAGCTATGTTTATTATAGTCTGCAGAGTTCTTGCTGTGAATGTTTCAGTATTTCATATTCATTCTCCATAGCAGAGGGAGTGAACCTGTTATGTAAAGCTAGGGAACACGCATAATAATAATTTGGAAAAACAATAGCATGTCTCAGAGAGCGAGGGTATCAGTATAAATGTGTCCAAATAGTATTAACTAATAAATTGATTTCCATATATACTTGGGAAATGACTTCAATGTACTGTGCAGAATTCATAGCCTGCAGGTGGTGTGATTTTCTGTAGTGTTTGAAATCTACATGCAGCAGGGAAGCACTCTCATGAAGTCAAATCATCTTATTCTGTCAACTGATTTCTGCGTCATGTAGAGAAATGCATCACTGCACTATGTAGAATTCATAGGCATAAGGGGTTATTCAAAGAGCACCAGATTGGCCACCAAATTGCACTGAACAGTGAGATTCCGTGGAAAGTGCAATTTTGTGGCCATTCGGATATTCAAAAAGCTGGCAATTCGCCAAATATTGGCAAATTTCCAGCAAAGTAGGGTGAATTTGGCGACCGTGAAATTTCCTATAGAAAAGTAATGGTAAATCTATTCAGAGAACTCCAAATAGCACCGAAATGTCAGTGAAATGCCCTGATTTTCAATCGTTTTGTTCGACAGGTTTAAGCAGGCGAATCCCATAGGTTTCAATGTAAAATAAAATCCCTGTTTTTCTTAAATATTTATTCAACGGTTTATTCTTTTCATTTGCAAAACAATCTATTTTTTTTCAGCATTTTTTCGGCAAATTTTTTAATTCTGATGTTTTTCTTTCACATGGCGTTCTTATTTTATTCTGTAACAGACCTTTTTATTGTTCATAGGAATCTTATAGTGGCAAGAAAAAGTATGTGAACCCTTTGGGATTACGTGGCGTTTTGCATGAATTGGTCATAAAATGTGCTCTGATCTTCATCGAAGTCACAACAATTTGAAAAACACAGTCTCCTTAAAATAATACAACACTAACATATGTTTTCATGTTTTTATTGAACAGAACATGTAAACATTCACAGTGTAGGGTGGAAAAAGTATGTGAACCTTTGGACTTAATAACTGGTTGACCCTCCTTTGGCAGCAATAACCTCAACCAAACGTTTCCTGTAGTTGCAGATCAGACCTGCACAATGATCTGTGAAGAGGAGTGGTCCAAAATTACTCCAAACGGTTTCAGTGTAGCAATATTCTTGGGATGTCTGGTGTGAATCACTCTCTTAAGGTCATGCCACAGCATTTCAATCGGGTTGAGGTCAGGACTCTGGGCCACTCCAGAAGGCGTATTTTGTTTTGTTGAAGCCATTCTTTTGTTGAATTACTTGTATGCTTTGGGTCATTGTCCTGTTGCATCACCCATCCTCTGCGGAGCTTCAGTTGGCGGACAGATGGTCTTACGTTTTTCTGCAAAATGTCTTGATAAACTCTGGAATTCATTTTTCCATCAATGACAACAATCCGTCCAGGCCCTGAGGCAGCAAAGCAGCCCCAAACCATGATGCTCCCTTCGCCATGTTTTACAATAGGGATGAGGTTTGTGTGCTGTGCCTTTTTTTCTCCACACATACAGGGTTATTCAGAGAGCGTGAAAAGCAGGAGAATGACAGGATAATGACTGGAGAAGGAAAAATTTTAGGTCAAAATAGCCAAACCAGAAAAATTCTCCCTTTCATCCTACTTTCCAAATTGGCTATTTTGACCTAGAATTTTTCATTCTCCAGTCATTCTCCTGCTTTTCACGCGCTCTGAATAACCCTGATAGTGTTTGTGTGTTTTTTCCAACTCAATTTTGGTTTCATTTGTCCACAGAATATTTTGCCAGTAGTGCTGTGGAACATCCAGGTGCTCTTTTGCAAACTTCAAACGTGCTGCAATATTCTTTTTGGACAGCAATGGCTTCCTCCGTGGTGTCCTCTCATGTACTCCATTCTTGTTTAATGTTTTCCTTATTGTAGATGTGTCAACTAGGGATGAGCTGTTCGGGTTCGGACGGTTCGGAGTTCGGCCCGAACTTTGGCAGTTCGAAAGTTCGCGAACTTCGAACTTTTTGGGTGTGTCCGGTTCGAGTTCGAAAAAAAAAAAGAAATTTTGAAAAAAAGTATAGAAAATGCTTAAAAAAATACTAAAAAATCTAGAAATAAAAAGAGACTCTTTACTGCAGAATATTATAAGCAACGGTTTATTAGATATTGAATTAAAAACTAATGTATACGTGGAAAGATTCTCAACTCTAAATGACCTCTGTTCACAAACGGGCATAACACCAGGTGTTTTTAGTCTGGTAATCAATTTGATACATTGCACACTATACTGAGGGGGTGGGGTGGTGTCTGCTTTTGATTGAGATTTGAGAATTAATTTCCCTCCTAAAACTTCCTAATATGCTGCATTTAACCCCTTAATGACCCCTGACGTACCCTGTACGTCCTGTCCTCGGGCGTCCCTTAGACCCGCGGACGTACAGGGTACGTCAGCGGCGCCAAATCCCCCTCCCGCCCAATACTCACCTCCCTCGTCGGATCCCACGGCGATCTGGCAGGGAGGAAGCCTGCCCATGTGATTTACATGGGCAGGCGAGGCTGATGACGTCGCCACGCTGCGTGGTGACGTCATCAGAAGGTGCCCCCATGTGTTTCAATGGAGGGGAGGGGGGGCTCCTTCGGAGCCCTCTATCTCCCCAACCATTGAAGCTAGGGAGATGCCGTTTGCACCGCTGGAGAGGGGAGAGCCTCCCCTTTCCAGCGGTGTATGGCATTAACTGTTTCGCCACCGGATCACGTTGCGGCGCCAATTGGCGCCAAAACATGATTCAAACCTGGAGGGGGGCTGACATCTTGGATGTCAGCCAAGCCTCCAGGTCCCCCCACCCACTGACAACCTCACCATATGTGTGAGGAAGGATGTCAGTGGGCCAGTTAACCCTCTAGCTGCCATGTAGAGATAAGGGGATCCTAAGGATCCCTTTATCTCCCAATCCATGGCAGCTAGATGGTCATATTTGCCATCATTTGAAAGGCCTGATTATGGCCTTTCAAATGATACCAAACATGACCAGGTTTGGTTTTAAAAAAAAAAAGGAAAAAAAAAAAAAATTTAATAAAATAAAAAAATGTTTTTTTTTTTCAAGTTTTTTGTCTGGGGGGAGTTTAATTAAATAGGACCTAGGCTGTCATCTAAAAATAATTAGCAGAGAATGGTCAGAATGAGCGCAGCGCACATAGGTGAACTGTCTCAGCAGTGAAGGGGTTAAAAAGCAAACGCATGTAAAAATTGGGTATTTCTATTCTCGGGACAAAATTTTGAACCTATTTAGCCGGGGTCTTTTTGGGTGGTTGTAGATTTTGGGGATTAAATTACAAAAAAGTGTGTTTTTAACCATTTTTTTCCTCATATTTCATATATTTTTTTTATAGTAAATTATTCGATATGATGGAAATAATGGTATTTCTAGAAAGTCCATTTAATGGCGGGAAAAGGGTGTATAATATGTGTGGGTCGAATAAACGAGTAAGAGAAAATTTGACCTAAACACTAACAGCGCAGAAACGTAAAAACAGCAGCGGTCACTAAAAGACGGATTTGTGTAAAACCGCCCGGTCACTAAGGGGTTAACTGGTGTTTGAAAAAAATTCAAAATAACATCTAAAGCAATGTTATTTTTCACCTCGGGATTAAACATTCACAGGGTTATTCAGAGAGCGGTGAAAAACAGGAGAATAACTGGAGAAGTGAAAATTCTAGGTCAAAATAGCCAAACCAGAAAAATTCTCCCATTTATCTCACTTTCCAAATCGGCTATTTGGTCTAGATTGTTCTCTTCTCTTGCCAGTTCTCCTGGCTTTC
This sequence comes from Leptobrachium leishanense, assembly GCA_009667805.1. Classification (NCBI taxonomy): domain Eukaryota; kingdom Metazoa; phylum Chordata; class Amphibia; order Anura; family Megophryidae; genus Leptobrachium; species Leptobrachium leishanense. The sequence goes on along the minus strand of CM019063.1, from coordinate 363,171,250 downwards.
ACCTCTCTCTCAGGGTTGTTCAGAGAAAGGTGAAAACCAGGAGAATGGCAGGAAAAGAGAACAATCTGGACCAAATAGCCGATTTAGAAAGTGAGATAAGGCTAGGGTCAGACTAACGCATTTTTCGCAGCGAACGTCAAAATGTGCGTCCGAACACATTGCCGTATTTTTTCACGGAATGCGCGAAAACGGTCATACGATGCGCATTTTTGTGCGTGATTTTTTACGGATCCAAACCATGAAACTTTGGGTGTCTGGACGTTATGTTGGCCGGACATGAGCAGGGTCTGACGTCTCCAAATCACGCACACACGCCGCTAGTGGACGCAGCGCACTCTGTACGTCTGTACTAGCGGTTCTGCGTTCTCGAAAAAATGCGTTCATTTTCCACTTGCGTTGCACAGCCGGACTTTCGTGCGACCGTACTTCGTATATTGGCCGTCATTGCCCGTCATTTGCTGCTAGTGCGGCTGTGATTAAGTGCGCCTAAACGCACGTTAAAAATTCGCTAGTCTGACCCTAGCCTAAATGGGAGAATTTTTCTGGTTTGGCTATTTTGACTAGAATTTTCCATTCTCCAGTCATTCTCCTGCTCTTCACCGCTCTCTGAATAACCCTGACAGGGTTATTCAGAGAAAGGTGAAACTCAGGAGAATGACTGAAGAGAAAATTCTAGGTCAAAATAGCTATTTGGTCTAGAATTTTCCATTCTCCAGTCATTCTCCTGCTTTTCACCGCCAAAAAATCAGTAAACTTTTTCTGCGTGTGCGAAAATGTCTCCTCTTTTCATACAGACTGCCGCCCCAAGCAGTTGTTTATGGATAGATTAAAGGAAAAGCATTTATCGTCATTTGAAATGTCATTTTTTGTTTTTTACATATTTCTATACATCCTAGAAATCCGCCACTTCACGGGCAGGTTATGGGGACCTCCTAGGCACGATATTTGAAGGAATTTTTCGTTTTTATTTTTAACCCTTATTTCATGGAAAGCTCACTGTCCCTTTAAAAACTTTTTTTTTTTTTTTACTTTTTGTCCTTGTTTCCTGTCCCCCAGGGCACTACCCGGACCCCCATACACCTTTTATGGCAAATATCTAGCATATATGCCCTCTTGGAGGGCACTCCAAAAAAACGAATTTTCAGCCCCATTGACTTGTATTGAGTTCGAGTTCGGGTTCGGGTTCGGATACGAACATTTGGGAAGTTCGGGTTCGGCTCCGAACCGAACTCAGGGAGTGTTCGGCTCATCCCTAGTGTCAACAAAAATGTTAGCATGTGCCAGAGATTTCGGTAAGTCTTTAGCTGACACTCTAGGATTCTTCTTTACCTCATTAAGCATTCTGCGCTGTGCTCTTGCAGTCATCTTTACAGGACGACCACGCCCAGGGAGAGTAGCAACAATGCTGAACTTTCTCCATTTGTAGACAGTCTGTCTTACCGTGGACACATGAACATCAAGGCTTTTGGAGATACTTTTGTAACCCTTTCTAGCTTCATGCAAGTGAACAATTCTTGATCATAGGTCTTCTGAGAGCTCTTTTCTGCAAGGCATGGTTCACATCAGGCAGTGCTTCTTGAAACCAATAAACCCAAAACTGGTGTGTGTTTTTAAAGGGCAGGACAGCTTTCAGCAACACATACAATAATATCACACTGATTGGACTCAGCTCTTGGAGAAGTCATTAGGCTAGGGGTTCACATACTTTTTCCACCCTGGACTGTGAATGTTTACATGTTATGTTCAATAAACACATGAAAACATATAATGTTTGTGTTGTATTATTTTAAGCAAATTGTTGTGACTTAGATGAAGATCAGAGCACATTTTATGACCAAAACAGTAATTGAATTTAAGCAAGCATGGGATAGGCATAAGGCTATCCTAAACAAAAGATAAATCCAGGTAAAGTATCCATGTAATTGGGCAGACTAGATGGGCCGAAAGGTTCTTATCTGCCGACATTTTTCTATGTTTCTATGTTTCTATGTTTCAATTCATGCAAAACTCCACGTAATCCCAAAGGGTTCACATACTTTTTCTTGCCACTGTATATATTATTTCCAGCATTTTCATTCACTTAACTTTTTAAAGCTAGTTTAAAAAATAAAAAAAATGTGTTTTTTTTTTTTTACCCCTGTTCAGCGGCTTGTCGGTTTTTTCCAGAGGCTGGTCGGCCGTCTGTTCGGGGGGTCAGTGGCTTTTTTCTGATCGACTCGTCGGATGCATTTGGCGTTTTTTCAGATTGATTCAGCGGTTTTGCAGTGGTTGTATGGTTGCCTTCGGCAGGTCGATTCTCTGCACTTAAGGGACCCTGCGGTGAATGGGTCGGCGAATTTAACTTGCCGAAGTGCGGCTAACGAGAGACATTTTGGTGCTTTCTGAATAACCCCTTTAGTTAATTGAATTTCCCCTGCAGCATAGGAATTCTGCATACTGCAAGGAAGCATTTGCACATACTTTCCATTAGCACGTAGAACACTATTGTTGCAGCCAGCTGACCGGGAAATCTTGGGTGATGGTTCGACAAAGGAAAGCAGACGGAGGCCTTTGTTTCAAAAGAAAATGGCGTTTATTCAGCTGCAGTCGGACTCAAGCAGCAGTTTAAATCTGCCGACAAAAGCTTGAGTGGCGAGAACAACAAATTCAGCTTGCTTTATACAATGTTCCAGAAAATGCAGTTTCCTCCCATTTCCCCCACCCCACATACCTAGATTATCACGTGACGGTCACACTATGTCTAAGTAAAGACATAATCTCATCTTTAGCCTTTACTTCTCCTTTCTTTAGGTTTCCAGCTGCCAGCCATAAATCATCAATTACCATGGTTCTGCGGCTGTCAGCTCTTCCTCCTCGGCTTTGCTGACAAACCACATTCTTTAAGCAGGCAAACTGAAATAGGGTCTCGTGAGCACACAAGGACAGCAAGCTTATTTTAAGACACGAATTGGATGAACATCAAAATGGCGGATAAGCTATGTTAGTATATATCTTAATTAAATCCCAGGAGGTGCTATCTCATTCCCTCCTCTTGGCGGAGAGTCTACAATGACCTCTCCCAGCCAACTAACTAAATCATTAAAGCTTTGTATTCTTCCGGGGATTTAAGCTTAAGTGAACCTTTGTCAGGGTTTGGGTCTAGGGGTTGTTTCTTTGGTTTGAGGGCTTTACGGCAGATTGGCCATAAACAAATAGTTAACTTATAAACTAGAAAACAAACAAGGAGAATTAAGGTACCTGTGATAATCAGAGATCCTATATTACTTATAACAGACAAAATCGATCCGAACCACGCCCCGAATGCTCCAAGCCCTTTAAAAGGGTTCCAGCCCTCCTCAACTATCCGACGAGCTTGGTCCTGCAAATGGGAAACCTTTTCTTGATGTTTCTGAATTACGTCATAGTAGTCAGGAGCATCTTCAGTAGTATTCTTAATATAGGTACAACATTCATATTTCATTGTCATCTCACAAATTCCATTTAGTACAGCCTGGATTTGTTCTATGGCTAGTTTCTGGTACAGCTGTACTTTACGAATCTCTCTTAATTCAACATTTAACAACTGGATATCAGTACTGGTGATGTTTACAATTTCATCCATCAGAACGACATATTTGTTAAGTCTTTTCATCATTTCAATGCCCCATCCTGTGGAATAAGGAAACCAAGACCAAACCATATCACCTTTAGAAAACAACTCTCGTTTAACAAAATTTAGAGAATATCGGGGATGTGATATTCCTAGGTCCAAGGTGTCCCCTTGGATACGCTGCAGGGGACCCACTCAGGCCAAATAACACCAAGTTTTTATTTCAGTATTAATCCAAAGGTGGCATAGAGTTGCACAACAAATATGTATGCCATCCCCTGGCATCAGATAAAATGGTTCTGAGCCAAGGTGGGAGAAAATTAAGGATAGTGACGTGTGGGTGTATGCAAGTGCCTCCGGACTTTTATCATCAGTCTGTTTGTAATTATCAATCGTATTTACCATTACTTGGAGACTATCTCCTAGTGCTTCTGGGTCAGATATATCTAGTGTTGCATTGAACAAAGATTCTTTACACATTGAACTAGGTGGAACCTGGATCTTCTCTAGTTTAAAACACCAGAGAGGGAAATAGGCCAAATTAGCAATGCGAATAGTGTGGTTTGTCTTTGGCATATGTAGACTCTTAGTCAGTTTAAGTACACTAGGGGCCACTATACTTTTATTCACAGGGAAGTCAGACAAATTAAGGGGTACAGCTAAGGTGGGAATAACCGATGACCCTTGGTTCAATTTATTACACACCCAACAGGATTCATATCCTGACCTCTTTGCATACGCATACGTAAATTTAATAAACAAATTATCTTCTGGCCTTGTCAGCTCCCGTCTGTCCTGTACCGGTGGCACAGTCATGTCAAGTTCTGGTGTCAACCCAATAGGGGCTGACCTCACTCCCTTAAGGAGCTGGATTGGAAAAAATAGTCCAGCAACAATTGTCAATAAAGTCAAAAAGAAAACAATAATCCCAATACATATCAGGATCCTTTGGTACTGCTCAAATGGTCTCTTTAGTCTTGTAAAAATGGTATCTGGAAGCAGAGGCTCATGGGTCTCCTGGGGTATCTCTGGAGCTTCCATTGGTTGGTTAGGCGGTGAACTTAACGGTCTTTCAATAAAAACAAGTACAAAGACTGGAGTTTGGAGAGCCGGTTGTCAACTAGACTTGGATCTCTCCTATTCCTCTCCGGTCTGTGCAGCTGCATGGATACGGTGGAAACGTAGCTTCAGCGGGTCGGATTCACTGGCTATCACTTTCCATGCCTTGTCTGTAACCTCTGCTGCTGGTTTCAGTCGGGAGTGATGTATCCACGGCACCACCTCAGCCACTTTCACTGCTGTAGGAGTGGATAACAAGACAACATAAGGACCCCTCCATTTAGCCCCTAAAGGGTTTATCTTCCATTCCTTAACCCATACCATGTCCCCTGGACAGTACTTGTGTAGGGGTGGGAACAGAAAATAGGGTATGTGCTCGCTCTCCCATGTGTATATGTTCAGCATTGTCTGACCTAATTTGATCACCTGCTGACCTAAATCAGTTTCTCCTAATACTCGGGGATCCCCCCTCAACCCAGTTATCAAAGGGGTAGGACGACCGAACATTATCTTATATAGGCTCAATTTTAGGAGTGAGGTAGGGCTGCTTTTCACGTGCAGTAGAACAATTTGCAACACATCCAGCCATTTCAATGACGTTTCTTGGCATATTTTAGCCATCAATGTCTTGAGAGTTCTATTCATTCTTTCCACTTTTCCAGAGCTTTGAGGTCTGTATGCGGTATGTAGCTTCCACGAAATTATAAGCAGGCGGGCATGTTGCTGTAAACAACTTTGTACGAAGGCTGGACCATTGTCTGACCCAATTTCAAGAGGCAGTCCATACCTTGGAATAATTTCTCTCATCAAGCATCTCACTACTTCAGCAGTCTTTTCTGTTCGAGTTGGGTAGGCCTCAACCCATCCCGTTAATGTGCATACTAGCACCAGTAGATATTTATATCCTTTGCATGGAGGGAGAACAGTAAAGTCAATTTGTAGGGAGGACATTGGAGATAATCCAACAGATAATACTCCTGGTGGTTGTACTATCCCTTGCTTTGGGTTGTTCTTAGCACAAGTGACACACTGGTGGGCAATTGCTTTGCAAATGGCGGTGAGTCCAGGAACATAGAAATATGGTTCTAATTGTTGCTCCATGGCTGTCTTTCCTCCATGAGTTCTGGAATGCAAGGCCCGGACAATTTCAGGTGCCAGGGTGGCTGGTAAGACAATTCTTTCACTCTCCAACTGGTACCATCCGTCTTCTCTGTATTCTCCTGGCTCTTCGGAGAGCCATTTCTTCTCCTTTACAGAGTAGGCCGGAGTCCAGTGAGTAATGGGTGTTGGTAACAGGGGCGTCACCATAGGGAGAAGCCTCTTGACATTCTTGGATATTCTGTGCTTCAAAACATATTCAAACAGTGCATCTCTTTCATGTTCATTCTTCACAGCCGGCAAGAAATACTTCAGCTGCAAAATATGAAAGAAAGTGCCCTGATCTTCAACCAGTATTTCTTTCAGGAAGTACTTCACCAGCGGAGCTTGGTATTGTGCAGCTCCCAGCTCTCCCATGCTTCTCACAATTCGGGTAATTCTCAGGTTATTGTGGGTGTTGGTATTCAAATTGGAGAAGCGTGTCGAAAAATTTGAGTCTCATATCACTTCTATCTCCTCTTCCCCCACTAATTTTACGTCGAAGAAATTCAGCATCAGTTTATAGGCTCTCCGTAGCCTATGTTGGATTTCAGCGGTGTTCTTCATAATTTCAATTTCAGAAGTAGTCAGAGGCTTTGCATGTGCATTCCGGCCTTGTTCACACAGGAGAAACAACCATTGGATATAGCTGTGGTGCTTCTCCAGAAGTTCATATTCACCGTACCAGTGGCAAAGAACATTTTCAATAAATTCTCCATGAGGTGCAAATCTTCTTTTATTCATGTAGAAGTCAACATTTGGCTGATCTTGAAAAACAGCATGCAGACAGAGCAGAGTTTTGACTTTCATTTGCGGGGATTCGGGTTCACATACTAGAATCTTGACAGGTGAGTCATCTTGAACCAGTCCTCTCTGGGGAACCGAAGTTTCATTTCGGTGTTCCGGATTTCCATTTCGGAAGCTTTTCAAGTGATTTTCAGCATTTACCGGGTATCCTCTCCGGCGATCGGGGTTTCCTTCCCGAACACTGTCCAGGGGATCTTCATCTTGAACTGGGTATCCTCTCTAGTTTAGTTTCAAGTGAATTTTCTCCTGCTGCTGCACCTGCTGCTGTCGAGTACTCATAGCCTTGGTTTCTTTCCAATCACAGTCACGCTCAAGGGCAGTCACAGTCACGCTCTGTCTGGCTGCTTCCTTTGCCGCCAGATCTGCTTTCCGGTTTCCTCTGGGAACTTCTTCCTTTCCTTTTTGGTGGCCACGGCAATGAATAACACCAACTGCGGACGGTTTCCATATCGCATCCAGTAGATTCAATATTTCAAGGACATATTTGATTTGTTTGCCTGCAGATGTTAGGAGGCCACGTTCTTTGTAGAGTGCTCTGTGAGCATGAATTGTCATAAAAGCATACTTGGAATCGTTGTATATGTTCACTCTACTGTTTTCAGATAGGTCTAGACCTCTGAGGGCAAGAATTTCAGCCAGTTGAGCAGATGTGCCATTGGGCAGTGGTTTAGCTTCAATTGTTTCGTCAAGAGTGACTACTGTGTACCCAGCAAATCTCTTTCCATTTTCTACAAAACTGCTTCCATCAATGAACAGTTGCATGTCGTATTTGTCTAGGGGTATGTCTTTGAGGTCAGGTCTGCTGCTATATACTTCATCCATTACTTGAAGGCACTCATGTTCCTGATCTTCTGGAGCATCTGGAAGCAATGTAGCAGGATTCAGGGTGGAGATTAGTTCCAAATGAACTCTTGGGTTTTCACACAGCATAGCTTGATACTTGGTCATTCTTGCATTGCTGAACCAGTAATTGCCTTTATAGTCTAGAAGAGTCTGGACTGCATGAGGGACTTTCACAAAGAGTTCTTGGCCTAGTGTGAGCTTGTCAGCTTCAGCAACCAGGAGGGCAGTGGCTGCCACAGCTTTGAGACATGATGGTAGGCCGCAGGCCACAGAATCAAGTTATTTGGACAGGTAGGCAACAGGCCTTTGCCATGAGCCAAGGTATTGGACCAAGACTCCTGCTGCCGTCTGGAGATGTTCATGCACATAGAGATAAAAGGGTTTGCTGTGATCAGGTAGCCCCAGGGCAGGGGCTTCTAGCAATAAAGTCTTCAATTGGGTGAATGCAGCAGTTTGTTCTTCACCCCATATAAAAGGGTCAGGTTCTGCACCTTTTGTGGCCTGGTACAGGGGTTTGGCAATGATGGCGAAGTTTGGTATCCATAAAACGACAAAAGCCGGCCGCACCTAGGAACTCTCGGACTTGTCTTTGAGTGCAAGGCTGTAGAATACGGCAGACTGCTTCCTTACGTTCTGGACCCATTGCACGTTCAGTTCCTGTAAGATGGAAACCTAGATACTTGACACTGTGTTGGCAGATTTGGGCCTTTATTTTAGAAACTTTGTAGCCTGCCTTGCATAAGATACTTAACAGTTCTTTTGTGGCATTGAAACAATCGTCTTGAGTTGGTGGAGCAAGCATGAGATCATCAACATACTGCCATAGGGTATCTTTGTCTGGCTGAGAGTGAAAGGCAGATAATTCTTTGTTCAGTGCTCTCCCGAGGATAGCAAACCTTGAGGGAGGTATATCATTTGATGTTTGGAGCCATTCTGGGCGTTTTCCTCACTGAAAGGCAAACAATGGCTGACTCGCTGGAGCCAAGCGGATACAGAAGAACGCATCATTTTAAATCAAATGTAGAATTCTGTGTTGCCGGGTATCAGAGCTTAGAGATTACACTCAATTGGGCCGAATGCGTATAAAGTCACTGTGGCAGAATTAACTGCTCTTAAATCCTGGACAGGTCGGTACTCTTGGGTATTCGCTTTCTGCACTGGCAGTAGCGGAGTATTCCATGAAAACACACAAAACTTTAGAAAATCGTACTTTAAACAGGTGTTCAAGGTGGACTTGGATGTGTTGCCTAGCTTTTTGTGGGATACAATTTCTCCAAACTGATCTAACGCCTGCAGTATTTTTCTCTATATCTGCTGCCTTTCTCAGATGTTACTCCTGGCCCATCCCTCCCACCTTTTCTCATTCATTTTACATAAGGGGGGGGGGGGTTTGGGCTTCATTTTTTTATTTTACATTCATTTTAACGGAATGCTCTGTATGGGCACACCCGAAAAACACAAAACAATGGCTGCACTCTCAGAAACCACATAGACACTGTACGCACCATAATACATATACACACACAACAGGGATTACATACATAGATCATTTTCATTGCAATGCATACAAAACCAAAGAGCATATAAACCCACTGTACACATGTATAGCATTTATACAGACTGGACAGCACATATACATTGCGCCATAAACGCAAACACAGCATATATACAGTAGCACAGTACTCCACACACTTACAAAAATAATGCATATTTTTTAGCACACACAATCAAATCACCTTTTGTCTTGGTTCGAACAGACTTCAAACATTCCTCAGTCAAAAACAGTTTCTTCCCTTTTTTTTTTTCTTCTTGTGCTAATTGCAGGTCTCTTCCTAATTTAGCCCTTTTAATCAATACTCTGTATTTCAGTATAGTCTGTCAAGACCGACCTAACCCAATATATCAACACAAAATATAAACATACATCTCACAATCAACAGACTACATTTAACCTAAATTCGCTGCACAGACACATAAAGGGTTAATTCCTTTGTTCATCAGGGAGCTGAATCCCTCCCTCCCCTCTGTGCACATAGTGTGGGCTAGAAAAGGGGGGGAGGAAACGAATGCAGAGAATCTCATTACTCTCAGCCATCACACACTCTAAATTAACATCCAAAACTTATTACAAAGATCTTTTGCAACTACTAACACACTTTACTCTTAATTGAGCAGTTTGATAAACTAAAAACAAACAACATACTCGATTAGTGTCTTCCCATTTGGCAGGTATGGGACATATAGCTCCCTGCAGTGGCGTAACTAGAAACCTGATGAGATCTGAATGACTTTGACAAAGGCTAAACAACTGGGTCAGAACATCTCCAAATCAGCAAGTCTTGTGAGGTGTTCCCATTATGCAGTGGGTTAGTACCTACCAAAATTGGTGCACAGAAGAACAGCTGGTGAACTGGTGTCAGGGTCATGGGTGCCCAAGCCTCACTGATGCAAGTGAGAAGCAAACGCTATTTTGGTTTGTCAGATCCTACAGAAATGCTATTGTAGCTCAAATTGCTGAAAAATGTAATGCTGACCATGACAGGTGTCAGAACACACTTGACGTGTACCACCTACCTAAAGATGTTGCAGACAACGTACAAATCTTCATGGAAATGATGTTCCCTGATGGAAGTGGCTTTTTTCAGCAAGATAATGCTCCCTGTCAGAACTGCAAAAATAGTTTGTGAATACAGTAGTTTGAGTAACATGACAAACATTTCAAAACGTGTCATGGTCTCCAAATTCTACAGATCTCATTCCCATTGAGCATCTGTGTGATGTGCTGAAACAACAAATTTGATCCATGGAGGCCCCGACTCGCAGGACCTAAAGGATCTGTCGCAATGGTCTTGGTGCCAGTTACCAGAGGAATCGTTCAGAGGTCTTGTGGCGTCCATGCCTCAATGCATCAGAGCTGTTTTAGCAGCACAAAGGGGATCTGCACAATAATAACGGAATACTCTATTAAACATTCGCTGCTGAGGCGTTTCACGCCCCTGTGCTGAGGTAATTTTTACCGGTTTTGCTCATCATGTTTAAACGTGTTTTGAAGGCTTATTTTAGTATATTACCCAGACATATTATATATCGTTCTTTCCGTCAGACTCGGTAGATTCATAATATGTCATTATTATATGTATACGTTATGTCATGTCTGTATATTATAACAAAAAATGCAATAAAATATGTATTTTCAATAATTTACAACGTGTAAAGTGTTTTTTTTTCACATTTTAACATGCGAGCAATTGCGGTTATATTTTGTATGGGGTGCGCTTGTTAAAAAAATTAGAGATGGGGTCTCGTTACGTTTTTTTTTGGGGAAAATTACGCGATTTTTAACAAACGCACCGCATACAAAAATCGTTAGTGCAGCATCATTGTTCACATTATAATTGAAATGGAACAATATTGCTGCATTAACGAACCAAAAAAAAGAAAAAAAAATGTTTTGTTTTTTTTTTATAATTTTTTTTTAAATATATTTTTATTTTTAATTTTAATTTTTTATAAAAAACATTTTTCACTTTCATGTTTGGTATCGTTGGAACGGCCATGCTCTGGCCGATCCAATCATACCAAACATTAACCCCTAACTGCCACAGATCGGGAGATAGGGAGTTCATTGGAACTCCCTATCTCCACCGTTGGTGGCAGTTAGGGGTTAACTCTAGGACTGGCGTCATCGTGCTATGCACGATGACGCCAGTCCTCAGGGGGAGTTCCCGGAGGCTTGGCCGACATCCAAGATGTCGGCCAGCTCCGGGAAAGGATCGCAAACCGGCGCTTTTCAGCGCCGATTCGCGATCCGGCTCCCCAGGGGTTAATGCCAGGCACCATTTGGAAGGGCAGGCTGTGCCCTTCCAAATGGTGCCTGGGTTAACCCCCTGCACGCCGCCGATCGGGAGGGAGAGAGGTCCGAAGGACCTCCCTCCCTTTCAGGCGCCTCCTCCGCACATGCGGGGGGGCGCCTGAATTAGGTGTCATCGCGCAGCCGCGATGACACCTAATTCCGGCGGCTGCGGTTCCGGATGCCGGACTGACATCGAGGATGTCAGCCCGCACCGGGGGGGCCAACGATCGGCCGGAACCCGGCCGAACGCTGACCCCAATGGGAGGACGCGTTCAGCGCGTCCTCCGCATACCAGCGGTAATGCGGAGGACGCGCTGAGCGCGTCCTCCGCATTGAAGTGGTTAAAAAAATAAAGTTTATTTTTTTTCCCTTAAATAATTGGGCAATTATTTTGTGTTTATTTTCCCTTTTCCAGTGTTTTTGCTTACCTTTTTCTCCCTCGCCGCACACACCTATTCCTCTATGCTCGGAGGCTTCAAAACCCGGAAGTCCTGAGCTTTTTCTATTCAATTTGCTCCCCTAAGGTAAATTGCGTATCTTAAGGGACGTAAATTGTGCAGTGTTTACGGGTCTACAGGCGTACACTCTTGGCTTATGCAAGTCCCGTAGCGCTTGCGCACAACAACGGAATTGGGGCTGCGTATGCACGCACAGATTCGATCCATTGGCTCTCTCCCTGACAACTGCCGTCTCGGGGAGGAGATGTCAGAATGACAAAACTAGTGACGTATTTCAAACCTAAATGCCTGGTCCTGCGGGGGTGGGTGGAGAAATTTCTTCACCCCACATTTTAGAGTTTGGAGAGGATAGTCTACACACCCTGGCCAGTTTAAAAAGTTAAAGTGGTCAGGGTGTGTAGAATATTCCTGTCACGGTCCTCGCCGAAGACGCCGGAGGAAGGGCAAGTAAGGTGTCGTTCCAGCCCAGATCTTACCTCTGCCTGGTCTGGTGTCCAGGCACTCAGGAATCCATTCCTGGTTCCCCTCACCTCTCCAGCCTCAGGTGTGGGCTGAGCCTGGACTTCCCATATAGTCAGGCCTCACCATTCAGTGAATGCTTCTGCATTGGTCTTCCTTGGAAGCCTCATGGTGTGCCAGTCCTGTGTGCTATGCACATCGCCTGTCTGAGACCCTTCATATCTGTATCCTGTGGTACCCCTCAACGCTGTATCCTGTCAGACCCTTCATACCTGCATCCTGTGGAACCCCTCTTCGCTGTATTCTGTGGAACCCCACTTACCTGCCTCTCTGTTTGTGTATTCTACACCCTGGGCTCGAAACCCCCTGCACCCACGTGACAATGACAATTCCTTTAAGCAGGTGATTTTAATGTTGTGGCTGATCAGTGTATATTTACATGCAAAATGACAGAGTTAAATAATCTTTTATACAAAGACCAATAAGTATGAACTAAAGAATGACGCAGGTAGATGATTTCTTGGAGGGAGCTTCTGCTTCTGACTTCGCTTGTTTCTTTCTAGAAGCTTTGACAGGAGAAGGATCTGTTGCATTTTGCTTTGATTTGATGTGGGTATCACATTGTCCATCATGTCCTTGCTTGATTTTCATCTGGTGTTGTTTATGGTCTGTGAATTATATAACAAAGAAAAAAGAAGATACAAAAGTATTAGTGCAATATCGAATGAGTATGCCTATTAAATAGGGAGAGGTATTTAGGCTGACATCTAAATTCTGAACTGTCAGGGCACTGTATCATCTCTCATTACCCAGAGAGCCATTACCTTTTTCGTTTTTAACTCCTTACTAGGGATGAGCCGAACACCCTCGAGTTCGGTTCGCATTCGAACTCGAACTTTTGAAAAGTTCAAACTCGAACTCAATACAAGTCAATGGGACTCAAATTTCGATTTTTAGAGTGCCCTCAAAGAGGGCATATATGCTAGATATTGGCCATAAAAGGTGTATGGGGGTCCGGGTAGTGCCCTGGGGGACAGGAAACAAGGACAAAAAGTTAAAAAAAAAAAGTTTAAGGGACAGCGAGTTTTCCATGAAATAAGGGTTAAAAATAAAAACGAAAAATTCCTTCAAATATCGTGCCTAGGAGGTCCCCATAACCTGCCCGTGAAGTGGTGGATTTCTAGGATGTATAGAAACCTTTAAAAACAATGTCCGGGTCCGGGTAGTGCCCTGGGGGACAGAAAACAAGGACAAAAAGTTTAAAAAAAATACGTTTTTAACCCCTTCACTGCTGACGACGTGTGGGACACGTCCTCAGTGTACTCCCGCTGTATGCTGAGGAGGATGTGTCCCACACATCATCAGCTTTGTGGGACCCCCGGCGGAGATACTCACCTCTCTGTCCAGGGTCCCGCGGCGTTCTGACTTCAGCATCCTCAGGCGCTGAAGTCAAGCTCCTCCCGATGTAAATGATGTCATCGCGCCATACGCAATGATGTCATTTCCAGGCGACCCCCCGGCAATGCCGGGAGATCACCTGGAAGGGAGGGGGGGTCAGTTCGGATCCCCCTCCCGATCGGGAGGTCCCACAAAAAAAAGCCAGGCACCGCTTAAAAGGGGAGAGTCTCACCTTTTAAGCAGTGCCTGGCTTTAACCCCTTAGGCACCAGGTCGCACTTCGGCGCCGAAGTGCGGCCAAGCTCCGGTGGGGGCCGCCATCTTGGATCGTGGCTCCACCCCCGGGTCCCCCCTCACTGCCTGACGTCCTCACGCATAGCGTGATGATGTCAAATAGCTGGGGAACCCCTAGCTGCCCGGAATCCCCTGTTGGAGATAGATGTTGTGAGGCTGTGTATAGAGATGCTGATGGGGTTGTGTATAGAGATGCTGTGAGGTTGTGTATAGAGATGTTGTGAGGCTGTGTATAGAGATGCTGATGGGGTTGTGTATAGAGATGCTGTGAGGCTGTGTATAGAGATGCTGATGGGGTTGTGTATAGAGATGCTGTGAGGCTGTGTATAGAGATGCTGATGGGGTTGTGTATAGAGATGCTGATGGGTTGTGTATAGAGATGCTGATGGGTTGTGTATAGAGATGCTGATGGGGTTGTGTATAGAGATGCTGTGAGGCTGTGTTTAGAGATGCTGATGTGGCTGTGTATAGAGATGCTGTGAGGCTGTGTTTAGAGATGCTGATGGGTTGTGTATAGAGATGCTGATGGGGTGTGTATAGAGATGCTGTGAGGCTGTGTTTAGAGATGCTGATGTGGCTGTGTATAGAGATGCCCGTGAGGCTGTGTTTAGAGATGCTGATGGGGTTGTGTATAGAGATGCTGTGAGGCTGTGTATAGAGATGCTGATGGGGTTGTGTATAGAGATGCTGTGAGGCTGTATATGGAGATGCTTATGGGGTTGTGTTTAGAGATGCTGATGGGGCTGTGTATAGAGATGCCTTGCGGCGCCGAAGTGCGGCCTAGCTCCGGTGGGGGCCACCATTTTGGATGGCGGCTCCACCCCCGGGTCCCCCCTCACTGCCTGACATCCTCACGCATAGCGTGATGACGTCAAATAGCCGGGAACCCCTAGCTGCCCGGAATTCCCTGGTGGAGATAGGGGGTTCATTTGAACCCCGTTATCTCCAGAACCGTGGCAGCTAGCATGGCCTTTCGAATGATACCCAACATGACCAGGTATAAAGTAAAAAAAAAAAAAAAACACATGTTTTTTTTTTGTGTGTTATTTTTATTAATGCAGCAATATTGTTCACATTTCAATTATAATGTGAACAATGATGCTGCACTAATGATTTTTTTCTATGGCGTGCGTTTGCTAAAAATCACGTAATTCCCCCCACAAAATGTAACAAGTCCCCATTTCTAATTTTTGTACAAGCGCACCCCATAGAAAACATAACCACAAACGCTTATGTGCTAAAATGTAGGGGGAAAAAAACACTTTACACACTGCAGATGATTAAAAATTCAATTTTTCTTGCATTTTTTTGTCATAATATACAGGCAGGACATGAAGTATACATATAAAAATTATATATTATGAATCTGCGGAGTCTGCCGGAAAGAACGATATCTAATATGTCTGGGTCATTTAATAAAATGTGGCTTCAAATCGCGTTTATGAGCGAAAGCGGTAAAAATTAGCTGAGCACACAGCAGTGAAATGCAGGGTTAAGGGGTTAAACAGCATATCAGAGGAACATTTAGTAGAGAAATGAACACTTCTCAGAAGCACAGGTGTTGTTTGATACATGTTCAGGAGACACCTCCAGACACCCTCAGTCTACAGACAATGTATCAAATTCATTAGACCAGACTAATTAAAAGCACATGTTATTTCCAAACACTAATTAACACCTGTTGTTTACGGCGTTTGAGAACACAGGTCATTTAGAGGTGAGAATCTTTGCACGTAGACATTATTTTTTAATTCAATATCTAATAAACCGTTGCTTATAATATTCTGCAGTAAAGAGTCTCTTTATTTCTAGATTTTTCTTGTATTTTTTTAAGCATTTTTTTTATACTTTTTTCAAATTTATTTGGTTTTCGAACCGACACGCCAAAAGTTCGAAGTTCGCAAACTTTCGAACTGCCGATGTTCGAGTCGAACTCCGAACTGATCGAACCGAACAGCTTATCCCTACTCATTACCCAGAGAGCCAGAACAATTTTTACATGCCCTATAGAAAGTATAGGACACTTAACAGTATAGTAATCTAGAGCTGAAATCTATTACTGCTCAACTTGTATTAACCCCTTCACTACCAAATGATTTTCCAAAAAGCCACTGTGAGGAACTAGTGTTTTTTTTGGAAAATCATTTTTTATGAATTATACTAACAGGTCTATTCAAAGAAAGGGGAAACTCAGGAGAATGACTGGAGAAGTGAAAATTCTAGGTCAAAATAGCCAAACCAGAAGAATTCTCCCATCTATCTCCCTTTCCAAATCGGCTATTTTGTCTAGATTGTTGTCTTCTCTAGCCAGTTCTCCTGATTTCCACCTTTCTCTGAATAACCCTGTATGTATTTACAAAGACATACATACATCTCACAGAAGTGAGTACACCCCTCACATTTTTCTAAATATTTTATTCTATCTTTTCATGTGACAACACTGAAGAAATGACACTTTGCTACAATGTAAAGTACCCAGGACATACATGAAAACGAGAGAAATCTCAATGTATCCTTCCTGGTAAAATACTTTGCAAAATAAATATATAAAGTAGTGAGTGTACAGCTTGTGTAACAGTGTAAATTTGCTGTCCCCTCAAAATAACTCCACACACAGCCATTAATGTCTGAAATGAAAAATGTACACACCCCTTTCCTCTTAAATAAATGGGCAGATGCAGCAGTCATCCTCTGCCCAATTTATTTTTTATTTTAGGTGAATTTACTCACCTTTTTCTCCCTTGTTACGCTCTGCTTCTTCTCTTCCTCTTCTTCTATGCAATTTGCATTATTTCACAGAACCGTTCCATCGGCTGTCACTTTCAGAACGCTCACTATTGCGGGCAGTCTGAGAGAACGTGATGCTAACACCCAATCTGGTGACTGGCAGCCAGAAATTCTAAATCTCCGCTGCTGGTGACACTGGTGTAGGAAGCTCCTCCACTTCACCCTGCGTTTTCTCCAGATGAGAGACGGGGGGACTATACATTCTGGCCACTTTAAAAAGCTGAAATGGTCGGGATTTGTAGAATGTTCCTTTAAAGTCCTGTGTATTGTTTAAGACTTATATATTGTTTACATTGTCACGATGTTTCCCTTGGGTTGAACCACATTTTCTTATTGTTGTCTACTCCACCTGAAACCAGGTGTCCTAGCATCCAGGTTCTGTTATTCAAACTTTGGTATAGCGTCAGATTACTAGATGCAAGTTCGAACTGTGCCCCTGAAGAGGCATGTGTGGACATGGGAGTGAGCAAATTAAGGGGGGATGTTGTGGATGGAGCATTGGTTGGAAGGGAGGGGATTACACCATACTATGATACAGCCTTTCTGTTTTTTTCAGAAGGGACTTTAAGGCGACTCGGGATGGTCAGGGAGATCTTTTCATTTCATTACCATTAGTGTCCGTCTTGCATAGGAAAACTAGTGAAATCCTGTTGCCTCCCAGTTGACCTACAGCCTGGTTTGCCCAGTGGCCTATGATGCACTGCATTGTAGCTTGAGTCATCATGCATCTATTTTTCCAACACTGAACAAACATTATACACTATGGTCTAAAACAACCGAATAATACTTACTGATGTCAGAGTTTTCCACTTTGGAAACTTGCTTTTCTTCAGACTTGGGCATCCCTCCTTTCTGTGTCTTTGTCTTTTAAAATAAACAAATAAATAAATTGGTAATTACATGCAGATACAGAACATTCTTGGGGTAAATGTCTAAAACTGTAGGAAAAGCCTGTTAATTTACTTTTTTGTAATTTGATCAACTCGCTCACTGGTTGCACGCTGAGCTATCATGACTTAATGTGTGTCTTTAATGACTATCAGAGTTGTTGTATGTCTATGGACTTTCAAGTCAAAATGGCATGCTATGTTTATGTAAGACATATCTTTTTTGGACTAGAATACTCAGTAGATGCTAAAATAGTTTGGCAATTAAACTGTCAAGATGTGAAGGGTACCCATATCCGTAATATCATTGATTTTTCCATTCTATCTCTTTTCATATGGTGGTGTGAGACTTGTGACTGATAATGCCTGAAATATTACAGGAATTTGCTCCATGTCAATCTTTCACAGAGTTGCTTTCTTTAGGTAGATTTTAGAATTGGCATTTTTCGTGAGATAGGTCTTTAAGCTATGAAAATGCCATTCATATTAGATATCAATTAAATCTTAATTTTTAAATTACATTTTCTAGCACAAATGATGCTGTTGTGATGTCAGCTTTGCTAGGTTTACACTAATGTTACAGGTGCCTGCAAAGTCCTTACTATGCCCCAGCTCCCTCCTACAAGAGCTCTGCCTGTCCCAAAACAAAGCCAACACCTGTGTAATGATGGTATGTTGTTTTTATTTGGAACATTTGTTATCTCACCATCCACTCTTTAGCCAACAGGGAGAGCCACCTGTAGGGGGGATTCATTGACTCTGACCTGTATCTCTCTGTACATACTAGCATTTAGAGAAAAAAAAAAAAAAATGGCAGCTGTGGTGTGTGAGGGTAGCCACCTTGGATTCGAGGTGCATGGAAATGGAGATGCATTTGTGAGGTGCGGGTCTGGTGTTTTTTGTGGTTTCCTTTCCCTTTCCTATGTTAAAGTCACCCTGTGCTTTGATTTGTAGGTACAGGGTATCTGTGTCACCAGTACCCTATTCCCTGATGGCTGTGTTATGTGTTAATATCTTTATTGTTAATGGTTTCTGTCACAGAACCCTGCGCTCAGAATTGTTATCCTGTGTTTTAGTAATATTATTTTATGCACTGTGTTGCCATGAATGCCCTGCTTTCTCTGCACCAAAGACTGGAAATCATTTTGGACTATCAGGATTACGGTTTGTGGAATCTGTGTTATGTATGAATAATGTTATTGTCTACATGTGTATCTGTTGCTATCTGCTGATAGGGTAATTGTTGGTTTATCTTGGACTTGTCCAACTCCCCTATCTAGTAGATGTTTGCAATGCATATGTTAACAGTGTGAATATATATTGTTCTTCCTTATTTGCCAAATGCTGAATATCACATCACAGTGCTGGAATGTCTGGGTGGGCTGAGTTTGGTAATGAGATTAACCTCCCTGGCGGTCTATTTATTCAGCAAATTCTTTGCTGAAAGTGGTCATTTTTTTTTTGCCCCCCCTAGCGTCATCCCGAGTGTGGCTCGAGGTTAAATTCCTAATGTTGGAAGCGGTAACACCGAGCAACACTCGGGATGCCGCTGGATACATCACCTCTCCCTGTGCTCCCTCGAAGTCCCCAGCTGCCTCCTCCGGTGACAAAGACCTTATACTTCCTGGTTTCCTCCTCGCGAGAAGGAATCCAGGAAGTAAAACGCTGCGATCGCTGGAGGAGGCTGCAGAGCTCGAGGGAGGAGGCTGCAGAGCTCTCAGCGGTGACCTTTTACCCCCAGACACACTCGGGATAACCGCCAGGGAGGTTAAATGTTGCTATCAGATTCTGTACCAAATAAAAGGTCTGTTGGAATGGACAGACAGTCTGCTAAACCCAATATGACCGGTGCCGTTTGCTTTATTGGGAAAAATTAAGAACTGACATTAATTCAGTGCTGCTTGCTGAGAGAATAATCCAGGGACTAGAGGAGGGAAAACTGATACGGCAACCAAGGGACAAACCGTGAGCTTGGTTTCCGTAACATGTTGGTACTTTTTTCACATTTGAAAAGAGGGAACTTGTCGGCTGCTCCAAGAAGAATGGAGTGACTCTCTTTATACACTACAGTGTAAATTTTCAGGTACAGAAAGTTGCTCAGGATAAACTGGATCATTTCCTATAACTGTACTGTATGGTTACTTTCTGGGATCCCCCTGACTGTAGTTAACGTGTTCAACTGTCAAGTTTTGATAACATCCTTCTTTGCCAACGTTAGTTAAAAGTTCCTCTACATCAGTGTTACCCAAACCTCTCCTCGGGACCCTCAACTTGGCCAGATTTTGCAGATCACCTTGGGTAAATGCAGACTGAATCCTGTAATCACTGAGCAGCAAATCATATCACTTGTGCTGTGCTTCAGATATCTGGAAAACCTGGCCTGTCAGCGGGTCCTGACTGAGGACAGGTTTGGGAAACACTGCTCTACATTGACTTAGAGAAATGGTTCCCAACACTGGTCCTCCAGTACACCTAGCAGGCAAGGTTTTCCAGATATGTGAAGCACAGCACAGGTGATATGATTTTCTGCTCAGTGATTGCAGTATTCAGTTTGTATTTCCCCGAGGTGATCTGTAAAATCTGGCCTGTTAGGGGTACTTGAGGACAGGAGTTGGGAACCACTGATTTAGAGGGATACTTAATTTCAGTGTCAGACCCCTTGTCTAAATAGATTGGACTCCAATGCACAGAACTGCCCATAGACTCCATTCAATCCTTTTGAAAGTCTTTTCGAGGCTTAGTGACTCATTTATAATTTGGTACAGGATTACTCTGACTACTTCTATATACCTCCAAGCTGGGTCTCTAAAACTCCAATCTCTCTGGATATCACTACCCCTCTCCATGACATTTTGAGAGGTATGAGTGTGGTGATTACTAAGAAGATCTTGCTGGCTGTGCAAACTAATGACCCATCTCTCTGATCAACTCAGATGCTAAACTACATGCATAAATATTACCCATGAGGCTGGGTCCTCTACTCCCTTTCCTGGTCCACCCTGGGTTTATCCCAGGTAGAGAAACCCCAGACAATATCTGACCCTGCCTTAAAGGGATACTCTAGGCAACATGACCACCTAAGTATGCCCTTTTCTTTCCTCACCCTTCCGCTGAGCCGATCGGCTGAAACAGATGAGAGACGCGGAGGACTTTCCTCCGCCATCCCAGCTGTCAGTCAGCAGAGCGGGATTTGTATTTCCCGCTTCTGCCGACTGTTGCCGAGTAGGAGACGTCAGCGCGATGACGTCTCCAACTCGCCGCAGTAGCTGGCGGGAGCGAGCCGTCGGCAAGTCAGCGGCTGTGATTAGTGTTGCGCGCATCCTTTTGCGCGTAACACTAATCAAAGAAGGTGGAGCTTTCAAACTTCCGGGTTCAGAAAGCTTGAAGAGAAAGAGGGAGGCGCCGGATTAGAGAAAAAACGCTGTGTGAAAATGCCTCAGTTTTTAAGGTAAGTATAACATAAAAAAAACAAAAACTGTAGAACGACTAGGTAGGGCAGTAGCATTTGTAGAATGCAAAAAAAGGGGGGGGGGCATTTTTTTTTTAGGGATGAGCTGTTCGGTTCGATCTGTTCGATTTGAACGTCGGCTGTTCGAACATTTCCGTGTGTTTGCCGCATGTTCGCCCCCAATGCACCACAATGGACCACAATGCACTTTTCCACTGGCCTGAAGCTTGTAAATGGCTACAGCCTTGAACCTGGCCACAGGTGCAAGACTATGCCAATCACGGCTCAGAGTCCTGATTTGGCAAATTTTGCCCAATCATGGGCTCACAGAGCTAAGTCCTGCAGCACACTATAGAAGGCGTCCCTCGCAGCCCCAGCACGTGTTTTTTGAGAGGAGATTGTTCTGTTAGTGTGTCTTGTCAGTGCCAGCAGCTCTTGGGGGGGTCTCACTTCTAGCAGATATCTGGGAATTGTAATTTGTGTCTTGTCACTGTTGCCAGCTATCAGGGGGTGTTAGATCCTCAGCCCCCGCTGTGCCCCCTGGGGGGGTCTGGGCAGGAAGGGGGACCACTGGCTGGCCGGGTGCCAGCACTTTCTGCTGGCAGATCGGCATCTGAGGGGGTGGGGTTAGGTGTGATTACAAGGAGCCGCAGGCTTTAAAACAGGACTCAAGGCCTTGCCTCATTGCCCTGTTGTGGAGTTTAGTTCACGCACCGCTACGTCCTGTATCTGATTGAATTCCCCGGAGACAACCCTGCTAGTATGACATTGCTGCTCCTGTATTTGACGCGGCTTGGCTTTGACTATTCTCAATCTCTTTCATGTGTATTTGTCTGTCTGCGTGGTTTAGTGATTTAACCCCATGCTGGTTGCTGGGTTGATCACTTGCGGTTTGGTTTCTGCATTCCTGACTGCCCTGCACCTTGCACACTTCACGAACTGTCGTTCATCATATTATGTTTCTGAGTGTGTCCTAGGCTTTTTGTCGGTCATGAAACCCTCGGAGCCTAGAGGCACTTCAGCTAGTCCTTTGAGTCTCTTGGTTCTTGAATTATACCTGTATTTTGTGCAGTTTCTGTGTTTATCTAGAAAGTATTGTTGCCCTTAAGGATCCTAACTCCGCTACTCTTGGGGAAGCGAAATAGCTTCCATTACAGGGGGTCCTATCAGGGGGTCTCACAGACTTGTAGCATATTTCTGCGAATTTTAATCTGTCTTGTCACTGGCTGCCAGCTATCAGGGTGTCTCACTGAGTTATACCAGAGTTCTGGAAATCTTTAATCTAGATAACACAGTTGAATCAGAGTTCTGCATATCTCCAATTTTTATAACAGAGTTGAATCAGAGTTCTGTATATCTTTAATCTATATATCACTCACCATGTCAGAAAGACCAAAAAGGACAGACAGATGCTCCCAGACACAGATAAGAGGGTAAGCAGCCTCTGTGTCGGGAGGCTGTGCCTCTGGTCGTCGTGGACGTGGTGCATCCTCTGCAGGGGCACGCTTGTTCTTTCTAACTGGTGCTGGCCGTCTTAAGCAGCAGCAACATACAGAGGATTTGGTGGATTGGCTAACCAGGCCATCCTCATCCTCCGAGTCCTCTGCCAACCAGGCTTGTAGTGGTTTACAGTCCACCTCAGCTGCCAAAACATCTAATGCCGCCTCCATGTCCACAGCTACTCCTGCCGTAGCCTCACCAACATACACGGAGGAGTCAGCTGAATTGTTTGACTACAATGACAGTGACATGCTGCTTGAGGATGTGTAGCAACTACAGTGCTCTGATTCAATCTCTGAGGTTGAGGAAGGGAGTATAATCAACCTAGAGGAAGGGGGTGCCAGTGACACACAAATAACTGGCACTCATGTTGCCCCAGCAGCTGCAGCATACTGCCAAGTTGGCTCCAGTGATGAGGAGATATGGGGTGAAGATGACATTGATGATGAGGTCACTGACTCCACCTGGGTGCCAGATCGAACAGAGGAGTCAAGTGAGGAGGCACAACAAACACGAGGCACAACATCCTCTATGACCAACTGTAGCCAGTCCAAGGCATGAGAAGTCACAGCTGCTCAGGTGCAGAGCGCTGTTGTCTCAAAGCACATGTACAGGAAGTCTGCTGTCTGGGAGTTCTTTAAGAAATGTGCAGCAGACCGCACCATTGCTATTTGTAATCTATGTCAGATGAGGATCAAGCATGGGAAAGACATCCCACGCTTGGGTACCACGTGCTTGAGGCGACATATGACCACCTGCCACGCATCCGGTTGGCACAACACTTTGCATAGGTCCTCCTCATCTGTCTCTACCCCCAATATATGTCCTGCCATGTCATTGCCTACAACCTCCACTGACAGGGATGATGCTACAGTAATGGGTGTACCAGGTCCTTCCTCAGAATGTGACAGCCTCCCATCAGCTGAAGATTTACGCAGTCAGATTACGTTGCCCCAGCTGCTGCAGCGTAAGAAAAAATATATCAAAAAATATACCAACCATCCCCAAGCACAGTGTCTAAATGCGAGCTTAGCAAAATTACTCGCATTACAGCTGCTGCCTTTCCAGCTGGTGGACTCTGCTTCCTTCCGTGAATTTTCTGAATGTGCTGTACCACAGTGGCAGGTTCCAAAATGCCATTTCTTTTCATGGAAGGCCATTCCAGCACTATACCAGCACATGGAAGACAATTTTATCGAGTCATTGGGAAAGACAGTCAGCAGCAAGGTGCACATGACTTTAGACACGTGGTCCAGCAAACATGGACAGGGCCGTTACATTTCCTTCACAGCACACTGGGTAACTCTGCTTGCAGCTGGAAGGTTTCCAGGACGGGGCTCTGTGCTGGAGCTTGTTCATCCACCACGCCTCCAGAAAGCTGCTTGTATAAGGTCTGTCTGCTCCACAACCTCTTCCTCCTCCTCCTCCTTCCCTGTCTCTGGCGAAGTGGCAGTTAAACCGACGCGTGGCAGGGGCTACGCAATGGCTCAAGCAAAAAGATGCCATACTATGCAAAAAGATGCAATACACAGAGAATAGTCAAATGGCAGGCAAAGTCGGCAACAGATCGGGTCCTCAGAACAAGCAGGGTCAGTAACAAGTATACAAACTGATTCGGTAAGCTAGCGATGCAGGAATAAAGGCTGAGACACACTGAGCGTGTAGCGACGCACAGCGTAGCAAAGCAAAGAGAAGCAATCATTTGCAGGCTTGACTTCACTCCGCTCCACCTCGCAGCGTTCCTACACTGCATTACATTTGCTTCTCACCGCACTGGCCAGGAATCCACTAACTAAATTAAAATGTACACACAAAACCGTTTTATTTTCACAACGCACGTTATATAGGCAAAAAAAGTTTCTACTGAATAAAATACATAAAAAATTACTGTTAATTTAATAGGAATAGTATAAAAATTAAAAAAAAAGGTAACCCCTGATCATATATATTATAGGGACACGGAGCGCTGTGTATAGAGTAGGGATGCATTGATACCACACACACAGACATATACGTATATATCAACACGCAGACCTATATATACGTATATATCAACACGCAGATAAATATATATATATATATTTATATTTTACACCCACCCACAGACCCCATTTAGCTGATCCCTCCAGAAGAAATGTTGAACCCGACAGAGCAGAGAATATATATAAAAAAAGATTCTTTGTTTCACACATGTTGTTTGGCTGGATGCATTTGGTGGTTGCAGCCGCCCCATCGGGGAATAGGCGCGACCCCACCCCACCTGTACTATGTATGTTTTAATGTACTTCCAGCCAAGTCATCCCTGCAGCAAGATTCCGCTCTGTGTCTTTGTTTTTGATCCCAAAGTGGACTTTGTTTCTGGGGGAGCATAAATAAAGGCCCACCAGTCTACCTCATGTCTGACAAGCAGCATGAACAGGTATGGGTTGCTATACAGCAGCCTGTGGTTTCATTTTTGGATAGGACTCGCCTTCATTAGAGGTGCCTTGACGCTGGCGGGCGAGCTTAGTCTTATAATGGCCATTAATAAGAAACCAAACCTCTAATTGTGTTTAGTTTCACACGGTATAATGGGAATAAGCGCAGATGACATTTTTTTCTTTATAAAGGGCATTTATGTTTTATAGCTAAGGTTCTGTGTGTTGAAGTTATCCTTGAGAGTTGTTCTGCCTAACACTGGCCACATAAAGGACTATATCAAGGCTTATTTAATGCTTTCAAGTAATAAAGTGGTCATGCCGCTCTGTTGCTAAGAAATCCTTAGAAATTCTGCAATCATAGTAAACAATTAAGAGAAGGGAGTTAGGAGTATGCTCTAGTTGGCAAGTCAATTCTTTGCTTGGCCAATTCAATTTAA
Organism: Leptobrachium leishanense; assembly: GCA_009667805.1. Lineage (NCBI taxonomy): Eukaryota > Metazoa > Chordata > Amphibia > Anura > Megophryidae > Leptobrachium > Leptobrachium leishanense. Next base: position 363,145,875 of record CM019063.1, on the reverse strand, counting down.
ACACCCAATGGTTCACTTTTTATTCATGTGATGTGGGGGTCTGGAATCAAATACAGACTTTTTGAGCATTTGCGTTCAAGAGAGCCTCAGTCTGTACGGCTAATTGGCACTTAATAATAATATTTATCCACTATGCCCCAACCATGGTTTATTTAAGGTGTTCTGTCTCCTCTGCCTAATATCTATTCATATGCCAATTTACTTATAAATATATATTGTTTGTTTTTTTTTTTTTTTGTAATAAATCTGCAGGGTCATTGCAACCAAATTTACCATCAGTACAATGTTTATTGGTTTCTAGGGGTGTGCATTTCATTTAGTTCTGACTTTGAATTTCATACGAAAGTCACCATTTTAGTATTTTCAGGAGCGTTTCCAAAACATAATATCGGCCTTCCGGAATTCCAAAATAAGAATCGATGTTTCAACACAAACAAAATCATTTCGGTATGGACCCAAAACAAAAAAAAGGAACATAAATGATACAAAATGCTGAAAAAAAATGGAGCAAACCGATCACAAACGAATAAATTTCGTGAACGAAATGATCTGAAACGAAAAAAAATGCCACCAAATGACCTGAAACGAAAAAAGACAAATGATCTAAAACGGAACCAAATTGTCTGAAACGAAAAAAAGACAGAACAAAAGGATTTAAAACGAAAAAAAACCAAATTAATTATCTGAAACGAAAAAAACATAACGAAATGATCTAAAACGGAACCAAAAGATCCAAAAATAATTTTAATGCAGCATATGAATCCACACACTGCTGGGAAGTGCCTCTCTCCAGTATAATTAATGCAGCAAATGAATCCACACACTGCTGGGAAGCGCCTTGCTCACTTTTACCCGAAAAATTCCAAAAAAAATATAAATAAGTAAGACTTTTATTGGTACTAATCAGTTTCCTATTCTGAAATAACCAATAAAAAAATAAACTCATAAAAACAAAATACAAATCAATCCAAAACACAAACTTACTCACAAAAATGAAAAAAAATCCCCCAAAAAAACAACCCTTTGAAACAGAATGCCGAATCGATCTGAAATCCGGGAATGAAAAAAACGAAACAAAAAAACAGACAAACGGTATGCACGTCTCTATTGTTTGCTATTCGGTGTAGGATTTTATATTTCACACCCAGAACCAATAAAGTATTATCTAGGTTTATTTTATTGCTCTCTATTTCTGCTCCAGAGTATTTGAAGATTCATGGGTATTAGTATTGTTCTAATTTCCAATTTCATTTATTTCTCTATCCTTGTCAGGGGCGTATACCGGGATGAGGGTAATATGGGCTCAAATTGCAGTGATCTGCACACTGATAGGTGAGGGTGAGTAGATTGAGACTAACCAGGCTGGATATTGCAGAGGATGGGAAAAGGTTGCTGCTGGTGCAGGAACCAGAATGTATGGTGAGTGCTTGGCAGGAGGATGCTGGTGATATGCAGGAACAGGTATTTGGATGTGGTTCAGGGTAAGGCTGGGGTATCAAAGCAGCAGAGCACATCACTTCACTCTGTAAGGGTTGAAGTAACAATGGTGGATTGGAGTGGGGCGTAGCCCTTTATTCAGGTAAGTGTTTCACGTGGTTGTGCTTAACTGTTTGTGCACTGGAGGCAACCAAGGATATAACTAGTGGGAGATGGGACAGGGAACCACTGAAAGACGAAAGAGGGTTTTCCAGTATAGTCTTTCATCCAGATCCGTGTAATAAATCTTCATAAGATAGGAGCACATCATACCACTGTATAGTGTATGTTAGTTGATTTGGGTAGCTTGTACTACTTATGCCCAAGCTGGCGGAGTTTCTTTTTCTTCCCCAGGTTCCCACTCTGGATCAGGTCCATCACTGGATGAGGAACAAAAGTCATCCGCCAAACACAGACTCCTCCATACTGCCAGAGAAGTATGATTCAGCAACACGTTTACACTATTCCAGAGTTTTTGCATGCTTTACATCCCTCCAGCCAATACTTGGCATTGTACTTGGTGATGTGAGTCTTGCACACAGCTGTTTGCCATGGAAGCCCATTCCATGAAACACCTGCTGCACTGATTGTGTGCTGATATTAATGGCAGTGGAAGTTTGGAACTCTTCTGCTTTGGACTTTTACGCACCATGCGTTCAGCACTCGGTGACCCCATTCTGTAACTACATGAGGTCTTCTGCTTCATGGCTGAGTTGTTGCTGTCACTAAACACTTCCACTTTCCAATAGTACACTTACAGTGACCATGGAATATCTACCAGGGATAAAATTTCACCAACTATCACAGTACCAAGCTTAAATCACTGAGCTCACAGAACGACCCATTTTATTCACAAACGTTTGTACATACTGTCTGCACGGTCGTCTAGGTGTTTGATTTTTATACACCCGTGGCAATGCATCTGATCAAAATGCCTGAATTCAATAATTAAAAAGGTGTGTCCCAGTATTTTTGTCCATGTATTGTACCCATATGGAGTTTTATTAATTTGCCACTGTTGCCCAACTATTGTAAGTATGCGGTACCGCAGTTCCTTAACCAGTTGATTGCGGACAATTTGCTGAGGGGTCCCTCTGCTTTCCCAGAAGGTGCAGAAGACGTGCTCAGTGCGTCAACATTGCTCCACGGCTCGCACACACCTACACAGACACCACACCTCAGATAGATGTATACCCACGCAGATACATGTATACTTGCAGACCTCAGACCAGATATACACCAAAGTCACCAATGACCTCCTTACTGCTAAAAACCACGACCACTATACTATTCTCATCCTGCTTGACCTCTCAGCTGCTTTTGACACTGTCGACCACCCCCTCCTTCTACAGATTCTCAGCTCTCTTCGCCTCTGTGATACTGCACTCTCTTGGATTGACTCCTATTTGTCCAACAGGTCCTTCTCTGTGTCCTTTGCTAGTAACTACTACTCTTCATTGCCTTTATCAGTAGGTGTACCTCCAAGGCGCTGTCCTAGGTCCTCTGCTCTTCTCTATCTATACCTCCTCCCTGGGAAAAATCCTTAATAGCTTTGGCTTTAATTATCACCTCTATGCTGATGAAACTTGGATCTACCCCTGATCTCTCTCCTCCTGTCCTTTCCAAAATCAGCGACTGTTTATCTGGAATCTCCTCCTGGATGGCCTCTCACCACCTAAAGATTAACATGTCAAAGACTGAGCTCCTACTAGTTCCTCTCTCTAATGCCTCCCAACCTCTTGACTTTTCTATAATGGGTCAATGGTATCACTATCTCCACATCCAGCCAGGTTCGCTGTCTCGGAGTTACTCTTGATTCTGCTCTTTCCTTAATCCCCCACATTCAGTCTCTTTCCTCCTGCCGCTACCAACTGCGTAATATCTCCAGAATGCGACAATTTCCTACTGCTGATACCACAAAGCAACTCAACCATGCCTTTGTAATCTCCCGACTGGACTACTGTAATAATCTTCTAGCTGGTCTCCCTCTCGCCCACCTCTCCCCCCTACAATCCATTCTAAATGCCTTTGCCAGGCTCAGCCACCTCACACGCCGCTCTGTCTCTGCTGCTCCTCGCTGCGAATCCCTTCACTGGCTCCCCATCCACTGCAGAATTAAATTTAAAATCCTTACCCTGACCTACAAAACCCTCACTAACTCAGCTCCTCACTACCTGTCCTCACTAATCACCAAATACACCCCAGCCCACTCCCTAAGATCAGTGACCTGCGCCTAGCTTCTTCTCGCATCACCTCTTCCCATGATAGACTCCAGGATTTCTCACGCGCAGCCCCGTCCTCTGGAATGCTCTCCCTCATACTGTCAGACTCTCTCCTAAAGACATTCCTATTTAGGGAAGCCTACCACCCGACTCACTGACGCAACCAGTCTATCACTGTCACCTTGCAGTCCTCTCCTCCTGTTTCCACCACCAACTTTTCTAGATTGTAAGTTCCCACGGGAATAGGGCCTTGTTTCCTCCTGTACTGGTTTGTAAAATGTTGTTCAATGTACTGTAACCCTGTCCATGTTGTACCACTGTACAGCGCTGAGGAATATGCTGGTGCTTTATAAATAATAATACATATACACAGACCTCAGACCAAATATACCCTTTCAGATACATATATACAGACCCCAGACCAGACATATCCACAGGCAGACACTGGGGCAGCTTGCTGGATGCATTAAAAGCATTTGGCCAGAGTACCCCTACACCTGGCCACGTTACCAAGTGGCTGCAGGGCAGTGACGCGCTCCCGCGAGATCTCGCGACTCCCTTGAGATCTCTGCAGGAGGCAGCGTCACAGCCTCCACAACCTGGCGGCCGCTTGGCAACGAGGCCAGCCAGAGGGGAACGCTGGCCAAATGCTTTTTATGCATCCAGCCAGCTGCCCCAGCCTCTCGGATACCAGTATTGGGGCATTTGCACGAGTACAAAGTACTCGGTATCGGTGCATCCCTAATATCAACTATCGAATTGATCTTATATTTCCTATACATACAAGTACTACAGCAAATGACTTTATGAAACAAATCAGATTTGTTTCACTGTTACACAAAGCACCCCTGTACCTGTCCATTGGCCTCTTGTGCTGAATCTGTTATCACCACAGGCCAATGGACAGCACAACATTTAACCCTAGCTTGCCTTTTAACAGAAAAACTTGATTAATTGGGGTTTTATTTAGTGATCTGAAATTCGAATTGATCTTAACCTACAATACATACAATTACTACAGCAAATGACTTTATGAAATTAAATTTCAATCAACTATTGAATCGATCTTAACCCCATATCAAACGAAACTATGAAACAAAATTATTTTAAAACAAAACAGACTTTTTAATCGTGCACACCTCTATTATCCAATATATATAATTTCAATCTAAACACTTTCATTGTGGAAATTTTTTTATTATTAAGTATTGTTAATTTTTGTTTATGTGATATTAAAGAACATTTGCACAGTTGAAATATTAGTTTAGTTGTAAAAATGGCCAACACATACATTTTAATTACACTACACCAATTATATTGTCATACTACACAATGAGAAAATGTCCATAGAAGAATGAATAATTGCACAAGGCACTATTTGTAGAATGCTTATCTGAGCTGCCTGAAACCACCAAGGGCCATTGAATAAATAAGATCCATAGTTACAGCATAATGGAAGCTATCTCTTGCAGGTCACTGTCTGCAGAAAGCAACAGTGTGCTGTCTACATTTGTTAGATGTTTTGTTCTCATTTAAATGTTTGGTGGACATTTTTTTTAAACACTAATTTTCAATATTTAAATTTATACTATATTTGGTATACCTGAGAAACGTGAAAACACTGCATACAATGTGATTCTGTGAACAACTCAACTGAAAGTGATAGTTGCTGTGAGTAACATGGATATGATTTAAAGTTATTTTTAGAATTGCAAAAATAAAAAAGTGTGAGTGCCTATATCAAGATCATACATTTTAATCAAGATATTTCAATATTTCCTACTTACATTTGACTGTTCTTCAGGTTTTAGTGTCATATTGCCAGCATGACCTTTAAGATATCTTTGAAGAAAAATTAGAACGTTATAATGAATGTTTTTATTTTTTCTATTTGATTTGTACAAATTTAATGTATTTTAGGTTGCATTTAACAAAGCACAATCCACACCTAACTAAAAACAAAATACATGTTTAAGAGCAAGAACATAAGTCTGACATTTAAAAACGCTAAATAGTATCTGATTTCCAAAAACCTCTTCTGTATGCGACTAGTTAAACGTCTTGATGGTTGACTACTGGTGAAATGGAAAACTAACAGGGTACTTCAAAGAGATCCGAATGGCTGGAGAAAGGTAAACGAATGCTGAAAATCAGCGTTCGGCTTCCTTTCTTGGCCATTCGGCTAGCCAGAGAGCAGGCAATTCACCAAATCCTGGCGAATTGCCTGCACATACGGTGCCTGTTCGAGGGCAGTGAAATCCCCATAAAAAAAGCACTGCTTCGGCTATTCAGAGAACACAAACCAGCAGTGAAAGGTTCCCGAAATGCCCTGCCATTCGGTGGTTTCCTGCGGCCGATTTATTCAGGCGAATCCCATAGGCTTCAATGTTAAAAATATTCCCGTTTCAATTCAATATCTAATAAACCGTTCATTATATTCTGCAGTCTTTTATTTATAGATTTTTTTTTCATAATATGGATTTTATTTTTTTTTTAACTTATTTTTTCTGTAACAGCCCTTTTTATTATCATTCCTTGGACCTCATATGTAAATTTCAGACATTTTCGCTCGGTAGTTTCTTTGTAAACAGCGTTTCACTTTTCAAACGTTCAAGCAAACTGTTTTCCTAATTTATTCACTTCACTCATCTGCGGTGTCGGCTTTTTCCAGAAGCTTCGCTGCGTGTGATCGGCTCCTGCTTGGGTTTTGTTTTTTTCGGCGGGTTAATCCAGATGTTTTTGCGGGTTTTCGGCGTGCATTCGTTTTGTGGTTAGTTTTCATCGGGTTTGCGGCGACCTGTCCGTGCAATTCGGGGACCCTGTGGTGCTTGCTGAATACACCGCAGGGTCGCCAAAATGGGATCGCCAAATCGAATTGAAGAGAACGAAAAGTCACCGAACGTGCGGTGACTTTTCGATTCTCTATGGAGGGCTTCTTTACAGGGTAATTCAGACTGGTAGTAAAAAACAAGTATATTCAGTTTTGAAGTTCAATTTTAGTCATTGTAAATCCCCAGGCATTACAATGTCACCTGGAAGTTTTACTGAAGCCAGGAAGTTTCTCTTTCTCATCCAATCAAACTCCCATTCATATCCATTGATAACTTATGAGAGGTGTATCGGAGTCTGCACTCAATTTTAATGTTGCTCAAGTAACTGTCTATATTTAATACCTTTTCAACAGTGGCCTTTCAAGTATATACTTGTCCGGAATCAAAGCGAATTGGTGAAATGTGATGCAATAACATAATTGATACTCTACGAAGGCTTTGTACATGTCAGTGTGTCTTGGAACAACAATAGTACAATTAGTAATGATAATAATAATCTAAAATATGCTATATATGTACCGTCAAGAGGATGAATGGTATTATGCATAATTGTATATAATTGAGTGCAACACTATCATCTGTCACTGTTCATTCTCCGCCTGACACTACATATAAGTGTTTGTAATACAGAATGATCCAGGTTATGACAGCTGAATCCAGGTTAGTACACATACCCTGTTTACTGCTTTAGCAACACCATGCACAATGTATGGCCCCTAAGGAACTCTAGCACACATTTGTGTTGACAGCAGCCTTAGCCAGTCACAATTACAGTGATGACAAATCTTTAAGGACCAGTAGAACCCGAACCCTTGTAAATACCAATGTGAGATCCTCAAATGCCCACTTTGTAAAAACACGGGGGAATTTGTCTTTTCTGCCAGGCTTGGAAACAATAGAAATGTAAGAAATAGTAGCTGAAAGCATTAAGGAAATTCACTACCAGAAGTGTATATAGAGCATGTAAGCAATCAAAGCAGGTGCATATATAGCACAGAAAGACTAACAGGTCTATTCAATAAAGGTGAAACTCAGGAGAACTGACAGAAGTGAAAATTCTAGGTCAAAATGGCCAAACCAGAAAAATTCTCCCATTTATCTCACTTTCCAAATAGGCTATTTGGTCTAGATTGTTCTCTTCTCCTGACAATTCTCCAGAGTTTCACCTTTTAGTGAATAGACCTGTAGGCCTTTGCCTGCTGTGACAAATTAAAAGGGGTGCTGTGTATGGGAAATATGTAACAGGCAATGCTTCCCCTATCTGCCGAATATGCTGGTTTTGTTTGGACATTCCAGGTATCTGCACACCATACCATGGGCTACATTACATAGTTGGTGCTAACGTTAGCGCTCACCTGCGTGAGCGTTAGGGCCACCAGGGCTAACGTTAGCGATTGGATTGTAATATGGTGCGCCAACGGGTTAAGAAACCCGTTACCATTTGGTACTTTGCACTTTTCAGCGCAAGGTTATTGTACTTTGCTCTCCCCATGTTAAGTATAGGGAGCACAAAGTCCTAACGCTGATTAATGTCCGGCTGCGGTTAACAAAATGTTAGCACCAAGTCCAGGCTGTGGTTAACGGATTCTGCAGGTGCGGAATCTGTTAGCACCAGCAGTAAACCCCCCAAAATGAATCAGATACTCCCCTCCTATCCCGCAATGAGGACCACGGCTCCAACCGCCTCCACAGGACTCCATTGAGGTAGACCCTGGCGATCACATGACCTGCCGGATCTTGCCTTGCGCCTTCCGTCAGGTCAGCATAGTGATCCGCAGGGAGAGACTGGGGGACTTTTTCCCCCAGTCTCTCCCTGCTCCTGCCGGACAGAGGAGGCGGTTGGAGCCACGGTCCTTGCTGCGGGATAGTAGGTGAGTATATGATTCCTTTTGGGGGAGGTGGTTACTGCTGGTGCTAAAGGATTCTGCACCAGCGGAATCCGTTAGCACCAAGTCCTGGCTGTGGTTAACTTTTTGTTAACCACACCCGGATGTTAATTAGGATTACAAAGTCCTAACGCTGATTAACACTTTGTGCTCCCCATGTTGGGCTACATTACACTCATGGTGCTAATGATAGCGCTCACCTGAGTGAGCGTTAACGTTAGCCCAGGTAGCCACCGCATATTACAGTCCAAACGCTAATGGGTTAAGAAACCCGTTACCGTTTGGCAGTGCTTTTTTTCTTGAAAAATAGGTGGGGGTACTCACGCCCAGGGAAAAACTGATTATTATGACTATTCATGTCCTCATAAACAATAGTTGTAGTTCACTTAACCCCTTCGCTGCGGAGGACGCGCTGAGCGCGTCCACCCGCAAGTAGCGTTCCTTGCGGAGGACGCGCTGAGCGCGTCCTCCCTTTGGGGCCAGCGATCGGCCGGGTTTCGGACGATCGCTGTGCCCAGCACCTGGAACCACCGCCGGCCTAATTAGATGACATCTAATTCAGGCGTCCCCCCCCCGCAAGTGCGGAGGAGGCGCCTGAAAGGGAGGGGGGGAGGTCCTTCGGACCTCTCTCCCTCCCGATCACCAGCGTGCAGGGGGGGGTTAATCCAGGCACCGTTTGGAAGGGCACAGCCTGCCCTTCCTAACAGTACCTGGAATTAACCCCATGGGGGCTGGATCACGAATCGGCGCCGAAAAGCGCCGGTTCGTGATCCTTTCCCGGAGCTGGCCGACATCTTGGATGTCAGCCAAGCTTCTGGGAATGCCCCCTGAGGACTGGCGTCATCGTGCATAGCACGATGACGCCAGTCCTGGAGTTAACCCCTAACTGCCACCAATGGTGGAGATAGGGGTTCCAATGAACCCCCTATCTCCCGATCCGTGGCAGTTAGGGGTTAATGTTTGATATTGTTGCAGCGGCCAGAGCATGGCCGTTCCAACAATACCAAATATGACTATGAAAAAGTTTGTAAAAAAAAATAAAAAAAATATATATTAAAAAAAAAAAAAAAAAGTTTTTTTTTCTTTTTTTGGTTTGTTAATGCAGCAATATTGTTCCCATTTCAATTATAATGTGAACAATGATGCTGCACTAACGATTTTTGTATGCGGTGCGTTTGTTAAAAATCGCGTAATTTTCCCCAAAAAAAAAAAATGTAACGAGACCCCATCTCTAATTTTTTTAACAAGCGCACCCCATACAAAATATAACCGCAATTGCTCGCATGTTAAAATGTGAAAAAAAACACTTTACACGTAAATTATTGAAAATTCATATTTTATTGCATTTTTTGTTATAATATACAGACAGGTCATGACGTATACATATAATAATGACATATTATGAATCTGCCGAGTCTGACGGAAAGAACGATATATAATATGTCTGGGTCATATACTAAAATAAGCCTTCAAAACACGTTTAAACATGATGAGCAAAACCGGTAAAAATGACCTCAGCACAGAGGCGGGAAATGCCTCAGCAGCGAAAGGGTTAAAGCAGTGTTTCCCAAACCTCTCATCGGGACCCTCAATCACGCCAGATTTTGCAGATCACCTTTGAGAAAAACAGACTGAATCCTGCAATCACTGAGCAGCAAATTATATCACCTGTGCTGTGCTTCAGATATCTGGCAAACCTGGCAAGGCGGGGAGGGTCCTGTGGACAGGTTTGGGAAACACTGACTTAAAGGAAGACACTATAAAAGGGTAACCATATTTTTTAATACTGTGTTCCTTTAAATGAACTACAGCTATTGTTGTAACCCTATGGGGGTTATCCACTAAGTGCCTCTGTTGCAAGAAAAATTGGTATTGCAGGGCTGTTAGCTGCTGTTTTTTTGGGGGGTTTTGCAACTCTGGCACTGAGTGGATAATCCCCTAGCATTTGTGAGCACTACAGCAATGAAACTCACAGTTTTGCTGAGTATGTATGAGCTCCACAGCAATGTCACTCACAGTAATGCGCAGTGTGTATGAGCTCCACAGCAATAAAACTCACTACTGCCTTACAGTGCCAGCTCCTCTGATCACACCGCTCGCCTGACAATCCGCAGCTCTGGCAGATGTGTGCAAACATGCTGCACCCCCTCCCCATGCTGTTCAAAGTTTCAGTGGCTGCAGAGAGAAGGGGAAAGCAGCCCTCCCTTGTCACTTACTGGGTATCAGTCCCTACATACACCCCTGACAATCGGAAGCATTCAAGAGCAACATGAGCTGCCGAGCACTTCCGATTCTCTGCCAGCCACTGCAGGAGGAGGGAGGAGCATCATGCTCTTTCCTGTTAGTTCTGGCTGGTGGTGAGGTGCCGGTACTGAGTGAGGTGCCGGTACTGCATACCCCCTGAAAAAAAGCCCTGCCGTTTGGTACCTTGCACTTTTTAGAGCAAGGTTACTGTACTTTTGAGCTCCCTTTTCTTAACATGGGAAGTGCAAAGTGTTAATCAGCGTTAGGATTACAAAGTCCTAACGCTGATTAACATCCAGCTGCGGTTAGCAAAAAGTTAACCAGAGCCTGGACTTGGAGCTAACGGATTCCGCTGGTGCAGATTCCGTTAGCACTAGCCAAACCCCCACAAAAAAAATTCAGATACTCACCTACTATACCGTGGCGAGGACCGCGGCTCACTCCACCTCCTCCGTCCGGCGGGAGCAGGGAGAGACTGGGGAGAAAAATCCCCCAGTCTCTCCCTGCAGATCGCTACGCCGACCTCGGCAGGTCATGTGACCGGCAGCGGGGAAACTCAATGGAGTCGTATGGACTCCATCGAGTGGATGCGTGCGGCGGCGCTTATTGCTGCCACGCGCATCCTGGGGCGTAGCGCCCGCTAACAATGCAGGCAGCTATTTAAGCACCTGCATTGTAATCCTGTGCTAAACCGGGGGCGCTAGGGAGAAAACTGCAGGTGCAGTTTTTTTTCCCTAACGTCCCCGTTTTAGCACGTGGATTGGAATGGAGCCCGTTAAGTATAGGGAGCGCAAAGTACAGTAACCTCGCGCTAAAAACCGCAAGGTACCAATTGGTAACGGGTTTCTTAACCTGTTAGCGTTTGGATTGTAATATGGTGCGCCCGCGTTAGGGCTAACGTTAGCACCAACTATGTAATGTAGCCCTATAATAGCTCTGGTAAGTTTACAACAGCTCTGGTTAAGTTAGCACCAACTATGGAATAGGCCCCTACTTGTCTTATGCAGTGAAGGAAAAATATGAGTCAGACCAAACAAAACAGGAGAGGACTCGAACTATATTAGTATTTACAGTATTCAGGATGGCAAGCTCCTTAAAAGGTGAAGTGTAAAGCAATGATCTAACACACATAGGGCCGTATTACATACTTGGTGCTAACTTAACCAGAGCAGTTGTAAACTTCCGAGAGCCATTATAGCCTATGGAAGTTTTAAGTTTACAACAGCTCTGGTTAAGTTAGCGCCAACTATGTAATATGACCCAAACAGGTCTGTTCACTAAAGGGTGAAGTCATGAGTAGTAAACAATCTAGGCCAAAATAGCTAAACCAGAAAAGGTATCCCATTTATCGCGCTTTCCAAATTGGCTGTTGATCTAGATTCTTCTCTTGCCAATTCTCCAGACTTCACCCTTTAGTGAATAGACCTGATAATCAGCCACAGTAAAGTTCCAGCCCACAACAAAGCTTTTTTCAAAGCTAAACTTTAGCGTAAAAAAAAAAACCAAAAACAGTTTGTAGACAAAAGCGACACCTTTCCAGATTCCATAATAAACCTGCACTGCAGGACAATACCAGCCAAAAGCCAGATCCTTGCTTTCTACATTACTAGTCCTATGAGCATACACATTAGTCCATGAGCTTCTTACCTCTGCAAGTAAGAATTGCTGTTTCGTAAACCATCTTCATCCTTCCATCCTTCTGGCATCCATTTTATCGATCTGTCCACTCCTAATCCAACATGACCTTCACCACCTGAAGATATAGGCATCCTTCTTCATTTGGAGACCGTGGCAAAGGTTTATCATGAAGTCACTCTGAGCTAGGCTATATACACTTAAAATGAATAAGTGAATATATACAAAGTCGTCTAAAATAAAATATACCTCAAAGGAAAAATAAGAAGCTTTACTTTTCAATTCTGAATATAAAAAAGTGAAAGCATAATATTGTGTCCTCAAGCTATATATGCAAAAAAGAAACAGTCATTTTTCATGTAACTCTGAAACTTCCAGGCACAATAAGTCCTTTTGAATGATTGAGTTTCTAGTCAGGGTATACTATTGAAGTGCACCTGCTTGAGACATCCTAAAGACATTCCATTTGTAGTGGACAGGTTTGTTAGTGTTCCTATGGCTACACTGCCTGCTTAATGGTTTCAGTTACAACACAAAATTTAGTCCTACTCAGCAGGGGTTGTCACATTGAATGGCACAGGTGTTTGCTGTGTGTTAACTGTTAATCCTTTCAGTGGAGAAAATAAACAGTAAGGCCTCATTAGCTCTTATCATAGAGCTCTATGCATGACACTAATAAATGATTCCTCTTGAAAAATATCGTAAATCAAAATGTGTATGGGTTCAAAACTTCACAAAAGGAACAATTAAAATGCAGACAAAATTTTACAATGTCTTAATTTTCATAAAGATTCATTATCATTGCGTTGTCACAGAAGACAGTGCAATTAAGAATAATTTCTCTGACTCAGATGAGCGCAGTGTTCACGTCCGTGTTGCAGCACATTTTATGTCCGCGGTAGCATACAATTATGATCAATAGAGACCCACACACGAAGTGCGGATGCACAACGGACACGGCAAACGGACGCAAGAACGTAAAACCCGCTAGAACGGACGTGCGGAGTGCGCCACGTCCGCAACGTCTGCATAGCTTTGTGTGTGAGTGATGGAACGTAGTCAGACGGACTGCATTTTTGACGTTCAGCATTTTTGATGGACAAAATGTTTTTTCATATTAATTTTATTTCCATCTACATCAGTCAAAAAACGTCAGTCACAAAAACTGACCGTGTGGCCACTACCTTGTCGTGTGTCAGAAAGTACGTCCGTTGTGCACGGACGCACAGTCCGCACAGAATGAGTTCGTCTGACCCTACCCTAAGGCCCGTGACAGACGAACGCAGTTATCACGTCCGTGTTGCCACACAGTTTAACGTCCGTGGTAGCATAGAATCATGAACAATAGAGACCCACACACTAACAGGGTTATCCAAAGAGATTCGAAAAGTCACCGCACGTTCGGTGACTTTTCGTTCTCTTCAATTCGGTTCCTTTTGCCGATTGCATTTCGGTGACCCTGCGGTGTATTCAGCAAGCACCACAGGGCCCCCGAATTGCAGGGAAAAGCTGCCGAAAACCTGACGAAAACTAACCGAATGCAAGCTGAAAACAAGCAAAAACATCTGGATTAACCTTCGAAGGAGCCGAACAGGAGCCGAACAGGAGCCGAATCACACAGAGCCGAAGCAGCTGTGAGGTAGAGGAGGCAGTGAATAAATTAGCAAAACCATTTGTATGAATCTGGGAAAATGAAACGCTGTTTGCAAAGAAACTACTGAGCGAAAATGTCTGAAATTTTCACAGGAGGTCCAGGGAATGATAATAAAGAGGGCTGTTACAAAAAAAATAAGTAAACTGAAAAAAAACAAAATCGGACTTTTTAAAAAAAAAAAAAAATCAGAAAAATGCTTAAAGTATCCTAAAAAATCTATAAATAAAGAGACTTTTTGCTGCAGAATTTTATAATGAACGGTTTATTAGATATTGAATTAAAACGGGAATATTTTTAACATTGAAGCCTATGGGATTCTCCTGAATTAACTTGCCGAATGAAACCACCGAATGGCAGGGCATTAGGGGAACCTTTCACTGCTGGTTTGTGTTCTCTGAATAGCCGAAGCAGTGCTTTTTCATGGGGATTTCACTGCCCTCGAACAGGCACCGAACAGGCACCGTATGTTCAGGCAATTCACCAGGATTTGGCGAATTGCCTGCTCTCTGGATACCCGAATGGCCAGGAAAGGTAACCGAACGCTGATTTTCAGCGTTCGGTTACCTTTCTCAAGCAATTCGGATCTCTTTGGATAACCCTGTAAGTGTGTCCGCACCGAACAGCGCACGCACAACGCACATGGAAAACGGACGCAAGTTAGGCAAGAACGTAAAACCGCTAGGACGGACGCGCAGAGTGCACCACACCTGCATAGCGTTCTGTGTGAGTGAGGATATGTCAGACAGACCGCATTTGCGACGTCCAGCACCTTGACGCACACAATGACTTTTCATATCCTGTATCACTTTATACCATTTTTCATATTAATTTTATTTCCCATGATTCCCTTTTTTGGTCTACATCCGTCAAGAAAAACGGATCGTGTGGTGTCTGCAGTATCTTCCGTCAGTAGGTACGTCCATTGTGCACGCACGCACAGTGCGCTCAGAATGCGCTCGTCTGACATAAGCCTAAATTAAAGTGTGATGTTAGTGATGTAGGGTTGACGTAAGCTAAACTTAGGTTATGGTTTGGTGTCTTATGGTTAAGGAAGTCTTAGGTTTAGGGGATTGTGTCAAGATGCTGAGGACTGTAACTTCCATGATTCTCAGCCATGCAAAGTTCCACACAGTAAGGAAACACCTGGACCAATCGGGAGTTGAACATGGCTACAGGCTTGCGCTGTGCAGTGCTAAGTTCAAAGTAATTGGTTGGATAGAGGCAGAAAAATTGATGCAATGTTCTGTGAGGGCATATAAATTGAGATGTGCGGGGAAGGGGCACACAGTCACTCACCTTGCCAAGTGGGCAGCAAACCAGCAATTGCTAAGTTCCTGTGGTGGCAGGAGTACATGTTTTTCTTTCCTGTAAGACGTGCATGTCTGTTTATTTAGCTAAATTCTGCTGATCCAGGTACAGGCCTGAGCAGAAGCACAGAGTGTCTCGGTAGCAGACCTTTCGAAAAGTAGGCCTACATTTCCTGCGCTTGCTTTCACATTCCAAAGTAAGTTACGAGAGGTGGATTGTGATCTATGGTTTGGCTGAGCCCAAGTCTGGTGTGGAAGAGGAGTGTGAGTGACAGAAGATCTCAGTCCTGACCCACGATGTGTCTCCTACCTTTGTCCCCCTGGTCTGATCAATTGGTGATTCCAGCGACTCCTCCATCTTCCTTTTGGCCTGTGGAAGGCACTTTGAGAATGGAGAGCCATCTAGTGATAGTGAACCAAGATGGATACGTGATCTTGTAGTCTATGATCACTTTCTCTTCCAGTCATCGCAAGTCCGCAATGTCAAGATGACACCCGTGATCCTACCATGAGTTGGCAGGACCCAATGATCAGCCCAGTGCAGGCTCCAATAGGGAAAGAGGGTGCCGTTTCTGAAAGGTGGAAGTAGATTGCATCTGGTTCTGGCCAGGATCCTCTGCAAGATAAAAGGGGAGGTTGGTTTCAGACAGTTGACAGTTGGTACAGAGAGGTCACAGAGCACGCTACTTGATGACATGCTGGGGAGCAAGCAACAAGTATAGCAGTTTGACACCAGGTTTGGGAGGAAGGCCAGATACCGGAGTTGCTAGCAGACCATGATTATGGGGGATCCTCTTTGTGTTTGGCTGCAAGGAAGGGGGAGCTTAGTTAAGTACTAGTTCATGCACTTGTCATTTTGCGGCTTGATTACTGCAACCTGCTCCTTATTGGCCTCCCCAATGCCCGCATTGCCCCTTTGTAATCTGTAATATGTAGATGTCCTGGTTATTTTTCTTACCAGGTGCACCTCGCATAACACCTTCTCTGCTGGTCCTTCCATTGGCTTCCTGTATGTTTCAGGATACAATTTTGCAGAAAGAAATCCAACACAGCGCTCAAAAGACCTAAGTCCAAAGGAAATTGGGGTAGACACACAGTATGTCCATAAACAGTAGTCCTTGTCTTTGGGAGTAGATCTTAAAAATGCAGATGAAGTGTGCACTGCAGGAAAAAACACAAAGAGGACCAAAAATTGTGCAGTATGACAGCACCCAAGATGAGAGTAACTTATATATTGATTTTTAACTCACATTCTGGGGAGCCTACAACCGGCTCTTAGGAGTAAAGCGGGCAGGGACTTTATATCAGGTGCCCATAGACCCTCCAAACGACTTCTCCGGAATTCGCCAAAAGAGGAATGCTGTAGAAAAAGCGACAGAGACCAAAAAGGCACCTCCTAGTGCGATAAATCATAGATAATTCTGTAGTTTAGAAAAGAGTGCCAAATTCAAACTCACAAGCAGTTGAGCCTCTGTTGGCTCCGTCACAATACGCATAGGGAATCATAAAGGTGTTCCCCAGACCTTCTTTGCAGGGTTTATAAAGGCAGACAGCGATTTGGGTTTTAAAATAAAGACATTTATTCACTTAAAATAGACAAATCATATCTACCAGACCAGGACGCGTTTCGCCAACAGTGGCTTCCTCAGCTGGTTATTACATGTCTGCTCTTGCTGCTGCCTTTATATAAAATACATAATTTGATAAACAATTAAAAATTACTGTGCTTAACCTCAGGTGTGATTGAATGGTGCCCGCCATTTTGCGCATGCTCAGAAGCTCCGCGTGTCACCCTGGAACGCGGACATCCGAAAAGTGAAAAAAATTATTTTCATTGCGCCCGCCATTTTGCGCATGCGCAATCGCCCCGCGTTTCAAACTAGAACGCGGAACTCCCCAATCCTCCCACTCAGTGCCCCCAAACACCACACAATCCGCACAACTCCAAAAGTGGCCTCAAAGATTACCATCCTTGGCCAGGGCAGGGGCACAAACCCAGTGGCCGCTGGAGAAAGAAGCCCCAGCGCTCAAAAAACATACAAAGGTGGAGCAAATGGCTGCAAACTCAATGGCTGTTTAGAAAAATGGCACAGCGCTGCAAACAAACTCTATGATTATATAAAAAGAAACGGGGATTGTTAGTTTTATAATGCCACAGCACTATAAGAAAACATATTTAAAAGACTTATTAATCCTATAACTTTTGGTGTCACAGCGCTACAGGCATTGTTAATAGTATAAACAAATAAGAATTAATAGTCTTCTAACGTATATAACACGGCGCCGAAAATATCTTAAAGGCATTATAAAAAAAGGGGGGAGGGGGATTACTGATCTTACAACCATATAATACCTAAATAGCATCAATATGCCAAAAATGCCCAATATAAGGATTTCATGGACAGTTAATAGTTCAACTTATCATATTAAAGTGCTGATGTAATAAAGTGAACAAGTGCTCCATCACAATCGCACATTCTGATAAATGGGTGTAAAAAGAAAATCTGATACATAAGTATATTCTAAAGAGTGAGTGTGTATTCACATATATTAACCATCCCAATCAACATTTTAATGAATGGGTGTGCAGAGAGATTCTAATCAACTAGTATATTCTAAAAAGTGAATATGTGCTTACATATATTAGGATGCGATAAATAATAAATACAGATTAACAGTATCAGTGGCAATACACTGCATATATAAACACTGAATAGTACTAAAGACTTTGTAAGGTGCAATAAATGTGCTTTAAATGTGCATATTACATGAATTATATTATTATGATATATAAAATCTTACTGGATACTTAATAAAGTGCAACGAATGTGCATTAAGTGTGCTTATCGCATAAATAGTAGTGCTATGACAGTATTGATAATCTATCGTTTGGTTAAAATATGCAGCCAAAATGTTCACATAAATGTTAGTGACACTGAAATACGTGTTTCTAAACACCCATGAGAGGCTTTAAGGATCTCTATACGTCGTCGTAAGTGCAGAAGTGTGTAATAATGAATGGAATATAGACCATATAGGGTTAGATATATAGTACTATTGTGAAAGTGCAACTAATGCACATGTAAAAAATGTGTAATAGTCCTGTAGTAATAAAGACCTCTAAGGGCTAATTACGTGTATAACCAATTCTGTAAAAAAGTGTATAGTAGAAAGGAATAGATAATGTGCAAACTGGCAAAGGTAATTAGTGCATCACATTATTTAGTTATTAATGTGTAATAAAAAAAGTGTTCACATACACCTTTGTAATACCAGTGACATTAAAATGCATGTCTCTTAATGCCCATAAGGGCTAATATAGATCCCTATAAAACCATTGCTATCTACATAAAAATAATAATAAATTGGATCTGAGTCTAAAGGAAATGAACCAATTCAAAATCATTATTTAAGCCTCCCGGCGCCAGAGTCCCTAAATCAAAAATAAGTCTCATCTCCTCTCTCCCCAGTGCCGTAGTTCCACTCACACCTTTATTGGTGCATCTCACTTTTTTTACAGCAAAAAATTTAAGGCCTCTTGGGCATCCATTATGGGATAGTTTAAAGTGCTGAGATACAGAATGTTTCTCGTATAATTTGTTAATATTCCTGACGTGCTCAGAAATTCTTACATTCAGGGCTCGGCTCGTACGACCCACATATTGGAGTCCACATGTGAAATGTATTCTGCAAGAACATCACAGGAATGGACACGGTCCAGTGATGATAGAGATAGTTGCTCTGTCACCCGACCCAGTGACTATACAGGAAACAACTCGAGTGAGAATAAAAGACCAGACACAAATTCTGTCTTGGGTGTTTCTTATTACTCTGGGGCAAGTTTCAAACATTCAGTCAGTTTTGTCAAAATAGGAGTGCCGCAAATTCATGGATTACAAGCCAATAAAGAATCAATACGTCAGTAATATAGGAAACATGTTTTTTTTACTTTGGGCAGTACCTAGACTTACACAAACATTTCCTGTCCTTGTCTAGTAGACACGACTAAATTGACGTCACAGCTATATCCTGTTTTTGGGAAAGAATGTTCCATAGGATATACATGAACAATTAAACATCTGTGCCCCTCCCTTCCTCTCAGCCGGCCAGCCCTCTTAGTTTCAAGAGGAAGCAGAGTTGAATAGAAAATTTGCAATCATTGGTAAAAAACAGGAAGCCAAGAGAATGACCAGACTCAGCATTATCTCACAGGCCCTATATATTTATATACAGTTGTATTCAAAATTATTCAACCCCCACTGAAATTGAGTGTTTTGGCCAGTTTGACATTGATTTTGATCATTCAGTTATCTTGCTTACAATTAAATCAAAGAGGCACGTGTAGGTCAGACAAATATAACATAACATTTATAATGAAATAACCACAAATGTCTTTTCTGTGCTCACATCATTATCAGTTTTATTCAACCCCCAAGTGACATTCAATCTTAGTACTTATAACTGTAAAAGGATGTTGTACTAACAGCTTTTAAACGTGAAGCATAGCTTGACACAAGTGTCTTGCAGCGATCTACGGGTATCTCGCCCATTCGTCATGGGCAAAAACCTCCAGTTCAGTCACATTCTTAGGCTTGCGCACTGCAACTGCTTTCTTTACGTCCCACCAGAGGTTCTCAATTGGATTTAAGTCAGATGACTGCGATGGCCACTCCAAAATGTTCCAGCCTTTAATCTGCAACCATGCTCTAGTGGACTTGGAGGTATGCTTGGGATCATTGTCCTGTTGAAAGGTCCAACGTCTCCCAAGCCTCAGGTTTGTGACGGACTGCATCACATTGTCATCCAATATCTCCTGGTACTGAAGAGAATTCATGGTACCTTGCACACGCTGAAGCTTCCCTGTACCTGCAGAAGCAAAACAGCCCCAAAGCATGATTGACCCCCCGCCATGCTTCACAGTAGGCAAGGTGTTCTTTTCTTCATAGGCCTTGTTCTTCCTCCTCCAAACATAGCGTTGATCCATAGGCCCAAACAGTTCTAATTTTGTTTCATCAGTCCACAGAACACTATCCCAAAACTTCTGTGGTTTGTCCACATGACTTTTGGCATACTGCAGTCGACTCTTCTTATTCTTTGGAGACAGCAAGGGGGTGCGCCTGGGAGTTCTGGCATGGAGGCCTTCATTACGCAGTGTGCACCGTATTGTCTGAGCTGAAACTTCAGTTCCCACATCTGACAAATCTTTTCTCAGTTCCTCAGCAGTCACACGGGGACTTTTCTCCACTCTACGCTTCAGGTAGCGCACAGCAGTCGAAGTCAGCATCTTCTTTCTGCCACGACCAGGTAGCGTTTCAACAGTGCCCTTTGCCTTGAATTTGCGAATGATGCTTCCTATGGTCTCTCTTGGTATGTTTAACATCTTTGCAATCTTCTTATAGCCATTGCCCTTCCTGTGAAGAGTAATCACCTCTTCTCTTGTCTTCCTGGACCATTCTCTTGACTTCACCATGTTTGTAACCACACCAGTAAATGTCTAGAAGGAGCTGAGTATCACAGTCATTTTAAAGCTGCCTAATTGGTGCTTATTATGCTTTATTGCTGCTCCGTGACATCCACAGGTGTTTTCAATACCTGATTGAAAACACTTGAATGAACCTCTGTTCTTCAGAGTGGTAGTCTTTAAGGGGTTGAATAATTGTGTCAATGAAGAATTCACAAAAGAAACATTTACTACTGTATTACAAAACCAATTGATGTCATTTTAGTTGCATATGGTTCTTTAAAAAGTCCTTGTAGGATTTCATTCTGAATACAATTACAAATGTACACTAAATTCCCTAAAACCCTTTACAGCATTGGGGGTTGAATAATTTTGAACACAACTGTAAATACACCACTGACCCAATCACCGCAGATCCACGCCTTCTAGTTACCACCACGGATGCAGACCGGGAGCTCCTGGCGGTTTTTAAGGACACATGAGACGCGGTTGTTTCTATGCTTTGCTTGGCAGTGGGTGAGATCATTTCAACAGCCCACTTGCAATTTTGTACGTATATACATGTTTTTAGCAAGTAACCCGTAAAATAAAGGGTATAACACTATTAGAATCTTTCTTTCTCATGCATGTCATTTGAGATGTACATTCCAATTGGTGAGAATCGCTGAGAAGTGGTTTTTCGTTTGGAAAGATCGTGATACACGAACTATTTTCAGCAGAAACTGAGACTTTTCAGAAAGAAAAAGATTTTGGATGAGAAAAATAAGTATTCTTTTTATCTATATGACTGGTTTATTTTGAGATATTTTGCAAAGATTTGGCTTTTATTCTCATATTCAGCGCAACACCACCACTTATTTATTTATTTTAATATTAGAAAGCGCTGTAACACAACAATAAATATTTGTATACTGAGATACAAAATATGTAACCGTTTACATAATCCATACACAAATTGTAAATTCAAGCAAAAAGAGCATACAGTGTGAAGGTACAGCGTTGCACAAAATGTAAAGATTTTCCGTATAAACAGAACATAGAGAATAAACAGAAGATATTTTGAATGACATGGGGTCAAAAAATAAGGGGGTTGAGGGAGGATAAATGGGAGGGGTAATTTTGTCGGCAAAATAGATTAAGGCCAAGGGGGTACAGCTAGAGAAAACGTTAACCAGAATAACAGCATCGGGAAGTGGGGTTTGAAGTTAAAGTGAAGGTTAGTGCGGGGGGGATAACACGCTTTGGGGTCGTATCAGGGGGGGTAGTTGAGTCTCAGTAAGGGAGATAGGGGGTTATGCGAGGGGGCAGGAGGTAGACCAGTAAAACCAGCCGCGCATGTGTTTGACGGACGAGCCTGAAGCTCTGTGGAGGAGGTCTTCAATGTCACGAATGGATTGTATCTCCTGGAGCCATTCGCGAAGGGTTGGTACAGAGGGGGTCTTCTTGTGTCGGGTAACACAGCTTTGGCTGCATTCACAAACCGTATGTCGATTGAGTGTAATTAGGCTGTGGGTCAGATTCAGTGTAATCAGAGGCGAAACTAGAAACCTCAGGGCCCAAGTGCAGGAAACATGACGGCCCCCCACCCTAGGCAAAAGCATATTTTGTCCCCCCTCCCGTCAACATGCATTGGTCCCCTCCAGGTCCACAGTGTTGACTCCAGACAATCAGTGTCCCATTTTTTCCAGGTCCATTATGACCTCTTCAGTCCATCCCATTTTGAATGTAATTTGCCGTATTTGTATCTCACAGAGTTCCACAGCAATAAACCTCACAGCAATATGTGGTGTGTATGAGTGTATCACAGAGCTCCACAGAAATAAAACTAACTCACAGTATGTGCAGTTTGTATGAATGTGTCACAGAGGTCCACAGCAATAAAACTCACAGTAATATGCAGTGTGTAAGAGTGTATCACAGAGCTTCACAGCAAATAAAACTCACAGTAATGTGCGCTGTGTATGAGCGTATAACAGTGCTCCACAGCAATAAAGCTCACAGTAATATGCAGTGTGTAGGAGTTTAAACTGCAGAGCTCCACAGCAATAAAACTCACAATAATATGCAGTGTGTATGAGTGTAAATTGCAGAGCTCCACAGTAATAAAACTTACAGTAATGTGCGTTGTATGACTGTATCACAGAGCTCCACAGCAATAAAACTCACAGTAATATGTGGTGTGTATGAGCGTATCATAAAGTAAATCCAAAGTAAAACTCACACATAAAAATAAAATACATTTAAAAAATAATTTTAGATATATATATTATAGGCAAGCCCTCAGGCAGAGGGTGTGGGCCCCCCCGGACTCAAGGGCCGGGGTGCGGTGGCACCCTCTGCACCCCTGGTAGTTACGATTCAAGTGATTCAATAGCATAGTGACTGGGGTGAAGTCATTGGGTGATGCCGAGACTTTGCAGATTGTGTCATGAACTGTCCACCAATTGGGTTGGATTAAGGGGCAAGACCACCACATGTGTGGAGTAGGTCAGCCTGAGACACTCAACATTTCCAGCAGGGGCCATTCGAGTTGGGATTGAAAGCGGCAAGAACTGTAGAGGGACGGTACCATTGTGAGAGAAGTTTGTATGCTGCTTCTAGCATTTGGTGGCTCCCTAATCCCCCTGTGTTCATCTTCCCACCCTGACCCAGCCCACATGCACCCCGCTACTTCATATTCTCTATTTACCCTCAACTACAGGGTTATCCAAAGAGATTCGAAAAGTCACCGCACGTTCGGTGACTTTTCGTTCTCTTCAATTCGGTTCCTTTTGCCGATTGCATTTCGGTGACCCTGCGGTGTATTCAGTAAGCACCATAGGGTCCTTGAATTGCAGGGAAAAGCTGCCGCAAACCTGACGAAAACTAACCGCAAAACCCAGCGAATGCACGCCGAAAACAAGCAAAAACATCTGGATTAACCTTCGAAAAACCCGAGCAGGAGCCGATCACACGCAGCGAAGCAGCCAAACAGGAGCCGAATCACACAGAGCCGAAGCAGCTGAGACGCAGAGGAGGCAGTGAATAAATTAGCAAAACCGTTTGTATGAATCTGTGAAAATGAAACGCTATTTGCAAAGAAACTACTGAGCGAAAATGTCTGAAATTTACACAGGAGGTACAGGGAATGATAATGAAGAGGGCTGTTACAGAAAAAATAAGTAAACTTAAAAAAAAATCAAAAAAAATCGGACTTTTAAAAAAAAAATCGGACTTTTAAAAAAAAAATCTGAAAAATGTTTAAAATATCCTAAAAAAATCTATAAATAAAGAGACTTTTTGCTGCAGAATTTTATAATGAATGGTTTATTAGATTGAATTAAAACGGGAATATTTTTAACATTGAAGTCTATGGGATTCTCCTGAATAAATTTGCCGAATTAAACCACCGAATGGCAGAGAATTAGGGGAACCTTTCACTGCTGGTTTGTGTTCTCTGAATAGCTGAAGCAGTGCTTTTTCATGGGGATTTCACTGCCCTCGAACAGGCACCTAACAGGCACCGTATGTGCAGGCAATTCGCCATGATTTGGCGAATTGCCTGCTCTCTGGATAGCCAAATGGCCAGGAAAGGCAACCGAACGCTGATTTTCAGCGTTCGGTTACCTTTCTCAAGCAATTCGGATCTCTTTGGATAACCCTGCTAGTGTTTCTCCCCTCTCCTCTTAGATTGTAAGCTCTTGAGCAGGGTCCTCTCGCCTACTGTTCTGTGTGTTTAACCTGTATGTATATTTGTTATTCTGCCTCTTATTGTACAGCGCTACGGAGCATGTGAGGCTAGGGTCAGACGAGCGTGATTTCTACGGACTGTACGTCCGTGCACACGGACGTACATCAGTACGGAAGACACAGTAGTGGCCACACAGTCAGTTTTTTTTCACTGATGGATATTTTGACGGATGTAGGAGGGAAAATAAATTAAAAAGCAAAACCATTTTGTCCGTGAAAAATGCTGGACGTATAAATGCAGTCCGTCTGACCACGTTCCATCACTCACACACAAAGCTATGCAGACGTTGCGGACGCAGCGCACCTTGTGCGGCCGTTCTAGGGGATGTACGTTCTTGCCTGCCTTGCGTCCATGGGCCGCGGCCGTTGTGCGTCCGCAGTTCAGTGCGAACGTACTTCATGTGTCAGGCTCCAATGGGCTTTCTGTCATGCTATCACGGACGTACTTTTAGGCGCAATCACGGACGTAAACACTACGCTCGTCTGACCCCAGCCTTAGTGCTTTATAAAAACTTGTAACTGTAAGATCTTTCCAAAACATTGAAAATGAAGTTCAATGATGTTCCAGCAGAGGGCAAGCTTGGACAAGGTCACTGTCTAGAAAAATCCTCGATTTGTTTAAATAAATAGTAACCGTATTTATATTATTTATAACCATGTATCTTGCTTTCAGTTTATCTTTCTGTTGCCTGAGACTGTCTGGGATGTATTAGAGAATAACAAATACCACACACGCTGTTTTCTACTTTAGTAAGTGGAAATTGGAATATTTTTAAAACTGACTTTTTAACTAACTTGAATTCCAAAAGTTTGCATCCAGAAACCATTAAATAAAAATTCTAGGTCAAAATAGCAGATTTGGAAAGTGAGATGAAAGGGAGAATTTTTCTGGTTTGGCTATTTTGACCTAGAATTTTTCATTCTCCAGTCATTCTCCTGCTTTTCACCGCTCTCTGAATAACCCTGATAGATAAAGTTCATATGGGTTCTTACTTTGTAAAAAAATAGCGCTGCACAAGCGTTTTTACGCAAAGAATGTAATAGTGCCCGTAATGTACAAAAAAGTCTAATGACTTTAGGACTCTACTCATTCACGCAGTCACTACTGCGACTTCTTATCAATATCCTATGAATTAAATGCTGACAATTTTGTTCCCTATCTTTCAACATAAATTGGGTTAAGTAAGTTTGTGTCTTTGGAAATATTCTAAACATTTCTATAGGTGACTCTTATGTCGAGGTTTATCAGAGAGTCTCCAGCATAATTTAGACATGCACGTAAAAATTCAGATAAAGTCACAGACGCCCACGGGGCAGGCATGTTAGATGACATGTTATAGCTAACTTGTTTACTTTCAACTCCTGCAAACTATTACACATTCCACTGTGTTTGCATGCATGTTGTATATGATTCATCAATTTTTTTTGTCTATTTTTAAGTGGGTAAAATTTGATATGGCATATTGTATCTATGCAGGTCTAGTGCAAAGATTTTCTTACAATAGAGGCCAACATGCAATTTACTACAAAACCTCCTACTACATATACTCCACTTCTGAGGCTAGGGTCAGACTAACGCAGTATTAACGTGCGTTTAGACGCACGAAATCACGGCCGTACTAGCAGCAAATGACGTCCAATTCCGGGGAACACACGAAGTACGGCCGCACGAAAGTTCGGCCGTGCAACGCAAGTGGCAAACGAACGCATTTTTTCTAGAACGTCAAACCTCTAGTACGGACGTACAGAGTGCACTGCGTCCGCTAGAGGCGTGTGTGCGTGATTGGGAGACGTCAGACGCTGCTAATGTCTGGCCAACATAACGTCCAGACACAAAAAGTGTTTTATTGATGATCCGTACAAAATCACGGACGAAAAGGCGCATCGTATGACCGCTATCGCGTACTCCGTGAAAAAATGCATCCATTCGTTCGAACGCACTTTTTCACAGACAACGCGAAAATGCGTTCGTCTGACCCTAGCCTAAAATGCAGCAAATCTGAATTATGGACAGAAGTGCTGCCAAGGGCAAGTCATAAATAATGTGAAGGATTGGCAATAGTCCGTTTCAAGCACTTAGTTTTCTCATATTCATAAGAATATATTTTACACCTCCCCCCAAAAAACAGATCACTGCATGCATTTTTAATTATTTTTTCCCCGGTTTTACCTCCACTCTCCTCATTTCCCCCTCTTTGTGTCACTCTATTCATACTGAGTGTACCAGTCTTCATCTGATTAGCATAGGGGCTATTGAAGCTGCAACGCCAGGCTCATGACTCTAGTGAAAATTAAATGTCTGTACCTATTCTCACCAATATAATGAGGTCGAGAAGCATGGGGCAGTGACAAAATGAACGTGTGTGTGTACAAAGGTGAGAGGTGAGAAGAGTTGAGCAGAGGCACATTTGAGCTTAAAGCGTTGTGGCAAAGGCTCACAAAAATATTCAGGTTCTGGGCCATGAAGCCGCTAACCCAGCACTGGTACCAGTACCTGACCACTCATGTTTCTCTCCCCACCATCTACATCCCTTTCCCTTCACTTTGTGCCCCCTCGTATACCACTACCCTGTGTGCCCCGGTAGTACACAACCTACTTCTCCCCAGGCTTTATACCCCTTTAACCCCTTGGCTGCGGACAACGTGTAGAGAATGTCAGAGGGCTTCCCTACTATATGCGTAGGGCGTTCCCCACAAGTCATGGGGATTCCACAGCCAAGCTAAGGAGCTCCTTAGACCCCTCTATTTCCCCATCGGTAAGGGTTAGTGGTACAAGTAATACATAGCTGGAAAGGTCACAGTCTGGCCTTTCCATCAATGCCCCACTTAACCCCTTACTTGACAGTACTTCGCTCTCGCACCGGATCGCGGGTTACTCCTGGTGGGGGCCTTGCCTCTGGGGCCTCCCCTCATCCAATGATGTTGTTGCACATGGGCGTGATGACATCAGAAAGGGATTTTCCCCTTAGACGGGCAGGGAATTCTCTATGGGAGAAATATGGGGTCATTTGGACCCCCGTACCTCCCGATCAATATCAGGTAAAATGACATGATTGGTATTGTTGGAAAGGCTGGAGCATGGCGTTTCCATTGATACCAAACATGTCTAAGCTACATGTAAAATAAAAATAAATGTAAAATAAATAAAAATTGCTTTCCTTTTTTTAACCTCCCTGACGGTAGTCCTGAGTGTGGCTCGGGGTTAACTTTTTGTACCGAAAGCGGTATCCCCAAGCCACACTCGGGCTGGATACTTACATGTCCTGCGCTCCCTCGCCGATCCCTGCAGTCTCCTCCAGCCGCTCGCAACGCCACACTGCCTGGATCTGGTGTGAACCAGGAAGTGTGACGTCGCAATCAGCTGCAGTGTGACTGCGAGGACAGCGAGGGAGCGCAGGACATGTAAGTGTCGGCCCGAGTGTGGCTCGGGGATACCGCTTTCCGTATTGAAAGTTAACCCCCGAGCCACACTTAGGACCGATTCTGACATACAGTATATAATATGTCAGAATCGGACCGCCAGGGAGGTTAATTTATAATGCAGCTCTATTGTTCACTTTTCAATTATAATGTGATCAATGATGCTGCACTAACTCACCTTCTCATTTCAAACATTAAAAAGTTAGTTTTTTCAGTTTTAGTTAAAATTGCATATTTTCTCTGAAAAATACTTTTTTTACCACTAAATTTTTTTTTATTTTGAGTACTAAGTACACTTTGGTGTCTATGACTTCAATTTGCTATGTTCCTTACTTGTTCCCTTATTACTTTGTTATAACATAAAGTTTAAAAACTACAAAATGTCTATAGTTTACTTTTAAAAAAGTTCTTCATTTATTCTCCTTACACTTTTGGGCTACGACATAAGATTATTCAAGTCTTGTGAAAGCCAACTAAATTGTTCTTTGATCTTATTAAGCTGAGGAAGTCACCTAGTGCGACGAAACGCGTCCTGGGTACCTGTTTTTATCCATTTGTTTTACATGTTTTTATTTTATTAAATTTTCTTTCGAAAAGAAGATCCAGCCTGTGTCTTTTTGGTGGTTTGTGGATTTGCCTGAGCCTGAAAAAATCCATATGCGCAAACCTTAGAGCTATTGAAGCTCCAACAACTGTAAGTGAAAAATTGGCTGAAAAGCATATATACACTTATATTTTCATTCTGCACAAGGAGAGTTGCGCCGTCTTTTCTTGTCTTATATGGTTCCTTGATATGTGAAGGGAAACAGCCGTGTAAGGTGTGGGTCACCTGTGAACAATATAGAAGAAAAAACAACCCAAACGTGCAGTTCCACTTAGAGCCAGTGCTAGGCTCTATGTTTGTGAGTGAAACATCATTCATCGCATTTTATTTATAGTATATATTTGATATACTTCACCATTGTGTATTTTTATATTTTGTTTTATGTACCAAAATATGGTCTTCTGATCTATGAGAGACACCAAGATCCTGATAGCAATTTTTATTGCGCTGATCAAGATACGTATATGTTTTTTTTCCATTCACCTGGTATAGGGAAGACCACTGTGTTTGATCAAGCTTTTGGGAGATTAGTGGTGGACGTGATTTGTGGCAAGGACATGCTTGTTTTCTATTGTTCCCTTATTACTTTGTTATAACATAAAGTTTAAAAACTACAAAATGTCTATAGTTTACTTTTAAAACCGTTCTTCATTTATTCTCCTTACACTTTTGGACTACGACATAAGATTATTCAAGTCTTGTGAAAGCCAACTAAATTGTTCTTTGATTTTATTAAGCTGCACAAGTCAAGATAACAAAGATGCCTTTTAGAAAAAAGATTTAAAAGGGAACACAGAATTGTTGACAGCAATACTATTTCTACTGTCTGGGTCCCAAAGATAAGAAATGCACAAGACAATACATAACTTTGGGATTGTAGATTTATACAAAACTCCTAATTTGCCTCTGTCTTTGTTATTCCTTCTAGTGTAATCAATGACAGGCTGGATAAGAGTGAACATTCTACATAATTCATTTTTTACACATCAGTAGGTCAGATAAAAAAAATATATGCGCATAGCAAAAGGTTTTTCATACATTTTCTATATTCTTCTACAATGAAATTGCATATGGATTTTATCTCACTCTATCTCACATCCTTTATTCCCATCATGGTGATGCAGAAGGGAGTGGTACAACCCCACTTGCATCAATCTTCCCGCTACAGACTTTTATACAAAAATGCCCCAAATCTTGTCCCTGAAGAAAATCACTAGAGGAATCACAACAACTTCAGTTTACCATTGCTCACGTTTTTAATGCTATCAAGCACGAAGATTGTGCATTGGTTTACCTATTTTGCCTTTGGAAATGCACAGTATCCTTTATTTTAGGGCTTGTACCCTTGAACCTGGAACCAACAAAGTACAAGTACAAACTGCACATGATTAGGCAGCTGTAATGGCCGAACTCCAACAGAGGTTCGCGGCCCAGCTGAAAAGTGACGCAAGCCGTTAAAGAGATACTGTAAGAAATACATACCCTCCTTTTTTTGTCCTTAAATAATTGGGCAGATGCTGCTAACAGCAGCAGCAATTTTTAAATTTATATTTTTTAAGTTATGTTACTCAATTTTTCTCCCTCACGTGCGCAACTCCTCCCCATCAACTCGGGGGACTTCTTTAGACTCACATCCACTCTCTCAGAAGGAGATTTGGCCTTTGTAGCCTCCAACAATTATTAAATATAATGGGCCCTATTTCATTCCTCACGCATCGGTTTTGCGCACAAGCAAATGCGCATTTGCGCGAGGACAAAACCATTTGCGCAGAACGTCGTATTTCAACGTTCGCGCAAACGATGCTCGTTATCATTTGACGCGGATGGACTTGCGTGAGCGTGATGAACTGTGCGCATCCTATACTTAACATTGTGAGCGCAGATGCGTTAAGCGGATGGTATTTCAATAGATGCGCAACTTCCTACGAACGACGTTTACGTGCATAATTTTAACGTCTTTGAAAACCTGGTTGAACGTTCTGGCCGAATCAAAATACACCAGCACAAAAAAAAAAGCAGCACAGTATAGTTAAACATTCTACACATACCCAAAAAAAAATTGTGAATTCGTGCATATTTTTTTTATTGCTGCAGCATGTACTGTATACTCAGATTTATTTTGACAGGTGCAAAAACGTTAGTGAGTCAATTAAGATGATTTGATGTCAATTAAGTTTCTTAATTCTGATTGGCTGAATCCCGTGAAAAAAATCAGTCTGCGCACTGATTTACATGCGCAACGTTACTGCGTGCGTATTACACTTCGTTTTGCTCGTTTTTTTATTAACGTTATTCTTTGACTGATGAGAAAATGCATTCGGATCCAAATATCACGTTAATTTTATCTTGATAACACTGGACAATGCGCGCAAAAAAAATTGCGCTGCGCGAGTGCATTTGCGCAGAGAATGTAATATGGCTCATATATACCTTTTACATACTGCTATACTATGTTGATTTTGGCATCTGGACTAACACAGCTTATCCAATATACATTATATACTGTATATATTATTATACTTTATTTATATAGTGCCAGCATATTCCGCAGCGCTGAACAATAGGCACAATATAGACAGGGTTACAATACATTGAGACCGAACAACGTTTGATAAACCAGTACAGGAGGAAACGAGGCCCTATTCCTGTGGGATCTCACAATCTAGAAGGGTTGGGGGTGGAAACAAGAGGAGAGGACTGCAAGGTGAGAGTGATGGACTGGTTAGGGCAGTGAGGTGTATTAGTGAGTCGGGTGGTAGGCTTCCCTAAATAGGAATGTCTTAAGAGAGCGTTTGAAGGAAGGGAAACTAGGGGAGAGTCTGACGAGTACGAGGGAGAGTGTTCCTGAGGATGGGGGCTGCGCGTGAGAAATCTTGCAGTCTGTCATGAGAAGAGGTGATGATATATACACTCACCGGCCACATTATTATTAGGTACACCTTGCAAGTACCGGGTAGGCCCCACTTTTGCCTTCACAATTGCCTTAATTCTTCATGGCATAGATTCAACAAGGTGTTGGAAACATTCCTCAGAGATTTTGTCCATATTGGCATGATAGCATCACGCAGTTGCTGCAGATTTGTCAGCTGCACAACCATGATGCAAATCTCCCGTTCCACCACATCCCAAAGGTGCTCGGATAGAGATCTGGTGACTGTGGAGGCCATTGGAGTACAGTGAACTCAATGTAATGATCAAGAAACCAGTCTGAGATGATTTGAGCTTTGTGACATGGTGCATTATCCTGCTGGAAGTAGCCATCAGGAGATGGGTACACTGTGGTTATAAAGGGATGGACATGGTCAGCAACAATATTCAGGTAGGCCATAGTATTTAAACAATGCTCAATTGGTATTAAGGGGTCCAAAGTGTGCCAATAAAATATCCCCCACACCATTACACCACCACTACCACCACCCTGAACCGTTGATACAAGGCAGGATGAATCCATATTTTCATGTTGTTGACACCAAAATCTGACCCTACCATCTGTATGTTGTAGCTGAAATCAAGACTCATCAGACCAGACGTTTTTCCAATCTTCTATTGTCCAAATTTGGTGAGCCTGTGCGAATTGTAGCCTCAGTTTCCTGTTCTTAGCTGACAGGAGTGGCACCCGTTGTGTTCTACTGCTGCTTTAGCCCATCTGCTTCAAGGTTCGACGTGTTGTGCATTCAGACAGAGATGGTATTCTGCATACCTTGGTTGTAACAAGTGGTTATTTGAGTTACTGTTGCCTTTCTAGCATCTCAAATCAGTATGCCCATTCTCCTCTGACCACTGACATCAACAAGGCATTTTCGTCCCCACAACTGCCACACACTGGATATTTTCTTTTTCTCGGACCATTCTCTGTAAACCCTAGAGATGGCTGTGTGTGTGAAAATTCCAGTACACCAGCAGGTTTTTAAATACTCAGACCAGCTCGTCTGTTACCAACAACCATTCCACATTAGAAGTCACTTAAATCCCCTTTCTTCCCCATTCTGATGCTTGGTTTGAACTTTAGCAAGTCATCTTCACCATGTCTAGATTCCTAAATACATTGAGTTGTTGCCATGTGATTAGATGATTTGAAATTTGTGTTAACAAGCAATTGAACAGGTGTACCTAATAAAGTGGCAGGTGAGTGTATATATACATACATAAACTAAAAATAATGATCAAAAGAAAAATGCTATATAATTATAAATACAAATATGGAAAAACATAAATCAATATAATAGACAACATAAATATAGTATTCATCCTTATTGTACTGTAACAACTAATTGTGTCACTGATGCATATTCCCCAAATGTCCCTATTTATAGGGGATAGTCCCGAATTGAGGCCACTGTCTCACCAAGACAGCAATCTGTCCCGCTTTCTTGGCGAGGGAGTGGGACACCTTCACTGTACTGACTGGCCCAACCCTTTTACTAGCAGGTCCATCCCCTTTCCAGGCAGGGACATCCCATTTATTTATGGCTAGTGACGAGGACCATCTTTAATACTGATTGGACCCTGGGTAAACATTTTCTTGCCCCCTCTCCCTCTGCACCCTATCACTCAGCGCACAATCACTCAGAGGGAGGCCACAGGACAAGCATGGACGAGACCAATGGGAGAGGGGAGGTGGCTGTGACTATTCCTGTCAGGATGTCATAGGTCACGATGAAATGAGTTAAAGTGACACATGGGTGCTGTGATCCATACATGACAGTGAAACAGGAGGGCGGAAGAATGGATCCAGGCACTGAGAGCTAACTCCTGCGCTCACCAGTGCTGATCGCCATTCCTGGCAGGTCAGGGTTTGTGACCTTCCCTCAGCTTTTCTGTGTGCGTGGCTCCTCTCCCATGACCGTGGCGTGCAGGGTGCCGTGGTGACGGCAGCAGTGCTGCATGTAGCCTGACTCACCTAGAATGAGGAAGTGAGAGTGTCAACCGGAACAAACACCATGTACCCCAGCCCTGTGGAGCCCTCGACATAATGTCCGAGAGTAGACTTCCTGGCTAGCGTTGCCAGATCTTCCATGTTTTCCTGGACACATAGAATTTATAGCGGTGGCCTTTGTGGACTCAAAGGGCAGCTGCTTTGGGCCCCACAACAATGACTGGGACTGGGGCAACTGCCACTTTTGCCCTGCATCAAAGACAGCCCTGCTAGTGACCGATATTCTCAATGTTAGGTGGTTTGCTGGTGATGACTTCACCATAGCTGACAAATTAATTTTATGTAGGAACAAAATACACCTCTACAACTAAGCATATTATGGCAGTAATAGTCAAGTTTCACTATTACCAGTTCAGCAACTAAAATACATGATATGTAGTTTACAGGCCAGAAAAAGGACATATTAATAACAATCATAATTATAGTTTGTCCCCAACTACGTTGTTTGTTCATCTAGTTATTTAAGAAAGTAAAGTACAGAGAAATATTAAAATTTTCTTTTTTAATTAAATGTTATTAATCTGTATTTAATGCACAAATATCTTTTCTAAGTTAAATTTATATTATGGGTATTTTAGGCACTTAGCATTCTATATGCATAAAGGTGTTTAGGGTGGTGAAATACCAGTATTTCTGAATCTTATCTTCTGCTGTGTCCTGTAATTATTTCTGTTAAATACAAGCAAGTTTGAACATGAGACCTGCTGACAGGGAAAACTGATGTGACAGAGTCGCAAAAAATATTTGTGGTGTTATCCTTTTTAAGAGCATTACGCAACTATTAAAAAGCCATATAAATAATTGTTGTGTGGGGTTTTTTCCTTGTGACGTTGAAAAGGTGAAAACAAAATTGTATTCTTAATCTTCCCTACTGCCCTATTTGCTGTATAATAATATAAATTAGAAGAAAATAAACACTTTGCAAAGAATTATGCAGTTATTGTGTTTGCTGTTACTGCATACAATCTGAATCTTATCCCGGTACAGTAGAGAGTGACCTCAGTGCTCTTCCTGCATTCTGTTGTAATATATTGCGAACAATTCTTGAGCTTTTACTCCTCTGCACAAATGCATTTTGAGAAGCTAACCATCCAGGACCAGATTTGTAAACCGGCAGAGTAAGATTGTGCCTCCAGGTGCCTACCACGCGGGGACACCTTGCTCTGTTAAAAAAAAAAAAAGTAAACATTGTTTATAATCATTTAGACCTCTGTATCTTTGGTGCCCTGAAGGCTAGAGGGACATGGGCCAGGTTAAGGTCTTTCCAGTGATACCAAATATGACCAGGTTAGGTTTATGATAAAATAAAATAACTAAATAATATTTTTTTTCTCTTTTTATTTCTAACGCAGCACTATTGTTCACTTTACAATTATAAAGTGAACACTAAGGCTGCATTAACTCACCTTCTCATTTCCACTCCGCCAGCATGTGTGAAAGTGATGGCACAATGCATTGTTTCATCAACAACCTAGACAGTGGCACTGCAGTGAGGAGAGACAGGGGTCTTTGGGAAACTGCATCTCTGATTTTTACATCACACAAAGTCAAGTGAGGTGTCATAGGAAAGGTCAGTCTGGCACTTCCAACTATACCAAATATGACCATGTAATGTTTAAAAATTATAATACAAATCAAATGCAAAATTAAATTTGTTCTTTTATAAACTTTTAAAGCTTATATACTTATAAAACAAATAACGTCACTGCAGTAAGTCAGCTAAGGCAACCAATTCTGCCCCTTCTTTTGATTTGAGCATAGAGAGAAACTGTTTTTCAGTTTTTAAAATGTTTTATTATTTTTAGTTTGACCCTAAACACTTTTTGTGTGTGTTGGGGGGGGGGGCAGAGGCGGCTCTAGTCTTGCTGAGGCCTTAGGCGAAGGCAATATATGAGGCCCCTATTAAACACAGGACCATAGCCGAGGCCATATACAAAGGTAATGGCATAACCTAGCTGGGCCATTTATATCAATAATAAATGTGATTTTAAATAGAAGCAAAGAATCTTATTCACAGGGAGCAATTTCTAACATTGATTATAGTTTACAGACTCATTGCTTATTGCATTGCAGCTCTGTCATACACAGAGGGCACCCTGAACATATGGAGGGCTCCAAAAAAGAGGATCATTATACAAAGACAGGCAAAGTAGTTTGGGCCAAAATAGGGATTACACCCACACTAACAGTAAATTATATTTTACAAGAGATTGCATTTCATACACAACTATACAGTTTTAAAGACACACTTATAGAGACCATGGGCCCTATTACCTCCTTAACACTAATGCTCACATAAATGAGCGATAGCACTAGGTTAAAAGAGGTGATAGCGTTACGCCCGTATCACATCCCGATGCGCTAACAGGTTGAAAAATCCATTAGCGCATTGGTACTAGCGCTTTTTAGCGCCAGCTTACTGTACTTACCTTTCCTTATACTTAACATGGAGAGTGCAAAGTGTAAGCACAGAGTAACTAGCATTAGGATCACGTAGCTAGATCACAAAGATAATTACTGACCCCTGCAGCTAACTGACAAGTTGGCACCAGCTCTAAGCTGGTGCTAAGTGATTGCGCTTCTGCGGAATAAGTTATCACCAGCTGAACCCTCCCCAAAAAAAATCAGATACTCACCTCTCATCCCACGGCAAGATCGGTGGCTCGATCCGCCACTTCTGGTCACTGGAACCAGAGTGAGACTTGGACAAATAGTCCCCAGTCTCCCTCCACGATCTCTCCGTGGCCATGTACGATCTTGCAGGAGCGAGATCACATGGCCTGAATCAACTCACCCTGGAGCTCCCCAGCAGGCTCTAGGCCTTTAAGGCCTGGCTGCCTATAAAACCCTAGAGCCTGCTGGGGAGCTCCAGGGTGAGTTGATCCTGTAAATGCAGATTTGGTCAAGTTAGATAGGATCTGTCAATGATGGGGCACATTGCTTAAGCAAACTATGATCATACTTTGTGAACTGAATCCCCATAATTTATTCCCTCAGTCTTTCAGTAGCACCAACTGATGAAGCTATTTATGCGAAACGCATTTTGGTATACTGTATATTTATTACTAATAAAATTCATCTTATTTTACACCTATCCCGGCTCCTGGATGCTTATATTCGCCGAGGAGGTGGCTGAGGCTGATAGGTGATCCAGTGCACCTTCTGAAGTCACTGGCTGCCTACAAATCTGGTGTCTGATCGATAAGACACCAGCAAATGGACACGGAGGATGGTAACCTTGTAAGGAAACCACACTTCTGAGCCACTGGAAGCAGAAGGAACCACTAACAGGACAAGAAGCGCCAACTCCAGCACATCTTTCTTTTGGTGGAATGGAATCCCTGCTCCTCACTCAGCAGCACGTGGGACAAGAGAACAGGATGCCATGTTCCCGCTGCTCTGTAACAGCCTGCAGCTTCCGGAGCTCATCAGCAGCTGAGAGCAGCCACTCACTGGGGGCTGTGTGTGCACTGGTAATCTGACAGTACAGGAGCAGGGCCCCAGGAACACGCTGCCTGGAGGGACTGGGAGGAGCAACTCTGGTGGCATCAGCTCCTTTCACTGCCTGGAGCTGCTGACATGAGCTTGACCAGTGAGTCTGAGGTCACTGTGGGGAAAAGCAACCATGCGAGACCCCAGGGGGGGGGGGTGAGGCCTTAGGTGGCCACCTTAACTGCCTAATTGGAGAGCTACCTCTGGTGGGGGGCACTCCACAGGCTACTGAGTTGTAAATCCGGCCGTCATTAATTTTATGGGCTGAATTTCATTTTTTTTTTAATGCAATTAAAAATGTATACATGTTAACTGCTTGGGTGGAATTTAGGCTAACATTAAGGCTGGCCATCCACTGGCACCGTATTTGTGGGATGGTGCGATCATCTGATATTGTCTGAAGTTGTCCGACCGATCCTACAACATGCAGGTAAATCAACCCTCTTCCACTGCATCCTACCACCAACGGATGATTTCAGATGATTTTTTGCGATTACAACAGACTAGCTGCAAGGCTGGTTCAGGGTATCTCTGGGATGTGTTATGGGTTAGCCCGAGATGTAGGACCTAGAAGCCCTTCAGCCAGGATCTGTACCAGTCCTTGAGGTGGCTGGGTTTAGCAATGGTAATAGGTGAACCTATAAGGCAGGGGCAGCAAAAAGGAAGGTAAACACCAGTCCTTATATGGCCGGCAATCTATGACAGGAAAGGTACGGAAAGAAGAGAATGAGGAGAACAAGACCGGGCGAAGCCCAGCTACAGGGAACCAGTACCGAGTAGGTAGAACAGTCATTAGGTAAACCGAGTCAAAGGGTTATAGATAGTGGTGCACCGAAATGGATATTTCCGGCCGATAACGAAACCGAAAATTCGGGAACGGTTCGGCTGAAAACCGATACTGAAAATCAGACCTGAGAACCTGGGCCTGGAGGCCGTGCTGGGGACTCGCCTGATCCCGAAGGCCAGCTGAGCAAGCTTGCTCGGCCGGTCCTCCAGGCCCAGGTTTGCATTTTCTTGCCCCCTCTCCCTCTGCACCCTATCACTCAGCGCACAATCACTCAGAGGGAGGCCACAGGACAAGCATGGACGAGACCAATGGGAGAGGGGAGGTGGCTGTGACTATTCCTGTCAGGATGTCATAGGTCACGATGAAATGAGTTAAAGTGACACATGGGTGCTGTGATCCATACATGACAGTGAAACAGGAGGGCGGAAGAATGGATCCAGGCACTGAGAGCTAACTCCTGCGCTCACCAGTGCTGATCGCCATTCCTGGCAGGTCAGGGTTTGTGACCTTCCCTCAGCTTTTCTGTGTGCGTGGCTGACTGGTTGCACCTACATACTCACCTACATCCTCCTACTTTGGCCCTGAGCTCCAGCGGTGACAGTCCTCCAGCTGTCGCAGGCTGCATGGCCGGCCTCCAGGCTCAGGCAAGCTCCCAGCTCGGCTGGGCCTTCAAGGCCCAACCGAGCCAGGGGCTCGCCTGAGCCTGGAGGCCAGCCGTGCAGCCTGCGACAGCCAGGGGACTGTAACTGCTGGAGCTCTGGTTGCACCTACATACTCACCTTCATCCTCCTACTTTGGCCCTGAGCTCCAGCGGTGACAGTTCTCTGGCTGTCGCAGGTTGCTCTGCTGGCCTCCAGGCTCAGGTTCAAAGGCTTCCGTGACATCATACCGGCAACCAATGGAGAGAGGACACTGGATGCAGGATGACTGCCACCGCTGGAGGACTCAATCGGGGCCAATGTAGGTGAGTATGTGCAATGCTCTCCACCCCACCTCAACAAAATCCGTCACCTGGGCCTGGAGGCCCACCCCAGCCCCCTGCTACAGACTCAGGCGCGCGCCCCCTGCTCTCCACCCCCCAACAAAATCCCTCACCTGGGACCAGAGGCCCGCTCGAGCCCCCCCCCCGCTTAAGACTCGGCGGGGACTCACCTGAGCCTGGAGGCCAGCCGAGCAGGCAACTTGGCTGTCCTCCAAGCACAGGCGAGCCCCAGGCTCGGCTGGACCTCTAGGCCCAGGCCAAGACGGGGGCTCGCCTGAGCCTGGATGCCAGCAGAGCAGGCAGCTCGGCCAGCCTCCAGGCTCAGGTGAGCCCCCGGCTCGGCCGGGCCTCCAGGCCCTATTTTGAAAGGAAAATTTCCAGCTAATTTTTTTTGGCTGAATTTTCCATTTCGGCCGAAACTGAAAGCACCATTTTCGGCCGATAATTTTGGTGGCCGAAATTTCGGTGCATCCCTAGTCATAGAGGTACACAGGTATAAGCCAAATCCAGGTCAAACACAAAGCAAATCAATCAGCAACAAAAGGCACTTAAGGGTCAGCAAAACTGAACCCACGAAAGGGCAATGAGAACTGGATTAAGGGGAGTGGAGCTGACTCTGGACGAGAGAGGACGCACATGGCTGAGCTCCCTGGCTGACTTTTATATTTATGTTTTCTTGGCGTCCCTCCATCTGTTCTGAGACCCCCATTTGGTGGCTGACACTCCCTGGCTGTGGTGACTCAGTACTGTGTCGGGGGGTAGGTCCCCTGGCTACCGGCGGAGCTGACCTTGGGCCTACAGGTGCGGCCTTCCCTGACAGCCATTTTTGCAGCCTGTGCCGTTACCTCGGGCTGTGGCCTGCATCACGCACGCCCTCACCCTCTGATCCCCTGCACAGATGTCTGACTCTGAATCCCGACCTCTCACGAGGGCGATCATGACCAAGTTTCTGGGTATCTTTTGAGAAGCGTGGATCCGGGACTAGAGGGGGCTGGATGGATTGGAGCTGCGAGGCAAACCTGGAGGCGGCAAGTCTGTTGTTGCGCTGACAGAGGTGCGGCCCTGTGAAGATCGGGCTGGGTATGGCCTTGGTCCTGGCGATCTGGTGGATGCAGCTCCCGCTCCGCCCGAGCGACCTGTGGACGAGCACCCTGGATCCTTGGCTAGAACCTGTGGTGGTGGATGTCTGGGTCGATGGCGGCTGTGGCCCGGCAGGACTCTCTGGTTCTTTGCTCCCTCTTTTGGGGCTGGAGCGATCTGGTGGCCAAGTGCTGGTTCTGGCCCTCCATAGGGGCGATGACCGCTCTGTTGCTGCTGGAGCTGAGGATGCACTGTGTATCCTGCCCCCTGATTGTGGATTTGCTCCCTCCGAGATGTCTCCCATGGACGGCTTGGCCTGGTGTCACGGATCCCTCTGACTAACAAAATAGTGGTCCCTTTACGTAGACCGCTCTCTACCCTTCCGATCCTTGAATGGTCGGCAAAACTAGATAGACAATAAACCAGACAATAGATAAACAAGGGATAACACCAGACAGAGGTATAGAATAGAGTATTGTCACGAATCCCTCTGACTGCCAGAATAGTGGTCCCTTTTCGTAGACCGCTCTCTACCCTTCCGATCCGTGAATGGTCGGTAAAGCTAGATAGATAATTGATCAGGCAATAGATAAACAAAGGGAAACACCAGACAGAGGTACAGACTAGAGTATATGTTCTCCCTAGGACCTTAGTTATAACAGAGGTAATCTGATGTGTGCTTAGGGTGCCACATAGACTGACCTCGGTACCAACGTTAAGGGCAGAACCAAGAGCAGAGTAAATGCCAATACCAGGGGTTATACACCGAATGGTTCGTTTGCCAATGCCAGGGGTCATACACAGAATGGTTCGTTTGCCAATGCCAGGAGTCATACACAGAATGGTTCGTTTGCCAATGCCAGGGGTCATACACAGAATGGTTCGTTTGCCAATGCCAGGAGTCATACACAGAATGGTTCGTTTGCCAATGCCAGGAGTCATACACAGAATGGTTCGTTTGCCAATGCCAGGAGTCATACACAGAATGGTTCGTTTGCCAATGCCAGGAGTCATACACAGAATGGTTAGTTTCCAGAAGCAAGGTCAGACACAGATATTAGCCAAAAACACAAGAGCTCTGCGGGAAGTGAATACCACGTCAGGGCACCGGCGAACTAGTGAAGCCGGTTTTAAACCCGGCGGTTCCGCGTCACAGCGCCAGGCTCCGCCCCCCGGCGTCCCACGTGAGCGCACCGGTAGCGTTATCATTCGGCGCCTGGCCAGCGAGCAGCGAGGAATCTGCTGCCAGGCGCCCCAGTACTGGCCCATCCGTGACACCTGGTCCCTGATAAGCCTCCCATTTGATACACTGGGGGTCATGTTTCCCCCTCTGCTCTCAGACACTGGTTGAGGCCCCTGTGTCTATGAAGCTCGCACATACTCCTGGCCGAGGACCTCTCCTCAGGACTGCTGTGTTGGTTTTACTTGGGGCTGGTGTCACCTCCCCCCTCATTTTGGTGAAATTGTTGTCATTTTCCAGATTTTTGTGCTGACTTTCCCCCCCTTTTCTTTTTTCCTTCATGTTAGCCCGAACAATCTTTTAGAATTGCCTGCTGCTTTTTCGTGCTAACTGCTGCTTGTCTGTTAGAGCACTGAGATCCCCCTACCCCCCTTTTTTTTCAGTGTGGGACACTGGGATGTACCATGGGTGAGCCGCTAGGACAGCTACCTAGGCTCTGGTCGTTCTCTTGGCCCCAGGTCTCCCGGCCTTGTGGCCCCTTTCATGGCCCTCAACTTCCTTAGGGTTGCCGGGGTGAGTCGGGAATGCTGCATTTTACTTGGCAGTCCCTCACTCCCCTTCTCCCTTTTTTTTCTCTCTTCCTCGGTTTCCTGGTGCCTACTGGACGAGTTTTATCGCCCTTACGTTTTTTCTAGATCGATCCTCCAGACGAGTTTTTGAGTCCCCCTTCCCCCTTTGATTTCGCTTTAGGCTGATCGTCTTCGACAAGTTTCTTTCGATTTTCCTGATGACTTCTAGTGTATTGTTTTACCACTGATATATCTTTGGCCCTGCGCGGCCATCTTTTTGTGCTGTTTATCCTATTGCCAATGCTTCTTCAAAATAAAAATCTTTCATACAAAAAAAAAAAGAACTGGGTTAAGGAGGTTTAAATATAGCGCCCTGGGTAATCATTTGTCGGCTGGACCACAAGATGCCGGGAAGAGCCGTCACGAATGCAGTGACATTACGATTGCGACGTGCCACCGGTGGCATAAAGAAGCTGTGGGTGGCGGCACGCAGTCATAGGACGAGAAGACGGCCATGAAGCGCGCACAGGCTGAGGAACCCACAGCGAGGGACAACGCAGCAAGGAATAAGGGCACGGCAGAGCGGGGTCTGACACTAGCGATCCGAGCCAATGTTTTTGGATTTGGTCAGATGAAATCGGACAATTTGGTACAAGTTTACATGAAAAAGATGCATTGTATAGTTAAACCGCCGAGCAGCGGCAGAGAAACGTGTAAAAGAAGCATTGTATAGTATAACCGCAATGTGCAGGGGAAACGTGAAAAGATACATTGTATTGTATAACTGCCAAGCCGCGAAAGAGAACCTTGTAAAAGATACATTGAGGGTTAGTCAGAGAGAGGTTTGAATTTTTCAAACCTTTTAGGTGAAATTTTAGGTTCCGATTTATTTTTAAAAAGACAAGTTTTTTTTATCGTGTCTTTTTTTTTTTTTAGATAGCCGGCTGCATTCAGCATTGCTGTCCCTGGTGCTGAAGCCTATTCAGCACCAGGGACAGGGGGGATAATCCCCCCCCCCTTCAGCCTGACAAGTTTTTTTTTGGGGGGGGGTGTACCTGGTGATGAAACTTGAGTTTCAGCACCAGAGACAGGTTTTTTTTCTCGCCACTGCAGCAAGGTTTTTTTTCTCCGCGCAGAGGCACCTCAGTGTTTTTTTTTGGGGTTTTTTATTTGGCCGGTCTATCCATCAGCCGATCTGGGTTGTCCAACAGACTCTTCCAGTGGACAACCCTGATCGTCCGATTGCATTATCCATAGTTGGGTGTCGAAGTCGGTCACCCGAGTACGGTGTCAATGGATGGCCGGCCTAATTCATACGATTATAATGGCCCCACAAATTATAGCTAACAACTCATGTCATATTCCAGCAAAGCCTCCTTGAGTGTTGCCAAAGGGTAGCATATACAGCGAGAGCCCCTAGTGTCAGAGAGTAAAGCACAACATCTCCATTGCTGCAAGGTATTTTTTTTTCTTTATTTAAAAAAAAAGATCAATATTTATCCTTGTTTTCTGAAAGCATCAGCTGACAAAATCTATCATTGCCATCAACTAGATAAAGCTAACCCTGAACGTACACTCTAAGCAAGTACACAAATGCTTCAGGACTCTAAACACCTTTGTTTTCAGAAATGTCTGGTTGTACCGATGCCAGCCTTTTAAATTTCACCCTATTTGACAATTGTCATGGACCACATCGCCGGAGACGTAGGAAAGCCAAATCCGGTACTGCATCGCCATGATATTCTGTGGCAGCATCTTTCCTACGTTGTCGCAAGATTTTCTTACTAACACTGCACCAGCTACATGTGCTCCTAATCCCTTGCACTGAACAATTACTACATAGGGTGGAGCACCCATGATGCAGTGCTTCAACATTGTTTTGCTCAGTCTGTTGCTTGCACTCTGCGAACAAGAAGCCTATTCTCCGCTAGTATTCTGAATACCAGTTTCTAACTCCAAAGACGTATGTTATTTCATTTATTTCTCATTGCCTATTTACGTTAACTCTTCTGCCCTGTTATATTTGTGCCTTATTAAATATACCCCCTGTTTATTCATTATACCTGTGTCTCAGTATATCACTGCAACTTTGGGCTCATACCGAAGCCCAGCGAGCTCTCTGACAGCAATTATCAGTATTTACATTAATAATTTAGTATAATATATTGATATGTGTATATATATATATACAGTATACAGTGGCAAGAAAAAGTATGTGAACCCTTTAGGATTACGTGGAGTTTTGCATGAATTGGTCATAAAATGTGCTCTGATCTTCATCTAAGTCACAACAATTTGAAAAACACAGTCTGCTTAAAATAATACAACACAAGCATTATATGTTTTCATGTTTTTATTGAACAGAACATGTAAACATTCACAGTGCAGGGTGGAAAAAGTATGTGAACCTTTGGTCTTAATAACTGGTTGACCCTCCTTTGGCAGCAATAATCTCAACCAAACATTTCCTGTAGTTGCAGATCAGACCTGCACAACGATCTGGAGTAATTTTGGACCACTCCTCTTCACAAAACTGTTTCAGTGTAGCAATATTCTTGGGATGTCTGGTGTGAATCGCTCTCTTAAGGTCAAGCCACAGCATTTCAATCGGATTGAGGTCAGGACTCTGACTGGGCCACTCCAGAAGGCGTATTTTGTTTTGTTGAAGCCATTCTTTTGTTGAATTACTTGTATGCTTTGGGTCATTGTCCTGGTGCATCACCCATCCTCTGCGGAGCTTCAGTTGGCGGACAGATGGTCTTACGTTTTCCTGAAAAATGTCTTCATAAACTCTGGAATTCATTTTTCCATCAATGACAACAATCCATCCAGGCCCCCTGAGGCAGCAAAGCAGCCCCAAACCATGATGCTCCTTCCGCCATGTTTTACAGTGGGGATGAGGTTTTGATGTTGGTGTGCCGTGCCTTTTTTTCCCCACACATACAGGATTATCCAAAGAGATTCGAAAAGTCACCGCACGTTTCGTGACTTTTCGTTCTCTTCAATTCGGTTCCTTTTGCCGATTGCATTTC
This sequence comes from Leptobrachium leishanense, assembly GCA_009667805.1. Classification (NCBI taxonomy): domain Eukaryota; kingdom Metazoa; phylum Chordata; class Amphibia; order Anura; family Megophryidae; genus Leptobrachium; species Leptobrachium leishanense. The sequence continues at coordinate 363,101,348 of CM019063.1, read as the reverse complement.
GGTGACCCTGCGGTGTATTCAGCAAAGAGCACAGGGTCCCCGAATTGCAGGGAAAAGCTGCCGAAAACCTGACGAAAACTAACCGAATGCATGCTGAAAACAAGCAAAAACATCTGGATTAACCTTCGAAAAAGCCGAACAGGAGCCGAATCACACAGAGCCGAAGCAGCTGTGACATAGAGGAGGCAGTGAATAAATTAGAAAAACCATTTGTATGAATCTGGGAAAAAGAAACGCTGTTTGCAAAGAAACTACTGAGCGAAAATGTCTGAAATTTTCACAGGAGGTCCAGGGAATGATAATAAAGAGGGCTGTTACAAAAAAAATAAGTAAACTGGAAAAAAAAAAAAAATCGGACTTTTTAAAAAAAATTAAAAAATCTGAAAAATGCTTAAAGTATCCTAAAAAATCTATAAATAAAGAGACTTTTTGCTGCAGAATTTTATAATGAACGGTTTATTAGATATTGAATTAAAACGGGAATATTTTTAACATTGAAGTCTATGGGATTCTCCTGAATAAATTTGCCGAATGAAACCACCGAATGGCAGGACATTAGGGGAACCTTTCACTGCTGGTTAGTGTTCTCTGAATAGCCGAAGCAGTGCATTTTCATGGGGATTTCACTGCCCTCGAACAGGCACCGTATGTTCAGGCAATTCGCCAGGATTTGGCGAATTGCCTGCTCTCTGGATAGCCGAATGGCCAGGAAAGGTAGCCGAACGCTGATTTTCAGCATTCGGTTACCTTTCTCAAGCAATTCGGATCTCTTTGGATAACCCTGATAGTGTTGTGTGTTTTTTTCCAAACAACTAAATTTTGGTTTCATCTGTCCACAGAATATTTTGCCAGTAGTGCTGTGGAACATCCAGGTGCTCTTTTGCAAACTTCAAATGTGCTGCAATATTCTCCTTGGACAGCAATGGCTTCCTCCGTGGTGTCCTCCCATGTACTCCATTCTTGTTTAATGTTTTCCTTACTGTAGATGTGTCAACAAAAATGTTAGCATGTGCCAGAGATTTCTGTAAGTCTTTAGCTGACACTCTAGGATTCTTCTTTACCTCATTAAGCATTCTGCGCTGTGATCTTGCAGTCATCTTTACAGGAAGACCACGCCTAGGGAGAGTAGCAACCGTGCTGAACCTTCTCCATTTGTAGACAGTCTGTCTTACCGTGGACACATGAACATCAAGGCTTTTGGAGATACTTTTGTAACCCTTTCCAGCTTCATGCAAGTCAACAATTCTTGATCGTAGGTCTTCTGAGAGCTCTTTTCTGTGAGGCATGGTTCACATCAGGCAGTGCTTCTTGAAACCAGTAAACCCAAAACTGGTGTGTGTTTTTAAAGGGCAGGACAGCTTTCAGCAACACATCCAATAATATCACACTGATTGGACTCAAGGTTGGCTCACTCCTGGCTCCAATTAGCTCTTGGAGAAGTCATTAGGCTAGGGGTTCACATACTTTTTCCACTCTGCACTGTGAATGTTTACATGTTATGTTTGTTCAATAAACACATGAAAACATATAATGTTTGTGTTGTATTATTTTAAGCAGACTGTGTTTTTCAAATTGTAGTGAATAAGATGAAGATCAGAGCACATTTTATGACCATTTCATGCAAAACTCCACGTAATCCTAAAGGGTTCACATACTTTTTCTTGCCACTGTATCAGGGTTATCCAAAGAGATCCGAATTGCTTGAGAAAGGTAACCGAACGCTGAAAATCAGCGTTCGGTTACCTTTCTTGGCCATTCGGCTATCCAGAGAGCAGGCAATTCGCCAAATCCTGGCGAATTGCCTGCACATACGGTGCCTGTTCGGTGCCTGTTCGAGGGCAGTGAAATCCCCATGAAAAAGCACTGCTTCGGCTATTCAGTGAACACAAACCAGCAGTGAAAGGTTCCCCTAATGCCCTGCCATTCGGTGGTTTAATTCGGCAAATTTATTAAGGAGAATCCCATAGGCTTCAATGTTAAAAATATTCCCGTTTAAATTCAATATCTAATAAACCATTCATTATAAAATTCTGCAGTAAAAAGTCTCTTTATTTATAGATTTTTTAGGATACTTTAAGCATTTTTCAGATTTTTTTTTTTTTTAAAAAGTCCGATTTTGTTTTTTTCTTTTTAAGTTTACTTATTTTTTCTGTAACAGCCCTCTTTACTATCATTCCCTGGACCTCCTGTGTAAATTTCAGACATTTTCGCTCAGTAGTTTCTTTGCAAACAGCGTTTCATTTTCACAGATTCATACAAACGGTTTTGCTAATTTATTCACTGCCTCCTCTGCGTCTCAGCTGCTTCGGCTCTGTGTGATTCGGCTCGTGTTCGGCTGCTTCGCTGGGTGTGATCGGCTCCTGCTCGGGTTTTTCGAAGGTTAATCCAGATGTTTTTGCTTGTTTTCAGCGTGCATTCGGTGGGTTTTGCGCTTAGTTTTCGTCAGGTTTGCGGCAGCTTTTCCCTGCAATTCGGGGACCCTGTGGTGTTTGCTGAATACACCGCAGGGTCACCGAAATGGGATCAGCAAAAGAAACCGAATTGAAGAGAACGAAAAGTCACCGAACGTGCGGTGACTTTTCGAATCTCTTTGAATAACCCTGTATATATTTTGGATGCAGTCAGAATTTTTGCACCAGAGCAGAATACTTGGACTTATATATATATATAAAGCTCACTTTTCTATTATGGTGTGAGTATCTTTTGGCTTTTATTAAATGGAATATTTGGTCAACATTTGCCAAACTAGTGTACTTTTGTAATTATCTCGGTCATAGTAGTGTACAGCTCATACATTGGGATGTACACGTTACATTTATTACTTTACGTCCTTTTAGGTTCTCATTACTTAAACAGAAGCAGAGACTAAAACAGCAAAAGGAGAGTTTGAATTAATTAGGTTTTGCAATCTGGGCACTCAGGCATTCTTCCTCCAATACCAGTTTATGCTCAGATCCTATGGTCCATATTACATAGTTGGTGCTAACTTAACCAGAGCTGTTGTAAACTTCCCAGAGCCATTATAGCCTATGGAGGTTTTCAGTTTACAACAGCTCTGGTTAAGTTAGCACCAACATTGTAATATAGCCCTTAATGTCTGAACTCAACATCTCTAAACAAGCCTACTTTTTCTCTCTCATATCCAATTTGTCCTCCAACCCAACCATTTACTCTCAACATTCAACATGCTCCATTGTCTTCCGTACCCTCCTACTCCTTCGCTTACGACTAATTCCTTGCCACTTTGTTAAAAAATAATATTAATTTCATCAGACAGGGTACCTGCTCCCAGCAACGTCAGCTCATTCACTTCTTATCCTCTTTTTACATCTAAATATGCCACACTAAGGTTTACACCTGGCATCAGAGGATGAGGTGGCTGCTCTCCTGTCCTCCTCCCGGTTCACTAATTGTCCTCTTGATCCAATCCATTTATCTTATTCCACTCATCTCTTACACCCTAATCCCAATTCTAATTCTAATGAAGTAATACTTTATTCATCCTGACCACTTTATGGTTTTAAACTGGTCAGGATGTGAGAATTTCAGGATGTCAGTTGCCTTGATCGCTCAGAAAATGCAGGGTGAAGTGGGGGAGTTTCCTTCACACAATCCAGCATCACCAGCAGTCAGGATTTTTTAATTTCTCAGCTGCCAGTTACCAGATCTGTCACTAGTGACGTCAGCACGCAGACAACATGCTGATGTCACCCCCTCTGAGACCAATCACATTAGCAAGCAGTCTCAGAGAGGCAGGTGATGGATTGGATCTGTTTATTGTGCGCTGCTCTGATCTATTATTATGTGTAGAAACTACAGAAGTTGCAGATGTAAAGTGTGCCAGTCCCAAAATGTTACCGGAATCCACCTGGCTCACTCGGGAGAAGACCGGGCCAGCGCAGACAATGACCGACTGGACACGAGTCTCTTCAGGAAAGGCGAACTTTATTGTGACGTCACAGACGCTCAGACAGGATTGAATGGCAAAGACTGAGCCCCGAATACATTCAGACATAGCATTTTATACATTGAATAGATAATCAGGTACATCCCAATAAGCCCACCCCACGGTGACACTATCCCACCCCACGTGGGTCTGTATCTTCCCCTTTCAGAATACAAAGACATTCCACAAATTGGCAGCATTCACAGTATTATGACAATTGGATAATTTAACACTCGGCCAGATCCTGTCTGTGCCTACCTCCCTGGAACTTGTTTGTGGTGTTTTACTGATAAGCACCCAGATGGCTTCACATCCATCATTGTTCTAGCCCCTAGCTTTCTGACCTTGATGTAACTAATCTCCATCGTGACATTTCTTCTGGTTTCTGCCCGGATCTTGTTAATTTAATTGCTCTGCCTGTTAGTAAAAGAAATTCCAAAGAATTTATGCAAACTCGTCTAATTCAGTCAATATTCGCTATATACATTAACATGAATCAAAGTCCTGAGCAAGAGGGCCACCTGGAACATCATGGCGGCCTATTTCTGGCCTGATTCCCTTACATTCCCCCCTTGGCTAGGGTTTCAGGTTCTCCTTCCTGAGACCCTTAGCCACTATACTTCGCCAGCTTCATTATTGAAAAAAACCTTGTATTTCGGGCCCACTGCCTTCATTGGGAACAAATCAAGAGTAATCATCAATGGTATCTTCTGTGTGGGTGTCAGGACCCTCTTACATATTGGCTATAGGCACAACCCAATGCGATATAACACCATCCCTATTACCAGGATCACAATCATCATCATTATCATGGACCCAATCCGTGAGATAAATCCTAGCATGGATCCAAACCAATCTCCGAACGACCCGAACCCTCGAAAAGGGTTCCAGCCTTCCGCCACAATCTGTCTAGCCTTGTTCTGTATCTGGAAAACTTTCTCTTGGTGATCCTAGATTACCTGGTAGTAGTTAGGGACTTCTTCTGATGAGTTCCTAATAAAAGTACAACATTCATAATGCATAGTCATCTCACATAGACCATTCAATGCTGCACTTATCTGTTCTAACGCCATATCATGTATCATTTGCAACTTCCGAATTTCACGCAATTCAAGGTTCAACAGTTGAATATCCTTATTTGTTATATTCAAAACCTCATCCATCAACACAGAATAGTTATTCAATCTTTTCATCAACTCAATTCCCCAGCCAGTCCATGCCGGAAACCATGCCCATGCCTGATCTTCTTTGGAGAATAACTCCCATTTCTGTTTATCGAAAACTAAGGGGTATCTAGGGTGTAGTGTAGTGTCAGGTTTCGTGTCGTCGCCCTGTACCCTTTGAACCGGAATCAGCCTAGCTATGTAGCACATCCCAGTGAGAGTAGGTGGTACCCACGTGTAGCATACACTCTCGCAACACACCTGTATCCTCCTGTCATTATAAATGGAGACAAGTGAAGTGATCCCTTGCAGACCTCAATCATCATCCTTACTAGCCGTTGTAAAAGATATTTTGCATTCTGTCTAGTCGTTGTTACATTGGCTATTGCTAGTTTTTGTCCCATTATTAAATTGAGTAGCCTAACCACAAACATCCCAGATCCTCTTCCTGACATAATTGTGTGTGCAGTAAAATTAAACCGACTGGACTGGCATGGGTTCTCGTTTACACTTAGATTATCCGTCCCTAATTGGAAACACCAATCAGGTGGATATATAGGCCCAGTTATTGGGTAACTTGGCAAGGTTTCGTCTGGTTTTATTGTAGGCGGACAAAAACAGATTCACTTTCAAGACGGCGCCGGACCGGACACAAGTAAGGATTGTCAGAACACGAGTCTCTTCAGGAAAGGCAAACTTTATTGTGTCGTCACACAAGTGCTCACACAGGATTGAATCGCAAAGAGTGAGCCCCCCCTTTCACCCGTGCAAGGGATCTTATACCCAAAAATACGTAATTAGGTACATCCCAATTAGCCCACCTCCCGATGACACTTTATTCCACCCCACGTGGGTTAATACCTCCCATCGTTAGTACAAAGAAATTCCACATTTTAGCTATAAATTGATACACTTCATGTTAGTTTGACAGTCTGTGATTTGTTGTGCTGTCTTTCTCAGGGCAGTGCCGTCCTCCCTATAGGCTGTGTTTATTGAGATAGCTTGGGGCCTGGTCTGCTTTCTACAATCTCTTTGTTTCTCTGCTCGTCTCAGTGACCTTGCCCCATTCATTTATCTTCCTGTCTCTCCGTGCCAAGAACCGGCCGGATTCTGCCTGGTTTTTATTGCTAATTCTCTAATCTACCACACATTCTTGAAATTCTATGTAAGCTTTGCTTTTCACATCTAATAAAAATCTATTCTATTTACTGGTGAACCAATATTCTGAACAAGATGGCTGCCTGGCTCATAGTAGCAACCATCTTTCAGCCTGATTCGACTTCATTATCTGCGGGTCATTCACAGTCTGAATCGTAATATTCCCGACTGAAAATGTACTTAAGTTCATAGGAATTGCAGCAAACGGGATGTAGATTGTCTCTGGGTGCAATCTGCTGCACACCCAACATGACTTTTGTCCTGATTTCTTTGCGTAGGTATATTTAAACCTTATCAGCAGGTGACCTCTTGGTGTGGACATGGGTCCTAAGTCACGTTTATGTCTCCACATAGTACGATTGTCTCTGACAGGGTGGGTGCCATTCCATATGTGAGAGATATCCACTCCCTTCATTACCTCTGGACACCTCCTACCACCCATAATTGCAGAAACAAAGGTGGCAATGTACAGTATCAAAATCAAGATTGCCCCAAGGGTAAAAATGGCTTGAACAACCCTCTTAATAGTCGCATACACCGTATCCCTCCCCCTTACCACCACAAAAGTGAGAAGTACCCCAGATTGGGGCTCAGAGAGGGGTATCTCCTCAAAAATCTCCCCTGGGGTCTCCCTTTCGGTCTCCCCATTCTCCATCGTCAGGTGGTCAGGCATTATTATGGCCTTCAAGACACCTACTTGTTGATTCTCCTAAACATGTGGAGCTGCAGCTTTTGTCAACTTCAACTGTAGTGGATTGGTCTCGTTGAGGACTACTTTCCACTCTGGATCAGGACTGGCTGCAGCTACCTTTAGACTTGAATGGTGTATCCACGGGACCACCTCGGCAACCTTCACTGCTGTGGGGGTGGATAACAGGGCAAGGTAAGGAGCCCTCCACTTTGAGCCTAATGGGTCATTCTTCCACTCATTCACCCATACTGAATCACCTGGACAATACGTATGCAATGGGGGATACAAGAAATGAGGTAGATTATCTCCCACCCAAGTATTCAGTTTCTGCATTGACTGACCCAACAGCAACACTTGTTCATTCAGCTTAGTCTCACCCAATGCCCGAAGGTCCCCCCTCAAACCATTAATCAAGGGGGTAGGCCGCCCGAACAGGAGTTCATACAGACTTAGTTTCAATTGGGGGGTTGGCCTGCATCTAATATGCAATAGGACTATCGGCAGCACTTCCAACCAGCCCAGTGACGTTTCTTGGCACAGTTTTGACATCAAAGTCTTTAAAGTTTTGTTCATGCATTCAACTTTTCCCAAACTTTGGGGCCTGTAGGCTGTATGTAGCTTCCAGGTTATGACCAGTAGGCGGGCAAGTTGTTGTATAAAACATAACAAGGAAAAAAAGTGTCATCTGCGCTCGTTTCTATGTATTCCATGTACAACAAAACACTATCAGGGTTATCCAAAGAGATTCGAAAAGTCACCGCACTCGTTCTCTTCAATTCGGTTCCTTTTGCCGATTGCATTTCGGTGACCCTGCGGTGTATTCAGCAAACAGCACAGGGTCCCCAAATTGCAGGGAAAAGCTGCCGCAAACCTGACGAAAACTAACCGAATGCATGCTGAAAACAAGCAAAAACATTTGGATTAACCTTCGAAGAAGCCGAACAGGAGCCGAATCACACAGAGCCGAAGCAGCTGTGACGTAGAGGAGGCAGTGAATAAATTAGAAAAACCATTTGTATGAATCTGGGAAAATGAAACGCTGTTTGCAAAGAAACTACTGAGCGAAAATGTCTGAAATTTTCACAGGAGGTCCAGGGAATGACAATAAAGAGGGCTGTTACAAAAAAAATAAGCAAACTGAAAAAAAATCAAAAAAAAATCAGACTTTTTTTTTTTTTAAAAAAAATTCAGAAAAATGCTTAAAGTATCCTAAAAAATCTATAAATAAAGAGACTCTTTGCTGCAGAATTTTATAATGAACGGTTTATTAGATATCGAATTAAAAAATGGGAATATTTTTAACATTGAAGCCTATGGGATTCTCCTGAATAAATTTGCCGAATTAAACCACCGAATGGCAGGGCATTAGGGGAACCTTTCACTGCTGGTTTGTGTTCTCTGAATAGCCGAAGCAGTGCTTTTTCATGGGAATTTCACTGCCCTCGAACAGGGACCGAACAGGCACCGTATGTGCAGGCAATTCGACAGGATTTGGCGAATTGCCTGCTCTCTGGATAGCCGAATGGCCAGGAAAGGTAACCGAACGCTGATTTTCAGCGTTCGGTTACCTTTCTCAAGCAATTCGAATCTCTTTGGATAACCCTGTATGAGGTTTTTGTTTGTTTCAATGGCCATTGCAACGTAAGCTCACTCGCCACTTCAAGGCACCTCTTTATAGAGTGAGTACCTAACAAATGTAACCAAAAGGCCGCTCTACTGAGCAGCTCCAAGCCCCTCCTGCTGCTTTTCAGCTAAGGAGAGGCAGAGAAATGGTGGGTTTTATTTATACACGCACCAAACACTTCCCATTTGGGGTTAAAAACAAAAACATGGAAAGAGGAACAGCTGCAAAACGACGTACTGGTGTTACAAGCATGATATACATAAATACAGAAAAAATGGCGTCGCTCCCATACTCACCGGAGTGGCAGCAACTGCCAGGAGTAACAGCCCAGTTAATGTATAAAACATAACAAGGAAAAAAAGTGTCATCTGCGCTCGTTTCTATGTATTACATGTACAACAAAACACTATGAGGTTTTTGTTTGTTTCAATGGCCATTGCAACAAACAAAAACCTCATAGTGTTTTGTTGTACAGGGCAAGTTGTTGTAAACAGTTCTGAACAAAAGCTGGGCCGTTATCTGACCCAATTTCGAGCTGAAGTCCATAGCGCGGAATAATTTCTCTCCTTCGACTTCTGACTACTTCTGCAGTCTTTTCAGTCCTGGTAGGGAAGGCTTCAACCCATCCCGTTAGAGTGCACACCATCATGAGTAAATACTTGTATCCTTTGCAGGGTGGTAGCACCGTAAAGTCTATTTGTAGCAATGCCATTGGGGACAATCCGTCTTTGGGTTATTCTTGGCACAGGTCACACACTGCTGGGCTACCGTTTTGCAGACAACTGACAGTCCAGGGACATAGAAATGCAGTTCTAACTGTTGTTCCATCATTTCTCTTCCTCCATGAGTGCTGGCATGAAGTGCTCTGACAATTTCGGGGGCTAATGTTGCAGGGAGGACTATTTGGTTGCTTGCCAACTGGAACCATCCGTCTTCTCCATATTTTCCTGGTTCTTCTGAAAGCCATTTCTTCTCCTTTTCTGAATACACAGGTGTCCATTCGCTCAAGGGAGCTGGCAGTAATGGGGCGATCCTTGAAGGTGGGGCCTTGTACTTTTCAAGTTCCTCCTGAGTCCCCCACATGAATTCTTCTTTTGGCTGGTAATGTATCCAGGCGAAGTACAGTAGATCTTGTCTTTCCTGCGCATCTTTCACAGCTGGCACAAAGAAATTCATTGCACTCTTTTTCATGTTTGGCAGTCGATGTTCAATAAAGATCTCAATGAGGAGAAACTTCACTAGTTGGGCTTGGTATTCTTCAGCTCCCATTTCTCCCAGGCTCAACAGAACACGAGTAATTCTCAAATTATTATGAGTGTTGATTGTCAGATTGTCGAAACGTTCAGCGAAATTTTCTGCCCGTTCCACTTCAACCTGTCCATTTTCTTTTCCATACTCCCCTACTACTTTTACGCCTAAGAACTTCAGCATCATCTTGTAGGCACAGATGAGTTGTTGCTGAATTTCTGAGGTGTTACACATAAGACTCTTTTCTTGAAGAGTTAGTGGCTTTGAGTAGAAATTTTGGCCTTGTTCATGAGTAGGGAAAAGCCACTGAATGTAGTCATGGTTGTCTTCGAGCAAGTCAAAGTTTGCATTCCATTTGTGTAGAATTATTTCAATAAATTCACCATTGGGGTCGTATTTTCTCCAGTTCATATAGAATTCATAATTTGGCATAGAGCTGCAGTGTCAAAGTCAGTCACAACGGCGGTACCCGGCATGCGCCGAATAAGGCCCTAGAAGGAGTTAAAACCCCTATGCAGAGATATACGATATAATAAACAACAATATATTTGTATATGAACACAGAAGAAACTGGGGACCCCTGCACGGCTATACCAAAGGAGCCCTATACTGATAGATCGGTCCTTAGAGTGGCCGAATCTGCACTAATAGAAAAAGGTTACCTAGTAGCCGTACAGAGTCCCAGGGTGTACACAGAATACCTGAAGGAGTATACTCCACAACCTGCAGGGAAGGACTTCGATCACAAAACCCCTGGTCAGCAGGGACACACAACAAAACAATAAATAAATAAGCACGGAACAGACAAGGATATCCAATAGAGTAGTCAGTGAGTAGGCCAGGAGTCAAAACCCGAATGTTTACCTTATACTGAAGTGGAGTTATACAAGCAGAAAATCCGTTAGCCAGGCCAGAGGGTCAAAACCATATAATCAGTCAGAACATGAAACAGACGAAGGAGAAACATTTGAACTGATTACATGTAAAACACTGGACATGAACTGGAACCTAGGCTAACTAAAGAAACAATGGAGAGATCAAAGAAATAAGGTAAACAATAAAACATAGACTTGACCAGACAGAACAACAGGGAACTCTCAGGAACATGAAGTCAGCAGCAAACAAAGACTGAAAATTAATCAATGCAAGAGCATTGTGATATGGACCCATGGTTTTAAATAGGGAAGGGATCAGCCCATATCACTAACAGCAGATCTTAACAGGCAGACTCTTAACCCCTGAGCTGCATCCCTGGGAAAAGCAACATAGAAACACATGGGAACATAGACATGAGGAATACAGAGGGCAGGGGGACAGGGTTGGAACGTGGAAAACGTGACATGCAGTCATCTTCGTTCTGCTTGCAGAGGAGGACTTTGGAGACTGGATGCTGAAGCAGATATTCACTTGCTATAGGCTTTGCTGCCGCTTTAGCAGCCTGGTCTGCTAATCTGTTTCCTTTGGGTATTTCGTCAAGACCTTTCTGGTGACCTCGGCAGTGCATAATACTAACAGCACTAGGCTTCCACACAGTATCAAGAAGAGCTGAAATTTCTGCGCAGTATTTGACTTGCTTTCCCGATGAAGAGAGAAGGCCTCTTTCTTTGTAGAGTGCACCATGTGCATGGACAGTCATAAAGGCATATTTGGAGTCGGTATAGATATAGACTCTTTTACCTTCGGATATTTCCAGAGCTCTCGTCAAAGCTAGTATCTCTGCTAGTTGTGCTGACGTGTGGCCTGGTAAGGAGTCTGATTCTAGAATCTCATTCATGGTGACAACTTCATAGCCGGATACTTTTTTTCCTTCATATATGTAACTGCTTCCATCAGTGAAGAGTTGTAGGTCGTAGTTGTCTAGGGGTACATCTTTCAAATCTGGTCTGCTGCTGAATACTTCTTCCATGACCTGAAGGCATTCATGATTTGGATCTTCTTCAGAGTCAGGCAGTAACGTAGCAGGATTCAAAATAGCGATGAGGTCCAAATGAACCCGTGGATTCTCACACATCATTGCTTGATATTTCATCATCTGGCTATTGCTGAACCAGTAGCTGCCTTTGACATCTAGCAGAGCTTTGACAGCATGTGTTACTTTGACATGAAGGACTTGTCCCAGGGTCAACTTGTCAGCTTCCAAGATTAGCATTGCTGTAGCGGCCACAGCTCTTAGACAAGGGGGTAGGCCACAAGCCACGGGGTCAAGCTGTTTGGAGAGATAGGCTACAGGCCTTGGCCATTAGGGATGAGCTGTTCGGTTTGATCAGTTCGGAGTTCGACTCGAACATCGGCAGTTCGAAAGTTCACGAACTTCGAACTTCGGGAGGGAGAGAGGTCCGAAGGACCCCCCCTCCCCCTCCCTTTAAGGCACCTCCTCCGCACACGCAGGGGGGCACCTGAATTAGATGTCATCACGCCGCCGCAATGACATCTAATGGTGCCGGTGCCATTAGAGACTTTGTAGCCTGCTTGACACAGTAATTGTAGAAGAGCTTTAGTTGCGGATAAACAGTCTTTTTCTGTAGGGGAGGCAAGCAACAGATCATCAACATATTGCAATAATACAACTTTGTCTGACTGAGAGTTGAAGGACAGGAGGTCCTGGCTGAGCACGCAGCCAAAAATAGTGGGCAAGTTCTTGTAACCTTGAGGGAGGCGCATCCATGTCATCTGATGACGCGCTCCTGACTTGGAGTCTTCCCACTGAAATGCAAAAAGAGGTTGGCTTGCGGGAGCAAGGCGGATGCAAAAGAAAGCATCTTTTAAATCAAGCACTGTATAGTATTTGATATCTCCGGGAATTAATGTCAATAAATTGTATGGATTGGGAACCACAGGGTGTAAAATTACTGTCGCTTCATTAAATGCCCTTAGATCTTGTACTGGGCATATTCCTGAGTCCCTTCTTTTTGTACTGGCAATAATGGTGTGGCGACACACAAAATTTCAGTATCCTGTGATCTTTCAGTCTCTGCAAATGTCTCTGGATATTTTGTTTAGCTTTCTGTGGTATGTGATACTGTCTCAGAGCCACAGGCGTTGCGCCATGTTTTAAATCAACATATACTGGGGGAATATTCACTGCTAAGCCGGGCGGGTTGACCTCCGCCCACACTCCGGGACTGCCCAGTAGTAGTGAGTATGGTCTGGTGCAACCGCCGCGGTTGATGCTGTGCGCCATTCTTCTTCTCTGGGCATAATTTCTGCAATCTATTGGTTGGGTCTCTAGGCTGGCTGGGTTGTGCCGCCGACCAGAGCTGACGCCTTCAGGCAGGTCTAATCTAGCGTGACCCCCAGGAAGGAACGTAATTTGGGCTTGCAATTTGCAGAGTAGGTCCCGCCCCAGGAGTTGGATCGGACATTCGGGCATATATAGGAATTGGTGTTCTACATTGTGCCTCCCAAACTGCATTTACGTGATGCGAGAAAAGGATATTTAGTGGATACACCCATTGCACCCATTATATCAGCCTCGTTACCCTTCGGTGGTGCAATTGGCTGCGTTACAACAGAATATTCAGCCCCAGTGTCAACCATAAAAATCTCATCTTTGTCCTCCACTCTTACAATGACCGTGGTCTCGTGATTACCGAGTGGGATGGGCCCAGGTCTGTGTCAATATGCACCTTGCCCTTCAAAAGAAGTTCCCGCCAAACCCACAAACCCGGGACCAGCAGCATCATTTCTCTCATACCTTCCGTTTGTTACTTGACCATTTGACGTTCCTGAATCTGTCTGGCCACTCTGACCCCCATTCTTTTCGAGTAATACGGGGCAGTCCCTGCGCCAGTGACCTTCACCCTTACAGAATGCGCACTGATTGCGCCCCAATCCGCTCCAGGGGGTACCCCTGCCTCTTCCCCCTCTACCTCTTCCTCTGTCTCCATCCTGGCCCCCTCTACCGCTCCCCATGTTCACGGCTATGCCCTCTCTGTCTCTGTATTTCCTCCCGCTTTTCTTCTAAATCTCTGTTATGATATACTTTATTAGCGATCTCTACTAATTCACTAATCCCCTTGCCCAAGAACCCATCTATCCTCTGTATCTTGTTGCGTATATCTCTCTGTGCTTGGTTCAGGAGGAGTTAACCAGCCATTGATTCTTTGTTGCTTCTGGATCTATCGGACTATACATTCTAAATGCATCTAGTAATCTTTCTAAGAATGCACTTGGGGACTCTTTCAGGTCTTGCATTACTTCGGCTATTTTTCCCATATTCATAGGCTTCTTTTCTCCCGCTTTTACTCCCATTAACGCTGCCGCCCGGTAGCTTTGAAGATGAGCTATACCCATTTCAGTATTGTATGGCCATTTAGGGTCAGTTTTGGGGTAGTGCTCCTCAGCCCATGCTTCTGGGTTTGGTTTACTGTCTTCAACTGCTTGGGCTAATAAACGTTTGCGGGCGTTGCTATTTATACGGGCTCTTTCTTCAGTAGTAAACATCGTTAGCAATAGCTGCTGACAATCTGTCCACATTGGATTGTCCGTGAGCATGACCGATTCTACCATGCTAGCCACAGGTGCGGGGTTTGCAGAGTAGGGAGTGGTATGGGTCTTCCAATTAAACAAGTCAGTGTTGGTGAACGGGACATACATCAACTGTTTGGCCCTGGCTCCCCATCCGCCAGCAGGGGACCCGGCACTTCTCGTAATGGGAGTTGTAGTTTACTGGGATTATGCTGATACATTACTCAGGGTTTAACAATATTGTTGTCAGCATGGGATACAACTCTGGGATCTGCATCTCCCCCTCCCTCCCTTCGTGGGGTCTCTAACCGATATACCGTTCCATCCGGAATCTCAATTTTATCAGCTGGCAGCACATCATCCTCTCCCCCCGCAGTCTCCCCATCCCACCACTACCAGCCGGGGCCGAGGGCACAAGTGAAGAACTAGCAGCAGCCTGCCCCCTCCCTCCCAGCTGCGCAGCCATGGCATCCAAGGCTTACCGGGCCGCCCCGTAGCAGGACGGATAAGGCCGCGGAAGAGAATCAGACTCCTCGGGATGCCCTACTAACACCAGCTTATCTTCACCTTCAGATTTAAATTGATCTGGAGACACCCTTTTCTTATTTTGACCTGCTAGCATTACAAAGTGGCTCTTATCTCTCACACAGTACCTCCAGATATCTATATATGGGTACTGATCTGGGTGTCCATATCTCCCGGTGATTTGGGAGTGCATCTTCTGTATAAGCACTGGATCCATAGATCCCTGCTCCGGCCACTTGGGGACTAATATTGGCCAGACTATAGTGCACAAAATCTGTAATCTCTCTTTATTCAATTCTACACCATAGTGATGTGTTTCATACAGCACCTTAAAATTGTGCACCATGGGGCGGAGCCGGATGCTTCTCTGTAGAGCTCCGTGAGCTAGTGGCAATTTACACAGCCGTTTGCAGCCCAGGTCCTTGCCTGGTGGAAGTCCCCATACCCTTGGAGGGGTGAGCAGCGGAGGGATTCGACCCTGTCCGGTTCCCGCTAATTTCCCGCTCAGCTGAGTGGATTTTCGGCCCGGGCTCAACCTGCGGCCTAGCCGCCGTGGACATTTTGGGAGCCTCGGGAGCCGGAAGTGCTCCACACCAGCCACCGCCTGCGGTCTCGGGACGGAGAAGACCCTGCTTCAGCAGCGGCATCTGGACTGGTCGTGCCCCCCTCCTGGCTCTCAGTGACCATCCAGCAAAGTAGCGGCTAGGACCACACCCGACCTCTCGGCATTCTTTTCCGTTCCATCTTCTCATTCCTCACAATGGCACCTTTCTATCCCTCTACTCTCCAGCAGATTGCTCTGCGGTCTTGGAGACGCTGGGCATCCCGGAACCTCTGGATCTCTTTGGGCGTGGCGAGGCCAGAGGCAGGCCCCGGAGGCCGGAACGGAGGCGCTCCCCGATACGATAAATGACAGGCGGCTGATCTCACCGCCTCCCCCCCTGGCACGCCTGCCCCTTGCCTTCTGAGTGGGATTTATCCTCCACACCCCTCATGGGACCTTGAGCGTGGGACTTTATCCAGTTCCCCTGAGTGACTGCTGTTTATTTTTTCGTATGAACGTTCTGGGATAGCCCCGGAGGGCTGAGAGGCATATAAGCTTGAAGGGGAGGGTCTTCTGGTGGAACTTTTTAATGCGATGTGACCCCTGGTGTCCGCTGGGAGAGGATTTTCCCTTTTTCTTTTTTCTCTCCCTTTTTTCTGGTTCCCCTCTGCCCCTGTTATTAGGAGCCCTCTGGGGGGGGACTGAGCTGGGGGGGCTGGGGGGGCTGAGAGGACCCGCTGCGACTGAACTCGGGCGCCTTAATAGCACTGGGAGTCGGCGGGGTGGGATTTCAGGGATCTGACCACTGGGCTTTAGGTCATGATCCTCACCTAGGTAGGTCTTTGGGCCAGCGGCGTCCCCCTTGCTGTCGCTCTCGCCGCCGAGTGCGTTTTTAGTGGTTGGTACAATCCACCACCGGACACATTTTTCTTAGTGTCTTTTTGTTCCCTTTTTTCCCTTACCTGTGTTTGAGGTTTTTCTTTTTTTGCCTTACTTTGATTCTTTACTTCTTTTCTCCCCATCTCCCTTCCCATTGCTATATTTCTCTTCTTTTTTCTTTACTTTCCCTTTTTATGATGGACGGGGGGAGTGAGGTGCGGGCCCACCTTAAGGTACTTACCCATAATGTAAAGGGTCTTCTGTCACCAAATAAGCGACTAGGGGCTACTAGGTACTACAGAAAACTTAGAGCTGACGTGGTCCTCCTGCAGGAGACCCACTTTGCTCGAGGCAGAGTCCCGGGGTATTGGGGGGAGGGATACTCCACGCATTACCACTCAGCTGGCAGCTCCTGTAAGACAGGTGTTTCGATACTGATGCGTGGCAGTCTCCATTTCCATCTTACCCATCAGGAGTCAGCCTTGGACGGCAGATACTTGCATGTGACTGGGACGATTGGGGGCAAACCGGTCACCTTTGTCAGTGTCTACGCTCCTTCTCCCCTGGAGGGCCCTTTCTGGAGGGCACTGGAGGAACGTCTTGCGCAGCTACCGAATAAGGGGGTCTTTGTTGGCGGTGATTTTAATGCGGTCATGGACCCTTACCTAGATCGCTCTGGGACGGTGATTAGCCGTGCTCCATTCCGCCTATCCAAGACCTTCCGTGGAGTGATCCAATCGGCCAACTTGTACGACTCCTGGCGGGTAATTCACCCTAGAGACCGAGACTACTCCTTCTACTCGAACCCCCACGGCACGTACTCTAGACTAGACTACGTTTTTTGCAGTAGAGATAATATCACTGCCTTACCTCTTCCACCATTCACGAAATCTCGTGGTCTGACCATGCCGCAATTGAGATAGCACTATTGGGGTGGGGAGCTTCGGGGTCGGCCAGTGTATGGCGGTTTAATGCATCCCTTGACCCGGGACTGAAAGTTGCCATGACCCAAGACTTGACGGACTTCTTTGAACGGAACTTCACTCCGGATATGGCTACCACAACGGTATGGGAGGCACACAAGGCATTTATGCATGGCAAGCTAATTGCTATAGCGTCCCGCCGCAAGTGGGAAAGGGCGGCAGAGGTGGTTTCCCTTACGACTAGGGTGAGAGATCTGGAGCGCGCGCATAAAGGGACTGGAGACGCTACCTTGCTGCGGGAGTTGCTAGAGGCTAGGGGGAATCTTAACATGTTGCTCTCACGTCAAGTACAGGTGGCTCTTCAGTGGACGGGTCAGAAGTTTTTTGAGAAAAGCAATAAACCTGACACCCTACTGGCCCGTCGGCTGAAGCAGCAGACCTGGGAGCGCACGGTGCGTGCGGTGAGACTTCGCTCTGGGGAGATGTCCTCTGACCCTCGCAAAATTTCTAAGGCCTTCTGCTCCTACTATGCGTCCCAATATAACGGTACTACTTCGACGCCTGGCCCCACGGGGCGGGGCTTATTCGGGAGTTTCTTTCTTGAACTACCTTGCCCTCCTTCAGCCACCCGCAGCGCGAGGACATGGCGGCAGTCATCTCAACGGAGGAGGTAGCGGAGGTAATTAAAGGCCTCCACTCCTCTAAATCTCCTGGCCCAGACGGGTTTTCCGCAGCCTACTTTAAGGGACTAAGCCCAGTCCTGCTTCAACCCGTGACCAGCCTATTTAATACATATATGCGGGGGAAGGAGGTCCCATCTTCTGATATGCTCCTGGCCCACATCGTGGTCATCCCCAAACTGGGTAAGGATCCAGCAGTCTGCCCCAGTTACAGGCCTATCTCCCTGATAAATGTGGACATGAAGATCTATGCCAAAATCCTAGCCAACAGACTAGGCCGATATATTGCCGAGGTCATCCATCCCGACCAGGTGGGATTTATCCCCAGCCGAGAGGCCCCCGATAATATCAGACGGGCCCTCAACCTGATCCAAGCCGCTAAAACCTCGGGCAAGGGCTCATTTCTCCTTTCCTTGGATGCCGAAAATGCCTTTGACCGGGTGGACTGGGACTATCTGTGACTCTGGACTCTGGACTCTGGGCGACTCTGGACTCTTTTGGCATCAGGGGGGACCTCTTGACGGCGATTAGAGCTTTGTACGCTGGCCCCAGGGCGCAAGTGGACACGGGGGGTTCCTCTCGGCTCCCTTTTCAATTCTGAACGGGACCCGACAGGGATGCCCCTTGTCGCCGCTCTTATTTGCTCTTTCTATTGAGCCCCTGTCGGCGTATATTAGGGGTCACCCTGACATTCGGGGCGGAGGTGGGGGGGAAACAATACAAAATCTCCCTTTTTGCTGACTACATCCTTCTCTGCCTGACTTCACCGATTATTACCCTCCCCAACCTGATGAAGGCCCTTGGGGACTTCAGAAGGATTTCGGGATACAAACTCAACGCTGACAAGAGCGAGATACTTGACCTTACCATGACTAAGGGGGAGAGGGAGGTGGTTAGAGAACGGTTTCCCTTTCGATGGTGCCATGGTTCCATGGGCTCATTAGGGACCCAGCTGACCCCTAGCTGGGAACAGCTGTACACGGCGAATTACGGGGTACTGCTCCCCACCCTACACACCTTGTTGTCTACCTGGTCCCACCTACACCTCTCACTTTTCGGTCGGATATATGCGGTCAAGATGACTTTGCTTCCAAAGCTGTTGTACCTCTTCAGAACATTAACCATCCCGGTACGCAGGGCAGACCTAACTTTCACAACACAACAGCTCCACTCTGCAACATTCATTGTGCCTCTGGAATCAATCTCTACAGAGACGGTGATGGACTCTCTGGGTTCAGGACTCCAACCCTTGTTCTATAACCCGCAGTTCCCAGAGGGTAACCCCCCTAGGACGTTTGGCTGGTGGCTCTGATCTGACATCACGGAGATATGCAACCTACTCTTACAGGGGCACCCAGTCACCTTAGGCTACTTGAGGGAGTCGAGAGCACTGCCCCCCTCAGAGACATTTAGGGCCCTCCAACTGTTGCACTTCGTCAGAGGCACTATAAGAGAGACTCTGGACCAAAGACTGACCCTCTACGAGACCTTTTGTCATCGGGCAAACCGAGGACGAGGCATGATCTCCTCGATTTATTCCCATCTCCTTTTTAGTGACTTTTCTGCAGGTGGCACCATATGTCGCGCGATGGGAGGAGGACCTTGGGGAATCTCTGGACGATGACGAGTGGACAGACATTATTGACAGGACCTCCCGGGTCACAATCTGCACCGCGGTTTGCGAGAACTTTTATAAGGTGGTATATACACCCGTGCCGCCTTGCTGAGATGAGCCCAGGGGCATTGTCAACATGCTTTAGGGGATGCGGAGCTGAGGGGACATATCTGCACGCTTGGTGGGACTGCGGCATGGTCAGCCCCATATTAACGGAAATATTTGGGAATCTGAGCAGGGCACTAGGAATACATTTACGTCCGGATCCTTGGACGGCACTCCTTAACTGCCCGCACCCTGGGGCGCACTTCACGCGAAGCAAACACTCTCTGGTCTCTAGGGTGTGCGCAGAAGTACGCATCAGCTTAGCTAAGACCTGGAAGGGACCCCCTCCCCAGCGCCAATTGATAGAGGCCAAAATTTGGCACATGGTTACGATGGAGCGCTTGACGGCGGTAGTACTTGACCGTATGGCTCACTTTGAGGCGGTCTGGTCGCCTTGGCTGGAGGCATTTGCTTCCCCGGCCTCTGCGTGTATTGCATTTTCGGGGTAGGGAGAGATCCAGCAGAGGCTCAACCCTCCCCACTTTTTTTTTTTTTCCTTCTCTTCTCTTTCCTCTTCCCCATCTTCTTCTCTCTCTATCTGCACGTTCTTCCTTTCTCCCCCCTTTTTTTTCTCCTTCTTTCCTCCTTCCCACACCCCTCTCCCTTCTTATTGTTAGTTATCAACATCCCCCTGGGGATCTATATCTTTCATGTTAGAACGCCAAATCACTACTGTTTTATTAAGCACCCTTATTTTCCGGTACTGGAAACTGTAGAGCTGTTTGCACACATATAATTGAAATCGAAGGAGCTGTTTGTTATAATCGCTGTCGAGGGTATATTCCAGATGGGCCAACCTGTTGCTGCACACGACGCATCCGTTACGAGACCCTGCTGCTTTCTCAATTCTCTGTACTGTTTACTGCCCTTCAATAAAAGTTGTTGATTTAAAAAAAAAATTGTGCACCATATACTCTAAAGGTGTTTCCCCATCCTTTGCCTTCTTGGGTTTTGATGACTCGTTACCCATATTTACCCTTTTTAGCAGTAATTTCTTCACAATGCAAATAACACTTTTGATCAAACGAATTTAAATTGACAGTCTGGTATTTCAATCAACAGTTCAATCGTGACGTATTCGCTTCCCCTTTTGGTGACCGGTTGAGTCGCCCCAGTCCAGAAATGCACTTCGAGGGTCCACTCTCAGATTTGCTTCCTTGCTAAGCAAGTAGGCGCACATTCACTCACAGCACTCTCAGCAGTCACAACATGTACTATACCAGATACATTCAGCAGAATACAAACTAATTACAATATTCCGACTTTCTCAAAGATCTTATCTATCTTTTCCTAGCTATGCATGTCCCGTTCCTAGCACGTCTGCTTTCACTATTGCCCCGGGGCTCTCAGCCCACCCAAGCACCCTTAATCTGCAGCTACCAATGGCCCGGGAGCCCTAAGCTTCTCCTGATGGCCCCTTAATCTAAACGGGATATGCAATACCAATTTCTCTCAGCTCACCCTCAGAAATCTCTCCTCCTCTTTCTCCACATGCAGTTCTCAGAATCACATTATCAACACTGCACCACGAGGCGACACAATACCTCAATTCAATTACAAACAAACCAAATTGGTATCCAGCCCACCGGGTCCAGTCACGCGTCAACCAGCAGCCATTGAGGTGCAACTAACTGGTTCCCGTGCTTTTGGCGGCAGGTCCGGTATACCAATGAGATGGTGTACGGGAGTCCCCTTACCCAACTATGGTCAGGTGTCAATCACTACCGGTTAACAAAACAATATGGTACCTTTTCCAATCGCTGTGCCGAACGCTGTTTCCTCGGACTCGGTGGCGTCTCAGCTTCCCGGGTCAGGGGTCCGTTTGGGACGAGTTGAGGTCCACGTTACGGGAAATCCTGCTTGGCGCCTTGCAGATTTCATCTCACCTTCAACGGATGCCCAAACTTCAGGATCACTCGCAACTGCAGTCAACCGCTACGTAGTCCAGCAGTCGTTGCCGAACCGGAAGCGGTCTGATCCCGGACAAGCCCCCAAAAATGTTACCAGAATCCACCTTGGTCACTCGGGAGAAGACCAGGCTGGCGCGGACAATGACCGACTGGACACGAGTCTCTTCAGGAAAGGCGAACTTTATTGTGACGTCACAGACGCTCAGACAGGATTGAATCACAAAGACTGAGCCCCGAATACATTCAGACATAGCATTTAATACATTGAATAGATAATCAGGTACATCCCAATTAGCCCACCCCACGGTGACACTATCCCACCCCACGTGGGTCTGTACCTTCCCCTTTCAGAATACAAAGACATTCCACAAATTGGCAGTAAATTGGCAGCATTCACAGTATTATGACAATTGGATAATTTAACACTCGGCCAGATCCTGTCTGTGCCTACCTCCCTGGAACTTGTTTGTGGTGTTTTACTGATAAGCACCCAAATGGCTTTGCATCCATCATTGTTATAGCCCCTAGCTTTCTGACCTTGATGTAACTAATCTCCATCCTGACACTTCTTCTGGTTTCTGCCCGGATCTTGTTAATTGAATTGCTCTGCCTGTTAGTAAAAGAAATTCCAGAGAATCTATGCAAACTCATCTAATTCAGTCAATATTCGCTATATACATTAACGTGAACCAAAGTCCTGAGCAAAAGGGCTGCCTGGAACATCATGGCGGCCTATTTCTGGCCTGGTTCCCTTACAATAGCTGTGCACAATTTTCAGTTCCTACGCTATGCAAGTTGAGCAGAAGCACAATTTGCGCAGAAAAGCATCAGGGACTTTCAGGTTTGGGAGTCCCTGAGCCAAAGAGGGGGAGTTGTGTGTCGTTAGAGAGAAAAGGTGAGTAAAATCACCTAAAAATAGAATAAATAAAAAATAATTGGGTAGAGGCCGTCACCTGGGCATAAAAAGGGTTACTCTATTTTCTAGTTTCCCTTTACACCTCTTACTATCCACTGGAATCTTCCTAACTCCGTGCAATCCTCCGCAGTATATCTCACTTTCAGCTTCCTTATTACATCCCTGTCAAGTCTCCATCAGGAAACTCAGCACTTCTAAACATCTATGCATTATGTCCCACTTACTAATGCATCTCCAGTCTATCACTTACTCTATAGGGGTTATTCACAAAGCACTGAAATTTCAGTGTGCACCGTATTTCACTGTCAGTTTGCCAGTATTTGGCAAATTGACAGTTTAGTGAGTAGACGAACTGCCCCGAAATTGCACCGTACATTGAAATTCACTGTTCGGTGCAAGTCGTAGGCAAGTTCGGCGCTTAGTGAATAACCCCTTATGCTTTCCGCTGAGTCTTCTGCCACTTCACAATTCATTTACCATACAAATGTGACCACTTCATGGATAATAAATAAACACTATAATACGTATCTGCTTCCTCCAATAAGCGCCTTCCCCTCAAGAGCAAACCATAGACAGCATAAAAACATAAAAGCGAAGGGGAAGTATCTGAAATATAAAAATAATAGATAAAAAAGTGCAGAACATTTGTACAAAATAAATCTAATAGATTACGGAGATGGCATCCAGGAGAAGATGATTATGGGCCTTTACAAGATGGTGTCTGCCATTTGCTGATTGGCCGGCGATAGCAGATGATCTTGTAGCTAGTGCCAGATGTAGGAGAGACTGGGAAGGCACCCTACACATTTCTACCTCAGCTTTATGATTATCTAATGGCGGATCAGCTGTGCGATACAGATTGGAACGCACATGTTCCAGAAGTGCCAATTAATGGTGGATTCATATTTTTTTATAAGGGTGGAAACTAAGAGTGCACATATTTTATCCCCGATGAAGTCTTATTGCTAACTTTGATAGACAAATGCATTGGATTTTATTTATTATTATCTACCTGGGCTGTTTCTGTATAAGGCTTCTGTATAAATATACATCCATGTATATTTGGGTTCAAGTTGGAGTCTAGGCGGTCCATACTGAAGATCTGGGTGGCAGCTGGATTCACGTTGTGGTTACGCAGCAGCTGGATCTCGAGGATTACTACGGAGTGGTAACCAGTGATGTGTGATACTTTATTATCCATCTTGTGAATGTGATTCCCTAAGAGGTCTATTAGTTTTGTTTTGTATGAACGTTCTGCACTATGTATCTTTGATTTTTATCTTTCAGATACATCTCCTATGCTTTTATATCTTTAGACTTCACAATTCTTTGCCTTCTCTGTGAATGAGAACTGAAAATTACATTGTCTGACTAGGTCCACACAAAGGTCCATTGCATCCAATTCCACCATCTGTTCCAGGATTCAAGAATCCTCATATATTGTTGACACACTGGTATAGAATCCTCAACTAGGCTACACCTAATTTTCTCCCACTTCTCAGTGTTGGAGGTGTAGAGCCTTTAGGGCAGTGTTTCCCAAACCTGTCCTCAGGACCCTCCGTCTCGCCAGGTTTGCTAGATATCTGAAGCACAGCACAGGTAATATGATTTGCTGCTCAGTGATTGCAGGATTCAGTCTGCTTTTCCCCAAGGTGATCTGCAAAATCTGGCCTGGTTGATGGTCCAGGGAGAGGTTTGGGAAACACTGCTTTAGGGCAACCTATCATCATATATTGTTGACAAGCGACCGTCCTTGCTGATTTTGGGATGTATTTGTGATCTATATCTGAAGTAAGTCTTGTGGACCTGTCGAACTCTCCTGAAACGATAATCCTCCACCTAACCCCATTTTCCCATTGCAAGCGCTGTCTGTTTTGAATGACGATAAAGCACTCATTGCTCACCACTGGAATTCTGTTTTTTCAGCAACTTTCTTGGAATGTGATGGGGTATTTTTTGTCTTTGCACCTGCTCCTATACACAGTGGGTCATCATAACCCTTCTTACTATATTTATCATACCATGAGCCTCTTATTTCACAGAATGCTTCAGTTTTTTTCTTGTTTAAAGGCTGCCTTTTCTGGTCAATACCTTCCTGTTACACTGATATATGTTTATAACGTCAATATATTTATTCTTGTGAACAAAAAAATACCCTGCTTATGTGAATTTGAAGGAATCATGAAGACATTATTAGGAATTAGGCTTCCAAACAATGCCAACAAAATGGAAAATATCTCTATGCATACACATTGCCTCTATAACAAAAGTACAGTAACAATCTACCTGTATTGTACAAGTATTTTCTGATTTTGTAACCCTCTGAATCTTATCCTTGTACAGTATTGTATGAGTAAAGAACTCACCCTATATTCTGCACTCTGCCTGGCTGTTGTAATGCAACAGCAAAGTCTTTCCAGCTTTTCTACATTAAAACAAAACAGGGATCTCCCTTAGAATTTTACTTCTGCCAAACATGAGCAGTAATTCGCAATTAAAAAAGTATAAAAATTGGGGTTTATGAGCTAGATTTAATTTTGCATTTTTTATGAAAAAAATTATACATAAGCTCAGCAGAGATTTCCAATAGCTGTTCTGAATTTGATAGAGACATTCTGAGGAGGTTTCACAAAACATACAAACTCAGTTTGCTTTTCTTTGCTTCTCTATTTGCCGTCACTGCTACTACATTGTGCACCTGGCACAACAGTACACACGCATTTCCTATAATTGTGCTTACAGGAGCTGATCCATCATTTAACATATTAAGAGCTCCCTGGACAATAAAGAAAACCGTCAAGCAAGTTAAGGCCCTTTAGAACATTTATGAATTCCTTGAATGTCTCTGAGGGTGAAGACATTTACCCCAAGCTTATAAAAGGATATATTTACAACCATGTCAAAGACAATAGGTCACAGATTCTGGACTTAAACCATAAGCATCCCATACCTGTAAAATATACTGTAAACAACAAGTCCAAAAAGCATCTGCTTTGTAAAGAATCAAAAACAATAAGTAGAATGGAGAATCTTTGGAGATAGGTGACATAGTTTAGCAACAAAAAGTATGAATAGAATATGAATGCTGCTTGCCTCTTTTGAAGCAAATAACCTATTTTGGGTCTATTCCATAAGCTGCTAGTGACAATTGTTGCCATATTACCGGCCCTATTTTGAGTGAGAAGCTTTGCTAATGGCTCTGTTTGTAATGAGTGGGAGTCTCTTCCAGATAGTGGCGACTCTAGGAACAATATTTAGGGGGGCACATAAGATATGGCAGCCAAAACAGGGGGGCACTCATAATTTTCGCCACTAAATCATACCACTGAATAAAACTAAGGGCCCTATCACCTGGTGTGAGCTAAAACACCATCACTAAAGGAAAAATTTTGTGCGAGTCACTAAAACCTAGTGCCTGATGACCTACTAACAGATCACCTTGTCCGTGGTAGTCCATAAACAAGGTCGTTTGGCGCATGCTAGGGAAAATCTAAGACCCAAGCTGAACACCCAGCTCTAATGTGGTTGTGTACAGGATTGTTTTTTTTCCAGTGCAGAGTGTCGGGCCATACCCATCCCCCGCCCTCACAATATGAATATGAACACATCCAGTGAATAATTTCACACCCTGCATTATTAAAATCCTCCACAGTGGTCGTATCATCCATGTTTATATCACACATATATTAAGGCTGATGGGCATTGCATGATAAATGCCACCCAACAGCATGTAGAATCATTACAATGCATTTAATAGATCCAAAAGGAGGACCAGGTGAGCGACAAAATTTCCCTGCTGCAGCATATAAATAATACATGTTTCAGGGCAAGATGTATCCATGTGTCCCTTTAAACATGGTCCACATGGTCACCCTAATAATCAACCGCTTACATACTATGAATAACCCCAGCATAAAATGTTTAAAATGAGGCAATGTATTAAAATTAGGATATATGTGGATAAAGGATACATATAGGGGGGCGTGGCTGGCCTGGCTCGGAAGCAGACGTGCCTTAGCAGAGCTCCATCAATAATCGCTGAGAAAGAGTGGTTTTGTCCAGGCTTTACTCTTCGAATACCCCATGCAGGAGTCCAGACGAGGCTGGCCACCAGGGAAAGAGCTCTGAAGTCTGCTTGGTCCCCCCCCTCCAGAGCCCAGAGGAGTTTGCAGCCCTGTCTCGTGGCTGAAGTGTCTGACCGGCGGCCATCTTGGGGCCTGTTTTCTGGGTCTGCCTTGACCTAGCCCTCCCTTCACAAAGTTTTCCGTCTTGGGAGGTCGGCTGTTGTGGGATCGGAGGATGGAGGGCCCCATCTTCCTTGGAATGCAGCGGCTGAACGCCCGACGGGACTGGCGGTGACGCATATGGCATCTCCCCCTACCAGAGACCTGGGAGCTGTTCTGGAGAACTGCCTACGGATGTTGCCGGGAGATGAGGGGAGCCCGCTGACCCGCGGCGCCTGGTGACGCATAATGGCTGTGCTGCGGGATGGCCGGGAGGCGGACGCAGAGGCCTCAGCTGAGCATAACCCAGAGGATGCCTTACCTGCCGGACGGGGTGAGAGCCCTTCCGGCACAGGGGAGGTTTGCTGTGATGGAGATGGGATGGAGGCTGCCGTGATAGGAGACGCGGTGGAGCTGGTGCGGCCCACGACGGAGGGGTTGCGAGGCACTGCTGTCTGTTTGCCTGTCGGCAAGCGAAGTGCACCTAGATCGAGCTGCGGGGCTTCAGCCGAAGCCAGATCGTTTGCGGAGTCAGAGAAGAAGAGAAGAGTGATGGCCTCTGCCGGGTTGGAGATCGAGGTGGAGGTCCCTGATCCTGGTGGGCTGGACCCCCCTGTGCGGTTGGTGGTGAAGAAGCTGCCGTGCCTCGGGGTGATGCCTGCGGGGGAGAAGTGCTCCTGGTCCTGGTCTGGTGGAGTCGCTACAGCCATGGATGGGGCGCTCTGGGGACTGCTTGTCAGTCGGGCCCTTTGGGACGAGGACAGACACAGAGAAGTTCTCCACCCGGCTGCAGAGATGGCATGCTTCGGCTGCGACGAGTTACCTGCCATGGCCATAATGCCGTGTTTGGACACGGGCTGAAGTGACTCACCCCGTATTTTGGCCTGCCCTGACCCGATGAGTTCCCCCATTCTCACACCCCATCGATATTTTGATGTCTCTCCCTACCTGAGTAGTTCACCCCCCCCGCTGTGTGATTTTGCTATACGTCCTAATATATCTTTGTGTCACTGTTTTGAAGCGCCCCCCCTTTCCTTCCCCTTTTTTTTTTTTTTTTTTTGGGCGTTTACGGGTATCATCGGGTGCGCTTGCGTGGCCTGGAGCCGGCGTCAGCGCCCCCCAGTCCCCGGGCCAAGTGCCAATCACTCCCCCTGGCCTCCCACGGTCCTAAGGGCATGCAGGTTCTACCAGGGGAAGCACAAGTATGGCCTCTGCCACTACCCCTTGCCCCCTTTTTTCCCCCCTTTCCTCTTTCACTCAGTACACTAGATGTATTTAGCTGATTTCTCATTTTATACTGCCTAACTATAGAAGAGACCCCCCCCCCTATTGGGGATGTTAATTGTTAATGTCTGGCTATTTTTTGATGACTTCTTTCTTTGTTTTTCCCCTATTGTTGGACATTCTTTGCTGAGACCCCCCCTATTTGGGGATGTTTATTACTTTTCTTGCATTGTGCGTATGCTGACAGTTTTGGGTGGCCCTGCGAGGCCCTCACTTTATATGTTTGACTGTACGCTGACTTATATATAAAATAAAAATTTTGAATTTTTTTAAAAAAAAGGATACATATATATCATAATAGAGCTGACTGCAACAGCAGTGACATTGCTGACCAGATCCATTACTATGGTGTATGGGGCCAAGAGAATACCTGTGCTGCATTCCTTTCAATTGTCTATTAATATTGAGCGAGGACCTGTTTTTTTTGGAGTTAACACCAGGGTTGAGCAGTAGGTAAAATGTTGCAATTAGCGCCCCTCAAAAAATTAGCGCTGGCACCAAGTGATCTATTAGCTGCAAAAGCGCTAGAGATCTCTAGCACTCCCCCCGTTAAGTAAAGGACGCGGAAAGTACATTAAGCTTGCGGTACAAATCGCTAATAGCAACGCGCTAAGTGATTTTTCCCATTTGTAGC
This sequence comes from Leptobrachium leishanense, assembly GCA_009667805.1. NCBI lineage: Eukaryota > Metazoa > Chordata > Amphibia > Anura > Megophryidae > Leptobrachium > Leptobrachium leishanense. The sequence goes on along the minus strand of CM019063.1, from coordinate 363,072,813 downwards.
GAAAGGCAAACGATCTGTTGGTCCGGCGCTACACTCAATTAACCTGGCGCTAATGCAAAACCATGCCGACGCAAGGGTTAGCTCACACCAGGTAATAGTGCCCTAAATAAGTATATATATATATATATATATATATATAAAGATTCCAAAATCCCAGAGTAATGTGTTGCAATGATACCTTTTTGTTGTACTAACCTGATACTTAAATTCAATATTTTATTTGCCGCAATTCTGCAGTTTTCGCTGAATGTCCGATAGCTGCTTCAGCGACTCCGCTTTGAGCAAATTTCAGTGACCATTTGCTAAATAGGGAATTCACCATATTTTCGTCGAAATGAATTCACGAAATGAATTCCCCGAAATGTGACGAAAAGCAGACCCCTAAAATGCAATTTATCAAGGGAACACATCAAAATGAATTCACTGTGAGGCATGCAGCTACCCATTAACCCCTAAAATGCCATTAATCAAGGAAAAAATAAAATGTATACTGTGAGGGATGATGCCTACCCATTAAAACTTAATATACAACTAAAACCAAGGCAAAAACTAACGTAGTACACAATGTAATGTATAGTCTGAACATTAACCATGTCACTGCTGAGCCATTTCAACCCTGTGAAAATATGTAAGTGCACGTTTTTATTTAATGTTTTAAGACTTTTACTTTACACTGAATATGGTCATGCTGGGTATCATTGGAAAGGCCAGAATCTGCCCTTTCCAATGGAATCTGGATCCAAATACGTTGCACAGAGACTGAGGTACGGCAGTCCAAAATTTGTGGGAAGCTGGATGCCGATTTTTGGTGGGGGGCACATGGGGGGGCAAGGAATAACCTAGGGGGGGCAATTGCCCCCCTGTAGAGACGTCTATGCTTCCAGATACTGGCAGCAGCACTGAATGCTACAACTGGTTGCATCTTCTTGAGTCTGTAGAATTCCACGGCGAACAAAATGAGCCCTCAATGGGATTGTGTTTCCAGGATCTTGCAAGGACAGCGTAAGAAAACTAGCAATTACGTGTTTTTATTGTCCTTCTAATTGAGGTGAAAGGAGGCAATGTATTGTACCACCCTCTGTACTATATTGTCCAAAGGAGAATGGAGATTTTTTTTAGTGCATCTAATATGGAATGTTAAGTGATTTTGCTGAAAAAAGGAAATAAAACAATTACCACCAACAGTTTGCGGACAGTAATTTGTCGTGACTAATCTCCAAGCACAACTAACAAGAGATTTTGAAATTGCTCATTATTCTCTTGCTACCCAAACATTCGCACTTCTTACACTGAGTATAAGAAGCATTAATTTACAATAGCCTGCCATAACTACCAAGTTTTAAGGTAAGATTACGGCTCGGTTGTAATAGGGTGGAAACCGTTACGATTAACGAGAGTAGCCATTATACTTAATTGCTCACTCAATAACTGTTCAATCAGAACTGGGCCAATTGTGCATTCAGTTTGTAGTATCTGATTTATTGTATGTATATTTGATTTTTAAAATGACTATATATATAAAAAATTAAGAAATCCAATATATATAGGAAAAATCTTTTACCACACACCGAATACACAATGGATACACAAACACAATTTATGCACACCGATAATAAATTTTTCTTAAGACATAGTGAGTAAGTACCAGCTCCGTTATTGTGCAGTCATTTGGAAATTAGAAAACTCTAAGGCTAGGGTCAGACGAAAGCATTTTTCCCCGCGAACGTGAAAAAGTGCGTCCGAACTCATTGACGTATTTTTTCACGGAATGCGCAAAAACGGTCAGACGACGCGCATTTTCGGGCGTGATTTTGTACGGATCGTCAATAAAACTCCTTTTGCGTCTGGACGTTATGTAGGCTGGACCTTAGCAGTGTCTGACATCTCCTAATCACGCAAACATGCCGCTATGCCGCAGCTGCACACTCAGTACGTCAGTACTAGCGGTTCAGCGTTCTCAGAAAAATGCGTTCAAATTCCACTTGCGTTGCACGGCCGGACTTTTGTGCGGCCGTACATCGTATATTGGCCGTCATTGCCCGTCATCTGCTGCTAGTGCGGCCGTAATTATGTGCGCCAGAACGCACGTTAAAAGTGTGCTGGTCTGACCCCAGCCTAATACGTGTTAAGCCTTCATTGAATTCAATGGAACTAGCCACTAAAAAATGAATACACAGTAGGATGTACCATGAAAAAGAATGTGCAATGTATCTACAATAGTAAATAGAATAATTCTATGCATGTTGAGCTTTGCATAAATCATCATTGTGCATGTGAGAATAAAATCATGTATTGTCTTTGGGCCATATTACAAAGTTGGTGTTAACTTAACCAGAGCTGTTGTAAACTTACCAGAGCCATTATACCCACATCTCATCTGATCATCTGATCGCCTGCATATTGGTATTTTCTAATTTTTATTTATATTTATTTTTGTTTTTCTCCACCATTTGCTTTGCTAATTAGCATGTGAATCTCCTACACCTATTGACACAGCCCATCCAGCTTCAGCTGTTTACCTTCTAACTGCCTGAATGCAATCAGCCCGCCCTATATCACTACTATCCCAGGCTCTTTGAGCCAGGCTCTGAGTGTCATTTGCAAGTGGCATTTTTAAGTGGACAGCCAGAGTTGTTTCCTGGAGCTGCGGGACTGGAGGAAGGAACTGCAAGGCCCACTTTTACTCTGGGTAAACGCACGTCTATATCATGCTTTCTCTCACGCTTCTACTCTTTACTTCTACTTTTCTCCTTAAATGGAACTCCTGCCCCTCTACCACCGACCCCTACACTATCTGCATCTCTCCCTCCCTCCTCTCGTCCCACATGATGGCCTCGCATGAGCTCCTTTGTTTCCTCAGAACATGGTCTCCCTCTAACTCTCGCGCTGCCAATCACTCCCACAAATCCCATTCCCACCTTCTCTTTCTCACCCTCCTGCTGCTACTCTCTTCAGGTGACATATCCCCTAACCCTGGCCCCACAACACATCCAATACTTCCCTCTCATCCTATCTCCATCGCACATAAATCACCTCCCTGCAAGCCCAGCAACCTCATCCCCATAATCCCTCAGCGCCTGTCCTCTTTCTCCTGCGCCCTCTGGAACGCTCGCTCTGTGTGCAACAAACTCACAGCAATCCATGACCTCTTCCTTTCAAACTCCTTCAACCTCCTAGCTTTAACTGAAACCTGGTTAACTCCCTCTGACACACGGCCTCCATTGCTGCTCTCTCACATGGCGGTCTACACCTTGAGTCATACCCCCAGACCGGGTGAGAGAAATGGTGGCGGGGTCGGAATCCTGCTCTCTCCCACCTGCACCTACCAGCATCTCCCTCCACCCCATCCCTCTCCTTCTCCTCCTTCGAGACACACTGCATCCGCCTGTTCTCTCCTCTGGCTCTCAGGGTGGCAGTCATCTACCGCCCACCAGGACCAACCTCCCAGTTCTTTGACCACTTTGCTACCTGGCTCTCTCACTTTCTGTCTTCTAATCTTCCATGCCTAGTTCTCGGGGACTTCAACATTCCCATTGACGATCCTTCCGCCCCTGCTGCCTCCAAACTTCTTTCACTCACGTCCTCCCTTGGACTCACACAATCCTCCCTCCTCCCTACCCACCGCGATGGTCACGCTATTGACCTTGTCTTTTCCAACCTCTGCTCCATTTCTGAGTTCAACTGTCGCCCTTTCCCCATCTCTGACCACCACCTTCTCTCTTTCAACCTATCTGGACTTCCTAAACACCCTGCTCCCCCACCCCGCACACACACTCGCAGAAATCTACAGGCTGTGGACCCCCATCAATTCTCCAACCTACTTCACCACCTCCCTCATACCTCATCCTTTACCTGCCCTGATGCTGCCACTAATCACTACAACACTACGCTTATCTCTGCTCTAGACACTCTTGCTCCTCTTCGACTCTGTAAGGCCCCACGCCGCCAGCTTCAGCCCTGGCACACCCTCCAGACTCGCTACCTGCAAAGATGCTCCCGCACCGCAGAGCGTGCCTGGAGGAAATCCCGCTCTGAAGCTGATTTTGTTCACTTCAAGTTTATTCTCCGGTCATACACCTCTGCCCTCCACTTGGCCAAACAATCCTTCTTCTCATCTCTTATATCTACGCTGTCCTCCAACCCTAAACGGCTCTGGTCCACCTTCAACACCCTCCTCTACCCACCTGCACCTCCCCCCTCAGCTGCCTTCAGCGCTCAAGAGCTGGCAGACTACTTCCTCAGTAAAACTTTAACTATCAGAAGCAACATCCCAACACAAGATAGTTATCTGCCACCTCCACTCCCACAGGTCCCATCTGCCACCCTCTGCCGCTTCCTCCCACCACTGAGGAGGAAGTCAATTCCTTATTGTCCTCCTCACATCTCACCACGTGCCCGCTCGACCCCATTCCCTCACATCTAATTCCTCCCCTCTCCTCCTCCCTCACCCCTGCTCTCACACACATCTTCAACCTATCTCTCTCCACTGGCTCCTTTCCATCCGCCTTCAAACACGCGCTAGTTACCCCTTTACTAAAGAAACCATCCCTAGATCCCAACTCTCCATCCAACTACCGTCCTGTATCCCTGCTTCCCTTACCTCTAAGCTCTTAGAAAAACTAGTCTTCAACCGCCTCTCCCTCTTCCTGTCCTCCAATTCACTACTTGACCCCCTGCAATCTGGCTTCCGTCCCCTACACTCAACTGAAACTGCCCTCACCAAAGTCACCAACGACCTCCTAACTGCTAAAAAACACGGCCACTATTCTATTCTCATCCTGCTTGACCTCTCGGCTGCTTTTGACACTGTTGACCACCCCTCCTTCTACAGACCCTCAACTCTCTGGGTCTCGGTGACACTGCACTTGCTTGGATTGACTCCTATTTATCCAACAGGTCCTTCTGTGTGTCCTTTGCTGGTAACTCCTCCTCCTCATTGCCTCTATCTGTTGGTGTACCTCAAGGCTCTGTCCTTGGTCCTCTGCTCTTTTCCATCTACACCTCCTCCCTGGGCAAAATCATCAACAGCTTTGGCTTTAATTACCACCTCTACGCTGATGACACTCAGATCTACCTCTCTACCCCTGATCTCTCTCCCCCTGTCCTTTCAAAGTCAGTGACTGTTTATCTGGCATCTCCTCCTGGATGGCCTCCCACCACCTAAAGATCAACATGTCAAAGACTGAGCTCCTACTTATTCCTCCCTCTAATGCCGCCCCACCTCCTGACTTCTCGATCACGGTGGAGGGTATCACCATCTCCCCATCAAACCAAGTTCGCTGTCTTGGAGTTACACTTGACTCTGCTCTTTCCTTCATCCCCCACATCAAGTCTCTTTCCTCCTCCTGCCGATATCAACTGCGTAATATTTACAGAATTCGGCCATTTCTTACCGCTGTCGCCACAAAACAACTCATACACGCCCTGGTAATCTCCCGACTCGACTATTGCAATAATCTCTTATCTGGCCTCCCTCTGTCCCACCTCTCCCCCTACAATCCATCCTGAACGCCTCCGCCAGGCTAATTCACCTCACCCGCCGCTCTGTCTCTGCCGCTCCCCTCTGCGAGTCCCTTCACTGGCTCCCCATCCACTGCAGAATTAAGTTCAAAATCCTTATCCTTACCTACAAAACCCTCACTAACTCAGCTCCCCACTACCTGTCCTCACTAATCACCAAATACACCCCAGCCCGCTCCCTAAGGTCAAACAGTGACCTGCGCCTAGCTTCTCCCCGCATCACCTCTTCCCATGATAGACTGCAGGATTTCTCACGCGCAGCCCCCACTCTCTGGAACGCTCTCCCTCGTACTGTCAGACTTTCCCCTAACTTCTCTTCCTTCAAACGCTCCCTGAAAACATTCCTATTTAGGGAAGCCTACCACCCAACTCACTGACGCAACCATCAATCACTCTCACCTTACAGTCCTCTCCTCCTGTTTCCAACCCCAACCCTCCCAGATTGTGAGTTCCTACGGGAATAGGGCCCTCATCTCCTCCTGTACTGTTTGTCAAATGTTGTTCAATGTATTGTAACCCTGTCTATACTGTGCTTATTGTACAGCGCTGCGGAATATGCTGGCGCTTTATAAATAAAGAATAATAATAATAATAATAATTATAGCCTATGGATGTTTTAAGTTTACAACAGCTCTGGTTAAGTTAGCACCAGTTAAGTTGCCCTGAGTGTCTTTATGCTGTTGATTTACAACCATTTGATCTTGTGGCACACTGGATACGGTGCAACAAAAGTGTCAGAAACACCATATCCAACAATATATATTTTATTATTTAAAAAACAAATGTGACCGAACAGCCATCACGTTCAATTGAAAGTTAAAAATTTGTTGGTTCAAGGTTAAATTTTGTTTATACAATTTATGTCTGTATGATCCCTGCGTGTATTGTGTTTCCTCTCGCAAATTCCCCACACCAAACGCACCTGCAATCCCTCACAATTTAATACCACGCAAATTGCCCAGTTTTCGTTCACCTAAGTGTATAATTCGTTTGTACAATTTGTGCTTGTATGATCCTAATGTTTATTGAGTTGTTTGCAACCCCTGCCTTGCCCAGCCATCGTGGTTTATCTGCCCAGCGTAACCCTGATACAGCTGCCACCGGCCGAGACCAAGCACAGCCAACATTCCTAACCCCCTGCACCGCTCAGCCCCTGTAAATGCCACCAGAGTGCTTTTTGGTCAGAAGGGCCCTAAGAACATGGTGCCACTGTGGGGTGAGTTCCAAAGGGGAGCGCCACCAAGATCACCCCTCAAGCAGCTGCTAAACCCAGGTCGGGCTTCCCAGCCGCAGAGGAGATCCGGTGCCGGAATCAGTGCTTGCACTCCGGTGGGTGGAATTTCCCGGGCAAGGAACAGCCCAGGGCAGGCCAGACAGTGTGGCGCCAGGAGCTGGAGGCCGGGGCAGCCCATGTTAAGGATGCGAAAAAGGCTCGGGCTAGAGGCAGTGGCAAAACTGGCGCCGGGATATCTGAGGGCGGGCCTAGGAGAGAACAATGGGACTGTACCGTATAAATGTACCGTGTCTGCGCTGTTCTAAATAAACCAACTTGCTTAACCTGTACTACGCCTCGACGTGTATTTGGGAAGAGGGACTGCTAGTTATTTCCTCCTGGCTGACTAGCTAGATTCCAGCAAGGGACCTGACGCCAGCTCGCTACCGCTGCTCACTGCAGACCAACCCTGGCACCTACGGTGGATCTACTCCCTCCGAGTAGCGGCGTCTGTCACAACAAGTATTAAGATTTTAAGAATCTATTTAAAGTTTTATTCAATAATTAATCTCCCTTTGTGTCATTGATCCATTACACCCACATTGTGTCATTGTCCTGTTAATCACGCACCTCTCTCTGCCATTGCGTAGCAAATTCCCACGGCCCACCTGAAGACCAATTGTGGCATACTACATGATAACCGGTATACTTAACCACAGCTGTTGTAAACTTTGTGGGCCCTCTTCACTGTCAGTAATATAGAAACGTTACGCAAAAAAATCTGTGCCTTCAGATTTTCCTTACCTTCTCCAATTTACTGAACGTATTCCAGTGTAGGTGCTCTGTTAGCTCCTAGCTCCAGAACGAAGGGCAAGGCTGCCTGTTAACAGCAGAGGCGCACCGCGCATATCGGCTTGTGGCGTCCATAGGGCTCAATGGAGCCTTGCACATCCCGGCCGCAAGCACTGCTCAAGCTAGCTCTTGCAGCACAGTGGAGGAATTATGGAGGGAGACTAGTAACTATCTGAGAGAGGAGAGGAAGCAATGGATCGCGCAGCCGTCTCCACCGTGAGCGGAGAGGTGGGTATGAGATTTAATGGGGGGTTTTCATAGTAAATTAACTTCTCCTATACTAACTATAGGAGACATAAATTTACAGTAACCGCACGCAGGGAATCACTACAGTCGAGCCACAAGCCCAGTTTGCATCACGAATGGAATAGCAATTGCAGTCGATAAGATAAATACAGAAGACGTTACATGTAACATCTTCTCTAGTTATCGACAACTATGGAATAGAGACCCACAACTCTACATACTTTATTGGCTCTAGTTAAGCTTACACCGGACTTAGAATCTAGAACCTCAATACTCAGCTGAGTCAGTTTATCACTAAATGCCCATCTTTTAGGTTAGTTATGTTAATATTAACAAAGAAACTTTAGGCACGTCCCACCCATGAGGAGCCACAGCCTTGTCTGTACGTTTCAATATATTTTAGTCCTTTAAAGTCTCAGTTTACTAGGATAACAGGTGACAGTAGAAATCATTGCGCGGAGAGACAGGTTTTGTTTATAAGACCACAGTAAAGCTGCTGCAGCTGCTGTAAACTGACGAAAACCTATGCTTAAAATAGCAAGGAGGCAACTTGCATTTTATGACAAGAATATTGGCAAATATCAGGATTTTAGAGCTGCAATCTCCTAATGGAGAACTCGCAAATTGCTTCTTCATCCGCCAACAATAAATGCGGAATCCAAGCCACTGGCTTAATGTTATCTTAAAGTCTCTATGATGCACCATACTCAGGAAAGGAGAGTGTAAAACTGTGGTCTCAGTCTATTTATCATATAACATAAGCAAAACTACGTCTTTAATGGCTTGGTTGGCATAAACCCTGTAGCATTCAATGTCATCATTAGAGTCACCTGAAAAAAAAGACTTCTTAAACAAATAGATGGATTTTCAAAATATGTCACCCTACGAAGGTCTTTATTGGTGGTGGGTTGATTTCATCTGTTAGAACACATTTTTTAGGAAGATAATTTACAGAATAATGTGCAGTATTCCCTTAACCCTTTCACTGCTGAGGACGTGTGGGGAACGTCCTCATTGACTCCTAAGGAAAGATAGGGGTTCCATTGAACCCCAATATCCCCCGACTGTTGGCAGCTAGCAGGGTCATGTTTGGTATCGTTAGAAAGGACAGAGCATGGCCTTTCCAATGATATCAAACATGACCATGTTTAATGTAAAGAAACAAAATTATAAAAATAATAAGAAAAAAAACACGTTTTTTTAAGACGTGACATGGCTCAGCAGTGATGGGGTTAATAATGTGAAAACACTCTACAAACAGTCTGAACTGAATTCTTTATTTTTTAATTTGTGGACCTAATGTCCTCATAGTAATTTATTGCGTGGAAGATCACCTTAGATCAAAGGTGTAAAAGAATGGTTTCGGAATGTAATTGAAAATGTTTCAATAGTGTTCATCAACAGGTTTACTCATATGAAGTCATCACGCGAGGATGACTTTCATAGAGGCATACGAATTTACAACATATGTTGCGCCCACTTCTTAATGTATTCAAGAGTTTCATCTTCCAAGTATGGCTCTAAAACTACATAGATCTAATGAAAGAGCTTAGTTTGAAGGGACAATATACCTATGTAATCCTCAGAAGATTTCTTCGGTCATCAATAAATTTAACATGTAAAATAGACATCTAAACAAGAAAACAGCTCACCTCAAATCCAAAGAGTAGCAGCTCATGCTAGAATGTATTGATATATAGCAGCTATCATTCAGCTCCCGCTGCATGCCATGAGTAGCGGCCTTTGTAAGGGACTTATTTGTCTTACGTGGCGGTCAAGGGAGTTCTGGTGTTTATTTAGTCATAAAGGTAGGGATGGCACAGCTATGTGTTTATAGTGAAGAAAAGAAGAAATAGTGCTAGGAAAGTAACATAGGTGTATTTTCTATTGTAGACCCACTTTATTAAGACTTTCTAGGGATGGTTTACTTGACTGGAGTACAACGTTTTCTGATTAATATAGAGTGACATAAGTAGGAAGGCTATAAAATTGGGTTCTTAGAGTACATGCCATTAAAATGCTTTGCATAACTGAATTTTGGCCGTATATAGTGCCTACAGAATCTGTTCCGCTGAGAACCAATGAACAATTGCAAACTTTAGCCCCAAAAGGTACTCTAATTTTTCAGAGTAAAGTTTGCACTCGCCTCACAACGCTCTACCAATATACCCCTCTAACAATATTGCCTTGACAATATGTTCGATCTTATTTTGTGTCACCCGTAACCAACATAGGAAGTTTAATAAAACCTTTCAAGTACAGCTATCTTTGCCTGATCTACCATCAAGTGACTAAAAGAGAAGCAATTCATCCCACCAAAAAACAAAAGACACCACTACCACATGTCATATTCCAGACTCCTCTTTATCAAGGCAAATCTAGATTGATATACTAAACTGGTAGCAGTCACCACCCATCAAAAGGTTTGTCTACGGATTGTCCAAAAGCCAACAGCGGCAATAATTGATTTTTGCCGTGACAAATAGGAGCATTCTTTATTGTGCCACAGAATAAATTTAGTAGGTGTTGAAAATACATAAATATTGTTGCTGCTGCCATTGATAATGTAACTTTGAAAAAGAAATATCAAAAAACAGTCCTTAATGTCATGCAGACTATTACAACCAAACATGTGCCATGAGACCTAAAAAAAAAAAATCTGTGTGCTTTTTGTTATATATTTTGTGAAAAGAATGACAATTTGATGATGATTAATTAGCTGTAAGTTTGTGGATTCATTTTGATTTACAATTGAAAAGCAGATTTCTTTTTTACAATACAACCATTCATTTTACATAATATGGCTTATATATGTGCATGGCGAGCAGAATCCCTGAGAAGCCATGGTCATTGCAATGAGTTCTTTGAGTCCATCTTTACTGGAGAATAGCCTTTATGATTAATTCCATTTTAAAATAGAACATATTCACTCCTATTTAATATCACAGAAACACACGTTAATGTCCTTCACTCCAAGAAGTCTTTTCTGCCCCATAATTAGTTGTTCTTCAAAACAAGTGCTCTCCTTAGGTTTCTGCTCCCCAATCCATGTGCAGTAATGAATTCCTGTACTTTACTGTCCTGGCAAAATAAAACAGAAATATATATCAATAAATGCAATTCATTTAGATTTAGAAAGATAACTATTGAAACTAAAAATAAAATGTTTTCTTCATTCACTTCATTCCAAAAAATGCAGTGAAATTGTGTTTGAAATTTACCGTTTATCAAAAACGTGTAAACTCTTGTGCCCAGAAAACCCCTTTTGCAAACCTCAGTAAATGTTAGGTTAGTGTCATCCCTGGGGAAAAACAAAGCTCTCTGAGATCTAGTCACCCTGTGTTACTGTAAAAATCACTACTGCAGTAGCTCTAATCCTCACTGTAACAAAAAGATTAACCAACAGGGTTATTCAGAGAGCGTGAAAAGCAGGAGAATGACTGGAGAATGAAAAATTCTAGGTCAAAATAGCCAAACCAGAAAAATTCTCCCTTTCATCTCCCTTTCCAAAGCGGCTATTTTGACCTAGAATTTTTCATTCTCCAGTCATTCTCCTGCTTTTCACCTCTCTCTGAATAACCCTGTATCTCTACTGCTGCAATAGTCAGGGATAGGGCCAAATACATGGAGAGCTCTTAGTCACTCACTGCTGTACAAGGATATGATTTCAAGGGTTACAATTGCTCAAAATCACAGATACAGGTTACTACTGTAATTTCCTTTGGCATTTTTGTATTCTACTGGTATTTTTGGAAGCAGCATTGTTAATGCTCAGTATGAGCCCTACAAATCTCCATATGCAGGATATCTTCATTAGATGTGCAATTCGTTTTGTACGAATCACAATTGTTCCTAAATTTCAGCGATTCGTATTTCGGAAGTACCAAGTGTAAGAAAAAAATAAAAACAAAAACCAAGAGCATAAAAATAAAAAAAATTAAAATCCCCGGGAAGACTGCAGGATAGCTCCATCCTCCTCAATGCACAAACTTTGATTAAAAAGAACATCCCGACCATGGGAACAGGAGAGTAGTCACACAGCTAGTCATGTGAGCTTTCGCACGGTCGTCTGTTTCAATGCCCACCCAGGGCCCAGCTGTGGCAATGAGAGTGTATTCATTCAAGGTGACTAGAATGGGAAGTACTAAAGGTTCCCACTTTTTGCCCTTAATTGAGTGCTGTCAGTACTCTGGCTTCATATTTAACTGCATCAAGGCCGAGCACCGTGATTCTATATTGCTTGACTTTTTTCTATTGAGAATCTGGTAGATTTAACACCGGACCCTCCTTGCCAGTGCTATAACAGACCCAGGATGCAAAAAAGCGGGAAGTTGCAGACTTCATGTGCATGTCCTTCCCAGTGTTCCTTGCAGCGTATGGGGACTCCGTGGCGTAGCGTGGGTTGTCAGCGCCCGGGGCAAGGCAAGAATTGTGCACGCGTCCAACCACCTGTGGACACCGTAACACACCATGATTCCCTTCCACCAGTAAAGTATTGACCCACTTACCCCACAAGCACATATATTGTATAGTAACAAAATACGGATATAAAAAAATGAAACACACATGCCCCCCCCACGCTACCGGTCACCCTGTCCCAGTATTCCCTAGCATAGTTCCACTCTCACACTATACCCACTCTCAGTACCCCTAGTCACTCTCTCTCCAAGTAGCCCCAGTCACTCTCCCCCAGTACCCCCAGTTACTCTCTTCCAGTATCCCCAGTCACCCTCTCCCTGTACCCCCTCACTGTGTGGTTGTCATGCTGCTCTGGGTGTCATGCAGTGGCCCGGGGGGAGGGGAGCTATCCAGGGGGCTTAGTGGAGACCGGATTTTAAATGTGCTGCAGGGCAGGCGCCTCCCTCCCTTCCTGTTCAGCAGCTGCAGGGCTGCCAGCGGCGGGGGGCTGGAACAGGTCATCAAGGAGGGCTGACAAGCGTGGTACAGGGTGTTCGTCGAATAATGCTGTGCTGCTTCACGTGACTCATGTCAGTGTTAAGGAGGAGTCAGGACAGAACCAGAATTTTCTGTCCTGGTCCTCACTTCTGGACGCTGAGTGCTAAGTCACCGCCGGCGTGGCAAAACTGGCAGACACCTTGAAGATCCCTGCTGGAAAATATTAGTGGTTCAAATTTCTTTTGAAATTTTGCACCCTCTAAGAAAATTGCGCCTGGGGTGACTGCCCCACGAGGCCCCTCACACGCTACGCCACTGTGGGGAATGTAGCACATGGGCTCTGTAAAGCCGTTCTCTGAATTGCTGGGATGTGTAAAGGTCTTCTACAATTATAAATTTTATTATATATATTAGATTATATTGGTTGATTGCAGGGTTTAACAACAAAGTCCCTTTAGTATGTGACACTGTGAGCCTATTTGTATGGTTTCTGACCTTGTAGCTTGCCGGTAATTGTGACTTGCGACACAGGCTTTTTTGTGTGTGCTGGTCAAGTGTTTTATTTTGCGTTGATGATTGCAGGCTTTGGGGTCAACGTCAATGCGTTATACAACAAACCGATCCAAAACGATTCGTTATATATGTATTCAGTTTGTTTAGGAGAGACTTTGAATGTACACCCAGAAACCCTGAGATTTATTTTGCCACACTTCAGCGATCTCTACATAGAGGAATCATTCAATGGTTTGCAATGAGACAATTTCACTGCCGCTGAATGGCACCGAAGTGAACTGTATTTTGCGGTCATTTGGCCGGTGGTGCTGAATCAAATATATTCAGCAACACATGCCAATTGACAGGGAAATACGGTGCAGTTCTGTGGCATCAAAATTGTCCCATAGAGAACTTCTGAATGATTCCTCTATATACAGATCGCCAAAGTGCAACATATTTCACTGTCCATTGCCGGTGGTGTCGAATTGAATTTAATCGTTCTAAATTGTAGACGAAACAAATCAATATTAAATTGCGTTTCAGATGAAAAGTTTCCTGTCCGAAACCGAACAAAACAAATTATACCCTGCCTGCATATGTTTAATCTATATCACATTTACTTAAGGAAGACCCCTCTTGAAATTGTGCAAAATAATTGACACCATCTAGAGTTTAGAACTTTTAATCCAGGGCTGTCAAACCGACCCCCTCCCATCCGATGTTTCCGAATGACAACTCCCATGATTCCCTGGCCATCTAATGCATTGAAAGAATTCTGGGGATTTGTAGACATCAATATCTGGGAGGCTGTGAGTTTGACTGCCCTGTTTTAAAGCTAGAAATATTCCTCTGAAGGATAAACAAATATGTAAAAATTTAAAAATTAGCAAATTTACACTATTTATTCCTTCAGCCATCTCAGAATAACAATCTCTTTGCTATTCCCTGTACAAAATATTATCTTCAAAAAGGAGTCTATCGTCTAGTGAACTATATCTGGCCATATTCTGTAGCAATGCAAAGGAATTTAGCTTATTGCAAACAAAATTAGTTTGAATATTCCTCCAAATTTTCAGCGCATTGGATAGGTTTGCAGAGGTGCTGAAGCTGTTGGAGATCTGTTTTTCTTCCGCAAAAACAGGGAGCTCTGAATTGTATTAGCTTTTTAGCTAGCAGAGGGAGCCTTTGCCTGTAAAATATCTTCTAGTATCTAAAATGTATATATATGAATCGTATATAAATTTTTACATTGTAATAGAACGTTGTTTTCCATAAACCCACTGGGTCCTGCAAGTGGTTTTATAGAAAACTACTTTGTAGTTAAGATCCTGCAGAGTGGGAGATGACGCTATACGAGTGCCAAAGTCAATCTGTATGTACAACCCCAATTCCAAAAACGTTGGGACAGTTCGGAAAATGCAAAAGAATGTCCATTGAAAATTCACCCAATACTATATTGGAAACACATTACTTAAGGTTTTACTTTGCGAATTTAATGCATTTTTGAAAATATACACGCCTTTCAAATCTGATGACTGCAACACACTCCACAAAATTTGGAACGGTCTACCTTTCACCACTGTGTAACATCACCTTTTCTTTTAATAACACTTATCAAGTGTATGAGCAGGGAGGACACCAGTTGGTTAAGTTTAGCAAGTGGCAATTTTCCCCATTCATACATTATGCAGGTCTTCAGCTGCGCAACTGTACGGGGCCTTCGGTGCCTTATTTTGCAATTCATAATGCACCACACAGTCTCAATCGGAGACAGGTCAGGACTGCAAGCAGGCCTTGCTAGCACCCACACTCTGAATTACAAGCAACTGGTTGTGTAAGCAAACAGAATGTAGTTTGGCAATGTTCTGCTGGAAGATACAGGGATGTCCCTGGAATAGAAGATATCTGGATGGCAGCATATGTTGCTCCAAAATATGTACATACCTTTCTGCCTTAATGGTTCCCTCCCAGATGACCCTGGGGCACTGACCCACCCCCATACCATAACAGCTGCTGGCTTTTGGACTCGACGCTGACAACAGCTTGACCGGTCCTGTTCCTCTTTAGACCAGAGAACCGGTGCCTGTCTTGTTCAAAATCTATTTGAACTGTTGACTCGGACCACAAAATCACTGTGCTACCATCTGTCACGTACCTCCTAGTTATTATGTCTAATCCTTGTAGGCAGAACAACTATCCTACACTGCCAGTCCTCGTCAGCGAGATGCCAGGGGTCGCTATACCAGAGCAGGTTGTCAATCAGGAGCCATGGGGTTAACAGCCAGGAAAAATTGTTAGCCAAGCCAGTGGTCATACACAGATGAACCGATAAGTATCCACAATGAACGTGCTGAGGAGCGAAAAACCACATCAGGGCAAGGAACCAGGGCTCAGGAGTCTCATTTTAAACTTGGCGGGTACCACGTCATCACGCCAAGTCCGTGACCCACTATCGGCTGCTATTTTACTTGGCGACCTGCCGGCAAGCAAGGCACTGCTGGCCACCGGGACCCAAGGACGGCGCTGGACATGACCCTGTCCTTCTCAGATGAAACTGAGCCCAGAGAAGTCGGCAGAGCTTCTGCTTTGCATAGTAAAGCCTTAACGTGCACCAAAGTATTCCCAAGCCCAGATCTGGATATCCATTACAGACTCATGACGGTTTATGAGACAGTGACGTCTGAAGAAAAGGAGGAGATCACGGGCATTCAGAAGTGGTTTTCAATTGACTTTTTTGCATTTTCCAGATTGTCCCAACTTTTTCAGAATTGGAGCTGTAGAAGTTTGGCAGAAGGACCTCCATCTAGTAAGTGCAGGGTGAAGCCATGAAGGACTGAGGACAAAAGTCTAAGTTGTTGTTATATGTATTATGGGCCATTCATTTCATGTTAATAGAGGTTAGTCATTCAAAAAGTAAACCTAACAATATCCTTTAATGAATTGTATTATTTTTACATATTTGTCTATTTTATTCCTCTCATATTCCCTCAAAGTTCCTTACATACAAGATAAAGATCTATTCAGTCTTTGTAAAATTCGTACTACTCACTCCAACATATTTAAAGTGTATCTTGCAAATCATAGGTCACTTTTGGCTCATTCAGAAGGAATTTAAATTTTATCTAAACATTGTGTAGATGTGCTGCCAACATCACACACTCTGGCACAAAGGTCTATGCCAAACTGATATGTGATAGGAGAACCACTGGTGACATCATTGCTAGAGCACATAGTGAACATTTTAGAATTCATTAAGAAGTGATAAATGCAATATAAGGAAACTACATATGCATAAAATAAATATTAAATTGCCCTGTCTACGTATATGGCATATGTACTAATTCCCATGGTCTACAAAAAGAGCACTTAAACTAGTTACTGTAATGTATGAATAATAACATGCTATCAACATGAATAATTGTACCCTTTAAACGGCTGGTCCACTTTGGTTAGGACTGTGCCATTTTTTACCTACGACCTTTAAAAGCCTACCGAAGCACAAGTTACCATGAGAACACTTTTGTTCATAGTTTAAAGGAAAACCCTCTGCAAAATACAAAAGTAATGACAGGTTCACTTTGAGACAGTAACATTTTACTATCCAGAGAATGTTATGAGCGGCTTTATTTGAGTTGTAGAATGATAGGAGTGTGCTTCAAACACGCTGTAGAGCTGTAGGAGTTTGCATTACACGGCCCACTGAATGGCTTCAGTTCACTTTATGTGAAACAGACTTGTTCTGACGCTACTCAAAACTCAAATAAAATATTTGATCTGTTCAGTTATAGAATATTTGACTAATGTCACATTCATGAGGGAACACCAGAAGAGACACACACACACACACAATGAAATTCTCCTCTGCACATTAGGAGTTTCCAAAAAAGAAATTGTTTAAAAATAGTGCTGGAACCATACAAAAAAAAACAAAAAAAAAAAGATGCAATATTAAGCATATACAGGGTTATTCAAAGAGAATCGAAAAGTCACCGCACGTTCGGTGACTTTTCGTGCTCTTCAATTCAGTGCGATTTGGCGATCTCATTTCGGCGACCCTGCGGTGTATTCAGCAAGCACCACAGGGCCATCGTAGTGCAGGGAAAAGCTGCCGCAAACCCACCGAACACTCACCGCAATACTCGGCGAAAGCACACCTAAACCCACAAAAACACCTGGATTAACACCGAACACGCCGGAGAAACCCAAGCAGCCGCCGATCACAGCGCAGAGCAGCTGGCGGAAAAAGCCGACACGCAGACGAATGGAGTGGAAAAAAAAAACAGTACACTGGAATGTTTGAAAAGTGAAACGCTGTTTGCAAAGAAACATGTCTGGAATTTACATATAAGATCCAATGAATGATAATAAAAAGGGCTGTTACAGAAAAAAGAAAAAGCAATTTGACATTTTGTTTTGCAAAAATAGCACGAAAAATGCCTAAAAGATCCTAAAAAAAAAAAAAAAATATATATAAATATAATATTCTGCAGTAAAAAAATCTCTAATCAACGGTTTATTAGATATTGGATTAAAACGGGAATATTTTTAACATTGAAGCCTATGGGATTCGCCTGAATAAATCTGTCGCATAAAACCACCGACAGCAGGGCAATTCGGCAACTTTTCACTGCTGGTTTTTGTTCCCTGAATAGACGAAACATTGCTTCTCTATGGGGATTTCACTGCCCTCGACCAGGCAACGAACAGGCACCGTATGTGCAGGCAATCCGCCAACATTTGGCGAACTGCCTGCTCTCTGAATAGCCGAATGGCCAGGAAAGGTAACCGTACGCTGAATTTCACTGTTCGGTTACCTTTCGGCCACAATTCGGATCTCTTTGTATAACCCTGGTAGTGTATATTCTTTAATCCCTTCACTACCAAGCGATTTTTGTTGAAATTTTATTATAACCTTCATTTGAACCATGGGATGCAAATCTAACAATTCTACTGTAAAATATTAAAAAAATTGAAATGTAAATTTGCTAATTTTTAACCCCTTTCCACCAGTGGGTTGTGCCTGGCAGGCGAGTATGAAAGCCGGTGGGGCTCCGGTGACTCCTTAGGCCTGCCTACCTAGCCAACGCGCGAATCATTGGCTGCGTGGCAGCCTATGATAGGTGCCGCACACTGACTGGGAGGCGTGCAATAGATGCCAGTGGAGGGTGCTATGACATCTCGCGGAGTTCAGGCCCACCTGCCGACACAACTGCATAGAAACATAGAAAATGTCGGCAGATAAGAACCTTTCGGCCCACCTAGTCTGCCCAATTACATGGATACTTTACCTGGATTTATCCTTTGTTTAGGATAGCCTTATGCCTATCCCATGCCTGCTTAAATTCAATTACTGTTTTGGCCTCTACCACTTCAACTGGAAGACTGTTCCATGTATCCACCACCCTCTCAGTAAAATAATGCTTCCTAATGTTACTTTTAAACCTTTGCCCCTCTAATCTAAAGACTATGCCCTCTTGTTTTGCTACTTTGTTTCCTTTTAAATATACTCCCTTCCTCTACCTTGTGGATTCCCTTTACGTATTTAAATGTTTCTATCATATCTCCTCTGTCTCGTCTTTTTCCCAAGCTGTACATGTTAAGATCATTAAGCCTTTCCTGGTAACTTTTATCCTTCAAGCCGTACACCACTTTAGTAGCCCTTCGCTGAACTCTCTCTAAGATGTCTATATCCTTCTGGAGATACGGTCTCCAGTACTGCACACAGTACTTCAAGTGAGGTCTCACCAGTGCTCTGTACAGTGGCATGAGCACTTCCCTTTTCCTACTGCTAATACCTCTCCCTACACAACCAAGCATTCTGCTAGCATTTTCTGCTGCTCTATTACATTGACTACTTACCCTTAGATCCTCTGAAATAATAACCCCTAAATCCCTTTCCTCAGATGTTGAGGTTAGGACTGTATCAAATATTCTATATTCAGCCCTTGGGTTTTTACGTCCCAGGTGCATTATCTTGCACTTATCCACATTAAAACTCAATTGCCACAGCTCCAACCATTTTTTTAGTTTACCTAAATCATTTGTCATATGGCTGATCCCTCCAGGAACGTCAACCCTGTTGCAAATCTTTGTGTCATCAGCAAAAAGACATACTTTACCATTAATACCTTCTGGAATATCACTAATAAAAATATTAAAGAGAATGGGTCCAAGTACTGACCCTTGCGCCGAATAAACTCCATTTACCACAACCCTCTGTTGAGTGTCACTCAGCCACTGCCTAATCCATGCAACAATATTGGAATCCAAGCTCAAAGATTGCAATTTATTGATAAGCCTTCTACGCAGAACAGTATCAAAAGCCTTACTGAAACCTAAATAAGCAATGTCTACTGCACCACCTTTGTCTATTATTTTTGTTACCCAATCAAAAAAAATCAATAAGATTAGTTTGGCATGATCTCCCTGAGGTAAACCCATGTTGTTTCGGATCCTGTAATCTATGTGTTTTAGATGTTCAACAATCCTTTCCTTTAACATGGTTTCCATTAATTTCCCCACTACTGACGTAAGACTAACTGGCCTATAGTTCCCCGATTCCTCCCTACTACCCTTCTTGTAAATGGGCACAACATTTGCTAATTTCCAGTCTTCTGGGACGACTCCCCTTAACAAGGATTGGTTAAATAAATCTGTTAACGGTTTTGCTATTAGACCACTGAGCTCTTTTAATAACTTAGGGTGGATCCCATCAGGCCCCATTGACTTATTTGTCTTTACTTTAGACAGCTGCTGTAGAACCTCCTCCTCTGTAAACTCATATGTATATGTCGCTTTAGTGTTTCCTCCTAACTGAGGTCCCTTTACTTCCTTTTCTTCTGCAAAGACTTGACAAAAATATTCATAGCACGCCCGGCAACATAAAAAGGGTTAATACTTAATGTATTTTTTTAATCCTTTACAGAAATATTGCTGGAGTCTAAGGTTCTGAACTCTAGATGGCACCCCTTATGTTCGCAATATCACATTGTGTCTGCAATATTAGCATACAGGCAGAAATGGCCTTTGTGTCAAATACAGTAAATGTGATAAAGATAAATAAAATGTTCAGATATTCTGCTTATGGGGATTTGTAGCGATCACAATGAGATAATTAGCAATGCAGCTTCCAAAAATACTATCTGTATGTGGTATAACCCCCCCTTAGTACTCCACTGCCCAAGACCATTTAAATTATATTAACGTGCAGCTTCAAAAAATAGATAAACACAATAGAATATAAAAATAGTAGAGGTAACAATGCCTGTATATATGTTAATTACAGTAACATCTTGTATCTGTACTGTACAGGGATTTTCAGTCATAACCCCCTGAATCTTATCCCTGTGCAGCAGTGAGTAGCTCTCCTAGTATTCAGCCACATCCTCGGCTGTTGTAATTCAGGGTTTCTCCGTATAGCTTACTTTAGAACACAGGGTGGCAGGAGAGGATCTCAGAATTTATTTTATTCATTGCATTTCAATACAGAATTGTGTATAACATTTGTGTGAGTGAAAGTTTCGTAAATGCAGCAAATTAAGGAATATTTTTTAACAAAATAACCAAATGTTACCCGTAAGCTTTTTAGATGAGCTTATCAGACCCCTTGACTGTACACTAAAGGTCTTTCTACTGTTAAGTATCAAAAGTAAAGTAAACCTAAACATTGTGCAAAGAAACTGGTTATCTGTTGTATAGAAATTCATTTGAAGCTTAAAAATAGTCTGCCCCTCAAATTTGTCTATCCTCACCATACGGGTTTGTGAAGCATTTGCCACAACCAGGGATGACGGAGGCCAAAATCTGACCATGGATGGGGAGTGGACAGTGATGGAATGGCCAGAGTCTAAAGCAGTGCTTCCAAACCTGTCCTCTGGACCCCCTGCCTCGCCAGGTTTGTCAGATATCTGAAGCACAGCACAGGTGATCTGATTTGCTGCTCAGTGACTGCAGGATTCAGTCTGCATTTCCCCAAGGTGATCTGCAAAATCTGGCCTGGTTGAGGGTCTCAAGGACAGGTTTGGGAAGCACTGGTCTAAAGGATGGCCTCATGAGTACAGTGTGCATAGGGACAGCAAAGGGTGATGTGGTTATTGGTAGATGACCCATGACTGACCATTGTCGCCCAACAAAGTGTTTCCCTGTAGTGCAAAATGGACAGTACGGGCCTCACCATGACAGCTCATGAGGACTACAAGGAGAGCAAGAACTAAACCACATCATTCAAAGGGATCTGCATATATTTGTTATCCAGAATACAATAGAAATTGTTACCAGAGAACATTGGTGTAACTACATAAATGATGTTTAGTAGCAGTCAAAGAGAAAAGAATATAAACCAAAAATGGATACAACAATAAAACATTAAAATGGTTTAAATAGCAAAACTAGAGAAGACAATTATTTACCTTAAAGCTTCAAAGTAATTTGTCCACCTCAAAAATAAGATAAGAGATGTCCTCCTGTCTTAAAATGAGGTCTCAGTCCAGGTTTTTGGGTAGGCAGCGATTGTCTAATTTAAAATGACTCCTTTTAATATGTTTTTAGTCCATAAATACTGCAGTGGATAAGTAGGGAATTGAAGAAATCACTTGGAACAGGGGCTGATTACTGTCGGAGTTGGGGGATACACCAGGGCTACGTTCACTCTCTCGCTGCCATTTTTGGGGCATATTATTTCCGTAATACCTTCAGGTCTTGGCTGAGTCAGTAACTCTCCTGTTTAATGGAAAGAAAAAGAAAGGGAAAAAAAAAAAGAAGATTAGGAACATGATTAAAATGTGTTAGAAACAATCAAAAACATGACTTTGGCTTGGGCACTAGAAATACATCACAAATCCATTTTTAGTAAAATTCCTTTCAATGCAGCAATTTTCAAACTTTTTAGCTCACAGTACACTGACAAGGAGAAGAGATTGTCAAGGTACACCAGAAGTTTAAGGATACAATTTAGGCTGGGGTCAGATGGGCGTTTTGAAGAGCGGAAGGAACGTCCATGAGAGTGGACGTTCCTTCCACTCTACGCCAGTCTGTCCGCCTCGCTGAGCGCAGTTGGTGCACTCAGCGCTGCAAAGGCTCAATCCTCCTATGGAGGATCGTGCTTTGCAGCCCTGTCAATGCACGTCCTAGCCCTTTAATGGGGAGGCTTGCTGCAAGGATGCAGCACGGCCACAGTTGTGCGTGCAATTTGTGAGCGCGCACCAGCGTGTGGCTGGCCCTGTCGCAGCATCCCAACGCTGCGACGGACGCCAGTAGGCACGTCAGTACGGGCGCACCCAGTGCGCTCGTCTGACACTGGCCTTTGAATTTATTAAAAGGATTAACCCTTTCACTACTAAGTGATTTTCCAAAACGGTCAGGAACCAGTATTTTTTTTAAATAATTTTTAATTATACAATAAGGAATACAACCTATTTGGCAGGCAGGTGTCGCCGTCTACTGGCCAAGTTGAGTTACTGCAGAAATACTGTAGCCCGGGTCTCCGTGTCGGCTAGGCCATGTTAGCCGATTATAACCAGTTTTAGCACATTGGGCAATATGCTGGCTAAAATTTTGAGAGCACTTTCTGGAGCCCAAAAACAAAATTCATTTGCAATAAACAAATTTAATTTGAAATCACACAGCACAATCCCAGACTGTGTTAACAAGATCTCGGGCTGCCGTGTCTGCTACCATTGATCATGTATATATGATAATGGCAGTGAAGGGGTTAAAATTGTGTTTAGAATTCTAGTCAATAATACATATCACGTTTGTGCCATTGTTCCTTTGCTCCCTCATTGTCACGGTTACACACCTCATTCTCCCATTGTGCAGCAGGTTATCTCGACACACTAGTGTGCCATGCCACAGTAATTGAAAAAAATACATATACACATCAGTGTTTTAAAGTGTAACTTTCATTCAGATGTATCACATGCCTGGGGGGCGAGGTACCCAAATCTTATGGAGGTCTGGCCAAAGACAAGGCTATTGAAACCGTTGGAGTTCTTAATTTTATTATAATTAGGAGACTCATCTCTGGGATTCTTTTACTGCTTGGCATCGCTTTCCTACACCCATGTACGACAATATAAGCTTCTAAAAAAGATCAAACTAGACAAAGCAGGAGGGGGGGGAGGTTCGAGCCCCAAACTGTGTGACTATCGTTCCAAAATCAGGACCTTGTTCCCAAACCAAAGAAACGTAAAAGCCAGAATTCCTATATTTTGTTTCTTTTGAGGTTTGGCTGTGTATCTCTGTTAGATAAAATAAAGTCTTCAGAATTCATTTGGGAGCATCGCTAGGTTGAGGAATACATGGTTTATGATTGAGATAATTTGGTTATACGGAAGAGGACAGTTACTACTGCACTCTTAAATACACAATTGTTTCATAGGAAACTCCAACTAAACACCACAGCTGAGACCTCTTCATTTCCATGGAATTTTGTAATATGAGAGAATAAATAACTGCAATACTTGTATTGGAATTCTACTTCACCAATTTTTAAAGTGGACACTCTGGGCACCATTAACCATTCAATAGAATTTGCTTAGTCATGTGACTTTAACCTGATTAAAATGCAAGCAAGGGTAGAAATACTTTCATCACATTTGTATGTGTGCATTGGTAGGGACAGTAATTTTGCAGAGAAATCCTTGCTCGTTCCAGTTGTGTGATTATTTTGTTATCTGGTGGTGGTACCTTACAGGACACCGTAGTTATAACATCTGCTTAAACGTATGCTATGGGGAGATTCCCTCTATCTCCACACACAGTATTCTTTTTAAAAAAAGGCTCAAATTACTGCACCTATAAAGTTGTTTTTTTTAATACTTTCAGAGACCTCTCTTTGTCATTGTATCTGACAGTGTCTATAGCTGTCTCGTCTACAATGGTGTGCAGACCTGAGGAACAAAAGCCAGACAAAAAGGGATCAAGACATTACTCAAAGTACAAAAGGAAACTGGCTATTAATTAGAAACTAACACAAATCTATTTTTGCAGACAGTCATCTAGCTTAAAGAAAGGTTTGAGAATGGCTGCTCTGGCAACCATTACCCCAAGACCAATATGGAATATATGATGCAAGCTGAAGTCACAGTCCGCCATTTATCTGGGCTAATCCATAGACTTGATCCAGAGTCGCCAAGTAATTTCTAGAGGGCCTTTGATAGAGTACAGCTCATAAAATAATAGTACATGATCGGACTATCTGATAAAAAATGTGGAGCAGTTTCTGCAGTAACATTTGGCTTGTGTTATGGAACCTCACGTTTTTTTTTTTCTTCAACCAGAGATCATATCAGAAATTGTAACTAATACCATGTTAGGGCAGTGTTCACGTCGCTGTTTATAGAACAACTTGGACAAAAAAGGGAGGGCTGATATACAACAGGCACTGTTTTCTTCAATAGCCTGTATGGTTTAATGGGAAGCTTTATAAATTATAGAAAATCATAGGTAAAAGAACAAAGGATTGGGGTAAATTAAATGAGGAAAGGGAGGGATGGGAGTTTGATACAGAGGCAATAGGACAGGAGTGACGAGGATAGAAACTCGAAGCAGCAGGAGGAATGGAGAATCAGAACGATGGAAATATAGAAGTGACAAAGACATGGAAATGACAGTCAATACATATATAAAAATATATTGGAGTAGATATTACCTAGAACAGCCAAAAGTAAAGGGAACCTTGTAACCCTCAAATACAATACACAAAGAAAAATATATAATAATGGCGCTTAACGTGTGTCAACCAATTTATGATGCAGGGTGTCCTCTGAAACAGTTGGGTTTCCCTTGAGATCACCCTTGTACCAGTCCGAAATTCACTCTGTATCTGGAGAAGATAAATAGGGCAGAATAAAGTGTAGTATATTTTAACACCATAAAAGCTCAACGCGTTTCGTGGGTGAGATCCCTCCTCCTGATCAAGCAGGATCTAACCCACGAAACGCGTTGAGCTGGGTGTGTTGTGCCTGTGGACTGGGGAACCTCAAACCGGATTGCAATACTGGACATTATTCCCCCAGATGGTGGACTGTGAATCAAGTGCGGCAAGTTATCGGGAGGTTGTGAGCCATTGAGGCAAAAGCACATATGCACATTTTGTTATGCGCCTTTTAAATTGTGAGTTTGTTTTTTGCTTTTAAAATGCTTTTATGGTATTAAAATCTACTACACTATATTCCGCCCTATTTATCTTTTCCAGACACAGAGTGAAATTTGGACTAGTAACAGAGTCAAAACAGACTGAGTTTCTTCAATCTCCCCATCCTTTCAAACTGAAGAGGATAGAAAGACTGGCACAGAAAGAACTACCGTAGATACTCAAGTATAACGCAACCTGAATATAACGCGATGGATAGAGATTTATTATGGAAATTAGAGAATACTCAAGACTTGAATATAACGCAAGGAACAAAGTTATAAAAGTATACTGAACCGGTAAACAATTAAAATCCTTTGAGGTTCTCTTAACGCAGTCAGGCTCCCCCTCAAACCAGGGTGCTCTAATTGTAATTGTTATTAAGTATGAAGCCGCCGGCCACCCCTCTTTACTTGAGATAAGATTCAGAATGTGAGGAGAATCGCGCAGCACGTCTGCAATGACGTCAGGAAAGGGCAACAACGGGGTGGGGCTGGCTATTGGCAGTTGATGCAGCAGATAAGCCTGCCTGCTGGAGACAGAAAATGACACCTCCCGACATGCTGCACGGAGTGAAGGTGCATGCTCGGTTTAAAGCCAATCTTGAATGATTGGCTTAAACCAAGCGTGTCCTCTGGCGGTGAGGAATCCCACCTCTCCTGAAACCGGAAATTCCTAAATTCCTGAAGTGTTTGCAGGCATCAGGGAGTTACTGAAGTGTTTGCGGGCGTCAGGGAGTCTGCATTCACTTCAGGGAGACTACTGGAAATTCCAGGAGTTTTGGGATCCCTGAGCAAGTGAAGTATTTTTTACACGCGATGCAGATGTCTCGAATATAACGCGACCCCTCTAATTTTAAGGTAATTTTTTTGTCACCAAAATCTGGCGGTATACTTTAGTATCTACAGTAATACCAAAGATAAATAAAAGGAGAAAAAGCGATACAATAACGTGATGGCCCATTTTAAGTCCCACATGATATGTACTGGCATGTCATGTCCTAACACAGCATTGATGTTGCAATTCTTTTCAAAGAAAGTGATTGTTGCCTTATGACTAGGCTGGGGATGCAGGACTTAAAACACTTTAAAAATACACACTCGTAAGCAAGAACAATATCAGTAATTACACTTAAATACCATGAATACAAAGCTAAAAGTATGCAAATAGACTTGTTTCTCCAGATTTTATGAGACTTCTTGCGTTTCACTTTTATTTTGTAGCTTGGAGTGAAGACACTGAACATACTATACTATATATGATCATTTTCTGTATGTATTTCCAACAGGGTTCCTGTCCTTTAATTTCCAAGCTAGGGTCATATGGAGAGTGGTCACTACAGGGATACGCAAGTGAAAATACAGTATCCCTATCTTTTGCCCTTAAATAATTGGGCAGATGCTACTGACAGCTTCTGCCCAATTTTTTTTTTTAAAAATGTATTTTAGGTTATTTTACTCACCTATTGTCCCTCACCACGCACAGCTCCTCCTCTTCAACTCATCGGGAACATATGGGGTAACAAATCCTTGTTTGGGGCCCAGGGCCAACACAAGTGTACTAGTTGTACCCTCCAGTTAGTGGCCCCAATTGTCCAGACAGTGGGATTAATGATCATATAGGATGTGGATGGGAAACCGAATGCCATCGTGGAGGCAAATCAACTTTTAAAAACGACATCAATCACCTTTCCTAAGATTACTTAACTGTCCAGCAGTTGAAACATTGCCTAACCTAGGTTTCTAAAACCATTAATTTAGAATGGTGAATGATCCGAGTAAAACAACTAAAATTGATTATGTGCCCATCATGGACACCTGTGAATTACAAACCGGCTACCTACTGTATAAAAGGTGTAACATCTATTTAAATGGTTTTAGTGCCATGTACGAC
Organism: Leptobrachium leishanense; assembly: GCA_009667805.1. NCBI lineage: Eukaryota > Metazoa > Chordata > Amphibia > Anura > Megophryidae > Leptobrachium > Leptobrachium leishanense. The sequence goes on along the minus strand of CM019063.1, from coordinate 363,045,565 downwards.
CGAAAAATTGTTAATAATATATCTCTCCATTTCTTCTGATAATTTTTCAGACCCTTGCGGAAAGGTACCACTGATGTTTTAGTTTCCTGCCATCCTGGATGACACGAGCTTCATACCATGTGTCCACCAAGTCTCTTAATGAGGAGATTAGTGCAATGAGCTGGATAGATTCCAGACTTTAAGCTGCTAATTCTAAAACTGGCTTCAGGGGTATTACAGAACGAAAGTTATTATCCAGTGAAAGCTGTGTGGGTTTGTGAGGAATGGATTCTTGATGTTTGTCCAGGTCATAGAAGACAGGTGCCCTGAAAGCCGTGATATAAATCTGAATGCACACTGATATTATTAGGACTCAGCATGTTTAATTAGTTGCTTCTTTCTAAGTGACTATATGGTCATTGAGTTAACTCGATACCGAGTTAAAACATACAAAATCAATACAGAAAAAGTATTATTAGCATCCATTAGAAAGGAAGCTTGTCATTTCAAGCTGCTTCAGTGGTTCAAACCAAGTCTTATCAAGATGTTCACGGATGAAACGTACATATGTGAACGTATCTGCTTCTGCAACTCAATCAGGGGCTGTCAATATTGTGTTAACAGCTTCTTTCGTCACTTGGCAAAGACCCAGTCAGATAACCATAAAACATTAGATAATATTTAGATGGCTGATTGTCCTTTATTATTTTAAGTTAGAATAATTAAAATGTAATTGCATTCTACAACATTACAGTTCTAGATTTTAGCTCAGCATTTAGGCTGCCAGTGTTTTGTCAGACACAGCAATTATAAATTTTAATAATGCTAGTACATGCAATGTCATATCTTAAGGTTCATCCAGGGTAGGGTTGCATGTCAATATTATACCTTGTATGTGTTATGGTTAAAGCCCGAAGTGCAGTTAATCTTAAAATTACCTGTGTAATCCTGACATTACCCAAAACCGCCGGATAAAGCTGCAAAAAAATTTTTTAAAAAAAAATTCGGACTTTACCCGGGTACTCTTAGGACTAACCAACCGCCCTTGGGTAACAGTCTGGAGGAGCTTAAAAAGTCACACTTTACCCGGATGATCTGCAGACTATCCAACCCAGTTTGGTTAAAACCAAAATTTGTTATCGTTCAGATAAAAGTCTGAAGCTTTACCTGGGTAATCTGAGGACTATCCACAGCTTCACCTGGGTAATCTGCAGAGCATCCGACCCCCCTTGGGTAACGGTGAATTTTGCTATTATTTAAGGATATTATCAACGAAAATGGCAAAAAGAGAAACATTAAAATGTATTGAGGATATAATGAATATACAGAGTAACAGTAAATATGTTTCTTATATGAATGTTAAAGAGTAACATGATCTTTATTATATGTCATGTGCTTATATATCATTTATAAAAACATAATGACCATTAGGTTACTCATTATATAATATCTTTAGCTTCATAAATAAATTTTCAGACAATTAACGCACAGAGTAACCTGACAGTTATTTAGTGTGGTTTGTGACTGTGGATACAACTTGGTTTAAGAAAAAAAAAACCGAAAAAAAAACACACAAGTTTGTTATCAGTCAGATAACCGTATGCAGTTTTACCCTGTAATCCTCAGAATTCAGTCAATGGTCACCTGCTGAAAACCGAAGAAAAGCGGCGTACCCAGAGGCGTTTGGATACTTTTCAGTTTACCCGGATAAAGTCCGATGTTGCATTGCACATCACACTTTACCCAACAACACTAGGGTAATGTGAGTTTTACCCAGGTAAAGCACAGCAGAAAACCGGAGTACCCAGAGGCCTTTGGGTACTTTGCAGATTACCCGGATAAAGTCTGAAATTTAATTTCACATCAGACTTTTGCTAACGACGTTTGGGTAATGTCAGGATTTCCCGGGTAATCCTAAAGTTAACCTCACTTTGGACTTTAAACCTAACCTATACACTGATCAGTCACAACAATAAAACCACTGACAGGTGAAGTGAGTAAAAATTATTTGTTATATTATTACAATGGAACTTGCCACGAGGTGGGATATATTCGGCAGTAAGTTAGTACCTACAAAAAGTGGTGCAAGGAGGACAACAGGTGAACTGGCGTCAGGGTCAAAGGTGCCCAAGACTCATTGACCCATGTGGGGAGGGGAGGGGAGGCTAGCCCATCTGCTCACGCAGAAGAGCTACTTATAGATCAAATTGCTGAAAAAGCTAATGCTGTCCATGACAGAATGGTGTCAGAAGACACTTGACATGTATCACCTACCTATACATTGTTGCAGAACACGAGCACCCTTTGTGGCAATGGTGGTCCCTGATGGCAGTGACCTCTTTCAGCTCCATGCTATGCTGCAAAATTGTTCAGGAATGGTTTGAGGAACATGAGAAAGATTTGAAGGTGTTGCCTTGGTCTCCAAATTTCCCAGATTGTGCACTTGTGGGATGTGCTGGAACACCTAATCGGATCTGTGGAAACCCCAGCTCACAACTTGCAGGACTTAAAGGATCTGCAGCTAATGTCTTGGTGCCAGATACCACATGACAGGCTAAATTACAATCTTCACGCAAACGTTTGCACCGGCGCAAATAATCATTAACAAGTGGGGTAAAACCATTTGCAACGAATCCCGTAATACATAGTCATTGCAACAACCGCGCGCAATCGTCTACCATGGGTGAACCTGCGTGAACTTACTGTACTTTGCGCGTCCTATACTTAACATTGTGAGCGCAAATGCGAATGTGCGCTGGTATGAGTGTGGTATTACAATCTATTTCGCAAATTAGTCCGCTCTTAACTTTTCATTTATCCTTTACAGAAATATCGTTGGGATGAAAGATTCTGAACTCTAGAGGGGGTTTCTCATCTTTTACGATGTAACATGGGGTCTGCATTACCAGCATATACACAGAAATGGCCAGCCTTCGAGTCAGTGCAGTAACTGTAATATAAATAAAAGTGGTCAGATCTCCTGCTTAGGGGAATTTGTAGTGATCATAATGAAATTATTAGCATCGCAACCTCCAAATACAGAATATATAAATATCTGTATGTGGCATAATAGCTGCCTATGGAAATTAGTGTATTACCTTGCATCTGTACAGGGATTTCAGTGATAGTAAGCTCCTCCTCCCCCTCCAGAGCATGCTGTGGTAACAATCCTAATTCTCTTGGATTCAGTAAAAACATTCATACTCTACAGCAGTGATCTGAGACTCTTGCCCACCAGATGTATATTAGCTACAATTCCCAGAATTCTCAGGCTGGAATAGATGGCTGGAGAATCAAGGGACTTGTAGTTGAGAAACCTCAGGAGTTTGGGATACCTACTTTACAGACAGACCTAAAAAACTAAATTTTGTGGTTATTTGCCCTGGAAGACATTTTATGAATGCATTTACTCTAAACTCTTCCAGCATGACTTTGTTTACAAGAAATGTCCATTCCAACACGGACAGCCAATACAACATGCATTGAAACTGCCATGGCAGTATATGTCTTTCAGGTCAAGGCAACAGGAAAAACATTTGGCCTACATCCTAGACAATGGCTAGCAAAGCCTGCAGGCATTTTCTCATTTAAAGCCAATGCACTGAAACTGGTGTGTGCAGATGGTTGGAACATTGAACTTTATCCTTGGAATAGAAATTATGCTTATAAAGTTTACAGTATTTAAAAAGTGATTATTGTACAACAACATCCACCCATGCCCACAGGCTTGTAAGACAACAGTATTTTCGAAAATAGAAGCAATTCTTGTTCTCTACTATTGTCTAGAGGCAACGTCCTAATTTAATGGTTTTTGATGAACATGGGAGGGAGAAGACATGTCAACTTATAGAGTTCTCTATTTTCAAGCTTTGAAAATTTTATATGGACAGAGGAAGAAATATATAGCACACAAACCCCCCCCCCCAAAAAACAAAACAGGTCTAGGTTCTTAACATATAAAGCCCAGTAGCATTAATTTCCATTACTTTCCTAACTTAATTTATCCTTGTTTATCCTTTTGAAATGTTAGCAGGTAAGCCATAGCAACATTACTTTTCTAGTATGCTGGTACTCCTGGTACTTAAATCATTACTGTAACAGTACATACGCACATTGTACTGTACTTTAAGTGCTAAGAATAGTAAGCATGATTAGACACCACTACTACGTTACAGGCTTTCAATGCCGATATAGCAATATAGATTTTTAACCAACTCCAAGATTTATTTTGCTACATCTGTGCAGGAAAAGGCATGTTCCCCGTGATTGAGTGCATTATTTCCTGTGACATGAAATAGATTATTTCCTATGATTGTCATAAGTAAGCAGGAGAAGGAAACCGGCTTTTGAAAGCTTGTCCAGTCTTACCACTATAATAAAACTTTATAGATTTCAACTACATTTTTATGAAGTGATCTGTCAGGAGTTTCAACGGCTACCCAAGTTGCTTTTAAATATCTATCAAAATACAGTATATAGCCTTCGCAAATTTGTAGCAAACATTAGGTACCAATATATCAACACGTCTGAGTCCAGAACACATTTTAAAAAGCACTTAAATAGAACCGACATAGGCCATAGCAGATAGTTGCTCGAAGCTCTCGTTAACAACATGGGCTACACAGTGCTCACCATAACTGAGGCAAGTTTGTCGCTTTATACACAATGTCACCCAATCCTGGCTTGATCTCTTTCTTACCAAGGGTCAAAGGACAGCTGGCCACGGATGCCCCCAGATAACACAATATCGGTCCCTGTATACAGAGCCCTGTCTACTCTTCTGATCCTTGAATGGTCCGCACTTTTTGCCCTAAGAGGAGCTAGCTTCGGGGACTCGATACTGACACAAGAAGCAAGGATTAGCAGAGCGTACAGAGTGTTTCTCATACACAATGAGTTGGTAACAGGACTAGTTCCCTTACGAGGCAAATCAAAAACAGGAGTGGTTCTCATACAAGGCAGGTCAAAAACAGGAATGGGTCGACTACAATCCGGTCAGCAACAGAGGTGGTACTCATATAATCCGGGTCAGCAACAGAACTGGTTCTCATACAGGCAAAGTCAGCAACAGGGGTGGTCCTCGTACAATCTGGGTCAGCAACAATAGAAGCAATATACTGGGGAAGTAACTCCACGACAGGGCAATGAACAATGTGGCACGCTGGATTTTAAAACCTGTGGCTCCTCGTTAACATGCAGCGCCCTGCCCCCAGGCCAGTCACATGATCTTTTCTGAGCCCGCATATCACTCGGTACCAGGCCAGCGAGCAGAGAGGACGGTGCTGTCGGGTGCTGGGGAGCCCCAGGGACCGCAGACATGACATAGCTGTTGTGGGCTCCTGTAAATTATGGAGCCCAAGGCAGTTTACCCCTTTTGTCCTGCGGTAGATGGTACTGGTTGCTACCAAACAGCAAATTCCCACAGAACACACACAGGACTAATCACTGCACACTAGAGTGCCATGGAAGAGTGGTTGTAAAAAGGGCCGGACTGACAACTGTTGGATCCCTGGGCAATAGGGCATTATGGCCCCCCCCATTGTGCCTGCCAACATGCAAGCCACACCAACGTATATTAGCACCACCCAGATGGACACTGCTGTATTAAAGTTTATTTCTCCACATGATTTTCAAAAGAAAAATATAGCTGCCATTACGCTTGTGTGGCCCCCGATAAAGGGCAAGCTGGCAAAGCCTTGAATCCTGAGTTTTCCTCCGCTGGTCAGGTTATCATACTGGACAGTTTTTACATGTTGGTTGCATATACAAAAGGACATATTTAAATTGTTGCTGCAGCAACCTTGTGTATGTAAATGCTATATGGAAAGCACTGTTTGTTGACATGTGGTAAAGAAATCAGCTCAACATGGGTTATTTCATTCCACAGTACGACAGCAATAATAGTAATTTAACTATTCAGTCATAATTTCCTTCTCCTATTTCCCCAATTATCTCACCAGTGCTTGAATAGTGTTTTCAAGTCATGTCACGTCATTTATACAACCCACTACTAACGACAAAGTTAGCTAGCCTTTTCCCATACAATATTGTATGGAACATGTGCGGCTGAGGCTGAGCAATGGATATCCCGATATGTTAACCTCCATTAAATCAGAAAGAAGAAGAAAAAAAAAACAATCCTGAGTTTTTTGCCAGTAACAGAAGATACTGAATGTGTTATTCACAGTCACTTTTAAAGCCATCAGGGAGGTCTTATTCCCACAAAAAGCTGAGAATTATAAAGAGCAGTGTTTTATAGGCATTTATGCAGGATTCCTTATGCCTTTTCATCCTGATCCCTGTAGTGTTGGCGTTACAGCTTCTCCAGATTAATATGATCCATGGCCTGAACTGAACTGATCATTGAGAAAACTACACTGGGATCCAATTAAGGCTTTTACAGCCCATGCAGGCCTTTGCAGCGCATATGTTATCTTTATTCATGTGCTTGGTGATCCCCATTACGGTCATGTAGCACCCAGAATGTCCAAGGACATTAGAAATTAATAATACAAAGAAATATAGGATACAGCGTTCAACGTTTAACCATCAGGTGTATTTACCTCAAATATTCTCCTGTTAGGTTTAGGAATATCTAGGATGGATTTTAGAGGTTCCCAAGGATTACCTCAGAAAGAAACAAAAAAATGCACATAGCATAATATTGTACAGCTATATATGATATCAAGGGACAACATATACAAAATTCCCTAACACATTCCGGAGCCTAAGTGAGGCTCACCCAAAATGGCTTGTGGGTTGTTAGGGAAGGCCACCCATCAGCCCTTCTTGGATCATTAAGGATCTTCACTATGTTGTCACTTGAATTTTCCTCAAGGAAATGGAAAAGACAAACCAATAGTACAACTCTATATGTGCAGTGCAGTGATGGATGGATATAAAAGGCCTGACCTGGTTCTCTATCCGGGGCGCCCAGAGGTTGTTCTAAGGTACAACTCCCGAAAAAAACATATAGATTCCTCAATGGATTTATTAAAAACCAATAATGGACCTGGCGGCCATTTTGGGGCCTACAGGACGGAGGAGTGACACTCTGCCTTGCTGCTCCGGAGGACACACCGAGGGATCCTAAGCGGCATATAGAGGTGGCCTTGTGAGCTTGGGGGGCACCTGGAGTGGAGAAGGCAGACTGGCAAGGACGGCAATTTCGGGAGACTGTGGAGGTTCCTCGGCCCATCGCTACCTCGCTGACTGCGGCGTGCTCTATCCGGGTCCTGTCTAGCGCCCAGATGGGTAAGAAAATGGCGAAGCGGACTGACTCAGTGCCGGCCCCTGGCCAACGTGACATTCGCGACTCGCTGAGTATCGGGCGGTTGTCTGCCACGGGTCTCCCTTCTTCTACCCTGCCTCCGGGTTACGGCTCATCAGATGAGGATGGCTTCACCTGGTCAAGGGGGAGTGGCGATGAAGCGGACCTGCTTTCCACGGAGGCACCGTTACAGGACCAGAAGGCCAGGAAGGCCTCTGCGAAGAGGGCTGCCAAGGCGGCTCGTCGATGGGCTACACTATCTGCCTCTACCGAGGCTGCTGAGATTCAGACTGCCTCGTCCGCCTTCCTGGCGGCGACCCCGGGGGAGGACGTCCAACTTGCCACTAAAGGCGATATAAAAAGAATGATGAACGACATGCGGGCAATGTGGAGTGCGGACGTGGCAGGGGATAAAGCTGAGGTGACCCTGGTACAGGAGCAGTTGGTAGAGATTCAAGACCGAACAACGACTGTGGAGACAGCGCATACTCACCTTGCTCGTAAGGTGGAATGTCTCCAGCTGCAAGTGGAGACCTTGTCGCGTACGGTGGAAACATTGGACGCCCGACATCGCCGGCGTAATGTCCGCATCCGGGGGTTACCGGAATCGGTGCAGCCGGGGGAGACTGTGGGGTATGTTAATCGCTTGGCGGGCCACCTACTGAGACTCCCTCCCAGCGCACCAGAGATCTTTGGCTTGGCAATTCGCGTCCGGAAATCGGCAGCGGCTCCGGAGACGGCACCACGAGATATTATTGCAGTGGCGCGGGAGATACCTATGAAACAAAAGCTGATGTCGTTGCCTTCGGCGAGGAGTGTTAATGCCTTTGAGTCCTCTGCCATATCTTTGTATAACGACCTGCCTTTCTTGACGCTGGCGGCACGCCGGAGGTTTCGGGAGGTGACGTCCTGCCTTCGAGATAAGGAGATTTGGTACAGATGGGGGGTGGCGGGCACTCTGCTTTTCACACTCGACAACGTGCCGTATGTTTTCGCATCCTCAGATGGGGTGTGGCCGGTCCTTGCCTCCCTGGGGATCCCCCGAGACCTGGAAACCGCAGTAGTTAGTGCCTCGGCTTCACCGTCTCTGGATCCAGGCTGAATGTTTGTTGCCATTTTCCCTTGCCTCTGTAGTATTCGAGACAGATTGTCCATACTTGATTGGAAAAGTACACCCCGAGCATGTGTTTTTTTTTTTTTCCTTATCACCATGTTATTTTGCCGGCTAAAACTCCTTTGTTGAGTATTTGAGACTTATGTTCTATGTCAGTGGAGGACTTTTGTTGCTCTTCTACCCCATTTTATAATTTTTTTCTTTTTTTTCTTTTTCTTTCTACCTATCCTGCGACCGTTACCTGAGAGGACTTTCATTTTTGCTACTAATATTTACCTACTAATATGTTGAGAGTGATGTTGCTTATTGTTTGAGTATTTTTCGTTACTTATGATATTCCCATTTCTCCTCTGCCGTTTGAGACATTAAGGACTACATATGAGACCCCCCCCATGTTTGATGTATTTTAGATGTCTAATTGGCCCTGCGAGGCCTCTTTTGTCAGTCATTTTGTGCTTCTCGTTTGAAAAATAAAAAACTTTGAAATAAAAAAAAAAAAAACAATAATGTATTAAAATCAAAATAAGAAACAAAAGCAAACAATCACCAAACGCGTTTTGCCTTGGATCTCCAACTTCTCCCTTGGCTACTGAATGTGATCGCCTCATAGCGTTCTTATACTATCCTTCTTAGGCTAGGGTCAGACTAACGCATTTTTCACGTTGTCCGTGAAAAAGTGCGTTCGAACGAATGGACGTATTTTTTCACGGAATACGCAATAGCGGTCATACGATGCGCAGTTTCATCCGTGATTTTGTACGGATCATCAATAAAACACTTTTTGGGTCTGGACGTTATGTTGGCCGGACATTAGCAGCGTCTGACGTCTCCTAATCACGCACACACGCCGCTAGCGGACGCAGCGCACTCTGTACGTCAGTACTAGTGGTTTCACGTTCTCGAAAAAATGCATTTGTTTGCCGCTTGCGTTGCGCGGCCGCACTTTTGTGCGACCGTACTTCGTATATTGGCCGTCATTGCCCGGCATCTGCTGCTAGCACGGCCGTGATTATGTGCGGCTGCACGCGCGTTCGCACTGCCTCAGTCTGACCCTAGCCTTAAGGCAATTAACCAATCGCAAGACTGTCCGGCAGTCATTAATTGTGTCCCCTGATTATGACGATTTCATTACATACTTCTGCTTAAGTCCAGTCTCTATCTAAAGACATATAAGACACGTGGTTTACGAAACTGAAACTAAAAGTGATTCCAGGGCGCATGCGCCAATTTCTCCATATACGTGGATGTCGAGCGAAGGAAAACGGAAGTGCAAAAATAGAGAGATCCCAGAACCTGAAGTTTGTCATCTCTTTGCAGTATCCTCAAGGGGAAGTTCCTCTGCCCACCATCCACTTAAATAGTAAGCACGTAGTGGATTGCAGAGGGTGCTGACATCATGTGGAAGAACTTGAATGCATCAAATTCCAACATTCCTTCCAGGGAGTCAAAGTCTAAAATAGAGCATTTGATTCGGTTTGGAATGGAAACCGATGCAATGAGGGTGGGCTATGGGTGTCAAGGAATCTGCCATATGTTGTTAAACTGCTTGAAAACAGCTATACAAATAGTGGAAGGAGATAACATGATTCATGCTGCCTTCATTGACAGGCTGATACAGTAGATCATTAGATGCTTCAAACTGGAAGGCAGCTCCCAACGTCCACCTGACATTGCAAGATTTATGGAAAAGGATGGTCCTGAAATCTCTAAACATATAGGAAGGGTAGACACAAGGTCAGTCAGTTTTTGTACAGTACCCAAAAAATAAAAAGGAGTGGTACAATGGATATAAAATTTGCCAACAAAATATTAGGGTTTTTAAGTTAGGACTTTAGGGACAGCAGGCCAGTCCCTTTTCAGCATGAAGCGGAGCTATACAACCCCTTGTAAAAATCTTGCATTAAAGCATATCTTATTAAATAGCTGTAGTTAATGATGTCTGTGATGTCACATTTACTAGAACGGACAGCCCTAGATGTCAGCCAATCAGACAACAGTGTTTGATTCAGTCTTCTGAACACAGAAGCTTAATCCAGCCCTGAGGTCAGGTTCCTGGGACCTTTGGGAACCAGCTCTGAGCATTGTGAATCAATGAATTGACTGCCTTTGTGCAGTCACATGACAGCTTGCATGAAGTTGCCACATGTCACATCTAGACAGAAATTTCTTGAATCAGGGATGCACAGTGTGAAATGTAAAATCATTTAACATATAGGATATGTTTTAGGGGACTTTCTTCAGATGCAGATAGCCACGTTCACTACTGGTTTTGGATGCAGGGCAAATAGTCTCTTACCAGCAATGCAACGAGTGGGGCAGTGGAGTTCACAAATGTGCACAAGGCCTCCCTCCAATATTGCTACAGAGCCCCCCTTCAAGCGAAACGTTAAAGCTTACCTGCTTTCCAGTGTTGGGCTGCTTCTGAGCTGATCCAGATGTGACATGAGGCAACTTCATGCAAGACGTCATGTGACTGCACAAAGGCAGCCAATTCAATGATTCTCAATGCTCAGAGCTGGTTCCCAAAGGTCCCAGTCGCCAGGACCTGACCTCAGCACTCAGGGCTGCACTAAGCTTCTGTGTTCAGAAGGCTGAATCAACCCTTTGAGCCCCTCAGGGTGTAGAGAGGTGAAGGGCACAGTGACCAAAGTTATTTAAACTCAGTCTTGATTTCACCCACGCATGTTGATTTAATGTGTAGTGAGCACACCAAACAGACTGCACCAGCTTTGAGATTTATTTTTATTTGAAACACCGATTGTCACGACCACTACGCGCGCTGCTGCGAAAGACGCCGGGTTAAGCCACTCACTATCTGTCTATCCTAGACCCAGATAATGACTGCGTGGACAACAATCCCCGCACACTTTCTCTTGCAACAGGTACGTAGAGCACGATACAAATGGTCCCAGGATTGCAACACAGTACCAGTCTTCTCTTGAATCGGGTAGTGACTACGTTTCCCACAATCCCTGGGCCCACATCTTATTCTATTAGTTACGCGGCCACCAGTTCTCCTGAACACTACGCGTGTTGCGGCTAAGGACGCAGGGCTAAGCAACCCACTGTCTATCCTAGACCAAGTTAATGACTGCATGGACAACAATCCCTGCACGCTCGCTTACCCAACCGTCCCTAGCGACCTAAACTCACAATTTCGTAGCTACTCGAGCTTAAAAAGAACAAGCAATACTCCAGTCTCTTCAGTTAGCATAGATCGACTCAGTCTTAATAAATGGATATTTATTTATGATATAGAAAAAAGTTTGATATATATATATATATATATATATATATCACAGTGCATTTATTAAAAAAATTATAGATAGCAAATAAAAGAAAGGGATTAAACACCGAGCCTTACTTACAAGTCAAATAATCCTTCCTGGTAAAATCCTTTTATAAATAAAAATAAAAAAGTCAAATAAGGTAATTCTCAGCGACTCCGGGGGGGGGCTGGAGCTAGAAGCATGTACAGCATGGACAGATCCTCATGGAACATGAACCCCCTGTGATCTGTAAGAGCCACATGGCGTGCTCCAGAATATATGGTTTCCTGCCCCTTCCAAAAATACCCACAAATGGCCCAGCCTCCTGCACTACATGTCCCAGCATGCCTTGGTCTGGGTCATGCTCCATGCGTTTCTCCATTAATTTGTAATTGCCCCAAAACATCAATCATCGCCATGGACGCCCTCTAGGGTTCAAGGGATGTGCTTCCTTCTTTGAAGACATGACCACATACCTCTGGTGCCGCGCTGTCTACTTTAAAGGTGTGAATAGATGACACAGGACTTCCATTTGCTCAAATGGGTAATTTCCACCCTGATCCTGTATCAAAGGAATCCCATTTCACAGCAACCGGTTATATCCCTCCCAGGGACAAAAGATACCCATGTTAATTACTTCTTGGAAACTCAAGTATTTACTATCAGCTGCGTAAAATGGACCCTTCGGTTATATAGAAAGCCATAGAGAGAGATATATATATATATATATATGATTATATATATATATAAATCTATATATACACAAAGATATACAGATAGATGGACACAGATAGATACTTATACCTAGCACGATAGAAATACAGATCTAATCGGCCACACCGATCTCATCCACTTCCTTTCACCATAAAGATCACTTGGGTAAACGATTGTAATGGCTTCAAAAAGTCACAATTCTTAAGAGATTTAAGGCTGGTGTCAGACGAGCGTTTTTAAGAGTGGAAGGAACGTCCGTGAGAGTAGACCTCCTTTCCTTTGACCTCCTATGGAGGAGGATCGCACTTTGCAGCCCCGAACGAGCAACGTAATGCTTCGACAGGGAGGCTTTCTAAACGGACTCAGCACGCCTGCTGTAGCGTGTGAAATTCGTGCTTGCGCTACAGTGTGTGGCCGGCCCCTTTGCAGCGTCACAACGCTGTGACAGGCGTTGGGAGGCATGTCAGTACGGGCGCACGTAGTGTGCTCGTCTGTCACCAGCCTTACAGTGGCACTTTATTTTTCTTCAATAAAGCAAATTTTATTAATCCTAAATGATATTTATACAATCGCGTACATTTAGATTTTCTGCTGTAAACTAAATATATTCCTGTTACAAAATATTTTTTATTGTTACAGCAACCCAGATGAGTCACATGAATGGCAGAGATGTCATCCCTTATAAATAATCACCATTCCACTGAAAAGTTAGAGTTTTTTGTGTTATGTAACATTCCACTAATCCCCTTTCTCCGAAATCCGGTAAAATTGTGCACATTAGATGCAGGGATCCACACTGCAAAGGGCATGATGTGCTCGGAAAGAAAACCGAGTGGGTCACTGGGCACCCAGGGGTGAACTAAACAGCAGTGCAGTGAGAGAGATAGGGAATGGGTGTCATATCCCTCAGTCAGAAATCAAGGATCCAGCTGCTTCTGCACTTCTAGTATGCAGTCAGGGGATGTGCATAATGTCTATGATTTTACAACACACAGCTTTTGCTGCCACAATGATACGAGCCGGAAAGTGACCCATATATAGATTTATTTAAAGAGAAACCAGCATATATGTTTCTAAATATTATTATTGTGACTCCAAAAGCACTGTTTTAGAGCAGAACAGTAGAATTCCACCTGAATGATGCACCTACTATGAGATCACCTAGAATTAAATTCCTTTTGCATCATGGAATAAATATTTATAAAACTCACTCCCTTATATGCAAAGTCCTAACTATAAACACAAGGAATGAATATAAAAGCCAAGATACTCACACTTACCCATTCAAAAATCAATTAAACTGTAAGAGTTGCAAAAAAATCAGCAACTGCTTACATAGGAGATAGAATGCTCTCCTGAAAAGGTCGTGCGGGTACCGGTAACATGACCTGTTCTCTGGTCCAGCACCTATGAAGTATAATTTCCAGCCTCTGTTTAAATGGAGCTTCTGAGTGGAATTGCACAAGTATTAAAAATACTGCAGCTAAAAGGGACAGCATTGATGTAACAAACCTCTTCATTAACATATAGAACACTTAGCGTGCCCTTTTAACATTACACAGTGTTCAACGCGCAGGCAGCTCGCAATTGATGTGATTTTTAAACCTATTATAGGGCTAGGTATTTAATGGATGTAATTCCTATCAGAACACACTTTAGCTGAACCATCACAGACTGTATTACAGAGTGGACGGCTCTAGCTGGCTGGAGTTGCTGCTTAAGCACATAGGAATTCATCTGTGCGGTGTATGGAAGAGAAACTGCAACTTAAAAATAGCATTGGCAACGGATATGAAGTTCTTAATTTATACATATGGAAAAACTAGTAAAATAGCAAGGCCTCTTTCAAATATTCTGTAATGCGATAAAAAACAAAATATTTGTATTTGTTATTTTAACACCTAAACTAACGTAATTAAATTGATATCCCCTGCAGTATCTTTACCTCACTTGCTCCTTACTTTGTGGCAATGGCCAAATAGTAAGGTCTATTGGACGATCACTGACTCAAATCATGGTATTATGTGGGATGTATTCAAAGCACATCACCAGGGTTTGATTCAACGTTTTTAACCTCCCTGTCAGATCTCATTCAGCTGCCAGCTCTTATCTCAGTTAGCCTGGAGAACACTAGACCTCCTGCCAGCTTAACTAAACATTCCCTCCTCCACCTCGTTAATGGTTAGAGCAGGTAGATTAAATAAACAAGAGCCACAAAGCAAAGCGTTTGGTAAATGTTGCATCATAAGATAAAATACAGAAGAAAACAAGATCAAAACCTTACCTTTTCCTTTTTACATGCAACAAAAAGAAAAAGAGCCAGCAGCATGTGATTTATATGGTGGATTTATTATTATTATTGTCATCATGTATATAGCGCCAACAGTTTCCGCAGCACTTTACAATAATCAAAGGGGACGAGATTTATAAATGCACAAGTAATCTAGTTACAGTTTATATAAATGATTGTATCCCTTTAATTTTGTGCATTTTTCTCATGATGTAACCTTGACCAAAACTTTATGGCAAGTCTCACTTTACAGCTGTGTTACAAGAACAATAGTGAAGAGACAATGGGGTGTAGGAGTGAATGGTTACACAAGGCTGCAGGGGATGGATTGTGTTGTCTAATCTACACAAATTAAGAGATAGTAGCTGAATGAGATGTTATAGTGAGCTGTCAACACTTTAATCTGCCCCCTGATGATGTCATTTGCATACATCCCAGACAATGCAACACTTTAGTCAGATCTGCAAAAAAGACTAGACTCTGTTTTATGCAAGTGCTGTCAAGACAATGTTGTGCGGGCAGTTTACGACATCGTAGTATCACAAAATAGATGTATACAGCATCACATATAGAATAAAATATTCTCTTATCCAAAGAGGAGAAAACCAAAATGCTTTTCAGACATCAGCAACATAAAATAAATTCACGTTTTGGTGGTAGTATCCCTTTAACACAATCTGGGGCTATGCTGTGTCACTGCAAATTCATTTCATTTGTATTTGCGTTCTAGAACATGCCCTCAAATTTTTTAGCACTGTGGAGAGGATGCCTACGGTGCCAATAATGCTTAAGACCAGATAGAGAATGTTTTTAGTTGACTTTTCCTCAGCAGCCTGCATGGAGTCAAGAACTGTAGTAACTCCATTTGGCCAGCAGATGGAGAAAACCTAATAATCCTAACCAATACACCTCTGCTTATAACATTTTTAATGTTCAGCAAGCATTATTTCCGAGTGTGCAGATAAATTAAAATGGCCACGTGTATGATCAAAGCACAAGGCAAAGAAAAGCTTACGTGATGTGAAGCACAGACATAGTTATTCAAATCACATTCTGACCTGCAGTTTATCTGTGTCCTGTACAACGTCGCTAAATTCCTTTCAAATATTCCAAAGTACTGCACTGACTACACACACGGATATCAATTCACTGTTATGTAATACATGAGATCAGTAATATTTTAAAAATGGCAGCAATTGGGAGGATTGGATTCTCTCACCTCAAACATTGTTATAACATACAGATTATCAAAAGGACAGACCATGCTAAAAATTGTCTGAATATTTCCAGAATTTAAACCAACCTCTAAATTAAATTCACCACTTAGAGGGAAATTTGGATCCGAGAAACTTTTGAGTTTTCTCTATTAAAATTATTTAGAACAAATTTTGTGGAGCCAATGGTGGCTGCAAAAAGTAAAAACGTACTATTCAAATGTTACTGAAAGTGTACATAGTGCATCTCATCAGGACTCCATCACATAGCCTGGTCTTTGATTATTATGGTTTCCAAATGTGTTACCACAAATGACATGATTGTGGAATTGTCCTGTGACAGTGCTGTACAATTGGCAAAATCCCAACTTTTCATTAGGAAGATTTTATGCCCCATAACTTATTTCTAAAAGACCATAGCAAATATTTTATTTTGAAGAGAAAGCCTTTCTTCATATCCCTGTTGCTACTGAAGTAAATTTTGTTCCCGTACGTATATACAATAGGTCCCTTGTTTCCTTTTTGGCTGGTCAAGTGACTTATCACATAAAAAGCACAAATATTTTTTCAGAAAGTCCCCTCATAATTTCAGCGGAAAAGAAATACACTTTTAATATACCTCATGATTCATACTGAAACAACTATGGAGGATGGGGCTAGTTACGTGAAAGTTAATTATACAAGTGCTAGATCAATGTAGGTTGGGTGGGTCTCGCCAACAGAGGGATAAATGTGGTCAGTTCTTTCCAAACATGAATTTCAGGATGATGGTTAGTAAGTTTGCTGTCTGCAGTTGCCTTGACATTTCGGTACTGGCCACCTCTTTCTGGGTTATAGTCTAATTTGCATAAGGTATAACCTTGTTTGAAATGGTTCCTTCGAGCCGAAACCTTTACGAGACTTGCGTGGTGACCCAATGTAGGACAGGCCACTAGTTCTGTTGCCCATTCTCAGCCTCATATACCTTGATTGCTATCTAGAGTGTCTTCCAACAGAATAGCATGGGTCACAGTTTTGGGTCCTGTGGAGGTGTTTATGGGCAATACACAACTGCAAGTCATGAGAACAGTCTAAAGTCGCTCAAGAGCTCCCTATTAACATACCTTAATACCGAATGCACCTGTAAACATGTAACACAATGACTATTTCCTACATATTTATTTTATGTTAATCTGTATATTTGTGTTGTTATTTTTATATCTTGAATTGTATTACTTTGTATTTCTGTAACAACTGTAACATTTTAATGTTCTTGAGCCCAGGACGTACTTGAAAACGAGAGAAATCTCAATGTATCCTTCCTGGTAAAATACTTTATAAATAAATAAATGAATAAATACACAAACATACAGTCCCTCTCATACAACAAGCACACAAAATACTGATATAAGCTATACTTTGTATAGTTATGGAGTGTCCCCTTAACGTTAATCAATAAAATGTCCGATTATAGGAGTCCAGGGACCAGGTTGCCACAAGCTCATAGAATTTTACCTCTGGCTTCTAGGTGTTTGGATTATTTTATAAGGATCTACATCCAAACCCTCACCTGATTCCAACATTTCAAATGTGTCAAGTCCTTTTTAGGACCGCGTCAGACAAGCGCACTTTTTGCTTCCGTCTGACTACACTGTTTGCTGTCCATTGTAGCTTTTCAAAGGATTCAATAGAGAACCACACACAAAGCACGTGCGCACTTTTTCACACGCACGCAACGCATGTTGCAACGGACGCCAAAATGGCATCAACGTGAAAAAGCTAGACGGACGCAGAGAAACCACTGCATACAGTTTTTTTTTCTCAACATCAGTCAAAATTAACTGATACAATGTAACCACAATCTCAGTTAAAAAGTACGTCAGTTACTGTGCGCAGTCAGTGCGCTCGTCTGACCCCAGTCTTAGGCTAGGGTCAGACGAGCGTGATTTCTACGGACTGTACGTCCGTGCAGTACGGACATCGTCAGTACGGATGACGCAGTAGTGGTCACACAGTCCGTTTTTTCACTGAAGTTATTTTTGACGGATGTAGGAGGGAAAAATAAATTACAATGAAAAAACATTCTGTCCGTCAAAAATGCTGGACGTATAAATGCAGTCCGTCTGACCATGCTCCATCACTCACACACAAAGCTATGCAGACGTTATGGACGTGGCGCACTCCGCACGTCCGTTCTAGCAGTATTACGTTCTTGCCTAACCTGCGTCCGTTTGCAGCGTCCGTCATGCGTCCGCAGTTCAGTGCGGACGTACTTCGTGTGTCAGGCTCCAATGTACTTTCTTTCATGCTATCACGGACGTACTTTTAGGCGCAATCACGGACGTGAACACTACGCTCGTCTGACAGCAGCCTTAGTGTTTATTAGAATGACTGACCTCACAATGTATTTCAATTCCCACTATTTATTCCCTGGCGTACATAGGAGCAGATCGCATTTCTCCTGAGTGGGCTGCCGAGGTACAGTAAGATCGTCCTCGAGCACAAGGTGTGCATTGCATGTGTAGTAGGATTATCTGTCGAACACATACAGACCACTCAGCATTTCTAGCACCTCTATGTGTATCCCGAACATGGGAAAGGTTAAATAGAAGAGGAGGGGGCAACAGAGCGTGGTTTATTTTTGTTCCTGGTTTCTAATTTCCTTTGAGAGTGTGCTATGCATTTGTACAATCTCCCGCTCGGTGAAAACAGAGCACTCCGATTCTATTTGATTTGAGCATATGCAATAATTGTAATAGGAATGGTCCCAGTGGCTTATTTTTAAGCCCTCTGCAATCACCCCGTTATGTCCCTTTAATGTAAACTGCAGGAAAATAAAAGCTATTATATAGTACTCTCTCCCAATGCCTTTAGTCAAGAGGAAAGGTTAGAACTATGGAAAGGTCAGAACTTCCAAGTCCTGGAGAACCATCAGAATCTCTTTATACTCCAGTCAGTGTGTAAGTATTCAGACATCATCCTACAAAATAAGACCATTATTTATTTTTTTTCCAATAAAAAAATATGTAGTTTAAACAGCTAGGGTGTGGTAAAATCTGTGTGTAAAATAAAGTGTTGAGAATAATAACTAATGACAGCAAAATTCCATGTTTACCTAACATGCAATGTGCCGCTTTATTGGTGCTAGCGGCTCTAACGTACAGGAAAGTGTCACTTCATGTTTGTTTATAGGATTCTCAAAGAACAGGATGCTAGAATAACTTTGGTCATCACTGATCCTTAAAAAGGTTAAAAAGACTATGGACAAGATTACAAGCCTATTGTAACCTTACCAACTCCATAGACCATAATGGCTTTGGGAGGTTTACATCTGACTTGGAATCAGGTACCTTGTTTTCAAATTCTACTTCATGCCTCGTTTGACATCACTGGAAAATATTGCTCTTTCAAACCAAGGCCAATGCCATTGTTCCAAGCAGTAGCTTGGTAACAGGCTGGAGGTATTTTATGTATTTAATTAAACCAGGAAGCCCGACAACATGCTACAGATTTACAAAGTATCAAACCTTGAGAATCTGTCCATGTCATTGAACTCAGAAAACACAATCATATCTAGTATTCACCTTCTACCTCTGCTCTACTCCAGAAATCAATAGTTTCTTAGCAGTTTGCACTTTCGTAACATTGACACAAGAAACAAAACCAGACTATTTCGCCTGTTTATTGTAAGGTAAAGGTCCAGATCTCTTTTAAATGTATATATTAATGTGATAAGTGCAATTGTAAATATAGCACACTTCCTTTTTAATGGAAATTATAAACCTAAATTTGTAATCTAGTAGTTTATATTTGGCAAAAATGTACAGATTCAACAGACATGAATGAAAAATGACTAAATTAAAATATTAAAATGTAGTCGCACCCAGCTGATAGAAGCCAAAATTTGGCACATGGTTACGATGGAACGCCTGACGGCAGTGGTTCTAGGCAGAATGGCCCACTTTGAGGCGGTCTGGTCGCCATGGCTGACGGCGTTTGCTTCCCCGGCCTCTGCTCGCATTGCTTTCTCAGGTTAGACGAAGGTCCGGCGAGGTCGGGCCTGCGGCTTTACCCCCTCTCCCCTCCCCTGTTTTTCTCTTCTCCTTCCTTCTCTTCTTTTCCCTTTAATAACCCTTGGTGGCATCTATGTGAGGCTTTTCCCTCTCTATCAACAGTACATCAAGCAACGGATGTTTCTTTATTCTTTTCCTTTTTTTTCTTTCTTTTTTTTTCTCTTTTCGACACTTCTCTCATGTTCTTTAAATTTCAACATTAGATGTTGTAGTTTCATCTACGTATTGCTCTTTAAACTATAGAATAACTGGGGAGTAGGGATGTGCGTTTCGGGTTTCGGAATTTCGGAATTTTCACGAAATTTCCCGATTTGTGTTTTCGGATGCGGCCGAATTTCCGAAAAATTTTAGATCCGAAAATTTCAGATCCGAAATGTTTTCCGAGCCGAAACGAAATATTTTCGGATTTTTCGAATGGACTTGAAATGTGTCAAACGAGGAGAACAGATGTTCCGAAAAACTAAAATTTTGTAAAAAACGAAAATTTTCGAAAAAACGAAAAGTCGATACAAAAAAACGGGCAAAATGACACTAAAAATACGAAAAATGGTCGATATTCCGAAAAATGTGCAATTCCGAAAAACGAAAATTTTCCGAATTTACGAAAAGTCGATACAAAAACCGAGCACAGTGACACGAAAATACGAAAAAAGGTCGAAATTCCGAAAAAAAAATGTACCCGAAAAACGGGCCGAATCGAATCGAATCCGAAATCGGTCGAAACGAGCCGAATCGAAAAGTTTAAAAATCCGAAAAATCGAACCGAATCGAACCGAAAAAAATAAATAAATCGGTGCACAAGCCTACTGGGGAGCAGTTTGAAACGTTTGCAATTACACATGTTTTGATGAAGGGTCTCACGTCCGCACCGTATCTGATATGAGACTCTATTGCATTTACGCTTCTCTGTATTGTTTATTCTCCCTTAATAAAAGAGAAAAAAGGAAAAGAAAAAAGAAAAAAAAAATGTAGTCGCACTTTGATTCAGCCTTTGCAGTATGTGTAGATACTCCAGCAGCTAATGGCCCCTTAGGCTGGCATCAGACGAGCGCACTAGGTGCACCCATACTGACATGGCTTCCCGTGTCTGTCGCAGTGTTGTGACGCTGCGACGGGGCCGGCCACACTCTGTTGCGTGCACATGAATTGCGCGTGCAACAGCGGCCGTGCAGCAGACGTCTAGAAAGCCTCTCCGTCAAAGCTCTAGGACACACGTTGATAGAGCTGCAAAGCGCAATCCTCCATAGGAGGATCGAGTCTTACAGTACTGAGTGCACCAAGTGCGCTCAGTGAGGTGGCCAGACGGGCGTGAGTGGAAGGAACGTCCACTCTCACGGACGTTCCTTCTGCTCTTCAAATACGATCGACTGACCCCAGCCTTAGAGTCAACTACATGTAGAAGTCAAAGATATATAGATTTGTGCAGAATATTAAATAAATTTAGGTGCTAGACTACTTGTTATTTTTGTCGACGCTGAAAAAGCGTTAGACCAGGTGAACTAGACATACCTTTTGTCTGTATTGAGAATGATGGGATTTGGGCCTCGGTGGTGCATGTGGATAGAGGCACTACACGACAATCCCCCTGCGAGGGTGCGACTAAACGAGGCTCTTTCCGATCACTAATCGGAATGGCACGCACCAAGGCCGCCTCCTGTCTCCACTCTTGTTTTTGCTCTATTTGGAGACTTTCCTGCAGGCAGTGAGGAAGAAATCGCAATAGTCGAGGCCTGTCTGTGGCTGGACACGTATACAAGGTCTCGGTGTTTGTCGATGACCTATTATTCACGCTTAGAAACGCTATGGATTCTTTGGGGGGGGTTGATATGCAGGAACTCTTTAACACCATGAAGAGCGAGTTTGTGGATGTTCTTCTCAATGTGACACGGGATGTTCAAGCGACGTATGGCATGAAGTGGGTGCCTGAGGGTCTTCGGTATTTGGGCATAAGCCTGGGGCCAGTCTATATCAAGTCGTCTTCCCCTAATTATTCACCACTACTACATGCAGTTCAATCTAATCTTAGGGGTTGGAACTGAATACATATTTCCTGGTTGGGGCATCATAAGATTTTGAAAATTAATGTTATGCCACGCTTTTTGTATTTATTACAAACCGTTACATAGGCTGAAAAAAGACATGCGTCCATCGGGTTCAGCCTCTCACGCATCACCTACTGCTGTTGATCCAAAAGAAGGCAAAAAACCTTTCCATTACTCATACTTCGCTCATTTTCTGATACACTGAAAGCTCTCAATACATTTTATTCGGAAGGTAAAGCGAGCACATATTTTGTATGAGGAACTAGCTAGACCTGCAGGGAGGGGAGGGCTAGGTATGCCACGTCTCTACTATTTTTACCTGGCATCTATGTTTGCAGGTCGGCCTCGCAGGCTGAAATGGATTTCACCGTTACAGGCTACCTCGAGGTTCCCCCTGGCCTCCTTGCCCTGGGCTTTCGAGATATTGTTCCCATTGCTCTTTGGAGGAGACATGGGAATACACTGGATTTGATGGAGCAGGGTCCACTGCTTATACCGATCACCTCTAACCCACTGTTCCCACCGGGGCTTGAGGGTGGTTTTCTTGGGATCGCTTCAACTGCCGCTTACCTCCCCATTCTCCTTTTTGAAGAAGACGGGGCTCTGCTCCCCTTGCGTATACTGATAGCACCTGTTACCCCCACATTTAAACTAAATTTTCAATACATCTAACTCAGACACTTTATACATTCCTGCAACTGGAGAGGAGAGACTATGCATCCACTAACTCCCTTTGATACAATAAATTCATAATAATGTTTGTCAGAACAAAGTGTACATACGTACCTATTAGATGGAAGATACCAGGGAGACTCCCCTTTTTAAATCACCAGGTGGGACAGGGAACTAGGCTTTGAGACCACGATACAAGATTGGTCTAAAGCTTTCGTATTAATGGTCTCCGCTTCTCGTAATCTTACTCTCCGCAAGCAGAATTGTAAACTGTTCCTGAGATGGTATGTAACACCCACAATGCTACATAGAATGTCTCCCGCTGAAGCCAAATTTTGCTGGTGTTTTCACCTAGACCCGGGAGACTGTGCCCATATATAGTGGACTTGACCCAGGATTTAGCCTTTTTGGTTAGGGGTGGTGAGACAGAGGAGGTCAGGCAAGCTGACCTCCCTCTTGAACCTATTGCTATACGCCATTGACACCTTTAAGAATCCCTTATTGTGCCTCCTGCTCTCTGCGGTTAGGGGTCTCATTCCTGTATATTGGCAACGTAAACATGCTCCCTCCATCCAGGATTGGGTGACTCGCATGAACAAAATTCGTGGTTGGAGGAGTTGCATTACATCTCCTTTGGTAACTATGTCCACTTTTATGCTGCCTGGTGGCTATGGATGAATCATTTGTCCTCAACAACTGTTAGGAGTCAGAGATGGATGGGGATATCCCCAGAGGCAAGGCCAACACCCCGATTTGGAGCTTTTATTGCTCCACCTCCTTAATCGAATTGAGCCAACATGGTTTCTTGTTCTTTCTTTCATATGATCTATTGGTTTTTTTTTGTCAATATAAATTCATATGCTATCTTTTTCGTGTTCTATCACATACAATGTGTCCCAGAACCCTGTGCTCAGAGACTACGGACGGTACTAAAACCTTGCTCCTCCACTATTCCCCTCATTTAAGCTATTGGTCTGTTTAGGTTTTCATGTTAAGTGTTGTCTTTTTGTGACTTTCTTCCCAGCAGAACATCATCAAAATGCCCTTAGGGGAAGCCTGGTTTTGAAACTCCAGCCAATCACCATCCAGAAGCTTGGGTTGAAACCCCAGCCAAATTGCCATGCAGGAGCCTGGTCTGAAACACCAGCCAATCACCATCCAAGAGCCTGGTTTGAAACCCCAGCCAATCACCATCCAGGAGCCAGATGTGCCAACCACTCCCAGTCAAGGACCGCACGGCATTCACTTTAATGGAAACCTCTGCAGAAACTTTAAACCCTTTGCCCCAACAGGGCGCTCCTTTGGGGTTAGGATCCCCCTCATGGGAGCTGCAGTTGGGGTGATTTTCAGGAGGGAGCTCCATCGGGAACCTGGAGCAGCAGCAGCCACGTGGCATCACCTGGGGTAACTTCCCCACGCTGCCACTCTAGCCCCCGCCTGCGGATCTGGGCCCTTTTTGGACTGTGACACCATAGGGGCCCGAGCTATCAAACGGTACCCCCGGATTGCCACTGCTCCCCTGAAATCCCCCCAAACAAGGACTCTTGCTCTGTATCACAGCAGTTGCAGTTATTTATAAGGTGAATGTACAAGGTTTATTTGCACGGGAGTCCCATCCAAGGATCAGAGCAGATGGGTAAAAAGCAGGTACACAATGGCAGTTACAATAGAAACTCACGGTAGACAGAATGGATGGCAAGAGACACAATGTGGATGACGACCATGGTTCAGGCAAGACAAGGCGGGAACAAAACAGTCCAGGTAACAGTGATACAGGATACCACATAAATATTAGTACAACCTAAAGGCCTCTTGGGGGGGTTAGGAGGCACCTTTTTTGGCGGGGCAGAAGTGAAACAAGAACTGGAACATGAAAACATAGCAGGAAAGTGCTGCCCAGAGTTCATGCCACTGTGGCATCGGCTCAGGCCTTCTTGCGGCTTTTGCATGTCCCTTGGCACAGTACGTACACAGTACACAAGGTTGGGTTGCCATTTGTGCTTATTTTAGGGTTAGCCCTTCCTTTAACACAAGCTGTTGGCTAGGGTCAACTCCAAAAGTAACCCTAATGACCATGGATTGATGCAACAATAAAAAAGAAAAAAAAAAAAAACGTACGCTAAAGGTGCCAAATCCCAGCAACAGCAAAAAACCCCACACACAAACAACTCAAATTATTCCTAGAGCTGAAAATCAACTCAAAAGTTTTCAAATACAACTTCTTTCCACTTTTTTTTTAAACACGAGCATCCAAATTCCAACAGCTTTTTCCTCCATTCAGAGTCTTTATTATCACATCGTTTTTATCCCCGTCCACATGGTGACAGTTAACCAAGAACTAAATACAAAATTACAACAATATAAATTCACATCATTGCTAATTATAAAGCGGTGAAGCACTACTATATCACAATATGCAAAAGATATTCTTGTACATGGAGAGCGGGATTAAGAGAGTCTCGTGAAGCAAGGCCCTTGGGTGCAGGGACGTGCACTCAGGGGTGGCAGGGGAGGCGGAGTCATGCCAGTAAATTAATGAGCTCATTGTGTGTATTGTAATGACATGTGATGTGTGTGTATGTACATTTAAACTGTAAATAAATTGTTATTTATACTCCTACTAACCTCTCCTCGCTCCCTCGTTGTGCTTTGTTTCTTCTCTGTCCGCTTTTTTTTTCTCCTGCAGCTTTCACTTTCTCAGTTTGCCGGCTGCTGTGTGTGTGTGTGTGTAATACACTACACAGACAGCAGGGGCAGCACTGAGCCAGCCTAGGCTACGCAATTTACGCAGCCCAACGCTACGCTAATTGCAGAGCTCAGGCTGGTAGCAGGCAAGCTCGTCATTGCCTCCAGGCAATGACAGCAAATGAAGCTTGAGCCAATGGGAAAGCTCCATTGTCTCAAGCAAGTTTTTTTTTTTTTTTTAAAAAAACCACCATGGGAGGCAGTGCTCCCATGGTTTGATTGACGCAGGACAGTCATGTGACTGCCCTCGTCAATCGTGGGGGGCGGGCAGGGAGATCACAGCAGTGTGACTGTGACAAACCCCCTCCAGAAAGTGCTGAGCGCATGTGTGTGTGATAAACACAGCACACATGCGCTCAGCACAGAGGGAGGGGGGGTTGTCACAGTCACACACTCTCAAGCTCCAGCAGCTCCTCCTACATCACCTGAGGCCTGTTCAATACCTCAGCAGCTGCTGAATTGCTGCAGCGCAGCAATTCAGTTTGCTGCAGCAGTGTCGTTGAACCCTTTGGATGCGAATTTTGAATCCAAAATGGCCGACAATTTCTTAATGAAAAATTCAGATTGTTTTTCGGATCACTCGGACAAAAAATAATAAAGAGAAGCAGTCAGCACAATTCCGTTTTGTACGCACACACCACAAATTATCGTTTTTATTGAATAAACGTTATGTTTACCTTTGAAACAAAATATAAATTGAGCTGTAATATATGTCTGTGTGCAGGGGGAAATAATAAATAAATATTTTGTGCTTTGGTGAACAAAAACCTCAAAATTAACATTGCTGTAGGGAATTATTACTTGCTTCGAGGCGGCGGCCATCTTGCTGTAGGGCATTGTTACTGGCTTCATGCGGCGGCCATCTTTAATACGTCACACGAAGCATCTCCTCGGGTCGCTGCAAGTGCTAGGTTAGCACTGCTGAGCGCTGAGCGGTTGAACGGCGTTCAATGCAAGTTGCTAACTTAGCACTTGCAGCGGCTGAGGTATTGAACAGGCCTATGACCTCGTGCCAGCACCACAGAGACACGTGGGACAGGAAGCCGCCGACCTCTTCTCTCTTGGACAGCACAGCCAGTGAGGAGCTGTCTCAGGTAAGTAAGGAGCCCTCCCCTGCAGGAACCCTGTGACTCTGCTGGGGAAAATCCATGAGCTGGGGCAAATCCATTAGTTGGGGCAAATCCATGACCTGGGGCAAATCCATGAGCTGCTGGGGCATATCCATGAGCTGCTGGGGCATATCCATGAGCTGCTGGGGCATATCCATGAGCTGCTGGGGCATATCCATGAGCTGCTGGGGCATATCCATGAGCTGCTGGGGCATATCCATGAGCTGGGGCAAATCCACGTGCTGGGGCAAATCCACGTGCTGGGGCAAATCCACGAGCTGGGGCATATCCCATATCCATGAGCTGGGGCATATCCATGTGCTGGGGCATATCCATGTGCTGGGGCAAATCCATGTGCTGGGGCATATCCATGAGCTGCTGGGGCATATCCATGAGCTGGGGCAAATCCATGAGCTGGGGCAAATCCATGAGCTGGGGCAAATCCATGAGCTGCTGGGGCATATCCATGAGCTGCTGGAGCATATCCATGAGCTGGGGCATATCCACGAGCTGGGGCAAATCCACGAGCTGGGGCAAATCCACGTGCTGGGGCAAATCCACGTGCTGGGGCAAATCCATGAGCTGGGGCATATCCCATATCCATGAGCTGGGGCATATCCATGTGCTGGGGCATATCCATGTGCTGGGGCAAATCCATGTGCTGGGGCAAATCCATGTGCTGGGGCAAATCCATGTGCTGGGGCAAATCCATGTGCTGGGGCATATCCATGAGCTGCTGGGGCATATCCATGAGCTGGGGCAATATCAATGAGAGGAGCTGGGGCAGTATATCCATGAAAGGAGCTGGGGCAATATCCATGAGAAGAGCTGGGGCAGTATATCCATGAAAGGAGCTGGGGCAATATCCATGAGAAGAGCTGGGGCAATATCCATGAAAGGAGCTGGGGCAAAATCCATGAGAGGAGCTGGGGCAATATCCATGAGAGCTGGGGCAATATCCTGTGTATATCTAGCTCTGATACAAGCCAGTACCTCACCAGCCACTGACCTCACCGCACGTCACTGCTTGGGTGGTACTTATGACTGCCATTTTATCCATAGAAAGATTCGGGTTTTGTTTTATTTCCTTATAGGTTCTGGGAAACTATGCACATTAATAACATTGCTTTCACAGAAACCTCATTAACCTGGACTGCTACACTGATTTTCCATTATGCCATCACGTTCCAGTCTGCTGATTGTCATCTCATTATGAGGTTGGTTGAGGGCGATTCCTTAGTTCTACTTGCAGATGGCACTTATGTGAAGCAAACACATGTATATATACACAAAGATGTCCTGTCTGAAGTGTGATTAATGATAAGTAAAGTGTTTTTTTCCTCCTCTGTGCTTTCAATGTGCAGAACTGATGGTGCAAGTCACAGGCCAAACACAATAAATACATCATAACGCATAGGAAGTGTTGATTCACATTCCTGCGGAAGCAAAGTCTTATAATCCTTAGCCAGCTGTTAAATAGTAACAGGCACGTCAGACATTCATCCATCGCTCGCCAAAGAGGCGGCCACCAGCTCTATGGTTTCACATGAAATGAAGTACAGTCTGATTGCAGTGACTGAACATGGTTTAACGGTTATTGGTGTGAATTACTGTCTGAACACAAAAAACGTTTAGTTCCCAGAAAACACCACATGAAAGTCATAACAAAAGAAATCTACATAAGAGTTATGTGCTGTGAAAGCTTTTAATTGTATTTTTCGTTTTCATCATAACAGAAAATCAATGTGTCAAAACTTGCAGATGTCAACCACTAAGTGGGTTAGGCCCACCTCAGCAATGGTGCCGCACCTTAAATCTGAGACATCAGTTAGCCGGGCTGAGTCATAGGTACAAGTATAAAGTCTTGAAAATACATTTCTCCAAAAAATAAATAAATTGCAAGCTGCAATCATTGACAACGTCTGTTAAGAGACCTAATGGCGGAGCCTGTAGGCACAGAAATCTAGAGTACTCCTACCCACCTGTCACGAATCCCCCTGAATACCAAGATAGTGGTCCCTTTACGTAGACCGCTCTCTACCCTTCCGATCCTTGAATGGTCGGCACAACTAGATAGATAATGAACCAGACAATAGACAAGCAAGGGTAAACACCAGACAGAGGTACAGAATAGAGTACTCGTTCTCCCTAGGACCTTAGTAATATCAGAGGTAGCCTGATGTGTGCTTAGGGTGCCACATAGACTGACCTCGGTACCAAAGTTAAGAGCAGAACCGTGAGAAGAGTAAATGCCAATACCAGGGGTTATACACAGGGTGGTTCGTTTGCCAATGCCAGGGGTCGTACACAGAATGGTTTGTTTGCCAATGCCAGGGGTCATACACAGAATGGTTCGTTTGCCAATGCCAGGAGTCATACACAGAATGGTTCGTTTGCCAATGCCAGGAGTCATACACAGAATGGTTCGTTTGCCAATGCCAGGAGTCATACACAGAATGGTTCGTTTGCCAATGCCAGGAGTCATACACAGAATGGTTCGTTAGCCAGAAGCAAGGTCAGACACAGATATATAAATTAGCCAAAAACACAAGAGCTCTGCGGGAAGTGAATACCACGTCAGGGCACCGGCGAACTAGTGAAGCCGGGTTTTAAACCCGGCGGGTCCGCGTCATAACGCCAGGCTCCGCCCCCCGGCGTCCCACGTGAGCGCACCCGGTGGCGTTATTATTCGGCGCCTGGCCAGCGAGCAGCGAGGAATCTGCTGCCAGGCGCCCCAGAACAGAGCCATCCGTGACACCACCCGAACAAAACCCCCCCTCCCCCCATAACTGGGGTATATAATGAACACTATAAAAACTGAAAAGAAGAGGGAGAATCTGTTTCCTTAAAATGAAGCAGAATGTTAGGATTAACCGTAAAAGTATAAATAACCATAATCCGAATTTCTAACCCTAGCTATAAAATTTTAATGTTCAATTTTGGCCAGGAGCAAACAAAATACTGGGCATCAAAATTCGGCCGCAGCCAATGGTCTTTTTCAAGAGGTGTAATTTTTACCATTTCATTGTTAGATGCCGTTGTATTTTCGGCAATTTTTCAATAGGATATGAGAACTTTAAAAAGAAAATATAAATTTCTGACAGTGTGTAGGAAATGGGAAGGTGAGTTAGTGCAGCAATCACTGTTCACTTTATAATGAAAAGTGAACAATAGTGCTGTTAAATAATAAAGTATATATTGAATTATAAATCCTGCCCTGTCTAATTGCTGTTCTGACACTAAATGCTCATTATAGGCAAGGACTTCTACGCAACAGATATGACCTCACGATGACCAGGTGTCATCTTGTTCTCGACTGATGCATCCCAATATAACCTCAACCTGAGGGAATGCTCCTGTCTTCTTTCCTTGCCCTATCACGGTTTCCTACACCCCCAGCGCATTCTATATTGCCCTGTATGTCCTACTGTGTACCGACCTTGGACCCTAGTCCAGGGTTGCTGCCAAAATGGAGACAAAAAAAAAAATATAAAAATAACGACAAATTGCAGATCCAGATTTTACTTAAGATCTCTGTTTTAGCGTACCTATTCTGGTGTAGGCGCTTTGTTGGTGCCTGGCCGCAGAAAGCAGCCCCCGGAACATTCTGGAAGGGGGGGCATGACGCGCAAAATGGCTTTTCATATCTTTTTCCAATTTGTATCATTTTTTCATATAAATTTTTGTGGTTTAAGTGGTGGTGTCTGCGCTTCCTTCGGGGTCCTTTCTAGAGGTGAGCTGAGAGAGGAGAGGAGAGGTTTCCTCCTTCCAGCAGTAACAACCTCAAATAAAATAAACTAACATAGTATAGCCTGTAAATATCCACGTGAGGAAAATAGTTGGAATGTCACTCACGTTTTTAAGTGCCTACAACTCAGGCACTTATTATAAAATCAACCATTTATTATTTTCGTTCACAGTATAAAGGCTTTTTATTTATTGATTTTTTAAGTGAAATGTTTGATTCCCAATTTTTTTAAAAAAAGACTAGGCTTTTTCCCCTGGCTGATTGTCAGTTATCCGACTATGGACCTAGTGGATGGCCAGCCAGTGGATGGCCAAAAAGGGCCAAGAGTGCTTAAAGGGACATGCATGTATATAATTTTTTTTATTATTATTGCCAGCTAAACACTTTTATACCAATAGACAAACTAGAATAAATCAATAACAGTTAAGAATGAAAAAAATATATATTTTCTTGCTTTAATCTGTCATTTCATCTTCTTTGGCACACCCATCATCTAGGGGTGTTTCTTCAGCTCCCACTTCCTGTATATTCCCCGCCTCCTCCCTGCCCACTACTCCACCCATCAAAGCTTCACATGAACTAGCACAAGATGTGCACATCAAACCCTGTGCACGCTCAGAACCTCAGGCTGGGGAAACAAACTGATTATTAGCTGTTTCTGCAATGGTGAAAGCAAACCGCACTCACCGGCTGACTTGCTCACATACTTGCCCGTTTCATGGATTACATACTCACCGTTTCAAAAACCCTCAGTCACTCTCACACGCTTTCTTGTTCTCTCTCTGCTTTAGCTTGCTGTCTTTACCTTTTCTTGCTGTGTCTGCTTTTTTTTGCTTTGCCTCTTTCTGCTGTCTCTTTTTGTCCCTGTGTGCATGGATTTCTTTCCCTGTCTCTGCAGTAACTGGGGGGGTGGGGTGAGAGTTACAGATTGGAATGGCACTCAGGCCCGCCCTCCCCTCAGCTCAGTGCAGGACGGAGGAGCGGCAACTCAGTCACACATGCTCAGTGCGTTTTTAATGCATTCCACAGAAAACACACCGATTCGTTAGGCATGGAAAATGCAAAGAAAAAAAAGCAGGTAATTATGAAAAAATATTACATTTGCTTGCTTTTTATGCCTACTGAATGAGACCACTGGGCCATTCAAAAGGCATAGCATGTTTTTAAAGGCACACGCACAAACCATGCATGTCCCTTTAAACTTGCTCTCAGCATAAAGCCATAGTGCGCTGTAGGAGATGGTATCCCACTCCAAGTACAGTATATGGTTGAATCAAGTACAGATTGGTGGTGTCCTGTAAAAATGGCAGTAAACCCCCCCCCAAAAAACGCATGCGATTCTGGCACTCAAACTACACTTTAAAAATACTTGGCCCCCTATATACCGTTTTCGACAATATAAAACATGGCTCCGGTGAATATTCATATTAACAGAACTGTATATGCAAAGAGGTTGCAACTTGCGACATGGGAATTCAAAATACACTTCTGTACCAACATCAATAAGCTTTTTTTTGCAACCTGATCTATGTAGAAACAAAAGAAAATTAAAAAAATCTAACGGAATGTCATTTTGAAAAATACCAGCAATCGTTCTAAATACCTCAAAGGGTTCATGCTTTGAAGATGAGGGTTTTGGCTCAGAAATCATTTCTATAAAGGGCAAAAAAAAAATCCCTGTTCAAGTAAAAATAGATGTTTTACCTAATATATATTAAATGATACTGGAGTCTCTATTTCCTTATTACAAAGTCAAGAGAAATGATCACATGCTGCCAAATGCCCAAGGGAACAGGTGTACTTTTGAGGGCATCCGGGTGTCAAAAGTGCATTGAACTACTTTAGAAGTCATTAAGGTATCATCAGACATCAACAAGCTAGTATGTCATCAGTATAAAGTTAGCATTTTTGACGGATTTCAGAACCATTAATTCACAAGTTGATTACTTTGCAGAATGAAATCCCGGTGAAAGCTGGAGAAGCATTAACATATTTGTGTGTACATGAATTCATTCTTCACATTGACTTCAAATGAAAAACACCCCTCTTCATTGACTTACGGATAGACATCCTTTTTGACATGGATTGGCACACAATCACTTCAAAAATCACATAAGGGGAGGAAAGAACGAACTGTTTTGGGATAAGGTTTTATTATTCTAAGAAAAGAAAATAATTTTCAAATTCAAACTATAAATTTCAAATATACAGTCTCCAAAGAATTTAATTCATGTACTTTGACAATAGGTCCCGAAATTGTAATTTAAAAAAAAATATATATATTAAAAGGGCGGATGAGAATTGGAAATTGCACCTATGTCTTTCATCTGGGTTCTGGGGTCTTTGAGCTAAAAACAATGGCTTCAGCAAAGCTCCTGTGTCAAGGTTTTTGTCCTGGACCCAAGCGTAGCATTTGTCCACATGGAGAGAGGAACCAGTGACACCTATGTTGAAGTAGCACTGGATGAGGAAGGTTGCATGGATGGTTTCTGACAGTTGGGGTGAGAGGGGTTTTACTGACAGGTGAGAGTGAGCAAGAAATGTTAGGAATGTTCAAAAGACATGAGGTTACGAAGGTTTGTGATTATCAGATGATCGGCATTACTGACTCCTTGTACACGGAGAGAAATCACTGAAACACAAGTTGACACATGGTCTTAACTAGTAAGTAATGTACATGCATTTAGATCAGGAGGAATAAGTCTGCAGAGAAAGAACTTGCAGAATGAAAGAAATAAATCATGAATGAAGGTTAGGAATATGTTTGTTTTAATAGGATTTAATAAAAGATAAGATATTTAAAAAAAAAACACATCCATGTGTAGCGCTCACTCCCGGAGGAGCCGCTGAAAATGAACCACGGGTCAGTCTCCCCGCACTAGGGAATAAATATACTCCAACACAGTTGTGGGTTTTGATCATTTAAATAGTTTACTAAAATATTTGGCAGATATTAAGATACGGTATTCACAGATATTATTACAGTACTTTCGTATTGCGATAAAACGCGTAGCGGAAAAGAAACGAAACACGAGGCTTCGTATTTCGGAAAATAAAATATTCGGAACCGAACATAAAAGAAAATGCAATTGCACGAATATTCAGAAAAGGGACACGTAGCGGAACCCCAGAATATACAATCACTTCGTATCACGGTAAACGCGCAGCGGAAAAGAGAAAAATATATTCGGAACGTATCTTTAACCCCCGTTCCGATTCGTAACAAAATTGAGTCCTGCACAGGTTAAGTCCCGGAATGTAAAAGGTGTGTATGTGTGTAAGGTACCCGGGTACTGTTCAACTGGCCAGTGAAATTACTTAAGAAAGGTCTTCGACTAGTCAAGTTGGGGCCCTGTGGACTTTAAAGAGAAAACAGCAGCGTGCTCTTTGTATTATAAACGGCCTTGGAGGCCTCTCACCCATCCGCCGGTTGCTTTAGGCTCCGCTGACCCAGGACGTCTCTCCGCTGGATTTTGACTGGGGATACTAGCGGCCGGATCCGTTGTCTGACTTCCCGTAGCTTGTCCACGACTTTTCCTCAGCTCACCGCCTGCTCTCTGTCCCCGATCCGCTTGCGGTGACTCTTTACTCGAGGTCTTCGGTTGGTTCCCTTTTGCAGCAACTCTGGAACTTGGAGGGCTCCTTCTCTTGCGACTGAATCACCCGGTGACAGAACTGACAGGTCTCACTTGCTCTCCGCCCTAGGCCCTCTCACAAAGTATGGCACTGCGTCTGCTCTCTCTCGTTCCCTGGCGCGCTCTCCACGAGGCAGAGGATGTAAGTGTCCAGTCCCCACCCACTTCCTGTCTTCTTGCAAAGCATGCCGGGCATTGTAGTCCCAATGTCCAGTGTCTCTGATCGCGATAGTCTCCATCTTGTGGCCAAAAATAGGTACTGCCACAGCAAGATTTTAACACAGCGCTACACATGCATCTCTGAATTTTAGACCACCCAAGGTCAAGTGAGATGTCATTGGAAAGAGTGCACCTGTAAAAGATGTTTAATGTCACATGCAAGAGGAAATTTGGAGGTGCTGCCCACTAATAAGTATGCATTACAATATTATTGCACAGAGAGGCAATAGGATATGTAATCTTTAAAAAAAGAACAAAATTACATTTCATAGGTAGTAACATTTAAAATGACCAAGTGAAGACATTTCCTTTGTTGTCTAGTCAAGAAAGAGGGACACTGAATTGTAAGCACGACAGAAAAGGTTGGAGCTATGTAAAGGACAATGGTTTATTTATAGAATTGGTAAGCCATCTACTAGAATGACCAATGTACTTCCATGTATACAAAATACAAACGCATATGTAGCACATTAAACACACAAAATAATCACGTTACAGAGAAGCGCTGTAATACCCATCCCGCACCAGGAGGAATGAGCAAGGCCTTTCAGGATGTTCCTTTCCAAACGTATTCATTATTCATGCAACAATCACTTGTGATTAACAAAGTCTAGCAAAGAATGAGGTCATCGCTTTCTATAAGAAAACAGATTCTTCAATTTTTTTTCTGTTTTACCATAAGCACAGAAGCGAAAAGAAAACAGACATTTTTAATTGACTGCTCAATAAAAGATGGTTTATCTGTTGCAGCCACCTCTCTGGATTTGAGCAGAATAACATATATATATATATTGTATATCCTCATGCTCTTAGGTCACAATGCCCGAGCAGCGGAGATAAACACCCGCAAACTCCTACTGCAATGGGCTCTGCGGCATTGCAAAAAGAGAAAAATAAACAAAAGTAAATGGTGTAAATAGTTATTGGTAGACAATGGCCAAAAACATGAAAACCTATTCAGGGCCTGATTTACATCTCAGGAGCCTGTGGGCACAGAAAACTGGAGTCCCCCCCACCCCCCAAAAAAAGAAAAAAACTTGCTAAAACTGGAAGTCCTTTTTTAATTTTTGTTTGGGTGAAAATAATTCTACTTTTAAAAAAATATGGTAAAGCAGGTTCTCACATCAAAAGCAGAGGCAGAAACTGTCCCCTTAAAAATCAAGCAAAAATTGAGCAGCATGTTAGGGCTTCGGTTAACCCTAACTTCCATTTTTTTTAAACACATTACATGGTCATATTTGGCATCATTGGAAAGGCAAGACTCTGATCTTTCCAATGTAATCTCACTTGACCTTGGGTGGTCTAGAATTCAGAGGTGCATGGATCCAAAATCCCCTGCCTCTCCTCACTGCAGTGGTTTAGGTTTTAGATTAAACATGCGTATGATCTCCACACCTGCTGGCGGAATGGTAAATGAGAAGCGGAGTTAATGCAGCATCACTGTTCACTTTTTAATTGAAACGTGAACAAGAGTGCTGCATCAGAAAAAATAAATTGTATTTTATTTGTTATTGTTACATAAACCTGGTTAAGCATGCCATCTCTGGAAAACCATACCCTGGCCTTACTAACGATGCCTCATATCTCACATGACCCACTAGCACCTAGGGTTCCAGAGCTATAGGGGGGTTTAAAGGATTTTAAATTTATTTATTTTTATACAGAGAGCAAGGTGCCCCACTGTGGCAGGCGCATGTAGGTACATGCATTATTTGCCCAATTATAAATCTGGCCCTGCTACGATTATTGTCACAGTAATATATATTAAAAAAAAAAAGGCCCAACACACAGAAGGCAGTTACTGCTCAAGAAATACTATTCTAGGAACCGGTCATTGTAATGACCAGATAACTGAACTAAAGAAAATAATGGTCAGAGGACAAGCCCAAGTCAGAATAACAGGGATACATAAATCTGAGATCATAAAGCCAAGGTTTAGAAAGGAGAGACACATGAATCTGAGAGCAAGCCAAGGTCAAATAGAGAACAGGTAGAGAACACAAACATGATATAACAATGCTCTGAGGGGTATACAGAACCACAACAGGACAATGAGAAGCGAGACCTATACCTCAGGACCAGGGGCGGACTGATCCATCGGGCACTCGGGCGCTGCCCGAGGGTCAGTGGAGGCCCAGTTTTGTAAGGGACCACGGCGGCGGCGCTCCAGCGTGCCTTTCTGGGCCCCACGTGCACCCTGAATTTATGCCGCCCCCTCACATTAAGCAGGCGCATCACGTGGTGGGCGGCATCAATGCAGGGTGCACGTGGGGCCCAGGAAGGCACGCTGGAGCACCGCCGCCGTGGTCCCTTACAAAACCGAGCTGCTGGGGTCAGTATACATCCATGTGTGAGCTGGGCAGTATACATCCATGTGTGAGCTGGGCAGTATACATCCATGTGTGAGCTGGGCCCCATTCGTTGTGGTTAGTCCTGAGCAGGGGCGGACTGACCACTATTGGATGGCGCTGGTTTGTTATAGATGCGGAGACGTTCTAATTACAAGTGGAGAAAACTATGCTCTGGTATGTTCTAGTAAATATGCATTGACGGGAGGTCTCCACAGAATGACATTTTAACCCCTTAAGGACGGGAGTAATTTTACAACTTCGGTGCTGTTTCGGAAGTAGAAGTTTGCGGAGCTCATTTTGACCGTTTTTAAACGCGGTTTTAAGTCAAGTATTATTATACCACCCAGACAAATTATATATCGTTCTTTCTGGCAGACTTGGAAGATTATTAATATATCATTATCATATGTATATGTCATGCCCTGCCAAAATGCTATAACAAAAAATGTAAAAAAAAAAAAAAAAAAGAGAGAATTTTCAATAAAATTTCAATCATCCACAGTGTGTAAAGTTTTTTTTTTCCTTAAATTTTATTATCCGAGCCTTTGCGGTCATATGCTATGGGGTAGACTTTCTAAAAAAATTAGAACGGGGAACCCATTTTTTTTTTCGGGAGAAATTGCATGATTTTAGCTAAACCCCCCCCCCCCCTCAAAAAAAAATCATTAGTGAAGCATCATTGTTCACATTGTAATTGAAATGTGAACAATAGTGCTGCATTAGAAAACAAAACAAAAAAAAAAGTTTATTTATTAATTAATTTTTTACACACTTTTATTTTACTTCTAACATGGTCATGTTTGATAACATTGGAAAGGCCATGCTCCCCAGAGTCATATACAAGAAGTGATTGTCACATGCAGGGTATGATTGAAGTCCGATAGCTTAACTCTTCCGCTTTTGAAAGTACTCAAAGTCCTTTATATTTTTCTTCACTTTATTGGGAAAGTAATAGCAAATAAAAAGGTGTATTGTGAGTAGAGAGCGCTTCTATGAAGCATACTTTGTTATGGAAGGAAGGTAAAACAGAATGCAATTACCCAGTATATAAACAGGATGCTTACTCACATGCATCTATGGTTAAACTAAAGGAAGTGAAGCTTTGCTAAACAGGAAACTATGTGAGTTAGACAGGGAGAGTGGACTAATCCATTCTAAGTGAAAGCATAGGGGGAAACAACTAAGGAATCTGGTTCCATGATAACACCAGCTAAGACATTAGAGACAGACATGACAATTATGGGCAGATAGTGCCCCACAGAACCATTAGGTACATTCTTTCCCCCCTTGTAGGCCCTGTCAAGAATTTTCTGTGACTTGACACCTCTGGCAAGAGGACATCAGTGTAGAAACCCAAAAATATGTTTGGGAAGGTGATAGTCTTCTTAATCTCTCAAAAATTACAACATTTTACAGTCTACAACACAGGGTTTGACAAAATATAAATACATAAGCTGGTCACACAGTTTCCACATGTTACGGATCCTGGTAACCCAGGCGCCCCTTTCTGCTGAACCAGGAGATATTTGTACCCACACAGAGTAGACAACACAAACTGTGAGGAGTTCTTGCAGATTCAAAATTCAAATGGAGATAGATTTTTATTTTCACTTTAGATTAGGAAAAACACACACACAGGGGGAAGGTACAGAAACAATGGAAACACACCCAGCAGTGGAACAATGGCTGAAGTCCGATAATCTTCTGAGTGACTTGTTGCTGGGGGAGGTGTGGGTTGATGGAAGCATGTGAAAACAAAGGAATCCAATACTTACAGGGGGTGGGGGGGGAAGCAAGCAAATGCTTATGTTCGGGTGGTATGAACTTCGTAGGGTGTGGGTAGAGTTTTGGGACGGGACGGTGGGGGGGAACTTTGTGAGGAGTACACAAGAAAGGGAGCAAACCTAGCAAGGCCGAGGGGCATTCCATCCCATACGGAGCAAGCATGTGCTCAACCAGTAATACCAGGAGTGGTAGTGCTCAGCGACCTTACCCAGGGACAGAGCGACCCTTTCGTCCGCTGATCGAATATTTTCCACTTCACGCAACCATACAGTAAGCGGTGGGCAGTAGCCTTACGCCAGAACATCAGTATAGCCAGACGCGCAGCGTGTAGAAGTCTGATGGCGATCGATTTCCGAAATACCTCGGGCGGGTCCTCAGTGTGATTAAGTAGGCAGTATGCTGGGGTGAATGGGGGTGGCGGTTCCATGACTTCGCAAAGACAGTCATGGACAGAGTGCCAAAACTCAGAAAGGACAGGACAGCCCCACCATATATGGAGTGTTGAGGCATCAGGTGTGTCACATCTCCAGCATTTGCTGGCTTCCCTATCAGCGTAGTGGCTCAGAACTCGGGGAGTTTTATGCCATCTCATGAGCACTTTATAATTGGCTTCCTGATCCCTCACTGCTGTGGAACTGGTGTGTGCTAGTTGGCAAATAGCACGCCATTGGTGGTCTTCGAAAGCAAAATTTAATTTGCGTTCCCAGCTAGCGGGGGCAGAACGGTTCTGCGAGGACGTGGCCTGGAGCATGTCATACAGTAAGGAGAGGCAGTGCGATGGGTATCTGCCTCTATCAACATCTCGTATTGCGCGAGCGGTCTGATGTATTCTGGGAGTGGGGCGAAGGATCGTAGTGACTGAATGAGTCGGTGATGATGGAACTGCATTAGGAATGAGCCTGCATGTGGTATGGACAGGTGATCACAGGGGATTGGGCCCAACTCGTTCAGAAAGTGCTTAGGTCGTGGAGGGATAGGTAGGCAGTCCGTGGTCGTTGGGGATAGGGACCTAGAAAAGGCTGGTAACCACTGCAGGGGCAGGAGAGGCAAAGGGAAGGGAGCAATGCTGGCAGAGCGCTTCAAAGAGCGTCAGGCTCTCAAAGTGGCGTGTATTATGGGGTATGGGTCCACCATGATCTTTTGTGTGGAAATTGGCAGCCAGGGGAGGCAAGACAGGGAACACTGCGCTGACCCTTGTTCTATTGCAACCCATGGCCTAGTTAGTGAGCTGGTGGACCATTCCACTATGCGTTGTAGGTGTGAGGCCACATAATAGTGCCAGAAGTGCGGGAGTGCAGCGTCTCCTAACTGTTTAGGGGCCATCAACAAGGCCAAACTAATGCGTGTTTTTTTAGAATTCCAGACATAGGTGGAAATCATTGTGCGGAGCTGCGCAAAGGCGGCGGGAAGTAAGAGGATAGGGAGCGCCTGAAAGAGGTAAAGGACGCAGGGCAAGATGTTCATTTTCACTACATTAATACGTCCGAACCACGAGATATGCGGGAAGGACCAGTGTTGTAAATCTACCGATAGGGCCGCAAGCAAAGGTTTGTAGTTTGCATTGAATAGGTCTTTACAGGTCGCTGTTAGGGTGATCCCCAGGTATTTAAGTCCACTATTGCACCACCGGAAAGGGAACAGATGTTTAAGAGTTGCCTGTAGGTCAGCAGGGACATTTATTGGTAGGATTTCCGATTTTTCCATATTAATACGGAGGTTGCTAATGGTGCCATAATCTGTGAAAAGTTTAGTTAAGTGCTGCAATGACTCCGCCGGTTTACGGATGAAGAATAACGTGTCGCCTTCGGACACGATGTTCCTTCCTTGCCGCCGACACTCCGTGTAATTGGGGATGCGAGCAGAACGCCTGCAGGAAGGGCTCAAGGGTGAGGGCAATTAAAAGTGGGGAAAGGGGGCAGCCTTGTCTCCTGCCATTGTTAATGCGAAAGGGGGGTGAAAGGGCCCCATTCACGTTAAGTCTGGCAGAGGGGTTAGTATACAGCGCCCCTATCCATGCTAACATGTTACGACCTAAACCCAGTTCTAAATTTTTATTTTAACAAGTGTACCTCATATATATATATATATAAAAAAAGGGCGTCGCGCCTGTACTCACCAGAGCGGCTGCAACAGCCAGGAGTAACAGCCCAGTTCATGTATAAAACATAAGAAGAAAAAAATTATGTCATCTGCTCTCGTTTCTATACAATTCCATGTGCATGTGTTCCATTGCACATGGAATTGTATAGAAACGAGCGCAGATGACAATTTTTTTCTTATTAGGTCTCATAGAATATATAACTGCAAAGGCTCGGGATGGTAAAATGTGAAAAAGAGAACTTTACACGCTGTAGATTGGAAATTCTAAATTATTATTTTTTTTCTATTACATGATTCTGGCAGAGCATAGAATAATAAAAGTAGAATAATAATACTGTATATTATGAACCTGCCGAAAGAAAAGGATATATTATTTGTCTGGGTCATTTAAACATGATTAGCAAAAATGGTAAGAAGAACTCAGGAATGAACTGGTCCAGCAGTGAATGGATTAACAATTATTTTTTTAAATTGTTTTTATTTTTATCATGTTTGGGATAGAAAGGCCATGCTTCTTTGGACCCCTGTATCTCTTCCATAGGGAATCCCCTGCCCGTCAAGGGGGAGGTCCCATTTCTGACATCACGGGAGGTCCTAAGGCGTGGTCTGACTTCCAGAAAGGATTCTCCCTAGACCAGGAGAGTTCACCCCCCAGCACAGTCGATAAGTTATGACAGGTGTGGGGGGGGGGAGGGAGTCCTCCACATGTTGTAGGGAAAACACTAGGACGTCATCTGCAGCCAAGTGGTTAAGCCCCCCATTTAAACCCTGGAATATCTCCAAGATTCTTTGATGAACAAGATTTAAAGTTTATTCAATAATGCATGTCCCCTTTGTGCCATTGCTCCATTACTCAGGACATACTTGAAAACGAGAGAAATCTCAATGTATCCTTCCTGGTAAGATACTCTCTAAATAAATAAATTACACCATCCACAAATAATGCATGTCCTTACACATAGATTTATCAAATATGTCCTTGGGTATAGATGTTATCACTAATGACTGGAAAAAGCCGCGTCTACCGGAAATAGAGATTGTAAATACGATGCTTGCGCTAGTGGTTTTTAAATGTAATATTTGGTGATACAGAACAACAAAAGTAAATGGATTAATTTATTTATAATAAATTTTCTCCACATCTCCTCCAAATCAGGTTTTTACACCTTCTCCTTCAAACTTCAGTTATAAGAATAACCTCTTAAGACTTGAACGTACAATAATATAAATTCTAGCCATTTATACATGCCTGCAATGCTTATCTTAATGGTAGATACTTACAGGGCCGGCGCTGCCGCTAG
Source organism: Leptobrachium leishanense (assembly GCA_009667805.1). Classification (NCBI taxonomy): domain Eukaryota; kingdom Metazoa; phylum Chordata; class Amphibia; order Anura; family Megophryidae; genus Leptobrachium; species Leptobrachium leishanense. Next base: position 363,003,956 of record CM019063.1, on the reverse strand, counting down.
GCGAGCTAGGCGGCCACCTAGAGCACCGTGCCCGACTAGGGCGCAGCCGGGCCCGACCACCGAAAAATCAGTGGCCCAGCGCCGGCCGCCAGATCCCGGCAATCAGCGCCGGAATCTGGGAGCCGGGCGCTGGCCGTCCCTCTCCCTACACGAGCGGCCGCTGGATTGCAGCTTGGCCGCTCGTGTGGGATCAGAACCACGTGACAAGCGCATGAGATCCTCCCGCGAGACCTCTGTGCTGGTCAGGTGGTTTCCGGCGAGCGGCCAAGCTACATGTCAGCGGCCGCTTGCCTTGGAGAAGACGCCGGCGGAGGTGAGCTGGAGGGCACTAAATACCCATGTGTGAGCTGGGGGGGAAATAAATACCCATGTGTGAGCTGGGGCCTGGGGGGAGATTATATACCCATGTGTGAGCTGGGGGGAGATTATATACCCATGTGTGAGCTGGGGGCCGGGCACTATATACCCATGTGTGAGCTGGGGGCCAGGCACTATATACCCATGTGTGAGCTGTGGGGCACTATATACCCATGTGTGAGCTGGGGGGCACTATATACCCATGTGTGAGCTGGGGGGCACTATATACCCATGTGTGCTGGGGCAATATATACCCATGTGAGAACTGGGGGGCACTATATATCCATGTGAGCTGGGGGGAGATTATATACCCATGTGTGAGCTGGGGGCCGGGCACTATATACCCATGTGTGAGCTGGGGGCCGGGCACTATATACCCATGTGTGAGCTGGGGGGCACTATATACCCATGTGTGCTGGGGGCACTATATATCCATGTGAGCTGGGGGCAATATATACCCATGTGAGCTGGGGGCAATATATACCCATGTGAGCTGGGGGCAATATATACCCATGTGAGAACTGGGGGCAATATATACCCATGTGAGAACTGGGGGCAATATATACCCATGTGAGAACTGGGGGCAATATATACCCATGTGAGAACTGGGGGCAATATATACCCATGTGAGAACTGGGGGCAATATATACCCATGTGAGCTGGGGGCAATATATATCCATGTGTGCTGGGGCAATATATACCCATGTGTGCTGGGGCAATATATAACCATGTGAGCTGGGGGCAATATATATCCATGTGTGCTGGGGGCATTATATACCCATGTGTGCTGGGGGCAGTAATGTGCAGTGTTTATGAGGGTATCACAGAGCTCCACAGTAATGTGCAGTGTTTTTTTGGGGGGGGGGGCGCAAGTAGCTGGTCTTGCCTAGGGCGCAAAATAGTCTAGCACCGGCCCTGGATACTTATACCAAGCAAACATACAAGGCTACCAAATAATTGCAACATTATGCTTAATATAAGATTATGGGCCCTATTACATTGTTCACACTAACGTTAGTGGCCCTAGTGCGAACGCACATTACAATCCAAACACTAAGGGCCCTATTACATTCTTAACGCAAAAACGCACGCTAAACCCGTGTTTTTTTTTGTGCAAACGTTAGCGCTCGAAAATCACCGCTGGAATTACATTGCGTGCATTTTTGCTCGTCGGTTTTACGAGCGCAATTTACCGACGGATGAAAAAATGCACGCAAAGTACCGTTGCGCGCAGAAATCGGTGAGCGCAATGTAATTTTTAACACGAGTCCGTCAGAGTCAGTCATTTTTGTGCAGACTGCGCACAACAGACGTACGTTTTGACGGAAGACAAGGTAGTGGCTGTTTTTGACAGATCTAGTAAAAAAAAAAAAAAAAACGTGCGCCAAAAAGGAAATAGCCAAAATGGCAATGAAGGGGGAAGTTATAATCATGGGGGACTTTAATCTTCCTGATGTGAACTGGAAAACCAAAACAGCTGGGTGCACCAGGAGTACAAATATTCTAAACTCCCTACTGGGATTATCTCTAACACAAGTAGTTGAGGAGCCGACCCGTAAAGAGGCCATATTGGATTTAATACTCACGAATGGAGGTTTGGTATTGGACGTTGTTGTAGGTGAAAATTTGGGATCTAGTGATCACCAGTCAGTATGGTTTAATATAAGAACAGGGATGGAGCCGCACCACACAAAAACAAAAGTTTTAGACTTTAAAAAAACAGATTTTTCTAAAATGAGATTGTGTGAATGAGTCATTATCAGACTGGAGGAGTTTAAAGGGAGTCCAGGAGAAATTGGATTATTTAAAGGAAGCATTATTGAAGGCCACAGGCAATTGCATTCGACTTGTTAGCAAAAACAAAAAAGGGAAGAAACCACTATGGTACTCTGCAGAAGTGGCCAAAATAGTGAAGAACAAAAAGACAGCATTCAATAATTATAAAACAACTCAGGCAAACCTATAAGATTAGGCAGAAAGAGGCAAAGCAATTTATAAGGGCTTCCAAAGCACACGCAGAAGAGAAAATAGCTCAGTCAGTAAAAAAGGGGGACAAAACATTTTTTAGATACATAAACGAGAAAAGAAAAGTAAAACAAGGATTAGATTAAAAACAAAGGAAGGAAGGTATGTAGAAGAGGATAAAAGTCTCGCTGACTGCCTCAATGAATATTTTTGTTCAGTCTTTGCAGAAGAAAAGGAAGGAAAGGGACCTCAGTTAGGAGGAAACACTAACGAGACAAACATATCAGTTTACAGAGGAGGAGGTTCTACAGCAGCTGTCTAAAGTAAAGACAAATAAATCAATGGGGCCTGATGGGATCCACCCTAAATTATTAAAAGAGCTCAGTGATGTAATAGCAAAACTATTGTGGGGTACCTCAGGGGTCAGTACTTGGACCCATTCTATTTAATATTTTTATTAGTGATATTGCAGAAGGTATTAATGGAAAAGTATGTCTTTTTGCTGATGACACAAAGATTTGCAACAGGGTTGACGTTCCTGGAGGGATCAGCCAAATGACAAATGATTTAGGTAAACTAAAAAAATGGTTGGAGCGGTGGTAATTGAGTTTTAATGTGGATAAGTGCAAGATAATGCACCTGGGATGTAAAAACCCAAGGGCTGAATATAGAATATTTGATACAGTCCTAACCTCAACATCTGAGGAAAGGGATTTAGGGGTTATTATTTCAGAGGATCTAAAGGTAAGTAGTCAATGTAATAGAGCAGCAGGAAATGCTAGCAGAATGCTTGGTTGTGTAGGAAGAGGTATTAGCAGTAGGAAAAGGGAAGTGCTCATGCCACTGTACAGAGCACTGGTGAGACCTCACTTGGAGTACTGTATGCAGTACTGGAGACCGTATCTCCAGAAGGATATAGACATCTTAGAGAGAGTTCAGAGAAGGGCTACTAAAATGGTGTACGGCTTGAAGGAGAAAAGTTACCAGGAAAGGCTTAATGATCTTAACACGTACAGCTTGGAAAAAAGACGAGACAGAGGAGATATGATAGAAACATTTAAATACGTAAAGGGAATCCACAAGGTAGAGGAAGGGAGTATATTTAAAAGGAAACAAAGTAGCAAAACAAGAGGACATAGTCTTAGATTAGAGGGGCAAAGGTTTAAAAGTAACATCAGAAAGCATTATTTTACTGAGAGGGTGGTGGATACATGGAACAGTCTTCCAGTAGAAGTGGTAGAGGCCAAAACAGTAATTGAATTTAAGCAGGCATGGGATAGGCATAAGGCTATCCTAAACAAAAGATAAATCCAGGTAATGTATCCATGTAATTGGGCAGACTAGATGGGCCGAAAGGTTCTTATCTGCCGACATTTTTCTATGTTTCTATGCGCATCGACGTTCTCCGTTGTGAATCCGCAGTTTGGTACGGTCAGGTTGTTACAATTTGCCGTTACCACCAGCTTTTCAAAGAAGTTAAAATTATGCGCGCAAATGTTGTCCGTTAAATTTTGCGCCAAGATTGTAATACCATGAGCGCATTTGCGCTCACAATGTTTAGTATAGGATGCGTGCACTAAATTTCGCTCGCAAAGGATTTGCACATGGTCACTCGCATTAGACGTTAACGTGCATTTTGTGCGCGAACGTCGTAATACGACGTTCAGCGCAAAGGGTTTTGCCCCTCGCGGTTATGCATTTTTGCGCTCACAATTGTGCGCGAAGAATGTAATAGGGCCCCAAGAGGGTTAAAAAAAAAAAAAAAATTGCCAATTGGAATCTTGCACTTTTCAGCGCGAGGTTACTGTACTTTGCGCTCCCTATGCTTCACATGGGGAGCGCAAACAGTTAATTAGTGTTAGTATATTGTAATTCTAACACCAATTACCGTCCAGCTGCGGTTAACCCAAAAGTTATCCACAGCCAGGACCTGGTGCTAACGGATTCCACTGCTGCAGAATCCGTCAGCACCAGCCAGAAATCCCAAAATAAATTGCATACTCACCTTCCATCCTGCAGCGAGGACCGTGGCTCCAACCACCTACTCTGGCCCCCAGTCTCTCTCTGTGAATCACTACGTCGACCTGCCGGATCTTGCAATGTGAGATCCGGCAGGTCATGGGAACGGCAGAGCAGAAACTCAATGGAGTCCAATGGACTCCATGGAGGGGATGTGCGTGGCGGCGCTTAGTGCTGCCGCGCGCATCCCAGGGTTTAGTGCAAGCTTACGTTGTAGGCAGCTTTTTCTAGCGCCTGCATCATAATATCACACTATAACGGGGACGCAAATGAGAAACCTGCAGGCGCAGGTTTTTCTCCCTAGCGCCCCCATTTTAGCGCAATGAATGTAATAGGGCCCTATATATTTTATACACACAAACACCGTAAAAATACTGCTCACTTTCCAATAATTTTGGGACTCCGTAACTAGCAGTAATTAATCCCTCTCTCTGAATCGATTAAAACATTTTAGCTTTTTAGAGTAGATTAGAGAACAAAAATACTGCCCACCAGTGCATATATGAAGCAGACAATTCCTTTTTGAGCTTAGGTTAAGGTCATTGCTTAAATATAGAACAGTAAAACCATTGCACCGAAAATACATTATATCTGACCCTCAGGTGCATAGATAATTCATACTAATATTTACAGACACCGATATATTTCAGTAGGTCGTCCTTGAAGGAAACGGCTCCTTGATGTGTATTTACATCCTCTATGTGAGCACAGTTTCCTCTGCAACGTAGAAAGCTATTGATTCCAGGTTGGCTGCTGGTCAGATAATGCCTCAAGTGTCTCTAAGTCTATGTTTGTTTTATTTGTGACATATGCACTCCAAATTGCCAAGCCCCATCAATAATTAGAACAGTCGAATAATTTTTTCAGCTTTTTTGAATGTTGGCCATTGCTATTTGTGGTGGCACACTGCAGTAGATAGAACATGGCAACCATCTGCAAGATCTTCTACCACAGTGGTTCCCAACCCTGGTCCTCAGAGCCCACTAGTAGGCCAAGGTTTTAAAGGACTACCTTGAGGAAATGTAGACTGAATCCTGCCATCATTGAGCAGCAAATCATATCAACTGTTCTGTGCTTCAGATATCTGGTAAACCTGCCCTGTTAGTGGACTCTGAGGACCAGGGTTGGGGACCACTGTTTCACCACGTATGAGTTAAACCTTGCGAGACCTGAGCCGGGGCCCACCGTAGTGCAGTTCACTTTTATACTGATGCTCATTCTCAGGCAGGACCGGTCCGTCCATGGAGCGGGGTGGAGCAGCCGCTCCAGGCAGCACTTTGTCAGGGGCAGCATTTTGCTGCTCTTTCAAAGGCCACCAGCCCGGACACAGCTGCAGGACAGTGTTCCATTGAAAACCAAGCTGCACCTGCCCCTTGAGCACGTGACTGCCCCTTTCAGCGGGCCAGCGCCCACCCCTTTCAACAGGCATGGAGGCCATCAGTTTAAGTTTTACCAGCGGTGCAGCCTGGCTGTGATCTCTCCTGCAGCGCAGTGTGCCTGTGAGATGAAACGCGGTGTTTAGAGCCTGTCACCTGACACACGCGGCAGGGCTCTGATGGCGTAGGCAAGCGCATGACTTTATATGAATCCTGGGGAACCATGAGGCTGCTGAGGAGTTAGGCCTAGCTTGATTTTATACAGGAGCTCTGTGCCCCCCCCCACCGTGTGTGTTATGGAGGTTCCCCTCCCGCCCTTCCCTCCTCACAGGGACATGTTGCTGCCCCAATAAAGCACTGCCAGCTCCTCTGTCCTGGTTGTGGGAAGGCCTGGACAGACACCCTATCCCAGAGTCCTGAGGGAGCTGCCGATTGGGGGCTGCAAGGAGCCCAGATTTAAGACCATATGCAGCTTCCTTGCAGCCCTGCACAGCATGATGGGAGCTGTAGTTGTTAATAGTTGGGGGATCTGCTTTTCACTGACCTGGCAAGGCCTGGGTGATATGCTAAAATAAATAAATCACATTTTTACCTTTCTAAACTGAGGGGGGGGGGGTTAGTATGGAGCTGCCAGGGTTTGATGGGGGGGGGGGAATTACAGAAATGACTGGGACGCCGCATGTTTTATTGTCGCTTTATGGCTTTTAACCCCCCTCCCCCCAGTATTCCCTGAATTTTTAAATCATGGTGAAAAAACGAGCATTTTCCTAATTTCTTTCAAACCTTCAGTGAGGCGCTTCCTATTTAAAGGAACACCCTGTGAAAACTAACAGTAACTCTGTGCCCTCCGGAGTCATTAATCCTCTGCGTCTCCCCGTTACCGGCTGTGTTATGGGTGTGTGTGACTGTGGAAGTATGTAAGTGTGTATGTGGAAGTGTGTGCGTCTGTATGTGGAAGTGTGTGTGTGACGGTATATGGATGTGTGGGACAGTGGGCCGTGATATGTGGTGCTCTGTGATATGCGCATACACACCATGTTTTTTTGGGGGCGGGGGGCAGCAATTCATCCTGCGCTCCAGGCAGCAGAGTGGCTTGGTCCGGCCCTGTGCTCAGGACCCCATAAACCTTGTGATGTTGCCTGTATTCAGGCCCCTCGCATATTTTGATCACCTATGAACGTAAAAATAATGAATACTGAAACCAATATAAACACTTACATTAGAGGTTCAATTGTAAATGGTGTCTTCATTGTGTAGTGCCGGTACAGCAAAGATGCAGGCACATGAGGGTTTTTCAGAGAGGAAGGAATGTCCAGGAGAGTGGACGCTCCTTCCACTCAGATGCCAGTGTGGTCACCTCGCTGAGCACAGTGCGCTCAGCGCTGCAAGGCTCGATCCTCCTATGGAGGATCATGCTTTGTAGCCCCGTTAGAGACCGTTGTAGCTTTTTGATGGGGAGTTCTTTTTGACGTCAGGTGGTAGCTACCCCGTGTAGCCCTCCCCACTGATCTATCACAAAGCTGCGACGAACGCAGGGAAGTGCGGTCACACGGACACCCTCCGTGCGCTCGGGTGACCGAAGCCTAAAAAAAGGTATTGAAAGCATTAGTTTGGGTAGGTGTATAGTTAGGCTTGGTGCTTTTCTCCAGATTCCACCACCTTCAGTATCAAAAATGAGCATTAACATAAGCATGAACTAAATACAAATATTCATTAACAATTGGGACCATTATGCCAGTAATGCACTTTAGCACAAAAGCAAAGTACCTTATTTATGCTAAGTGATTTCCAACACTATTTACTATAGATTTTCGATGCAAGCCGTGAGTTTTATGACTTTGCAGACCTCTCGGCTACTTTTGACACTGTTGACCACCCCCTCCTTCTGCAGACCCTCAGCTCTCTTGGTCTCTGTGACACTGCACTCGCTTGGGTTGACTCCTATTTATCCAACAGGTCCTTCTCTGTGTCCTTTGCTGGTAACTCTTCCTCTTCATTGCCTTTATCTGTTGGTGTACCTCAAGGCTCTGTCCTTGATCCTCTGCTCTTTTCCATCTACACCTCCTCCCTGGGCAAAAGCATCAACAGCTTTGGCTTTAATTACCACCTCTACGCTGATGACACTCAGATCTACCTCTCTACCCCTGATCTCTCTCTCCCCCTCTGTCCTTTCAAAAGTCAGTGACTGTTTATCTGGCATCTCCTCCTGGATGGCCTCGCACCACTTAAAGATCAACATGTCCAAGACTGAGCTCCTACTTATTCCTCCCTCTATTGCCTCCCCACCTCCTGACTTTTCTATCACGGTGGAGTGTATCACCATCTCCCCATCAAACCAAGTTCGCTGTCTTGGAGTTACACTTGACTCTGCTCTTTCCTTCATCCCCCACATCAAGTCTCTTTCCTCCTCCTGCCGATACCAACTGCGTAATATTTCCAGAATTCGGCCATTTCTTACTGCTGTCACCACAAAACAACTCATACACGCCCTGGTAATCTCCCGACGACTCGACTATTGCAATAATCTCTTATCTGGCCTCCCTCTGTCCCGCCTCTCCCCCCTACAATCCATCCTGAACGCCTCCGCCAGGCTAATTCACCTCACCCGCCGCTCTGTCTCTGCCGCTCCCCTCTGCGAGTCCCTTCACTGGCTCCCCATCCACTGCAGAATTAAGTTCAAAATCCTTATCCTTACCTACAAAACCCTCACTAACTCAGCTCCCCACTACCTGTCCTCACTAATCACCAAATACACCCCAGCCCGCTCCCTAAGGTCAAACAGTGACCTGCGCCTAGCTTCTCCCCGCATCACCTCTTCCCATGATAGACTGCAGGATTTCTCACGCGCAGCCCCCATTCTCTGGAACGCTATTCCTCGTACGGTCAGACTTTCCCCTAATTTCTCTTCCTTCAAACGCTCCCTTAAAACATTCCTATTTAGGGAAGCCTACCACCCAACTCACTGACGCAACCATCAATCACTCTCACCTTGCAGTCCTCTCCTCCTGTTTCCAACCCCAACCCCTCTAGATTGTGAGTTCCTACGGGAATAGGGCCTCATCCCCTCTTGTACTGTTTGTCAAATGTTGTTCAATGTATTGTAACCCGTCTATAATGTGCCTATTGTACAGCGCTGCGGAATATGCTGGCGCTTTATAAAGAATAATAAATAATAAATCAAAAAAAATAGACTTTAAATAAAAACAGCTATTTAGTCTACTACAGGTGTGTACTATAACTTTATGGTCCAGCTCCAGAGAAGTACAAATATAGTAAAAAGATCAATGCAGGTAGCCCTATTAAATGGTATGTCTCCTGTAGGGTCATTTATTTCAGATCTTGTGTCATCCATTGCCAAGATTACCACCAACCAACAAAACAGTAAAAAAAAAAAAGAACCCTGAGGACTCTTAACTTTTGTAATGCAAAACGATCGCAGAATGCCCTCTATTTTACAGGAATGGTGATTCTGAGGAACAGCTATGATGTTTCACTCTCTACTATGAACCTCTCTAAAGATTATACCATTGAGAGAGAAAAAAAAAATGAATTTTGTGCTCTGGTAGTCAAACAAAAAAGGCAATTCATACGAGAGCTTTTTCAGCATCAACGCAAGATCAGCAGTTGAGAAGAAACACAATACACTGTTTACTTATACTTGTAACCATAAAGCCATTAACCACCACTACTAATAATAACAATACTTTACCGTCCACTGACTACACACAGTATAAGCAGCCCTGGAGGGAATGGAATGCAGGTTTTTTTGTACGTGCAAGGTCACAGAGACCAAAAAGTGCAGTATCTCATTTCATTAAGCCAAGCCTATATCTTTTATGCGGTTTAATATTAATAGTTAAACACATTGATGCAAACAAAGCATCAGAAAATGATCAGCAATGAGGACAAATTATTGGGGAGAAAAAAATAATTGTGGTATGTGTCCCGGTCCTTGAAATGGACTGTATTCCAGCATGGAGGTATTCGTGGAATCTCAAAGGCATCCTGCCAGAGCAAGGAAATGTTTAGTCTTGAGCTGCTCACTAAAGCATCAGCATGAGACTGGGTTTCATTACCAGCACAGAAAAAGAAAAAAAAGGAGCGAGAGACATAGCCATATGCCTGTGTGAGGCAAATTCATTTCAACATTTTTTTTCATTACCGAAATAAGTTTACAAAAAGGAGGAGAGGAAAAAAAACAACACTGCATCTTTTTCTATCTTATCTCCATTAAATTTGAAATAAAACTGTATCTGTATTCATATAGAAACAAATGGAAAAAAAGAAAGATATTGATTTGTGTGAAACTTGTACACACTGGGGATACTGCAAATAAAAAGGTAGCACCATAATAATAAAGCAATATTGGAAGTTAAAAATGAATATTCGTATTGCTGCATGCAGTTACAAGTATTTATAAAGTGCTAACAAGTTCTGTATCGCTGTACAATGGGTAAGACAGAATAACACATACAAGTTAAGCACACAGAACAGTTGCACTCTCCTTACAATGCAACCCCTGCATTCATCGAAATTTTATTTATAAAGTAATTTTACCAGGAAGGATACATTGAGATTTCTCTCGTTTTCAAGTATGTGCTGGGTTCAAGAACATTGAAATGTTACAGAAATACAAAAGTAATAAAATGCAAGATATTAATACAACAACACAAATATACAGATTAACACAGAAAATGACAATGTAGGAAATATATGCACTATGTTACATGTTTACAGGTGTGTCATAGAACCCCGTGCTCAGAGACTGTGGACTGTACGAAAACCTCGCTCCTCTGCTATTCCCCTCATGTAAGCTATTTGTTTATGTTTTAATGTTAAAAGTGATGTTGTGACTTTCCCCCAGCAGAACATAATCCAAATGCCGTTAAGCCTGTCCCTCATGTTCCCTGACAACAGGGTAAGCCTGGTTTTGAAACTCCAGTCAATCACCATCCAGTGGCCGAGTTTGAAACCCCAACCAATCGCATTCAAGGACTGCTCAGTATTCACTTTCATGGAAACATCTGCAGAAACTTTAAACCCCAGTGCCCTGAAAACCATTTGCTCCAGCAGAGTGCTCTTTTGGGGTTAGGGTCCCCCTCATGGGAGGTACCGTTGGGGTGATTTTCAGGAGGGAGCTCCATTGGGAACCCGAGTTTGAGCCTTTCTTGGCCCCAGGAGCTCACACAGCAGCCAGCCATGTGGCATCACTAGCGGTAACTTCCACACGCTGCTGCTCTTGCCCCCTTCTGCAGATCTGAGCACTTTTTCGACTGTGACACCATAGGGGCCCGAGCTATCAAACGGTACCCCCGCATTAACCCTGCTCCCCTGAAATCCCCCCAAAAAAGAATCCATGCTCTGTATAACTGCAGTTACAGTTATTTGTAAGGCACCACAAGGTTCTGCAGCGCCGTACAATGGGAGAGACAGGATAACCAATATACATACAAGTTAAACACATAGAACAGTAGGAGCGAGGACCCTGCTCAAGAGCTTACAATCTGAGAGGACCTGATGGAGAGCAGGCTGAATGGCAGTGTCGGGATGTCTGGGGGGGCTAGGATGTGAACTGTTCTTATCGGATTCTGTACCAAATAAAAACAGGCCTGCTGAAATGGCCAGTGAGACTGCTTAACCCAATATGCCTAGTGTTGTCTGCTTTATTGGGAGAAACTAAGAACTGACATGGATTCAGCTCTGCTTGCTGAGGGGAGAATCTAGGAACTGCAGAGGCGAACGAATCACGATGGCCGGGAGAAAATATTTGACCTGGGCTTGCGTGACAAGGTGCATTCTGTGTCGAGGTATATTAATAGCGATCGCGAGTGACTTTAGACTGGGGGAAGATTTGATGGCGTCTGGGAGGTTATTCCATAATTGCGGTGCTCTATAGGAAAATGAGGATCGAGCCACTTTCTTTTTGTATTGTGGTATTGCAAGTAAGGTGCTGGTCCTGGATCTGAGGTTATAGGAGGAGGGAACTGCTGGGGGAAGCAGTCTATTCAGGTAGGGTGGCAGCTTCCCAGAAAAGCTCTTAAACACCAGGTTGGAAAGGTGAAGGGTGCGTCTAGACTCCAGCGACGGCCAGTTTAGCGCTTTTAAAATGTGTAATGGAGTGGACCGTGTCACGTGAACACCACAGTAGGGTAAGTGTTTCTCAAGCAGCCTTTATTCCTTATAGCATAGGTGGTTACAGGCACAGCTGCTTAGTTCAGACAAACAAAAAAAAAAAAAACCCTCTCTTTGCTATCCAGCAATCAACATAATAACAACAACAAATGATTGTATCCTCAAATCACAGTCCTTTGGAGCTGCGTCTGTCTGAGGGGAGATCCGCCAAAATGAACCTCCTGTCCCTGTGTCCCTTTTAAAGCCTCAGCAAATCACAACATCAAGCCCTGTTTGTGTTGCTGGGCTGATCAACCCTGCCAAGTTAACCCTTTCCTCAGGGAACTGAATATATACCACATCAACAGGTCGCAATGGGGGGGTCATGTGGTTACATTGTAGCACAAAGCAGCAGAATGAGTTATACAATGTAGTAAGTTTCTGAAGGTGTGCTTGCGGGGCGGCTGCATACACTACATCTCAGTATTCAATAGCCAGCATAAGCATTTATTGCACAATCTGCTTTCTTACCGTGGGGCTCAGGCAGGATTTGTTTCTGTACAGGGCACCTAGTTTGGGGTGAATTTTAGATGAGAGTTTTTCGATGTGGGGGCCAAAGGATAGATTTGGGTCTAACCACATACCTAGATATTTGAGAGAAGTGACTGGTCAGCGTGCCATTTGATTTTGTCCTGACACATAGATGGGGAGTTTGCAATTTATGTAGTTTAGGTGCTGTTCCAAAGAGCATAGTAACAGTTTTGTCGTCAGTATTTAGAAAAAGTTTGTTATCTGCAATCCACTTTTCTACCTCTGAATTGTTCTTGCAGCACAGCCTCAAATTGCGGGAGATTTGGTCTGCTGGTATAGATTACAGTGTAGTCTGCGTACATGTGTAAAGTTGAGGCTTTGCAGACATTGGGCAGATCATTTATGAATATCGTGAACAGCAGGGGGCCGAGTATTGAGCCTTGGGGTACACCACATGTGACGGAGGGGGAGGGAAGTGCTGTCAGAAATAGACACATATTGAGATTGATCGGATACATACAATTGAAACCAGGTTAGAGTGCGATCACCAATACCGGAGTTAAGTTTATTTAATACTACTACTACTTTCTACGGTGTCAAAGGCCTTGGAAAAAAAAAAAATCAAGGAAGATGGCTCCAGTTAGGTTTCCTTGTTCCATGCCAGTTTGAATATCATTGCAGACTTTTAGGCTGGGGTCAGACGAGCGTTCTTGAAGAGCGGATGGAACGTACGTGAGAGTGGACATTCCTTCCACTCAACGCCAGTCTGGCCACCTCGCTGAGCACAGTTAGTGCGCTCAGCTCTGCAAGGCTCGATCCTCCTATGGAGGATCGTGCTTTGCAGCTCTGTCAACGCACGTCCTAGCGCTTTGACGGAGAGGCCTGCTGCACGGCCGCTGTTGCGTGCGTAATTCGTGTGCACGCAACAGTGTGTGGCCGGCCCCGTCGCAACGTCACAATGCTGCCGTGGACTTTGGAAGCCACGTCAGTACGTGTGCACCTAGTGCGTTTGACACCAGCCTTAAAAGAGCAGTTGTAGTTGAAGGAGTTGGACGGAAGCCTGATTGATCTGGGGTTAAATAGTTCCAATATTGATAATAATCACGTAATTGCGTGTAGACACATTTCGCACACACCTTTCAAAAAGGAAACCCTGCCCTATTAAAAACACCCAAGCATTCATATGTGCAGTCATGTACAAATTCACCTTTGTATTAAACAGAGAAGCACATCCCTCCCTGTATTTACAAACACATTACTCAAAACAAGTATGAAATCTGACACACATTCCTTACAAATACACCCATACATTTACAGAAGTACACTGTTTACAAATACACTCCTGCATTCAAATGCGCACCAATAACCAAAACACCCTTTCATACAGTCCTTATAAGCCAGGTAGTGACATATGCGCAAGTAAATCACAGAAAGGACATGACCCATGTGTTTCCGGTGACAAGCAGATTTTGAGCTTGGCCGGTAACTAAAGTCTGAGCCCTGACATCAAGTGTTTTCTATCTGCCTCTTCTTCAACAGAAATAGAGTAATTGAGTTAAGCGCCTGGTGGTGTGCTTATCCAAACAGCATTGCTTTCCTGGTGATGTGCAGATCCTGGGATTACATCATGAAGCTCCATTATATAACATACAATCAGCACACTGCAATAGTAATATATTCACTCTGTAATAGAAAAATGACTCATGGTTTAGAGAATTCACCCTAACGACGCAGGAGGAGGGGGAGGGGGGGGGGGTTCTACGTTCTTTTTTTTTTTTCTGAAAACCCCATGACAATGCTCAGAGATTCCCCCAGTTTGGGGTTTTTCCCCTCGTCTAGTACAGTGTTTCTCAAACCTGTCCTCAGGACCCGCTGACAGATCAGGTTCGCCAGATATCTGAAGCACAGCACAGGTGATATGATTTGCTCTTCAGGGATTGCAGGATTCTGTCTGCATTTCCACAAGGTGATCTGCAAAATCTGGCCTGGTTGAGGGTCCCGAGGAGAGGTTTGAGAAGCACTGCTCTAGTAGTTCACTATTGCCTCTTCCACTAACACATGTTCTGCTCAGGAGTAGACATTACAGAAGGGCATGAGATTGCCCACTTTCAGCTGATCCTCGACCACAACTTTCAGAAACCTCTACCAACATCAGAATGTGACGCAGAAACTGATGCAGTCAACCAACAGTGTAATTGACATAGCAAATAAAAATAAAATCTCACGTGCATGCAGTCAACGAAGAATCCATTAAATAAAACGTATAAACCAACTTTTCTATGCGTCATTGAAACTATAAATCCTCTGGATTCCATAAAACGTATATAAAAAAAATAAAATCTAGGAAACCGTAGAAATAGGTTTCAGACCAAAGACTTGGCAAGAAATGACCTTTGAAAGTTCGTACTGCAGCAACATACTCAAAGGTTACATAGCAATTCATTTTACGGGCCGAAAGGAGGACAGAAGCAAACATTTACAACACCTCACAGCATACTGTAAATTTTAATATACTGCAGAAGGCCGTATAAACTCATCGTTTTTATATTGTTTTCTATTTTCCCGTTACAAGGTCACCCAACCAATCAATCTTCAGTTTTTAATGGACTTCATTACCCGAAACTCTCTGCCAGCCTTGATACGAGAGACTTGGCAAACCAGTTATACTGGGACGTGACAAACGTTATGTCAAGTTTTAAAGCCAATAAAATCTTGGGTCAAAGAAGAATTTTCAGTGTAGATACTGTATTTTCTACGATAACCCAGAAACGTCAATGCCAGGTTTTAAAAAAATAAAATAAAAAAAAAATAGGAGCCCGCGGCTACCTAATCTGAGGATTGTCAAACCCTGGGACCAGGGATTGAAGGTAGGAGGGAAGACAGGAAAAAAAAAAAAAATATATCAATAGAGACACGTATGCACACACACATTTATGACTTTCATGAGGGCATTACAGCATCTGTCACACGAACAACACTAGATAAAGACCCAACCCTCTCCATTCCACCTGTATAGTCCCTTCCCAACACAGAAGTCCCAGCACAGTATGTCAGCTAATTACTTTCAATATGAATCAGGTTGATTTGGCGTGGTATTCCTAGATACTTTATGACCTAAGTGCAGGTAGTCAACATGCTCCGTACATTAGCAACCCTTAAGCCCTGGGATGAGATCACTGGGATCGTGGCATGATTGGCACAAAAAGTCACAGGAAGAAATCTGCTGGTTTACTTCTACTGGAAGCAGATAAGAGACAATTGACACAGTATCGGCAAGCGGCATATAAGAGCTACTTAGTTATTGCAGAAATAGAAATAAGAACCTCCACTGAAGTGGTTGCTTACATCATTTGTGACGTACCCGGTAAAACCAGCCTAGACATGGAATTATTGCCCTGCCATTAAGATATTAGTCAAAACTGGAATGTCTATATCACCTAAGGGGCGAAGATATTTGAAACATTAAAATATGCCATTATGAATAGATGAAAATTAACGAGCGCCTATGGCAATTAGTTAAAAAGTATCTTAATGAGACATTAATTTATTGTATGGAACACTTTGATATAAGTGACCGTCAGACCTCATTATGCATTTCATGTCATGTAGGCTAGAAGATTATTTAGTCAACACGATATGAAAATATAGGCCAATGTTTCGGCCTAGGTTTTCGAAAAATGGTTCTAGGACCACTAGAAGACAATACTAGACAGGTTATCTCCTGGAAGAAAAACAATTTTGGCTTTTAACAGTTAGAAATAGACACCCTTACCTGGGAAGGTATGAGGATTGGGTGACCCCCTCTTAAGGCACTTGGAGCAAAGAACATGCACGGTGTAGTGAAGGCCAGGCCATTCCTGTAGTAACGCATTGAGTTCTTCAACCAACGGTGTGATAGCTTGCCATGCCGTCCATATGTTAGGCAGTGAAGCATGACTGGAAATAGACAAGACGTCCGACCTCAAGGATCCTGTAGCGGTCCGAAAACTCACAACCACCGGCACTTTCCCCCTGTAGGCAAATATCTGAAACTTCCCATCTGAACGTTGCACTATGTGGTTGTTAATCTGAACGCTGAAGCGGGCAAATAAACCAGGTGGGAAAATAAAAGGAAAGGAGTATTCTATCTGAAGCTGCTCCACAGCCAGCGACTGACCAGACACGTTTGTACCGTTGATCCAGGCCTCGGCATGAGGAACCTCATTCTTTACATAACATGGGAACTTGTACCAGGCAGTGGCCCCATTCAGCGGTTTTGATTTGGGTTTGTTGATACAATAACATAGCCCCATTTTTTCTAGAAGTTCCAAGATGAGCTGCAAATCATGGTGGGTTTTGATATGTGGTTTAAGTAGCAACTTAATGATGTGATTAGGCAACAAGCCATGAAGGAGAAACCCCTCTACATAATGATGGAGCTGGCTGGACCTCAGCTCATCGACTTTATTGTCACTTACTAGTTTCTGCAACAGAACTGAGGCATCCCTCTGGAAAAAGACATTCAAAATGTCAATCAGTTTTGTCAGATTATGAAAAACATACTCTTTAAGAGTTGCATTGTCTTCAAAATAAAGCAGTTTCCCACTTTCGTGTAAATAGGACAGGGCGCTTTGGAGTCTATCTTCAGTAAGTCCTGCCTGTAGGCCCAGCCTGGCTGAGTCCCACCATGTCAACCAGAGCTCCTGAGGTTTAAAGTGCAATTCTTCTAGCATCTGCCAGGATTTCGGAAGAACACGATGCAAGTTTGGGAAAATTTCCCTGTGTTCCGCTACAGACAGGAGCTTGTCCCTCAAACGCCTAATGTTTGAATAATTGTGGCAGCTGACGCAAAGTACGGGTGAAAGGATCTGAAGTCGATTGTTCATTAAATATTGAAAATGAGCTTTTTTCCTCCTCAGATTTTTATCATTAACACCGTAAAATGCTGCATGGGGATTTGAGGCACGCATGTCATAGTCCTGACAAAGAGCTTCATCAACAACCTCAGCCATGTTGTGAAGAGTTTTGGAGTCTCTCTTTTCTTGTATTGATATTTGATGGTGTATATCCAGACATTTTTCCTCAATTTCCTTCTCGTCGCATAAGTCAGCATGAGTTCCTACTATACACACAACAGCATGTGGCACCTTGGCACTGATAAAATGTAGAAAATAACCAACGTACATATAAAAATGTTTAGAAATGTAGGATTTTAAATTAACCACAAGAACGTAGAGAGCACCAGGAGAAAGGAAAAAAGGTTTGATGATATCATAGCTCAGGTCCCCAGCTAAGTCGTACACTATGAATGTGAGTCCTCTCTCAGCATCGGCAGTCCAGTTGGTAACCTCAATCCCTTTATTCGCCATGATGGGGGTAGCTTGTTGACCTTCAGTCAAACAATGTCTAAGAACAGTCTTACCAGAATCCCTCACGCCCATGAGGACCAGCTTTAACCTTGGCTTCACAGCAGGCTGGGAATGAGCAAGTTCCTTTTGATAAGCAGCGATATAAGGGATCCCTTTCATGCAGACCTCATAAGGAGGTTGTATTAAAGGGTTGTCTTTGATCTTCCAGATATTAACTTTGGAGAGCTTCCCAAAGTTGTCTGGAAGGATTGCTATTTGGTTACCTTGCAACACAAGCTCCTCCAGCAAGCCAAGGTCCACAATGGAGTCTGGAAGATACCTTATCCTGTTGTTATCCAACCACAGGGTTACTAGTCTGAACAATCTAGAGATCTCCTCTGGAACAACACTCAGCTTGTTTCTGCTTATGTACAGCTCCTCCAGCTCATGGAGCTGCAAGAGGGCTTCTGGAAAGTCCTGGAAAGAGTTGGAGGACAAGTTGATCATTCTGAGCTTCTGTAAGGACCCAAATCCTGCAGGCAAAGAGGACATGCTGTTGTTGTCCAGCATGAGGCTTTCCAAACTGACCAGCTCATAGAATGAGTCAGGCAGGCTGCAAAGCCCAGTGCTACTAAGCCACAAGACCTTCAGGGATTTCATAGCTTTGATGGCCTCTGGCAAGGACCCACCACAGTTGCAACCAAGCATTTTGTTGCCAGAGAAGTCCAGCTCCTCCAGGGTGGGCAGGTGCAGGAGTTGTTGGGGGAAACTGCAGAGATCGTTGTGGTCCAGATCCAGGGTTCTGAGACGTGGGAGTCCTTGCATGGTGTCAGGTAGGTGACTGATGCGGTTGAAGCTAACATCCAGCTCCTCCAGGTTCAGTAGGCCACCGATCATCCTGGGCAACGTCTGGAGCTGGTTGTGGCTGAGGCAGAGCTTCTTCAGTTGGCTCAGCAAGCCCACTGCTTCTGTCAGACAAGTCAACCGATTGTGGCTCATGTCCAGCTCTGTCAACCTGCCCAACTCATAGACTGCAGAGGGCACATTGAGGAACTTGTTCCTGCGCAGGATCAGGACGTGCAAGTTACCAGCAGCAAGGCTCCGCAGGCCATCGGGGACCTCCTCCAGGGAGTTGTTGCCCAGATTGAGCACCTCCACATCTCCCAGGTCCTCGGGAAGGATGAGCTTGCTCTGCTCCCCGCAGGTCAGGGTGAGCTGGCGGAGGCTGCTCCTCAGCTTCCTGGAGCGAAGTGCTGCATCCCTCCATAGCCTGGCGGTCTTCAGGTCACAGCTGTTATTGCCACCATCCTTTGATGCCATCATAGACACTACCATAAGGAAGGGGAGGTGGTGGGTGGAATTCAGCGTTGATGCATTATTTGTAATCTCGAATCACAGCTGGTGCAGCATTAGTCCTGCCGGGTAGATTGAAACACACCCTGGGTGCTCTGGACACGCTCATCAGCAGCAAAGACACGGTTCCTCGGTGGTTCCCCAAGGTTCCAGGAGCTGGGGCTCAGCAGAGAGCGCCTTGAGGCAGCAGTGGGTGCTAGGGCAGGGAGAACGGAGCTCCAAGGGGGCATTTCCATAGAAAAACACAAGCCAGCTAGCCATCAGAGGCTCTGCAGCACATGATTCCTTGGCCCCCTCCATAAGAGGAGGGTGCCACAAAATAATCCAGTCCAGACAACGATGATAACCCTCAGCAACTGTATCCTACATGATGGGGAAAAAAAATAAGTCACCAGGATGAGATGCACTTCCTTACTGGAAATCCGTCAGTGCTTCCCACCAGCCTCAGAAAATTGGGAGGAGATCCACAACAGGAGGCTATTGTCTGCAGGTCTGCCTCTCCTTTTTTTTCTCTCCCCTCCTGTATTTTCCTCTAATATAAGTTAATATATTGCTGGTGGAGGAGTGGCATTGTCTCGGAGGCTGCTATCGTGTGTATCCTCTGTGTGAATGACTCTTAACCTGCTTTTTCCTCTCTCCTCCCCTATCTCAAGTCATAGGGTGGGGACTGGAAAAGAGAAATAGTCCAGCAACAAGACAAAAAAAACCACTTGTATAATGGGGCGCCACCTAGTGGCCAAATATGTTATTACAGCCAGAAAATGCTGGTTTAGCGGTTGCTGTATCCCCAGGCCAGGTTGAAAGGTGTGGAGCTGGTTTAGGTTGTTTGATAAAGCTACAACATTTCTCAGCTTGCTGATTCAAAATATTTATATTTATACTGGTGTCATCTGCTTCCCTGAAGCAAATGTCATGCGAACAGAGTCGACACAAAACAATACTTTGTTTAAAATGATAGCAAATATAGATTAAAGTCTATCAGGAGGCGTCCCCGTTCCTTATGCACCAGTATATCTAATTATGCACCACACTGTCCGTATTCCTACCTGAAAATACAAGCTAAATTTATTTACAGTGCTGTGGAAACGAGTGCTTCATTATACACAAATAAACAAACCCAGTGTTCGTGGGTTGCCAAGGCAACGTGGCATTGTATCACCTACCTGCTGCTAAGAAGTAGGCTTGCCAGATCAGCGATGTTTTCCTTGACACATACAAAGCCCCAAAATTTCATTGAAAGTTCGGTGCTTTTCACTTCAATTCACTTTGGTGATTCCATTTTTCCAAAACCGAGGTGAATTCACTATTCCCCGTAGGGTCATTGTAGTACATCAAAGATGGAGTAGCCGAAGCCTCATGAAAAATTTGGCGAACGTCACCAAAAAGCACGAAAGATCGGTGAACTGACCTTGGCGAAATCCACCGAACTGCAAAATAAAAAAACTGACTCTCCTAATAGGTGTGTAAACCAATAAAAATGTGTGTAAATAATAAAAATGGTCCTTTAAAAAATAATGAAAATGTCCGTTACAGAATTTAAAAAAAAAAAGCCTTTTAAAAAAATTGTGAAACAAAAATTTCGTCTAAAAAATATAAGGAAAATAAAATGGCTTTTTACTGAAAATGAAAAAAATAAATAGTCTTTAAAAAATTATTTAAAATTATATTTCTTTTTACATTGAAACCTGTGGGATTCACCTGTTAAAACCTGTCGAACTGAAACACTGAAAATCAGGGCATTTTGCCAACACTTTGCTGCAGTTTGGCGTTCTGTGAATAGACAAACCATTAGTTCTCTATGAGACAATTTCGCTACCGCCGAACTGCACCATATTTCACCTGTATTTGGTGAATTGACAATTTAGTGAATAGAGGAACTGTCCCGAAATTGCACCCAATGGTGACATTTACCATTGGGTGCAATTCGGTGACCAATTCGGAGGTTAGTGAATAACCCTTACAGTGTAAGTCCCACTTTCAAAAATATATTATCAGGGTCGCCGATACCGCATGGGCAAAATTTCTGTGCCACCAGGCTCCAGAGAGGCAAATTCGGCACTGTGTGCGGTGAGCATGAGCGTATTACAGAGCTGCACAGCAATAAAACTCACAGTACTGTTCACTGTGTATGAGTGTATCACAGAGCTCCACAGAAATAAAACTCACAGTACAGTGCGGTGTGTATAAGTGTATCACAGAGGGGGTGTGTTCTCCTCTGCACCCCCAGTTTTAAACACCACCAGCCGCCACAAGTCAAATCTTAAGAAGTGCTAGAACACACCAAAATTTTCCACAAACTCTGGTCCCCATACCGAACGAGCAGAGGTAACGTGAAGTCACTAATGGATAAACAGATATAACCTGCAATAAATGCTCAAGCCTATTACTGAGCAATAATTTTATTGTAAACTGCTAGAGTGCTTGACTGCAATAGTCTGACATCACCTTTCAAGCTTCACCAGTTTGGTGAGATTGTTAAAAACGGGTCAAGGCCTAAAAAACAAGTGTGGGAAGTCACCAAGATTTCTCATCTCCCACTTAACATAAATACACACTCAGATTTGATTTATTTATGTATTTATGTGGATTTCAGCAAAAATATATGATTAATCATGTATTTATTTTGACATAACAGGGAAGATATTTTTGTTATGGATGTGCGTTTAGTTTCGTACCGATTTGTTTTTCTCTTGAAACAAGCCGATTCGGTGCTTCGGATTCGTCCGATGTTCCGAACCGGACCGGCATCGAAGTACACACTATCCAAAATATTTCCCTTATTTCAGTTAGGGACCGGTTTGGGGTGACACAGTGGGCCCCCGCCGGTTTCCCTCTGATGATCAGTGCACTGAACTTAACAGGCAGCCAGCGGCGCACTCTGTAAATGCCGCGGTGGCAGTATTTATTATTATTATTATTATTATTCTTTATTTATAAAGCGCCAGCATATTCCGCAGCGCTGTACAATAAGCACAGTATAGACAGGGTTACAATACATTGAACAACATTTGACAAACAGTACAGGAGGAGATGAGGGCCCTATTCCCGTAGGAACTCACAATCTGGGAGGGTTGGGGTTGGAAACAGGAGGAGAGGACTGTAAGGTGAGAGTGATTGATGGTAGACTTGTGCACCGATTATTTTTTTTTCGGCTCGATTCGGTTCGGTTCATTCGTATTTTGTAAATTTTCGTTTCGGTCGAGTTCCGTTTCGGTTCGTTTCGTTTTTGTATCGACTTTTTTTCGTACTTTCGGAAATTTTCGTGTTTTTCGGAACGTCTGTTCTCCTCGTTTCAAAGTGTCTATTCGTTTTGACGTAAACTAATGGTTTTTCGGGTCCGATATTTCTGTCGATACGATAATTCTGTCGATACGATAATTCTGCCATTGAGATTTCTCATGTTTTACAAGAAGGATACATTGAGATGGGAATGATACAAAATTACAGAATCAGCGATATAACCAAAAAATATGTTGTCCGAAATTACTGAAATGGAACCGAAATCAGGAATGGAGCTGAAATTACGAATGGAACGAAAATGAAGGCAGCTGTGGGGGGAGGTGCAGGTGGGTAGAGGAGGGTGTTGAAGGTGGACCAGAGCCGTTTAGGGTTGGAGGACAGCGTAGATATAAGAGATGAGAAGAAGGATTGTTTGGCCAAGTGGAGGGCAGAGGTGTATGACCGGAGAATAAACTTGAAGTGAACAAAATCAGCTTCAGAGCGGGATTTCCTCCAGGCACGCTCTGCGGTGCGGGAGCATCTTTGCAGGTAGCGAGTCTGGAGGGTGTGCCAGGGCTGAAGCTGGCGGCGTGGGGCCTTACAGAGTCGAAGAGGAGCAAGAGTGTCTAGAGCAGAGATAAGCGTAGTGTTGTAGTGATTAGTGGCAGCATCAGGGCAGGTGAAGGATGAGGTATGATGGAGGTGGTGAAGTAGGTTGGAGAATTGATGGGGGTCCACAGCATGTAGATTTCTGTGAGTGTGAGCTACTGGGGGCAATATATATTCATGTTTGAGCTGCTGGGGGCAGTATTTATCCATGTTTGAGCTACTGGGGCAATATATATCCATGTTTGAGCTGCTGGGGGCAATATATATCCATGTTTGAGCTGCTGGGGGCAATACATATCCCTGTGTGAGCTGCTGGGGCCTCTCATTTGTGCACTGTAACATCCGAAGTTTACTCCCTAAATTGGATGAGCTTCAGGCTTGGTGTTGCTATTACAAACCCAAAATCATTGTGCTCACAGAGTCATGGTTAACCCCAAAAGTACCAGACTCTGCCATATCAATACAGGGGTATTCATGTTATAGAAAAGACAGAGCAAAGAGAGGAGGGGGAAATGTTATTTATGTTGAGGAGTCCATAAAGTTCACCCCCTTACAGACTTCTAGCTCTCCTGTCACCTTTGATTTCCTCTCTGGTATAATTGAGATCCCATTCAGTAAATCAATCATTGTTGCTGGGTTCTATCGCCCACCGAGCTCTCCAGTGCACTCCCTCTCTGACATATCTCAAATCCTTAATAACCTACTTGCCCAAAACCAAAAAAGTGAACTGCTGGTCCTCGGCGATTTTAATACAGATTGGCTAAATCCTAAAAACAATAAACACTGCTCGCTGTTTAAAACTTTGCAGCTAACGCAATTAATCTCCTCCCCCACTCTCATTAATATGAAAAGCCCTAACCATACCTTGTTGGACTGGATTCTCTCCTCATCTCCTGATAGAATACAGGAGGCAGGCGTTCTTGCTAATAGCTTTAGTGACCATTGTCTAGTGTACTGCGTGCGCAAAATTAAGGCCTTGAAATCTCCCCCAAAGGTAATAACCACCAGGTCTTTCAAGAAATTTATTCTTGAATCCTTCCTAAGTGATCTCAAACAGGTCCCCTGGTACAGGCTAAACCTAATCCCAGACCTAGACTGTGCAGTTGAATACTTTCAGTCTGAGCTCCTGCAAGTCTGGAATTCCCATGCCCCGCTGCGTAAAGTGCGAGTAAAAGGGACTCATCTCCTCTGGGTTACAGCTGATCTTACACTAATGTACCAGCTTAGAGATTCACGGTGGTCAAATTTCAAGAGTACTGGTTCCATGAACGATCACTACGAATACCGAAAATGCCGGAATGAATGCACAAAACAAACAAAAATGTCCAAAGCCCATTACTTCAATGAAAATCTAAACAATAACATATCAAACCCTAGAAACTTTTGGAGAACCATAAGTAACATACAAGCACCCCCAGTCCACTCCCAGCCAGCTGCTGTCAAAGTAAACAACCAAACCCTGCAACACCCCCTAGATGTAGCAAATGCCTTTAATGATTATTTTGTTGGATGTGCCACCACTTTGATTGCCAAGCTAGGAAATGACATGCAATCAGAGAGGCCTCATGCAGGTCAGGCCCCCCCAACTGTGCAAAGTCCCTGTATCAGACAGGAATTCAGTTTTAGACCAGTGCCTGTCAGTGTCATTACTAAACTTCTCCGTAAGCAAAAAATGAAATACCAGTCTGGACCTGATCAAATACCAGCAATGCTGCTGAAAATCAGTGCGCCAGCAATTGCAAATCCTGTCGCAACCCTAATAAATGAGTCACTGGCGACTGGATACATACCCAAGCTCTGGAAGACTGCAAGAGTGGTACCTATCCATAAAAGTGGTGACAGTACTTTGGTATCCAACTACCGTCCGATATCGTTGCTCCCTGTAATGTCAAAAGTCTTGGAAAAATGTGTCTACACACAATTACGTGATTATTATCAATATTGGAACTACTTCAGGCTTTCGTCCAAATCACTCAACTACAACCGCCCTTTTAAAAGTCTGCAATGATATCCAGGCTGGGATGGAACAAGGAAACCTAACTGGAGCCATCTTCCTTGATTTTGCCAAGGCCTTTGACACGGTAGACCATGGCATCTTGTTAGAAAAACTTAAAAACTCTGGCATTCGTGATCGCACGCTAACCTGGTTTCAATCATATGTATCCGACCGATCACAATATGTGTCAATTTCTGGCAGCTCCTCCCTCCCGCTCCCAGTCACTTGCGGTGTACCCCAAGGCTCAATACTAGGCCCCCTGCTATTCACAATATTCATAAATGATCTGCCCAACGTCTGCAAAGCCTCAACTGTACATATGTACGCAGACGACACTGTGATCTATACCAGCAAACCAAATCTCCCGCAGCTGGAGGCCGTGCTGCAAGAACAATTCACAGAGGTAGAAAAGTGGATCAAAAACAACAAACTTTTTTTAAATACTGACAAAACTGTAACGATGCTCTTTGGAACAGCACCTAAACTACACAAATTGCAAAATCCCCATCTATGTGTTGGGACAAAATCAAATGGCACGCTGACCACAGTCACTTCTCTCAAATATCTAGGTATGTGGTTGGACCCTAATCTATCCTTTGGCCCCCACATCGAAAAACTCTCATCTAAACTTTACCCCAAACTAGGTGCCCTGTACAGAAACAAATCCTGCCTGAGTCCCGCGGTAAGAAATCAGATTGTACAGCAAATGCTTATGCCGGCTATTGATTACGGAGATGTAGTGTATGCAGCCGCCCCGCAAACACACCTTCATAAACTTACTACATTGTATAACTCATTCTGCCGCTTTGCGCTACAATGTAACTACATGACCCACCATTGTGACATGTTAAAAGAGCTAAACTGGCCATCGCTGGAATCCAGACGCACCCTTCACCTTTCCAGCCTGGTGTTTAAGAGCATCTCTGGGAAGCTGCCACGCTACCTGAATAGACTGCTTCCCCCAGCAGCTCCCTCATCCTATAACCTCCGATCCAGGACCTGCACCTTACTTGCTATACCACAATACAAAAAGACAGTGGCTCGGTCCTCATTTTCCTACAGAGCACCACAATTATGGAATAACCTCCCAGACACCATCAAATCTTCCCCCTCTTTCTTCTTCTTTCTTCTTAAGTCACTCAAAAGCTCCTTACTAACATACCTCAATACAGAATGCACCTGTAAACATGTAACCTAGTGACTATATTTCCTACATATTTATTTTCTGTTAATCTGTATATTTGTGTTGTTTTTATAATATCTTGCATTGTATTACTTTGTATTTCTGTAACTGTAACACTTCAATGTTCTTGAACCCAGGACATACTTGAAAACGAGAGAAATCTCAATGTATCCTTCCTGGTAAAATCCTTTATAAATAAATAAATAAATAAATATATCCATGTGTGAGCTGCTGGGGCAATATATTCATGTTTGAGCAGGTTGGGGCAATATATATCCATGTTTGAGCTGCTGGGGGCAATATATATCCATGTTTGAGCTGCTGGGGGCAATATATATCCATGTGTGAGCTGCTGGGGGCAATATATATCCATATGTGAGCTGCACATTACTGTGGGTTTTATTGCTGTGGAGCTCTGTGATGCGCTCATACACACTGCACATTACTGCGAGGTTTATAGCTCTGCAGCTCTGTAATACGGTCATACACACTGCACATTCCATTGAGTTTTATTTCTGTGGAGCTCTGTAATGTGCAGTGTGTCAGGATTGTACAGTATCTGTTAAAGTGATCGGCAGTTTCCCACATTTTCCACAGGGACTTTCTGTGCCGGGGTGTAGCCTTAGCTGCAATGAGTGGGTGATGGCTGGCTGCTGCAGCAGTGCGGTGGCCATCTGTAAGTATGGAGGGGGCACAATTCGCTGCTGGGTCCAAGTGGATTTTCAAAAAGGTTATTTTTAGGAGTTCAGAAATGAATTCTTTAGCACAATAATGTACATATGGGTGTTGCGTTGTAGGGGGTGGTTTTTTATGGGTGTGGCCTCCTGTGGGTGCAGAACAAGGGGGGCCCCATGACCTCCTAATGCCCGGGGGCCCCATTAGTTGTCAGTCCGCCCCTGACAGTATGTATGAGTATATCACAAAATCCATGTCAATAAAACTCATAGTAATGTACAATGTATGTGAGTTTTATTGCTGTGGCTACTGTGATATTTTCATACAAACTGAACAATACTATCCGGTCTGTTCACTAAAAGGTGAAACTCAGGAGAATTGGCAGGAGAAGAGAACAATCTGGACCAAATAGCTGATTTGGAAAGTGAGATAAATGGGAGAATTTTTCTGGTTTGGCTATTTTCACCTGGATTTTTCACTTCTCCTGCCAATTCTCCTGAGTTTCACCTTTATTGAATAGACCTGTATGATTTTAGAACAGAGCCCACAGCAATAAATCTCAGTGATGTGCTGTGGGTATGAGTGTATTACAGAATCAACAGCATTAAAACTCACAGTAATATGCTGTGTGTATGAATGTATACCACATCCCTCCCTACCTCCTTACACAGATTCTGCTGCTCAAAGTGCAGGTGGAGGGGCTATTTCCTCAATTGGTAATGAGAGTCAAGGAGGGAAAAAAAGGGAGCGATCACAAAGGACAAGAGCTGACAGACAGGTTTGCCTGAGAACCAGGGCTTTTCTTCAGGGGGTACTCGCCGGTACTCAGTACCGGCACCTCACCACTCAGTACCGGCACCTCACCGCCACCAGCCTGAACTAACAGGAGAGAGCATGATGCTCCTCCCTCCTTCTGCAGTGGCAGGCAGAGAATCGGAAGCGTTCGGCAGCTCATTTTGCTCCTGAACGCTTCTGATTGTCAGGAATGTATGTAGGGACCAATAACCCCCCTCTTCTCCCAGTAAGTGACAAGGGAGGGCCGGTTAAATAAAATCTCCCCTCTGTTTCTTCAGAACCCCAGCTCTGGCAGATGTGTGTAAACATGCTGCACCCGCTGAAACTTTGAACAGCATGGGGAGGGGGGTGCAGCATGTTTACACACATCTGCCAGAGCTGCGGATTGTCAGGCAAGCGGTGTGATCAGAGGAGCTGGCACTGTAAGGGGGTACAGGTGGCCGCAAAAAGATTTGAATCCCTGGTCACTTGCCTTGACAGGGATCCAATTTTTTTAACTATCTGCCTAGTGCTGTGTCCCTGCTGCTCCTCCTTTAAGATTCAGCCGGTGCCCAGCAAACTGCATTGTATGCCAGATCAGAGAGCAGACTCCCCCCCGCGGTGCTGGATACGGAAGCCTGCGCTCTCTCTCCTGCTAGTCCCTTCCTCATTGCTGGTGCCTGGCCCCCTCTGATGATGTCAAGAGGAGGGCGTCCCAAAAGAAGTCTACACTGCTGCCCTACCCCCAGCCTCCCCAGGAGTTCCAGACAGTGTGTGGTGCACCCTGGAAGATGAGAAGATGGATATTTAAGTCCTGGCTGCATTGCTCTGCAGGGACTCAGTGACAGGCAGGCCTCAGAACAAAGAAAAAAACTGCTGCTGCTTCCAAATCCACTTCAAAACAGCATTTAAAAATATCAGCTCTGGTATGTTCACCTGATCCTGCTGTTACCACCATGTGGGGGTGTTCTCAAAGTCAAACACCCTCTCATTGGAGTCCCACAATATTATTCAAACAGTACTTGGTGAATAGTGGAGTTTTATTGCTGTGGAGCTCATACACACTGCACATTACTGTGAGTTTCATTGCTATGGAGCTCCTACACTGCGCATTACTGTGAGCTTCATTGCTGTGGAGCTCATACATACTCACAAAACTGTGAGAGTTTCATTGCTGTGGTGCTCACAAATGCTAGGGGATTATCCACTCAGTGCCAGCATTGCAAAATAAAACAAAAAACAGCTAACTACACTGTAATACAGACTTTTCTTGTAACCCATAGGGTTATAATAATCAGTATTTCCCCGGACGTGAGAGTACCCCCACCTATTTTTCCAGAAAAAAAGCACTGCTGAGAACTAGGGATAAGCCAAACACTCCCCAAGTTCGGTTCGAGCCCGAACCCGAACTTCCCATTTGTTCGGGACCGAACCCCCATGCAAGTCAATGGGGCTGAAAATTCGTTTTTTGGAGTGCCCTCCAAGAGGGCATATATGCTACATATTTGCCATAAAAGGTGTATGGGGGTCCAGGTAGTGCCCTGGGGGACAGGAAACAAGGACAAAAAGTAAAAAAAAAAACGTTTTTAAAAGGGACAGTGAGTTTTCCATGAAATAAGGGTTAAAAATAAAAATGAAAAATTCCTTAAAATATCGTGCCTAGGAGGTCCCCATAACCTGCCCGTGAAGTGGCGGATTTCTAGGATGTATAGAAATATGTAAAAAACAAAAAATGACATTTCAAATGATGGTAAATGCTTTTCCTTTAATCTATCCATAAACAACTGCTTGGAGCGGCAGTCTGTATGAAAAGAGGAGACATTTTCGGACACGCAGAAAAAGTTTACTGATTTTTTGGCGGTGAAAAGCAGGAGAATGGAAACTTCTAGACCAAAAAGCCGATTTGGAAAGTGAGATAAATGGGAGAATTTTTCTGGTTTGGCTATTTTGACCTAGAATTTTCCATTCTCCAGTCATTCTCCTGAGTTTCACCTTTCTCTGAATAACCCTGTCAGGGTTATTCAGAGAGTGGTGAAGAGCAGGAGAATGACTGGAGAATGGAATGTTCTAGGTCAAAATAGCCAAACCAGAAAAATTCGCCCATTTAGGCTAGGGTCAGAGTAGCAAATTTTTAACGTGCGTTTAAGCGCACTTAATCACGGCCACACTAGCAGCAAATGACGGCCAATATACGAAGTACAGTCGCACGAAAGTCCGGCTGCGCAACGCAAGTGGAAAATGAACGCATTTTTTCGAGAACGCAGAACCGCTAGTACGGACGTACAGAGTGCGCTGCGTCCACTAGCGGCGTGTGTGCGTGATTTGGAGACGTCAGACCCTGCTCATGTCCGGCCAACATAACGTCCAGACACCCAAAGTTTCCTGGTTTGGATCCGTAAAAAATCACGCACAAAAATGCGCATCGTATGACCGTTTTCGCACATTCCGTTGAAAAATACTGTAATGCGTTTGGACGCACTTTTTGACGGTCGCTGCGAAAAATGCGTTAGTCTGACCCTAGCCTTATCTCACTTTCCAAATCGGCTATTTGGTCCAGATTGTTCTCTTTTCCTGCCATTCTCCTGGTTTTCACCTTTCTCTGAACAACCCTGAGAGAGAGGTGAAAGCCAGGAGAACTGGCAAGAGAAGAGAACAATCTAGACCAAATAGCCGATTTGGAAAGTGAGATAAATGGGAGAATTTTTCTGGTTTGGCTATTTTGACCTAGAATTTTCACTTCTCCAGTTATTCTCCTGCTTTTCACCACTCTCTGAATAACCCTGTGACTGTTTAATCCCGAGGTGAAAAATAACATTGCTTTAGATTTTTTTCAAACACCAGTTAAATGCAGCATATTATGATGTTTTAGGGAAATTAATTCTCAAATCTCAATCAGAAGCGGACACCACCCCACCCTCAGTATATTGTACAATGTATCAAATTGATTACCAGACTAAAAACACCTGGTGTTATGCCCGTTTGTGAACAGAGGTAATTTAGGCTGGGGTCAGACCAGCGCACTTTTAACGTGCGTTTTGGCGCACATAATTACGGCCGCACTAGCAGCAGATGACGGGCAATGACGGCCAATATACGATGTACGGCCGCACAAAAGTCCGGCCGTGCAACGCAAGTGGAATTTGAACGCATTTTTTTGAGAAAGCAGAACCGCTAGTACTGACGTACTGAGTGCGCAGCTGCGGCATAGCGGCGTGTTTGCGTGATTAGGAGATGTCAGACGCTGCTAATGTCCAGCCTACATAAACGTCCAGACGCAAAAAGAGTTTTATTGACGATCCGTACAAAAATCACACCCGAAAATGCGCGTCTGACCGTTTTTGCGCATTCCGTGAAAAAAATACGT
The DNA here is from genome assembly GCA_009667805.1 of Leptobrachium leishanense. Lineage (NCBI taxonomy): Eukaryota > Metazoa > Chordata > Amphibia > Anura > Megophryidae > Leptobrachium > Leptobrachium leishanense. The sequence goes on along the minus strand of CM019063.1, from coordinate 362,973,097 downwards.
CAATGCGTTCGGACGCACTTTTTCATGTTCGTGGGGAAAAATGCTTTCGTCTGACCCTAGCCTTAGAGTTGATAATCTTTCCACATACACATTAGTTTTTAATTCAATATCTAATAAACCGTTGCTTATAATATTCTGCAGTAAAGAGTCTCTTTATTTCTAGATTTTAGTATTTTTTTAAGCATTTTCTATACTTTTTTCAAAATTATTTTTTTTTTGCGAACCCGAACCAAACACGCCCAAAAAGTTCGAAATTCGCGAACTTTCGAACTGCCAAAGTTCGGGTCGAACTCCAAACCGTCCGAACCCGAACAGCTCATCCCTACTGAGAACCATCCTATAGTGACACACAGAGCATGTGTCAAATACCCCCAGGCAGGACAGAATGCAAAAAAAAAATTATATATATATATATATATTATACACACATACCATGATCAGGTGTTTCTGCTTCCCTACTAGCATCCAGGTGTGAAAAAAATAAAATAACAAATGTTTTTTACATTATCTATACACCCCCTCCCAGGAAGAAAGGGAAAAAGCAAATCAATACATTTGAAAGTCAATACAAATCATCTTTTTATTTTTTTTATTTATTTTTTTCCTTATGCTAAAAATAACTGGTGGGGTGCTGCCTCTGCTGAAAATATAGCCGAACCTCACTGGATTTGACCCCTGTCTAGAAATATGTACCACCTTTTTAAAGCTTGCATGTGTGAAAGTGCTCTAACATAAGTTATCACTTGACTTGAAATAGTTGACGAGCCTTAAGCAAGTGATAGTACTCGACTTGGATCAGATCTCATGGAACCTCAGGATTATAGCTCATGGGTCATGTTGCAACTGCCAACATTGTGGTTTATTTGTTTTACAACCACGAACATCATATCCCACACCCCAAATTCATCACAATTATAAAAAAATAGCTTCTTTCGGGTAATCCTTTCAATGTCTACACCAGGTTTTCACTATAAACTGCTGTATTTTGTTACACACTTGCTATATCAGAATATAAAGCATCTTCAAACCTGCAAATAATGTTGGTTGTTGACATCTCTAGATGCACAATACCCAAGATTTTCTTAATATACAGGGTGTCCATAAAATCTCTTTACAATTTCAAAAAAAATATTACGAAGGCAAATGAAAAGACTGATAAGTGAAATTTTTTACAAAATGAGACGTATATATTTAAGTTTTTTTTGCCTCATTTAATACACCTCTATATGGGCACCATTAGTTGCACGTAGCACATCAAGACGGTACTCGATTTCTTGCCATGTTCGCTGTAGCATACCCTCATCAATGGTGGCAATGGCATCAGGGATCCTCTGCTTTAGATTAGTGATGTCCCGTACCTTTGTTCAATACACAATATCTTTAACATAACCCCATAGAGAGAAGTCAAGTGGAGTGATATCTGGTGAACGAGGTGGCCAGGGAATTGGGCCACCCCTTCCAATCCACTGGTCTAGAAATGTTTCATTTAGGAACCCTCGAACATGCAGTCCCCAATGTGGTGGTGCACCATCTTGCTGGAAAATGATGTTGGTGACCAGTGGATTGGAAGGGGTGGCCCCATTCCCTGGCCACCCAGCAGTGAATGGGGTGCCTGAAAATGACATCATCACGCCTGTCGCCATGACGTCAGTTCGCCAGAAGGGGTTTAAAAGTGTGGTCTGACGTTGAGGAAGCCAGACTGCCGCGGGACCCCGGAGAGAGGTATGTATTGGGAGGGAGAGCCCCCTTAGCGGATGACATGTGGGGAACGTCCCCCGCATATAGCCAGGAAACCATATGACGTTTCCCACACGCCATCCTCATCCAAGGGGTTAAAAGAAGAAATGTTAAATCACTTTACTCTGTCTGGTCTCTCCAATCCACCAGTGACAGAGGCTACGAATCCAAGGAGGGGGAGCAAGGGGCATTTGCCACCCCTTAGGCTAGGGTCAGACTAACGCATTTTTATGTTGTCTGTGAAAAAGTGCGTTCGAACGAATGGACGCATTTTTTCACAGAATACGTGATAGTGGTCATACGATGCGCATTTTCGTCTGTGATTTTGTACGGATCATCAATAAAACTCTTTTTGTGTCTGGACGTTATGTTGGCCGGACATTAGCAGCGTCTGACGTCTCCTAATCACACACACACGCCGCTAGCAGACGCAGCACACTCTGTACGTCAGTACCTGCGGTTTCACGTTCTCGAAAAAATGCGTTCATTTTCCACTTGCGTTGCGCAGCCGTGCGACCGTACTTCGTATATTGGCCGTCATTGCCCGGCATCTGCTGCTAGTGCGGCCGTGATTAAGTGCGGCTGCACGCGCGTTCGCACTGCCTCAGTCTGACCCTAGCCTTAACTGCAATCCCATTGAAATAGTTACAGTTGATCACCTATATCTCCGGTTCCATAAATCCTACATGGCCAAATGAGGTGTCATCTAGAAGTCCCGACTCCAGCCTTTCCAAAGATACCTATTATGTCTGTGTAAACTTGTAACTGTAACCCTACAAAGAAAAAAATTGAAAAATTAAATAAGAGAAAAATCTGTTGTTTTTTCCAATTTTGGTTTAATTAGCATATTTCCTTAGAAAAATTTCAGTAACAGGTTCGCCATTTCTGAGTTTTTTTAATAAAAGGTATCCTGTCAAATATATGACCAAAAAGATTTGGATGATAACATCTGGGACAATAAATTTACATACCGAAAATTATGGAAATCTGAATAGAAATTAAAAAGTTTCTGGCATATTTTGATATGTCATGTCACATCAGAATGTCATATGTACTGATATATTTTGAAAAAATATACAATTTTTCTGTGTTCTAAAATAAAGCATGATTAAAATGTCATGGGCAAAAAAATTATCAAAATTAGCTCAGCACATGGGACTGAAATGGCTTAGAAGCGAAGGTGTTAAAGGAACACTCTACTCATATGACCACTTTATCTTTTTAAAGTGGTCAGGATGTTAGGAGTGCCCCCCCTGCTGCCCCGTTCTGATGAAAATACTGGGTGAAGTGAAGGAGTTTCATTCACCCCACCAAGCATCAATAGCAGCCGGAATTTTGAATTTCCTGGTTGTTGGTCATCACCTTGGTCACTACTGGCGTCATCAAGCAGAGCGGCCAATGTCACCCAATTGGAGACCACTCGCGTTAGCGATCCACCACTATGAGCAAGTGCTATGGAACTTGAATACGTAAAGTACGCAGGCCCGTAGCGGTTCACAATTTACGGTTCATATGCTATGTAAGTTGCATAGGAGTGCAAATTTCTTTAGATAGTTGCAGAGACTGCCAGGTGCAGGAGTCCCTGAGCTGAAAAGGAGAAGTTGCATGGAGCGAAGGACAAAAGGTGAGTAAAATCACGTAGAAGAAAAATGTAACTAATACTTGGCCAAAGACTGTCAGCAGCATCTGCCCAATTATTTAAGGGCAAAGAAAAGGGAAATCTATTTATAATAGAGCATCCCTTAAAACTTGTATGTATCTAGCCTCTGGAGTTGACTTGACAAGGCTATTTCCTGGATACACTCAAACTCTATACACCTCTATAGTATGTATATGTAACGGTAGCGCTAACGGCGCTACCCTGGAGTAGCGTTTATTTGCATTCTTTTGGACAGATTCTTGAACACAGACAGCAGGAAAGGCTGTAGTACCTTGATTCCCACACCAGGGAGGTACTACAAGAAACCTAATTATCACCTCCAAATGGCTTTGTGGCCAGGAGGTCGCGGAGTGAAAACACATTAGCTATCTGTACAGATACATAGACATGACGTGATACAAAAACATGAAGAGTGCTGATGCAAGACTTACTTATGAGACATAGAGCGGGAACACTTGTGTTCATTAGCCTGCAGGGAAGGCCTACAATCTAAGGTTGGATTCTGTATAGCAAACAAGGAAACATATACTAGACAGGATACATAAACTAGGATCAAAACGGGATGCCTTGAGATAAGGCCTTGAAACCAGACAAACAGACATGAAAACATGAACTAGAAAACCAGACTAGAAACAGAATATACTTAGAAGCATGAACTTAGCTAAACAGAGGCGGAACACAAAGTTCAATAGCCTGCAGGCAGACCTACGATCAATGAAAGGCTTCTGTATAGCAAGGACAGACAAACAGACATGAAAACATAAACCAGAAAAACCAGACTAGAAACTCAGATACATGAACATGAAACTAGAATACATGAACTAGAAATCAAGATACATGAACTAGAACTAGGAAACACAGATCCTCAACTTATCAATAACACGAAAAGAAAGAACTAGGACTTCACTCCAAATACTCCCACCACAGTTCCAGGAGCAAGTCCTCTCAGCCTCTTTTAAAGGCTGATGGCTCCTTGCACTTATGCCTAGCTCTGCCCCCTCCGATGCCGTTTTGCCAGCCCTTACTACTGGCAACAGACTAGCCAGAAATGCCACCTGGCGCCCTGACCCCCCAGGAAGCGCTGCGGGGGCTAAGGATGTAACAGTATACTGTATGTCCAAGCCTGTGTGTGTATCTATGTGTGTAGGTATAAGTATCTGGTGTATACAATTAGGTCCATATATATTTGGACACAGGCACAATTTTAGTTTTTTCCAGTATTTCCATCTTGGATGTCAGCCAAGCTTCCGGGATATCCCCCTAATGACTGGCGTCATCACGCAGAGTGCGATGGTGCCAGTTTTGAAATTAACCCCTTGCTGCCACCTATAGTGGAGATAGGGGGTTCCAATGAACCCCCTATCTCCCGATCCGTGACAGCTAAGGGTTAATGTTTGCTATCATTGGAACGGCCAGAGCGTGGCCTTTCCAATGACACCAAACATGAACATGTAAAATGTAAAAAAAAAAAAAAAATTTTACAAAAATAAAAAGAATGTTTTTTTTTTTTAGATTTATTAGTACAACAATATTGTTCCCATTTCAATTATAATGTGAACAATGATGCTGCACTAACGATTTTTTCTATGGGGGGCGTTTGCTAAAAAACACGTAATTTTCCCCAAAAAAAGTAACGATTCCTCATTTCTAATTTTTTTAACAAGCGCACCCCATAGAAAATATAACCGCAAACGATCGCATTTTAAAATGTGAAAAAAAACAGTTTACACATTGTAAATTATTGAAAATTCAAATTTTATTGCATTTTTTGTTATAATATACAGACATGACATAACGTATACATATAATAATGACATATTATGAATCTGCACAGTCTTCCGGAAAGAACGATATTATATAATATGTCTGGGTCATATATTAAAATAAGGCTTCAAAACGCGGTTAAACATGATGAGCGAAACCGGTTAAAATGAGCTCAGCACAGAGGTGGGAAAAGGCTCGGCAGCGAAAGGGTTAATTTGTGGGAATGTACATCCAAATTGGAGGAAAGGTTTAGGAATTACAACACCTAAGAATAGCCATCCCCCTTTTATCAAGGCACCGAAAGTAATTGGACAATTGAGTCAAAAGCTGTTTCATGGCCAGGTGTGGGCTACTCCTTCATTATTTTCTCATCAATTAAGCAGGTAAAAGGTCTGGAGTTGATTCTGACAGGGTTATTCAAAGAGATCCGAATTGCTTGAGAAAGGTAACCAAACGCTGAAAATCAGCGTTCGGTTACCTTTCCTGGCCATTCAGCTATCCAGAGATCAGGCAATTCGCCAAATCCTGGCGAATTTCCTGAACATTATTATTATTATTATTCTTTATTTATAAAGCGCCAGCATATTCCGCAGCACTGTACGGTGCCTGTTCGGTGCCTGTTCGAGGGCAGTGAAATCCCCATAAAAAAGCACTACTTCGGCTATTCAGAGAACAAAAACCAGCAGTGAAATGTTCCCTTAATGCCCTGCCATTCGGTGGTTTAATTCGGCAAGTTTATTCAGGAGAATCCCATAGACTTCAATGTTAAAAATATTCCAGTTTTAATTCAATATCTAATGAACTGTTCATTATAAAATTATGCAGTAAAGAGTCTCTTTATTTATAGATTTTTTAGGATATTTTAAGCATTTTTTTGCTTAAAGTCCGATTTTTTTTGCTGTTTTTTTAAGTTTACTTATTTTTTCTGTAACAGCCCTTTTTATTATCATTCCCTGGACCTCCTGTGTAAATTTCAGACATTTTCGCTCAGTAGTTTCTTTGCAAACAGCGTTTCATTTTCACACATTCACACAAACTATTTTGCTAATTTATTCACTGCCTCAAGCTTTTTCCGTGGTTTTCAGCAGGTTAATCCAGATGTTTTTGTGGCTTTTTGGCGTGCATTCGTTTTCGTCGGGTTTGCGGAAGCTTTTCCCTGCAATTCGGGGACCCTGTGGTGTTTGCTGAATACACCGCAGGGTCACCGAAATGGGATCGGCAAAAGGAACCGAATTGAAGAGAACGAAAAGTCACCGAACGTGCGGTGACTTTTCGAATCTCTTTGAATAACCCTGTAAGTGTGGTATTTGCATCTGGAATCTATTGCAGTGAACCTATATCATGTGTGCAAAGGAGCTGTCCATGCAAGTGAAACAGGCCATTGTAAGGCTTCAAAAACAGAACAAATCCATGAGAGATAGCAGCAACATTGGGAGTGGCAAAATAAATAGTTTGGTACTGTAGCGCTGCTTTAAAAATACTGTATTCTGGTACATTGAACTATTGCTGCCACCAGAGGGAGACAGAGACATTGTTAGACTATGCTGGACAAAACCGAACTACATGTACCATCATCCTTTGCGTGAGGACAGGAAGGAGGTGGTACAGGAAGAGGAAAGAGATCAGCAGCCTCGTGCAAGGCAGAAGCAGAGTGAGCGGAGCAGTGAAAGGTGGAGGACGCACGTTAGAGCTGTCAGGGATCACAACCAGGCCGGAGTACAGACGCTGTCTTACGGGTGCTGGAGATCGGGACAGTAATCGTGTTGAGACCTACCTGCGCAGCGCTGAGAGGTCTGGAGGAAAAAGCTAGTTCCGGCAGGACCCCGTGTTAGGAGGCTGCGATGATCGATTGGGAGTGCAGGCAACAGATCGGTGTTCCAGTTGCGGAGATTGGGCAAGCTGAGAGCAGATTCAACAGCACGGAGTCCCAGTACAGTTGCGGAGAAGATCTTGTGGTCGAGGTATCGAGAGCTGGACAGTTTCGTTCATCGGATTGGTGAGAGGCCTCCAGGCCGCAATTCCAATACAGAAACGCACGCTGCAATATTGTTTAAATTCACAGGGCCCCAACGGTGACTAGTCGAAGATTGTTTTGTTTCATTCACTGGCCAGTTGAACATAGTACCTGGGTACCCGAGACAACACACATATATATTTTTTGAGCTATTATTCATGGGACTTACACTCCAGAACTGAGGGGTTAACCGTTTCTTTTACCGCTGCGTGTTTTTCCCGCATTACGAATTCTTGTCATTCAAATACCGTATATGCGTAATATATGCTGCTTTATTGGGATCAGTAAAGAATATAATATATAAAAATCCACAACAGTGCTGGTGTATAGTTATTTCCTAGTGCGGTGAGACTAACCCGAGGTTTATTCAGCGGCTCCTCCGGGAGTGAGCGCTACAGTACATTCTGAGGAAAGAATGCCCTGGTGAACTCAGCAAAATAAAAAACCCTGGACGTCCACAGAAGACAACAGTGGTGGATGATCGCAGGGTCCTCTCTATGGTAAAGAAAAACCCATTCACAAAATTCAGAGAAGTGCAGGACACTCTCCAGGAGGTGGGTGTATCATTGTCAAATTTTACAATAAAATAAAGACTTCACGAGAGCAAATACAGAGGGTTAACCACAAAGTGCAAATCATTCATAAGCCTGAAGAATAGAAAAGCCAGATTAGACTTTGCCAAAGAACATCTAAAAAAGCCAAACCAGTTCTGGAAAAGCATTCTTTGGACGGATGAACTAAGAATAATCTGCACGAGAATGATGGGAAGAAAAAAGAGTGGAGAAGGCTTGGAACAGTTCAAGATCCAAAGCACACAACATCATTTGTAAATCATAGTGGAGGCAGTGTGATGGCATGTGCATGCATGGCTTGCAGCGTTGGCAGGCGGGTTTGCGACAGCTGTCTGACAGGTTGGCAGTGGCATTTGGCAGGTTGGCGGTGGCTTCGGCAGCTGATTCGCCGAACTTCGGGCACCTGAATTCACCGCAGGGTCAGCGAATCGGATTCGCCGAACTGCAGCGAATCAGAGAGCACCGAAATTTCGGTAACATTTCGGTGCTCTCTGAATAACCCTGTAAGTACCCCTCCCAAAACTTGTGTCTGGATCCGCCTCTGGATGGAACGCTAACACCAATGCTCCATTCTGTTAATACTGCAATGTATTGTGTCCAATCTTTATGGTCGTCATAGGGGCAAGCCCTCAGACGTCCCGCTTCTCTAGTTCTCTGGACAATTCTGATGCATTGCACCCTTACTCTGGTCTGGCCAAATGGAAGGTAACTCAGGATTTATAGATCCTTCCACTTCCTTTGTTCGCTGCCCTATACTCTTTAGGCCGGGGGCACACTAGGCGTTTTTTCTGTGCACTAGTGCACGTTAAAACGCACTTCTGGCATTCCGGTGTCCACTCGACACCCACCTGCCCCCCCCTCAGCGCTGTAAAGTGTGATCCTCCTATGGAGGACTGCGCTTTGCAGCCCCGTCGACTCGCATCCTAGCGCATTGACGGTGATGATCTCTAGACGCATGCTATGCGCGCACTAAGTGTATGCGCACAAGCATGTGACCGGCCCCGTCCGCAGCATCACAACGCTGCGACGGAACCCGGAAAGTGCGTTTTAACGCGCGCTAGTGCGCAGAAAAAAACGCTTAGTGTGCACCCGGCCTTAACCTTTGCTACAGTTACATATATTTATTTGCTTATTAGACTGGTTTTTCACTGTGGCTTGGATTTTAGATTCTCTATTTCTTTAGTGCTCTAGACCTTGGCTCTGTTATCAAATTTGTTTACCTCTCTCCTGCTCTTGACCTCAGTTCTGACTTTTTGGACTCTGTGTACCTCTCCTTCCCTTTGACCTTGGCTTGTCTATTACTCTGCTATTTATTTCTTCTGTATGCAATACCTGTCCAATATAGGGTCCAGTTTCCTTCAAGCTTTCTATATTTTCTTTATATAAGTCTGCACTGTGGGTATATCCATCTGTGACACAAACAATAAACACGTACAGTATGTAGGAAGAGTAAGAGTAGTGTAACCAAGCACACATAGTAAGGGGCAATGAATTCCAAGCTAGGACTGATAAACACCCAGAGATCCTGCAGGTCGGCGGAGTGATTTGCGGAAGGAGACTGTGGACTTTCTTCCCCCAGTCTCATTCTGCTCCCGGCAGCCAGAAGAGGCGGATCGAGCCACCATTCTCGACCACAGGATGAGAGGTGAGTATGTGATTTTTGGGGGGATTTGTAGCTGGTGATAAGTGATTACTCAGAAGCAGATAATCAGTTAGCACCAGCTCCTAGCTGTGGTTAACCGCATCAAGGCATAATTAGCATTAGGACTATGTAATCCTAACACTGATTAACTCTTTGTGCTCCTCAGCATAGGGAGCACGTAGTACAGTAACCTGAAAAGCACAAGCTGCGAATTGTTAACAGGTTTTTTTAATGATTGGCCAGGGGAGAGTCCCACAGTGAGGGCCGACTTCTGTAATATTTGCATATGTATATCCCAACCAATTATATGCCAGTATTCAAATTGTCTGGTGACCGTTGAACTGTCTGAGTCAGTTGGCCTCTCTGTGAGTAATGGTCATTCAGCAGCTCTGCTGTATTATAATAAAACCAGCAGCACGCTTATCCTTATTTCTGCATCCGAGAGTCATTTGCACAAAAGCCTCAGCAACACAAAAAAACAAACAATACAACTTCCAGAACGAGACGCAGACGCAACAGCGAGACACAGACGTCCTCCGCACAGAATGGTAAATATAGACAACACCGGTATCTTCTCGTCCTTCTCAACAAATGGGTTAAGCTTTATTAACTCCTTAATAACACAAAGCTTTTTTACCTTTGGAGATCCACAAATGACGCAAGCAATTTTATAGTTCTATGATTTCTTTATTCCTTTTATTTCTCCCTTTACCTTTTGGTGTACCCACGCATGTTATATAGATCAAAAGCTAGATTCCAAATCAGGTGTAAAGAACTTACCCTGAGCTGTAAACTAAGCAATATCATAGACTCCAATACAACAGCTCTGGTTAAGTTATCATCCGACAAGTAATCTATCTCCACATTTTTCAAATCTCAGTCAGTCTCCTTGGTAGTGAAGTAGTTGAGTATTTGAGAACAGTCAGAAGGCCTCTAGAAGAGATATTCATGAGTGTCAGGAGACCTAAGCTTTAATTAACTTTTCTGTGTGTTTTCAAGCATCTCATTCAATCTCCTTGTGACAGACAGCTGATCAAAGGCAAATGTTGTAGAATGTTTGCAATACTGAAGCATCAGAAATTTATTTAACCACAAGCACGTCTTTAAATACACATTCCAATAGTCGTCACCAACATATACACTCACCGGCCACATTATTAGGTACACCTGTTCAATTGCTTGTTAACACAAATTTCTAATCAGCCAATCACATGGCAGCAACTTAATGCATTTAGGCATCTAGACTTGGTGAACACGACTTGCTGAAGTTCAAACCAAGCATCAGAAAGTTAGCCCATTGCACCTGTATTTAGGATTAATGGGCCATGACTTCTGTAAAACTGCACCAAAACAGTTACGGTGGTCCATCCTAGATGTCAGTTTGGGATTGGTACAGGAGTCTGGATGAGGTCACAAGTTATCAGGGGTATATAAGGTGTGGTTGGGCAAGGCTTACCTCTTGTTTAGGATTTTTTTTGTAAGTTAAAATGATTTTCTCACCCTCCTTCCCCTGTTGCCTTTTGCTGCTCTGTTTGTCTTTGTTTTTCAGAATGTCACAACCTTCTTGGTGGGATTCAAGCCCCTGGTCACTCAGCACTAGTTAAAGTTGAAACTCTTTAAAGGGATCATTGGAGAGGGGGTTTCTGATCAAGGAAGTTGGCAGGAGCCAAACTTTGGAATGTGGTAACTGCCTACTGGGAACAAACTTAAGCAGTTGGCAGCTGGATCGGATGCAAAATTTATATAGTTTCAGATAAAAGTTATTTTCAAATTCTTGGGCTATATAGAATCAGTGCTGACCCAGTTGTTTTGTTGATCATTATATTTAATAAAGTTTTATCTGTTTTGAATTAAAAAAATAATAAAGCTGTGGCCTAGCCCTTTCCACTTACATATAATTGTGGCATTTATTTGGCGGGGTGTTTTGGGGCTAGACTTGGTGCTAAAGTGTTTTGGTGGGCTCATAGGCAGTCATGGGGAAGAAAGAGGATTTATGTGACTTTGAACGTGGCACGGTTGTTGGTGCCATACGAGCTGGTCTGAGTATTTCAAAAATTGCTGATCTACTGGGATTTTCACGCACACAACATCTCTAGGGTTTACATAGAATGGTCCAAAAATTATTTTTTATCGTCTCAAGACGTGAGGTATTCCAAAGTGCAAGTTAATGGTTGGGCACGAATTGACAAATTTAATGACTCCTGAAAGCTGGTGTTAATTCCAAACTTGGATAAGCTTGCAAAGCGCTGGATCCTGAGCCTATAAAAAGGAATACATCAGAGCCCATGTACTAAGTATCGCAAGGGATGGCGCCAGGCATTTGAGAATTGTAGCATGTGCATTCCTCCTGATATGCCGCGGTATTCAGGGGGACCATCTCAAACGCCAGCAAAAATTGCAAAGGGCATAAGGAATTCCACGGGCACCTCGTGTCCAAAGAACACTGCTAACTGTGGATGGCGTGATAGATGTGGAGTGTCGCCTGCATTACATGCTCAGCCGTGACCAGATCTGCAGGCTCTATCAATAGCTACAAAATGATCTGGATTCCAAGTCTTACTGATGTATATCTTACCAGGGATGACAAAGATGCTCTGCCGCCTGAGGTTCCTGGCCACTGTGATGTTCCAACATCCCCTGTCAGAGCTAGCTGGTGTTAGCCAGAGCATGTTTTCGAAGGTGCTCTACCATTTCCTCATAGCTATGCGTGGCAAAGTGCCACAAATACATTGGATACTCTACCACCTCTGAATGATGGCCTAATGTTAAATAGGGGTTTTATGACAATGGAGGGTTTCCCAATGTTATGCGGGCAATCGATTGCACACACAGATCTGTGCACCCTTGATGAATGCTGTGGTTTATATCATATCCATCCATTAAACATACAAATGTTTTGTGATGCTAACATGAGCATCATGAATGTACTTGCAGCGTTTCCAGGGAGTGCCCATGATTCATATCTCCTGGCTAATATCCTGGTATTGTGTGATTTTGAGGATGGAAGATTCCGCGTTGGCTGGTTACTAGGTGAGTATATTATTATTATTATTATTATTATTATTATTTATTTATAAAGCGCCAGCATATTCCGCAGCGCTGTACAATAAGCACAGTACAGACAGGGTTACAATACATTGAACAACATTTGACAAACAGTACAGGAGGAGATGAGGGCCCTATTCCCGTAGGAACTCACAATCTGGGAGGGTTGGGGTTGGAAACAGGAGGAGAGGACTGTAAGGTGAGAGTGATTGATGGTTGTGTCAGTGAGTTGGGTGGTAGGCTTCCCTAAATAGGAATGTTTTAAGGGAGCGTTTGAAGGAAGAGAAGTTAGGGGAAAGTCTGACAGCACGAGGGAGAGCGTTCCAGAGAGTGGGGGCTGCGCGTGAGAAATCCTGCAGTCTATCATGGGAAGAGGTGATGCGGGGAGAAGCTAGGCGCAGGTCACTGTTTGACCTTAGGGAGCGGGCTGGGGTGTATTTGGTGATTAGTGAGGACAGGTAGTGGGGCGCTGAGTTAGTGAGGGTTTTGTAGGTAAGGATAAGGATTTTGAACTTAATTCTGCAGTGGATGGGGAGCCAGTGAAGGGACTCGCAGAGGGGAGCGGCAGAGACAGAGCGGCGGGTGAGGTGAATTAGCCTGGCGGAGGCGTTCAGGATGGATTGTAGGGGGGAGAGGCGGGACAGAGGGAGGCCAGATAAGAGATTATTGCAATAGTCGAGTCGGGAGATTACCAGGGCGTGTATGAGTTGTTTTGTGGTGACAGCGGTAAGAAATGGCCGAATTCTGGAAATATTACGCAGTTGGTATCGGCAGGAGGAGGAAAGAGACTTGATGTGGGGGATGAAGGAAAGAGCAGAGTCCAGTGTGGTATATATATATATATATATGGTATATGCGCCACACTTTACTGGAAAGTATTGTGAAATTTTAAAAACTATTAATGTATTTAATGTCCCATTTATTAGGTGATTCAGGATACATTAGACACTGATGTGCCCTATTCCATTCCTGACGCTAACAGAGACCATAAGCAGGAAAATCTGTGCTTGCAGATTCTCCCTTACTATCTCCATGTTAACAACATATTCCAGGGAAGGTGCTACCTTAGCACTTCGCCCAGGAATGTAGCGCTAACCCTCCCTGATACTTGCGGTAGTGCTTCCGCGCCACCACGAGTATCAGCTCCTGGATTGCATAGGACTCCATGGAGGATTGCGCTTCCGGGTGGCGAGCTCTGCGTAACCACGCTCCTTAGCGCCGCAGAGTGATCGCAGAGGGAGACTAGGAACTATTTGTACCCAGTCTCACTCTATTCGTGGGCAGAAGAAGAGGCGGATCAGCAGTGACCCCTTTTCGCCACTGGATGAGAGGTATGTATGGGATTAATTGGGGGGGGGGTTTAGAGTGTGTTGAGCGATTTTGCATTTGCTGAATCATTTAGCACCAGCTTTTGGGAGTTGCTTGCATGTCCCGATGTTAAATTGGGCCAGCACTTTGGAATACCTAACTTGTCAAGATGCTAAAAATAAATTGCGCTCCCCATGTTATAGATAGGAGACACATACAGAAAGCTCACGCAAGCCTCAAGGCACTAAACCTTTTCACTCAACTGTAACATCAAGAATGGAATATCAATGCCAGACGATTATGTTACGGTACTTATCCTAGCACTAACGGTTACATACCGAGATACTACACTAGCACCAACTATGAAATAACACCTAAGGACAAGAATGATGTGCATCTTAGTTAAATTAATCTAATAGTCATATTGTTATGTTTGTATCAAGCTGGAATACACAGAAATGTATAATAGAAGCCTTACATTCTGTCATGGCGATGAGCCCACATGTTACTTTTACCTCAATATATGCCAGACATATTATTATCATTGTCATCATTTATATAGCGCTAAGAGTTTCCGCAGCGCATTACAATAATAATAAAGGGAACGAGATAAACGGACATATGATGGAAACAAGAGGTGTAGAGGGCCCTGCTCATAGGAGCTTACAGTCTAGAGAGATTGGGGTTGAGGAAGACAAGAGGAATTTTACTAGATAGCAGGATCATGAGTGCCAGTGGTTTGCGAACGATGGGGCCATAGAAGAAGCTTCAATCATGTGTGAGTTGATGAGCAGGGGGATGAGTTGCGTCAGTGATGTGGTATGCTAATCTGAAGAGATGGGTTTTGAGGGATTTATTGAAGGCCTGAAGATTAGGGGAGAGTTTGATAGGGCGAGGCAAGTCATTGCACAGGACTGGTGCTGCCCGTGAAAAGTCTTGGAGGCGAGAGTTGGCCGTACGCGTATAGACAGATAACAGGAGGAGATTGCTTGCTAACCGAAGTTGTCTGGATGGGAACCATTTAGTTCAGTGTGTACCTCACCTCTGTAACCATCTGCTTACAAGCTGAGCCTGAGACAACCGAGGCTCCAACATTGGTGAATGAGACTGAGTAGCCATCAATTGACTGCCACTTTTACCTAATGTGTTACGCTATGGGAGCGCTGTCTTTTTGCTTGTGTTTCATTTGAGGCCAACCACAGGACAAAGAAGGGATACACCACCCTATATCTGGTGTGAGGCGCTTCAACCCAGAGCCAGGGACACACTAGGCTCTGTAATCTGTGAGTGAGACTTTTGTTCTATTCTCACTATAAACACATGAAGCAGTCTGCACCATTATTTTTCTTCATTCTTTCTCCCCTTATATAAACTACCCACCGAGGAGAGGAGTTGTGACAGTGGACCATTCATCTCTGCAACACGGCTCATACGCTGTACAATCACTAGGGACCACAGAATTCCCGTTTTTTTTTCATATTTTGCACATTTGCACGTGCACTTTACTGTGGTCTAGGACTTAATGACTATTCAACCCTCTAGAGAACTTTTAGCACTTTGCGCCCTAGCGCACAATCTATATATGCACTTTATTGAGGAACGTTTTTTATATGCACATGCACTTTATTGTTATGCACAATTCTTGCATGTCTTTAGGTTTTGTTATTATTAACTGAACTATATATTGTGAATTTACGCATTGACTGCTATTTTGCACTTCTACTGTCATTGTACGTCTCTTGAGACCTGATGGTTCTTGGCGACACATATAGATCCTAAGCTCCCACACGAGCACCTAAAGGGCTTTTTTTCAGGCCAAGGCAAATAGGATTTATAGAAATACCAATGCGCCACTAGGACCCTTTATTGTTTCCTTTATTGCATTTGCACATTTTGTTGAAATTATGTGCAACACCTTGTAGGCTGCAACCCCAAATCCTATATTTATAAATTAGCGCCTCCACAGACAACCCCTCATTTTTTGTAATGATACTGCACTTACTGATTATCTTATTTTCGATGTCGCCAGCAAATGTGGAGAGGCACAATCGTTATTGCTCATTGTTCCTTCAAAAGCCTAAACTGCCGAATTGCATTGAGGAGCAAAAGGGGGCAGTATTACAAAGCTGGTACTAACTCAGCCAGAGCTGTTGTAAACTTAACAGCTGCATAGAATATAATGGGTCTGGTAAGATTACAACAGCTCTGGTTAAGTTAGCACCAGCTTTGTAATACTGCCCGTGGTCTTTTGGAACCCTGTGTCTCTAATCTTTACAATGCACAAAGTCAAGTGATGTGTCATCGGACAAGTCAGAGTCTGGCCTTTCCAGCAACACCAAATATGACCATGTAATGTGTAAAAATAAAAATAAAAAATGATTGCAAAATGTACTTTTTTCCCCTTATTTCCAAGGCAAAGGCTTCTACTTATAAAGCAAATATTGCCACTGCACTAATTCACCTTCTCATTTCCAATGGCGGGAGCAAATGGGGAGGTGATGGCACAATGCATTATTACGCATTTGTCATCTAAAATACAAGCCCCGGTACCACTGCAACGAAAGCGGGGGCCCCTGTATCTCCATTCTTTATACCCCACAAAGTCAAGTTAGGTGTCATTGGACAGGTCGGACGAATTTGGCCTTTCTAATGATACCAAACACAACCATGTAAAATCTGAAAGAAAAAAACACATACAAATTTTTTTGTTTTTTTTATATGTTGGGGTGGAGAACAAAATTGCACGGGGAGTCCAAGAAAATGTTTGCCAAGGGCCCAGTCAATATCAAAGATGGTCCTGGATGGAATCCCTGCTCTATGTAGCCATGCACATTTACCTGATAGCCCCAAAGGTCATCAATGGAGGCAATGAGTTGCTGCAGGTACCCTTCAACCTATTGGACAGGTGCAGGCTGTGGTGCTGGCTGTGGCGGTACCTGGTCAGGTACAGTCTGTCAGGGACTTTAAGAGAAACACAAACTGGATGCCTGTAGCCATCTTGTTCTAATGTAAAGTCTTTCTCAACTTTAACCTAGTTTTAGAATGTTGGAAAATGCTAGGAAACCGTTTATTGAACATTCTATGTACAAGAGCGACAGGCAGAAAAGATTTGTCGGGTTTCTTATTGCAACCATCGTTTTCACAGTGCTAGGAGTGGTTGTAGCCACAACCTCATCCGCAGTGAACTCTGTTTCTATACAGACTTTACAACAGGAATTGAATAATTTAAAAGAGAATATTGAATTTCTTTACCAAGCAGTCGAAGACCAAAAGGCCGATATGGAGAAAATGGTAACTGTGGTTAATAAAATTGTTGTCATGACAAATCTGCATACCGAACAGATTAAACGTTCAACACGAAAGCCACGAGAGATTTAAGCAAGAACTGTTGTTTCTTAAAGATCCGATCACGTTCCATACGCTTATGTTTTTAAATGAGGTACAAAGTAGGGATGTGCGTTTCGGGTTTCGGAATTTCGGAATTTTCACGAAATTTCCCAATTCGTGTTTTCGGATGCGGCCGAATTTCTGAAAAATTTTAGATCCGAAAAGTTCAGATCCGAAATGTTTTCCGAGCCGAAACGAAATATTTTCGGATTTTTCGAATGGGCTTGAAATGTGTCAAACGAGGAGAACAGATGCTCCGAAAAACGAAAATTCTCTGAAAAACGAAAATTTTTCGAAAAAACGAAAAGTCGATACAAATAACGGGCAAAATGACACGAAAAATACGAAAAACGGTCGATATCCCGAAAAATGTGCAATTCCGAAAAACGAAAATTTCCGAAATTACGAAAAGTCGATACAAAAACCGAGCACAGTGACACGAAAATACGAAAAATGGTCGAAATTCGGGAAAAAAAATGTACCCGAAAAACGGGCCGAACCGAATCGAATCGATACCGAAATCGGTCGAAACGAGCCGAATCGAAAAGTTTAAAAATCCGAAAAATCGAACCGAATCGAACCGAAAAAAAAATCGGTGCACAAGCCTAGTACAAAGTGGTATAAATGATTTGCTGCAAGGACGAGTACCTTTGTATTTTGTTTCTCGAGAAGTGATAAAGAAAATGTTAATGGGAGTAGGAGAAAGTACTACAGATATTCAACATAATTAGTTTGTCTTTCGAGATGGGAAGCGCTATACCTTTGTACATTGATACAGAACGTAGGGAAGTTTGTTTTCTCTTAGCTATTCCTTTTATGGCTAGAAAGAATGTTTTCCAAGTCAAATGTGTCCATAATGCCATAATGTCGGAACCTTTCAAGATGGATTCCATGTAAAGATACAAACTCCAGAGATAGTTACCTACCAGCCCTGGGAACCTGAAGAATACTCAATTCCAATTCTAACAGAATGTGTCAAATTCAAGGACAATAATTACCAATATGAAGGTAAACCTTTTGTCTACGACGCAACTCAAGCCTTGTGTGGAATGGAATATCTTAGACACGGGTCTGAGACATGTCAGGTTACTTTTAAGAAGACTCAGGACAATTCTAGTGTTAACGCTATACTGATTGGTGATAAATGGCTGGTGAGCACTACAGAAAGAGAAGCAAAGGTTTACCGGAAGGATCTGGTACAAAACAAGAAAGTGTTGATACCTACACCATTGATTCTGGTAAAATTTCCTAAAGAATCAAGTTTTTATCGGAGAACTTACTCTCTATCCGGTCGGAAATGGAGTCTGGTATGACGAGATACAAATCGTCGACACATTACAAGGACGAGAGATACCTATGAATCCGGATTTGAAATTTCTGCTAGAGAACAAGCCTGATCATACCATTGAACTTCTAATAAAGAAAGATAATCTAACGATTTATGCGCCAATGTATTCACAGCTTGATCATCAATTGCTATCTGCTTATAATGGGCCTAATATTACAGAGATTGTGATTTGTATAGTAATTATGTTTCTAACTGTCTGGATGATTGTACTAACCAGAAAAGTGCGTACATTGAAGTTTAAAACACTGCATCTTCAATTATTAAATGGATGAAAGAAGAAATACGTGTTGCGAAAGGTGGAAACCTAGCCTAATTGGTTAAAGGTGGAAAATATTGCATGCTTCCATCGTGATCACTTTAAATGAAGGATCAGATGAAACCAAAGGGGGGTTATGTCAGGGATTTAAAGAGAAACACAAAATGGATGCCTGTAGCCATCTTGTTATAATGTAAAGTCTTTCTCAACTTTAACCTAGTTTTAGAATGAACCCTGAGAGATTTTTTTCCAGAGGCAAGTTCACTAACTCATTAGAGAGGAATGTGTGTTTAAAACTATAAGTGCCAGACTATGATGCTATAGACGATATAAAATGTCTTTATATGATATATGCCGAGTCTAATTGCTAAGACATGTCATATTTAAATTTAATGGTTTGTTTTAACAAGTCCTTGAATTAAAGATATTTTTCTTTTTGGTATAGAAACATATTTAAGGTTTAAAATATATGCAAGTATATCTATGCTAATCCACAAAAATATATTCTTATAATCAAAATATATATTCACAGAAAATAATATTAAGAAATATTTTGAAGAGTGTAGAACTATATAACAGTATAATTACTGACGAATAGAAATAAGTTGTTTTAACTGAAGAAAATAAATGTGTTTTGCTGACTTGACTAGAAAGGAATGATAAGGGAGTATTTTTAGTAAAGCCTTGAGAAAGCAGAATAACAGAAATATTAAATCAAAATTGACAATTCCAGACAGAGAGTCTGTAAGGCAGAGAAATTTCTTCTGTTTAGAATTGATAAGACAAATTGATCTTTGACCTCTGTCATATGATTCAACTAAATATTAAAAATAATTGTGAGATTTTATTTGAAAATCAATACTGCCATCTTGTGGTGTAGTAAATATTATATTTTGAAGAATAAAATGGAGGGTCCCCATAGAGAAATATTATATTTAAATTAGGAAATAGATAAGAGAGTGAAGTGGAATCTACTATAACTGGCCATGTACTGTTCATTACAATTCATTCAGATCATTCCAGGACAGGACACACATGCATTGATTCCAGGACAATACACCTCACTTCAATTAGGACCACTCCTAAATTTTCCCTCGTGGGAATGCACAATTCTAACTCTCATGCATTGACTTATCTCTCACTTATGCCAAGGAGATGATAAAAGATATTATCAGATATTGATAATTTTCACATATTCCAAAACAATACATCATATCCAAAGACTATTGCTGCTGTAGCTACAGAAATATTGAATCCAGATCTTGGACAGGTAATGTATGACAGCAAAATTTAGGAATTAATGTAATTATATATATGTGGAGTATATTTTGCAATAAGATAGACTGAGAGTTATCTCAAGTACTGTTAGATCCATAATCTTCAAAAATATTTCTAACACTGCAGTGATTTACAAATATATATATTGAATTTGGAAGTTACTGTGATTGAAGTAAATAAGCAAGAAATTTATAACTACAATATAAAAAGCAGAAGATTAGAAGCTTAATTCTCGCTATTAGGGGAGGATTCAGTAAATATGTTTTTATTACTTATTCTAGAAATAGAATACATGATAGCTCATCTTTTGTTGATCCACGTAGCATAGAGAGATACATATATCTCTACAAGATTGCTAGCTTGTTTTAAACTGGTGCTGGGAATACATGTTAATTGTTTTCTTTAAGCAGAGATGTTATTAACCATCTGTGTGTAGTTACTAACTGATAAGGTAAATGATATTAATCATATATGCAGTCACTAATAGGAGATACATATATTGGGGAGCTTTGAAATGTCAAAGCTGTAGTCTTCCTCCTTGGGGGTGCACAGGAGACACAGGGTGCGGTGGTGGTGTTGGTGTACCTGTGAAAACAGGACAGGATATATTAAATACAATGCTCAAGACACACTTGAATATAGTCTGGATCTGGTATAAATGAAAAAAGTTGGGCTGCATCAAATTTTGGCCAACAAAATTATCGGCCGAAAATGGTGCTTTCGGCTATAAGGGAAATAAACGGCCAAAAAACAGTCATTCGAACATGGGCCTGGAGCTCCGACTGGCCTCTAGGCTCAGTCGAGCCCCTGGCTCGGCCAGGCCTCCAGGCCTAGGTTTGGATGACTGATTTTTGAGGGTGAGATCGAGTTGCCTACATATACATACTCACCTACATCCACATACGTCTGCCCTGAGCTCCTACAGCTGTCTCCATGGCAGTCCTACTGCATCTGATGCACAGGCCCACTGCTTCCTGCTCTCCATGCGCTCACCACATATATCATTGAGGATCGGTGCAATGACATCAGTTGGAGAATTAACTCCTAGCTGCCCAGGGATTTCCTATGGTGGAGATAGGAGGGTCATTTGGACCCCCCATATCTCCTGATTGGTGGGAGCTAGAGGGTCTTGGTTGATATCATTGGAAAGGCAAAATGTAAACATAATTTAAAAAATATATATATATAAATTTAAAAAAATTCCTTTTTTATTTATTAATGCAGCACTATTGTTCACCTTTCAATTATAATGTGAACAATGATGCTGCACTATTTCACTTCATCTAAAATCACATATTTTCTCCGAAAAATACAGTAGTTTCCATATCTAATTTTTTAACAAGCATAACCCATAGAATAAATAACCGCAAAGTCTTGGATGATAAAATGTGAAGAAATAATTTTACCCGCTGTAGATAATTGAAATTTAATGCAAATTCTCATTTTTTAATATCTTTGTTATAGCATTCTGGCAGGACATAATGTATACATATAATAATAATATATTATGAAGCTGCCGAGTCTGCCATAAAAAGGATATATAATTTGTACGGGTTGTATAATAAAACATGACTTCAAATTGCATTTAAACATGATGAGCACAAAACGGTAAAAATTAGCTCAGCATACAGAAGTAAAATGACACAGAAGTGAAAGTGTTAAACTCACGCCCCCCTCCCAAATGTTGATGCCTTCAATTCCCAGAATTCCTTCTTTGCAATAGCTGGCAGGTAATCATAGGAATTGTAGTTCAGAAACATCTGGGGGCCAGAGTTTGACAGCCCTACTTGAATGGCTCCTTATTGCTGGAGAATAGGGGCCAGGGTTAGGGTGTGGGGCGGGTGTCAAGATGGGATATAGCCACTCAGAATTTCTTCTCACTTGTTTTTAGCGTAGAGCACGGCTGGCAAACTCACGCCCCCCCCAGATGTTGATGCCTACAAACCCCAGAATTCTTCAATTGCAATAGATAGCCAGAGAATCATGGGAGTTGTACGTCAGAAATATCTGGGGGGCTGGAGTATGACAGCAAGGACCTAGACGTATTCCTTTATATAAAGGATTTTATCAAGTTTAATATACAGCAGCACTTTGACTCATTTCATATTATTTTTGTAATTGTAAGGGTTTATTTTTGTTTTTGTGCGTGAGTTTCTCTCTTTCAGTTGCATCAGCATGTTATGAGGATTCTTACTCACTTCCTTGATGGATTTATGACACGCTACTAGCTCATTCTTTATTAAGAGAAAAAAGCAATGAACTCTTTATGTCTTGCCAAATCTCCATGTAAGGAATACCTTTGTGTGGAACGTGTTTGGCTCTGGTTCACTGTACATGCACTGTAAGACTTCTTGTTCTATGAGACGGCTTACTGGAGCATATTCAATCTGCTTTTTGTAATTTGTATCCCTCATGCTAAATTGTTTGTTTAAAATGTATTTTACATGAAAGCCGATCTTTACCACATTCTCTGTATTTGTCTCAAGAAACAGCACAGAAGACTCTGACATAGCCGCAATCTAATTGTGTAATCAGCAGGAGTAAGAGTAGCTGTAAATGTACACAGTGCACATTCATTTCTATTATTCCCCAACGTAGAAGTGAGGTCTACATGCATTGTGTTGGTGTTTTTGTGGTGTTAAAACAATAAAATTGTAAAGCACATTCTACAAATTGATATTCAATGATATGTTAAATTACATTTTGGAGGAATCCTTCTTGCAGTATATTGCAGTTAATTTAAGAAATCCTCATCAACTTTATAAATAAGGTAAGTGGTAGACAGTGACACACACCAACTTTTAAGTCACATGGCCAGGAGTCGAGCAGGGTCTTCTGCAACTATTTGTACGGAATAAGTCAAATAGAGAGCCAAATCACATGCTTTGAGTGTGTGACAAAATTTAAATGACTCAATAATAGACTTATGTGATTCAGTTCGGACCAAATATTGATGAATTTGGGGATTGGGAAGCATCCAAATTCCTATTCGCTGAACCACTGAACCAAAGCAATTAAGACTCAATCAATAAGCAGTCAAGCAGAAATAGTATCCATAACCCAAATCCTAAAAGTAACCTTAACCCTAAAAATAATCATAACTGTAAAACTTAATCATAAAAGTAACCATAACCCTAAAACTAACAGAAATAGTAACCCTAATTGTAATACATGCAGAAATAGTAACACTAACCATTAACCTAAAAATAACCCTAATACTTACCCTAATACTCCTAATCCTAAAAGTACCCGTAATCCTAGTCCTAACCCTAACTGTAAAAGTAACACTAAACCTAACCCGAATCCTTAATGTAAAAGTTAACGCAACTCTAGCTAATTTGTGGTATGGGGTAAAGAGGGGGATATAGGGTTTATATAGAGGTGAGAGGTATAGAGGAAGCAAAGAGGGGAATAGAGTGAGGTAGGGGTACATATAGGGAAATGAAGAGGAGGCTATGGGGGAAATATATGTGTGCCTCTGAAATTTCTGAACCGTTCCAATATCGGATTCAGAAATTTCTGAATCCATACCAAACTTCTTGGCTGTACACATGTCTAGTATCTTTTTATCTGCTACTTAATTATACATACTAATGTGAGAGGCTTTCATACCATAAATGGTATTTTAATAAAAATATTTTACCAATAAACAGTGTTTTTTCTATGCAACTTGACATGAAAAATAAATATACACCTTACTTTTAAAAACGGCTTTATGGTGATGTATCCAGGTATTTGCTTGCTAGTGAAGGGGTTAAAGCCATGTTTAGCAGGAATTCGTACTATATGTAGATCCCTAGCCAGTGGAGCTATATCATTAATCAAAGTGGCAGCTGGTTTTATATTAAGGCTGAGCTGTACTAGAACGTTAGATGCTGACATGATGCCTGGTATTTTGGCCCTTGTACACTGCCAGTTAAGAAGATACAAGATGTGTGGCATCAGTCATCATTATCTTATGACATGAATCATAGGATCTGTAGTTACAAGCATGTGTGTGCATGGCAACAGGGGCAGAGGACCATCCTTACCATATGTAGCGCTGGGTTAAAACACTGTTGCTGTAGTACTTATTTTTGTCCACCAGAGGGAGACAAGCGCAATGTAAGACACTGGACAATGGGACTACATTTTCTAGCATGCTTTGCGGCGGGAACAGGAAGTGGGTGGACAGGAGAGACTTACATCCGCAGCCTCGTGGGGAGAACGAGCAGAGCGCGCAGAGGAGTGAAAGAGTAAGACGCATGTGAGACAGACAACGATCGTGACCAGGCTGGAGCGCAGGTGCGGCTTTGCGGAGCTGGAAATCGATTCACTTTACTTGCCAAAGACCTAGTGATCCACCGCTGAGAAGTTTACACAGATACAGAGTATGCTGAAGGACCCCGAGTTAGGAGACCGCAGATGATCTAATGGGAGTGCAGGCGGTGAGCTGAGCATCTTGTGGCAGAAACAGACAAGCAAGACAGCGGATCCGGTGACACAGAGTCCCAGTCAGATTGAGTGGAGATACTCTGCGCTCTGCTCGACCCAGGACGTATCTGGCGGATGGGTGAGAGGCCTTCCCGGCCACAGTAAAAATAATAAAGCACGCTACAGTTTTGTCAAAACCTACAGGGCCCCAACGTGACTAGTCGAAGACACATTGAAATCATTCACTGGCCAGTTGAATATTGTACCCGGGTACCAATACACGCATACACGTACACTTTCTTGGGACACAACCTGTACGGGACTCACACTCCAACCACGAAGGGGTTAAAATTCCTTTTTTCTTTTCCGCTGCGCGTTTCTCGCATTACGAACTACTGTAAATATATATATACGTATACCGTGCTGCTCTTTATATGCCAGTTTATTCAGTAAACTATATAACTTATAAAATCCACAACAGTGCTGGTGTATATTTATTCCCTAGTGCGGGGAGACTGACCCGAGGTTTAAATTCAGCGGCTCCTCCTGGAGTGAGCGCTACACATACCATATACAAGGGGCACTATCACCTGGTATGAGCTAAAATGCCAACACTACATGAAAAATCTAGTGCGAGCCGCTAAAATGTAGCGCCTGATGACCCACCAACAGATGGCCTTGTTTGCGGTTGTCAGTGTACAAGATTCATTAGCGCATGCTAATAAACGCTAAGACACGCGCTGAGACCCAGCGTTATTGCGGTTCTGCACAGGATAGAACATTTTTTTCCCAGTGCAGAGTGCCTGGCCATACCTATCCTCTGCCCTCACAAGGTTGTATAAGTATGAACACATCCAGCGAATAGCCCTCACACTCCTGCATTATTAAAACCCTCCATGGTGACCATATAATCCATGTTATGATGCACACATATATTAATTAAGGCTGATGGGCATTGCATGATAAATGCCACCCAACAGCATGTAGAATCATTATACTGCATTTAATAGATCCAAAAAGAAGGCCAGATGAGTGACAATAATTTTCCTGCTGCAGCATGTTAATAATACATGTTTCAGGGCAAGACTTATCCATGTGTCCCTTTAAACATGGTCCTAACCCTAATACTCAACCGCTTACATTCTATGAATAACCCCCAGCATAAAATGTTTAGAATTAGCCAATATATTAAATTTAGGATATATGTCAATAAAGGATACATTTATAATATAAAAAAATAGAAAATAAAAATGTCATCTGCTCTCGTTTCTATATATTTTCATGT
The DNA here is from genome assembly GCA_009667805.1 of Leptobrachium leishanense. Taxonomy (NCBI): domain Eukaryota; kingdom Metazoa; phylum Chordata; class Amphibia; order Anura; family Megophryidae; genus Leptobrachium; species Leptobrachium leishanense. The sequence continues at coordinate 362,947,388 of CM019063.1, read as the reverse complement.
GCAACAAAACACTGTCAGAGGTTTTAGTTTGCTTAAATGGCCATTGAAGCGTAAGCTCACTCGCCCCATCAAGGCACCTCTCGGTAGAGTGAGTCCTAACCAAGTGCTGTCTCATTCGACGCACTTCGGCAATTACAGTTCCCCGACCCTGCGGTGAATTCACTATTCACCACAGGGTCCCCAAAGTGCGCTGAAGATGGAGCCGCCGACTGCCAAACAGACTATCAAACGCCGCCATAGTCCACCAATCAGCTGCTGAAGAACGCCGAATAGACTGCTGTATGCCACTGAATAGTGCCGAACTGACTGCCGAACGCAGCTGAACTGCAGGAAAAAAAACAGAACTCTGCTATTCTTTAAAAGGTGTTTAAAACAATAAAAATGCATTGAAAATATGTGGAAATAAAAAAAAGGTCATTTACAAAGTAATAAAGCGGTCTGTTACAGAATTACAAAAAACACCTTAAAAAAAAATTGGGAATCAAAAAATTTGCCTACAAAATCCAAAACCATACAATTTTTTTTCCAAAAAATAAATAAATAAATGGTTTGCTAAAAATGAAAAGAATAAACGGTCGAATAAAATAAGTAATAAAAACAGAAATATTTTTTAACCCTGAATCCTTTGGGATTTGCCTCTTTAAACTTGTCGAAACTAAATCATTGAAAATCAGGGCATTTCCCTGACACTTCAGTGCAGTTCGGCGTTCTCATAATAGATTAACCATTACTTCTATGACAGCTTTCTACTGTAAATAGATGAACTGCCACGAAATTGCACCATACGGTTAAATTCACCATACGGTGCAATTCGGTGGCAAGTTTGGCACTCCTTGAATAACCCTTTTAAGTTTACCAGTGCTCTTGTTAGGTTTACACCAGATTCCTTGGGCACCAACACCTGGTGTGAGCTAACCCTAGTGCCAGCCGTATGGTGAATTTAACCGTATGGTGCAATTTCGTGGCAGTTCATCTATTTAGAAAGCTGTCATAGAAGTAATGGGTAATCTATTATGAGAACGCCAAACTGCACTGAAGTGTCAGGGAAATGCCCTGATTTTCAATGATTTAGTTTCGACAAGTTTAAAGAGGCAAATCCCAAAGGATTCAGTGTTAAAAAATATTTCTGTTTTTATTACTTATTTTATTCGACCGTTCATTTTTAGCAAACCATCTCTTTATTTATTTATTTTTTGGAAAATTTTTTGTATGGTTTTGGATTTTGTAGGCAAATTTTTTGATTCCCAATTTTTTCTAAAGGTGTTTTTTTTAATTCTGTAACAGACCACTTTATTACTTTGTAAATGACCTTTTTTTTATTTCCACATACTTTCAATGCATTTTTAGGGCCATATTACATAGTTGGTGCTAACTTGACCAGATCTGTTGTAAACTTAAAACCTCCATGGGCCCCTATTAAATGCTTCGCGCATTTTTTTTTGCGCACGCAAAAAATCGTTATCGCGCGAAAATTAACGTGGCATTCCAATCCGAGCGCATTTTTTCAGCCTTCATGTTTTTTCGTGCGCAAATGAACGTTACGTGCAGGAATCGGTGGGCAGACTGTTTTTTCACGGGATTCAGACAATCAGAATTAAGAACCACCATTTTCTAAAGTTAGGTTGTTGCGCCTGTCAAAGTCAATCTGCGTATATGTGCTGCAGCAAAAAAAAATTTGGACAAATTATTACCTTTTTATGTCTGTATGTGTAGAATGTGGTGTAACTGTACTGTGCTATTTTTTTTTTATTGCTGAGTTATTTCGTTTCGGCCACAACTATCATATTTGCAGTTAACACCAAGTTTTCAAAGACGTTCCGAAAATTCGCACAAACGTCGCTCGTACGACTTTGCGCGAAGATTGTAATACCATCCGCACTAATGCATTTGCTCTCACAATGTTAAGTATAGGATGCACGCACGAACTTGCGCTCGTGCTGGGTTCGCGCAGGGTCAATCGAGGTAGGCGATTACGCGCATCGTTTGCGCTAACGTCGAAATACGACGTTCTGTGCAAATGGTTTTGTCCTCGCGCAATTGCGCATTTGCACACACGCAAATGCGCTGAGTGAAGCGTGTAGTAGGGCTCACAGGCTCTAATGGCTCTGGTAAGTTTACAACAGCTCTGGTAAAGTTAGCACCAACTTTGTAATATAACCCTTATTGTTTTAAACACCTTTTAAAGAATAGCAGAGTTCTGTTTTTTTCCTGCAGTTCAGCTGCGTTCGGCAGTCAGTTCGGCACTATTCAGTGACGTTCATCAGTCTGTTCGGCGTTCTTCAGCAGGCTGATTGGTGGACTACGGCAGCGTTTGATAGTCTGTTCGGCGGTCGGCGGCTAAATGTTCAGCACACTTTGGGGACCCTGTGGTGAATAGTGAATTTACCGCAGGGTCAGGGAACTGTAATTGCCGAAGTGCGTCGAATGAGACAGCACTGACATTTCAGTGCTTTCTGAATAACCCTTTTAATAATCCCATAGCTTTTAATGGCTCTGGAAAGTTTACCAGAGCTCTGGTTTAGTTTACAGCAGTCTTGGAATATAGCCCAAGAAATGTAGGTGGTTATTGTACTTCTAAGTATTTTAATAATTAGTCATTATGTTTCAGATTATTTTAACCACAATAATTTGGCTTTGTTTTCATAGGTGTGAATTACGTCATGTGAATCCTCATGCTTGTTATTCTGCAGCCACCAGACCAAAAGACCCATTCAGCCTACAGAATTTGGTCAGTCTGTGTAACGTGATTCAAAGCAAAAGAACTGGCAGTAATCCAATATGTTGAGTGTAGCTTCATGAGCTCATGTCAAATCAACTCTAACTCCTGTACCCACCCATAGCAATATATTCAAAAGATACTCAGGGTTATTCAGAGAGCGTGAAAAGCAGGAGAATGTCTGGAGAATGAAAAATTCTAGGTCAAAATAGCCAAACCAGAAAAATTCTCCCTTTCATCTCACTTTCCAAATCGACTATTTTGACCTAGAATTTTTCAGTCATTCTCCTGCTTTTCACGCTCTCTGAATAACCATGACTGTCTATACTGTTTCATTATCTCATAAACTTTATGTTTTCTGCAAGTTACAGATTGAATGTTTTTGGTGAGATATTTATGTTGCAACTGTATACATGCTTACATCCTGTCTGCACATTAATATTATACTGGTGCTCAGCAAAATAAATTCCTTACATATAAAAATATATTATTTCTCCAAAAAGATCTTATGATTTAGTTCTTAGTAATATCATTCATGCTGCAATTTGGTTTGTCAGAAATTTGGCCATTTTAAATGAATTGCAACGTGAAAGACTGCTGTCACTACAAGAGTTAATTAAGTGGAGGCTGGACAACACTTATTACATGATAATCCTATAAGAGCTGAATATACAACACCTCAACAGGCAAAGGAGCTAAAGGAGAAGTTGCAAACGTTGTGCCAAAACGTGAGCCATGCATTGGAGTAGGTCAGTGTAACAGCCCAGGTGGCAATCGTTCGTAATGGGAAGACAAGCAAAGAGAGTCAAAACACCAGGAAATACTCTGAGAAGAATATGTTAGATTGCCACCCAGCAACCTACTGAGAATCAGTGATGATCACTGATACATCCTCAGATAGTCTACCACTAGCATATCAACAAATCTCAGTCCCACCAGAATCTCGCACAGAAATACTCCAACTTGGTCATGATTCTCCCCTAGCAGGGCATGGAGGCAATCGCAAAACTCTAAAGAGACTACAGCGCAAATACTGGTGGCCTTCCTTGTTTAAGGATGTCCGTGGTTATGTCCGCTCCTGTCCAGTATGTAGCAGAGCTAAAAACCCTACCCAGTAACCTATGGGTTTGCTTCTACCCCTTCCGATATCAACCACCCCCTGGAAAGACTTATCAGTAAATTTCATTGTCGTTCTACTCCCATCACAAGGCAATACTGTCATCATGGTCATAATCGATAAGTACTCCAAGATGGCACACTTTCTCCCCTTACCAGTCCTTGCTACTGCAAAATAAACAGACACCATTTTTATAAAGAAATCATCCATTTTTATAAAGAATGCCTCTATGGCATTCTTTATTCCATAGTTTCGGATAGAGGAACCCATTTTACCTCCTGGTTCTGAACTACCTTTTGCCAAGACTGAGGTATCAAGGTCTGTCTCTCTTCTTCATACCACCCCCAAAGCATAGGGCAGAATGAGCTAGTAAACCAAAGTTTGGAACAATACCTGCAATGCTACTCTACCTACGAACAAGACAACTGGAGAATACACCTAGCCTCTGCCTAGTATGCCTAGAACACCCAGTTTCAGGATGCCATACGCAACACCCCTTTCTTTTTGAAATATGCATTCCATCCTCCAGTACTGCGCGACCTCCCCAGGATTGGACCTGTCCCTGGAGTAAACGAAAGACTACAAGCGCTAATGGAATGCCGTCTTCACATCACTTGGTGTCACGTGTAGACTGTGCTTTATGCAGCAGGTGGGGTTGTGAGCCCAGGATGCAGTGAAATAGGCAGGTTGCAGGGTAACTAAAAGGGTTTATTGTTAGAATAAACACAAGAACTAAACAACAGATCTGAACTAGACACTGGAGGAGACTGGGCACAAAAGGGAATAGCTTAGGGAAGGAGAGGAGATGCAAGAAAAGGAGGTTGAAGCAATAAAGGGATGGCTGAGAGTTGTGGGAAGGGAGGTTAAGGAGAACTGAATATGGGAGCTGTTAGGAACAGGAGAAATAAGGGATAGCAAAAAGGGAATAAGATACTAGAGAGTGAGATCAGAAATAGGCACAAGAGGAATCTACTAATAACACACATGGGGAGACTCTGAATAAACAATAATACAGATATAAACATATAACACAGATCTTAGAATCACGATCTCAGGCAAGGGGCAGGCAATAGAATGGTCGAGGCTAAGCAATGGGTCTGGTGCACGGGGATCCTAGATGGGGGGCAGAAGGGAACAGGATGGGGGGTACCGGTAGAATGGTGAAATGTCCAGATATGGCAACGGAAGGAATTCTCAGATCTTTGGCAAAGCAGGTAGAGTCCAGGAAAACAGCTCTGTACAGACACAGTCTGCGACTTCAATGTGGAAGTGGGCTGGGGAGGGCGTAGAGCTAATCAAGGGAAGGTGAGCTCAGGTGGGGCTCCAGGGCTAGGATGCAAGTCTGCCAAGTAAGTCCAGGAGCCTGTATAGGCCAACAAAGCAGGGTTTAACGGGGGTGCTGGGGGCCAGAGCGTGGTGACCCTGACACTTGGATCCTCGAAGAGACAAAACATCAACAGAAGTATGTAGCCGATAGATTACGCCAACCCATTCCTAATTACCCTAGCAATGATAAGGTGTGGTTCTCAAAGCGTCACCTCTGACTGACATGTCCTATGAAGAAATTGGGACCTAGATACCTTGAACCCTTCCCCATTACAACGGTACTACAGCCCTGTCTGCGTAAATCTCTAACTGCCGCCTACATTGAAGATCCATCCTGTCCTCCATTTTTCTCTCCCGAAGTCATGTATTCCCGATAGGTTCACTCATCGAATCGCTTCCAATCCTCCTCATGTGTCCCTTTAAATTTACACTTTTTATACAAGCTGTACATTCAATACTTTACATTGTAGCAAAGTGTCATTTTTTCAGTGTTGTCACATAAAAAGATATAATAAAATATTTACAAAAATGTGAGGGGTGTACTCACTTCTGTGAGATACTGTATATATTTATATATATTTTTCTGGTAGCAGTATGGTGTTAACAATTAAGACTCCTTTTCTCTAATGAGTAAGACATTTCACTAACTCAAACTGTGAAATTGTTCCTAATTTCAGGGTGACATTTATAGGACTTGGGGCGATTGGTTGTCTTTAAATCAAATTTTATCCTCAAAGTTTATAAGAATAATTCCACAGAATGACATTCTTTTTAGTAGGATGGGAATTGTAACGTGCATCTCTGTGGAAGTGATTTAAGGGACACTTCCATACGCTGTAACTAGATAACTTGTACATTACAAGCAAAACCACCTTCTAAAACACATGCTGTTTTTTGTTTGAAGTAAATGCATATAAAAAGGAAAAAATTATTTAGGTTGGTATCTCTAGTTTTTCCCATGATGCAACATTTACCAAAATCTGTGAAAACGTTTTACTTCATAGCTGTGGTATAGCTTCTACGGTATTTAAGAGACAATGGGGTGGAGAAGTGAATCTTTAGCTAAGGCTACAGGAGGCTGTTGTGTTGCATATGCTTCCCCAGATAAGAGATTGCAGCTGAATGAGATAAGACAGGGTGTTTAAAAACCTTCTAATCTATCCCTGCTGATGTCCTTTGAAGGCATCCCACACAATACAATGATGTGAGTCGGTTTCCATGACTTCAGATCCTAACAGGGTTATTCAGAGAGAGGTAAAAACCTTGAGAATGACTGGAGAATTGAAAATTCTAGGTCAAAATAGTCAAACCAGAAAAATTCTCCTATTTATTTCACTTTCACTATTTGGTCTAGATTGTTCATTCTCCTGCCAATTCTCAAGGTTTTCCCCTTTCTCTGAATAGCCCTGTTAGAGTTCATTCTATGGCAAATGCCACACAATGAGGAGCATGTGATGTAAAGATGTTGTGGTGGGGATAGTTCACAACACAAAAGACCGCCAAAGGATGCAAGCAGTGGCACATATAGAGTAAAATATTTCCTTAACTAAACATACAAGAGAAAAAAAGCACAAGTAAGATATCAGTAACATAAAATAAACAAAATAAGTTTTTTTTCATTTTTTTGTGGTAATGTGCATTTAAGTAATCACTGCAAGGAAATATCCCTTGAATTCTGAACTATATGTCAAAATATGCTATTTTTATGGGGAGGTGGGGGTGCTGTAAGATCAAGTGACATAATCTCTTTTTTTTTATCAGTGATTTATAGTTGAATTGGGACAAATAACATGTAACGAAAGAGCACAGGGTAAGTTGTGACCGTGAATTTTTAGGTTAATTTGGGTCAGATTTATATTAGCAACCACCTATGAAGAACATGGAAAAAATAGCAATTGCTGTACTTGGAAGGTAACAGGAATGTAACTTTTTATATTGGCACTAAAACCAGAGTTCAGTGCAAAGTTCATTAAAAGAAAACTTGATAAAATATTATCAAAACTAAGGTGAAATTTTGTTATGCACCAAGACCTTGTTGAGATGATACCTTGACGCTGGTCCACTTACATCACATTAACCAGATTAGCTCTAATTTGTGCTGGAGGGGTGATACCAACTTTTTTTTTTTTTTGAGAAAGGATTTTACCAGGAAGGATACATTGAGATTTCTCTAGTTTTCAAGTATGTCCTGGGTGGCGAGTATGTACCGTTAGGTGTCTTGCCCAAGGACACTTACTGGAGAGGTGCTCTTACAGGGATCGAACCCATGTATCCAGGCTCTCTCCACGCAGAGCAGTGATGTTACCTCAACTCCACCCAGCCATAAATAAATAAAGGTGGCAGTCCCTGATGCTTGTTTATAACTTGCAAACGGCTCTCACAAGCACTAGATAAACTCATGTCTCTGAACCCGTGGGTTTTCTTACTATCTAACATGAACTCAGCCATTCTGATAACAAACATGTAGCTAGGGTACTGCTGCCAGTCCACAGTGCCTAAGTGCAGCCCTTGAGTTGAGTCTCCAAGAGCTATGAAACCGTCTCACAGATGTCCAAGAAATGCAGAAACTCACTGCCCTATTCCATGACATTTCACACACATACTGTATCTGAAAGTGGGGTTACCTTGTTGCTGAATGTTCTTTTACCACGCATACATGCCTAATCCCCTGGTTGAACCCTTCCCTCAATTCCCCTCCCATCCCCATAAACTCCCAATTTGAGAAACCGATAGGTTCTCTTACCTGTTTTCTTTTTTAATCTGTGATCCGCTGTTACAGTATCCCCGCTTTTCTTACGGATTGTGGAAGTATGCAGATTTGAACTACCATCTGATACTACTGACTGTTCCTGGCAAGAACCTATACTACACCTATGATTTACACATCGCTGCTACTCTTTCTGTCCCAAATATTGTTACCAATATACATGACAAAACGTTCATAAATAAAGAATTTAATATAAAATGGTGAAAGTATTTAAAAGAGCATTTGGATGATGACATTTACCTGCCTGGTGTGATATGATTCAGTAGGAAGCTGAACTGCCTCATATGAAACTATTGTACGACGTATCATTGTAATTTCATTGAAATTACCTTGCAATCATAAAGGTGGGTAGTCAATTTGTTAGGGTGTGCACCCATGGAATAGTTATTACTTACAAACTGCCAACAATCGGTCAATTTCATTCTCTTAATCATTATTATCATCATCTATAATTAACGCTTCAAAAGTGTCTGCAGCACTTTACAATAAGAATCGGAAATGAAACTAAAAAAATTACAAATAACCTTAGAATCTGAATTAAGAGGTGTATAGGGCCTTGCTTAAAATCTAGAAGAGTTGGGTGGAGTTGATTTCTCATTATTAGTAAGGTTTTCTAATGCTAATATTTGTTTCAGAAATGGTGACATGCGTGTTTGTCATCAACCAAATCAGAAGAAACAACCTAAAAGTCTAGATGTTGATCTAAATGGAGACAAGCAGGACCGCCTCTGCAAACACCTATGCTTGCAATTTTCCACCAAATCAATGCTTAGTGAATAACCCATTGAGACAACAAATATAGAAGAACTGGTGTAGGCTGCAACACTTGCACATTTCTTTGGCAGTAATACTAGATGCTCTAAACAGCATGTGATTGCCAGAGGTCCCTAAGTGCAAGTCATTAAAGTGACAATGAGTGTGTGTGTGTGTGTTTGTGTGTGTCAGGACTCACCTCTCCTGCCACCCGCTTTGAAGCCTCAGCGGTGGGTGGCATTGCGTCCCGGGCTGTTAACCCACAGTGATCTCAGAGGTCGGCGGGCGGGGATGACGTCGGCCGCCAGCACTCAGCAGGCTCGGACTAGGACAAAATAAAGGCCTGGGCATTTTGGAGTGAGCAGCCCACATTTTTTTCTACACAGTGCACATTACTGTGGAGCTCTGTGATAACTCATGCACACTGCACATTACTATGAGTTTTATTGGTGTGGAGCTCTGTGATACTCTCATACACACCTTACATTACTGTGGAGCTCTGTGGCACCCTCATAAACACCACACATTACTATAGAGCTCTGTGGAACCCTTGTAAACACTGCACATTACTGCAGAGCTCTGTAACACCTCATAAACACTGCACATTAGTTACTGCGGAGCTCTGTGAGACCCTCATAAATACTGCACATTACTGTGGAGCTCTGTAACACCCTCATTGTCAGGTGCGCTCGGTGGGATGGGAGAACCCAGGTGCAGAGTTTGCGTAGTAAGTTGTATATCGCGGTACCAAAGGAATATCCAAGAAACGTAGTCAGGTTCACAATCGAGGTCAGGGGCAAACGGCGAATCAAGAGAGGTCGGGTATAAAGCCAAGTACTGGTACACAGAATTAACATAGGGAGAAGCTTCTAAGAGTAACACTGGCAGGAGTGATACAACGCTGAAGCAACGATATACTGGCAGAGAAACCTCTATATAGGTGCAGAATCGTCAAGACACTCCCCACTGTGAGTCCCTCCACCAATCAACCTCTCCTCTGAGCCAGGACAATCAAGGAGCTGGAGGTGTCTGGTGCAGTTCCCCATCAGGTCCACCGGGACTGAGGACCTCCTCCTGGGTCTGCACCTCCCACCCAGATCCCTGCGCCCGCCCCTGTGACGTCAGACGCCACTCACCGCCATGCTCAGGGTGGACGGAACGGCATGGCCGCGCCGACCCACCCGAACAGACGTGGCAGAATTCGCAGGGGGCGGCGCAGGACCCGGGGATGCTCCCAGCCCGTACCTGGAGCGTGGGGAGCGCCGCAGTGCCACCCGCTCGGCACCTGCCTGCCTCCGAGGTAAGGGACCCGGCTGGTGGCGTGCCGCGGGGCGGCGTGACAGAACCCGCCCCTGAAGGAGTGGCCTCCGGACGCGACAAGGGCCCGGCCTTCCCGGGTGTGCACGATGAAAAGCACGGAGGCACGAAGGGGCGTGCACCTGGGAGGCGGGTTCCCAATAATGCTCCTCAGGGCCAAACCCCTTCCATAATACAAGGTACTGAAGGGTACCCCAGTGAAACCTGGAATCCAAGATACTGGCCACCTCATACTCCAACTCATCACCAACAAGCACAGGAGGACAAGAGGGAGCGGACCTTCCCGGAAACCCATCAGGAGGAACACGTTTAAGGAGGGAAACATGAAACACAGGGTGGATTAGGTATGTGGGAGGGAGAGCGAGTCGGAAGGTAACTGGGTTAACCTGGTGGGTGATCTCGAAAGGACCTATGAAACGGGGCCCCAATTTTTTCGAGGGACATTGGAGACGGAGGTTTCTGGTGGACAGCAGAACCCGGTCACCTGGCTGGAAAGGAGGGGGAACGGACCTGGAGCGATCCGCCAAAGTCTTGTATTTGTCCTGGGCAACACGTAGGGTCTTTTTGGCCAGTTGCCAAACCTCCCGTATGGTGGCCAATCTGGAGTCGGCGTCAGGGACAGAGGAGAGGGGAATCAGACCCGGGATCATAGTGGGGTGGTACCCATAGTTGAGAAAAAATGGGGAGGAAGAAGTTGATTCATGGTCATGGGAGTTATAAGCAAACTCGGCCAACGGTAAAAGGTCAGTCCAGTCATCTTGGAGGTAAGAGGAAAAGCAGCGCAGGTACTGTTCTAAGGTCTGATTAACTCGCTCCGTCTGTCCATTTGTCTGGGGGTGGAAAGCCGTAGAGAGGTGGATGCGAATGTTAAGTCGGGAACAAAAGGCTCTCCAGAAACAAGAGGTAAACTGGGTACCCCTATCAGAGATTATCGAGTCGGGGATTCCATGGAGCCTGAATATGGCCTCAAGAAACAGAGAGGCAGTTTCAGAAGCAGTGGGTAATTTCTTGTATGGGACGAAGTGTGGCATTTTAGTGAAGCGGTCAACTACTACCATGATGACTGAGTGACCCCGGGAAGGGGGTAGATCGACAATAAAGTCGGTGGATAATTGGGACCAAGGGCGTGTCGGGATGGGCAGGGGTTGTAGCAACCCCGCAATCTTAGTGGTGGGGTTTTTGGATCATAGATGAATGGGGCAACTAGCAACATACTTGGCGACACTTGAAGACAACAAGGGCCACCAGATATGTCGTCTCACTAGGTCCAGTGTCTTCTTATAACCGGGATGTCCAGCCGCCAAGGAGTCGTGGCACATCTGTAGGGCCTCTAATCTAGCTTTTTCAGGTACATAGATGCGATGGTCTTGTACATGGAAACCCTCACTAGATAGGGGTAAAGAGGTCTCTGCCGTAAATCTTTTGATGTTGTCGTGGAGGCTAGAAGTGACCCCCAAGAAACATTGAGGTGGCAACACTGTGTGGGAGAGGTTCGAGGATGAGGATGGACCCTCCTGGATCCTTGAGAGGGCATCTGCCTTCCCGTTCTTCGAGCCGGGGCGGTAAGTTACATGAAAATTGAACCTTGTAAAGAAGAGAGCCCAGCGGGCTTGAAGGGGTCTCAGACGTTTGGCGGATCGCAGATACTCCAGATTCTTGTGATCAGTGTGTACAGTTATTGGATGTATGGCCCCCTCCAGCAGATGACGCCACTCTTCAAAGGCTCGCTTGATGGCAAGGAGCTCCCGGTCCCCGATATCATAATTTTGCTCCGCCGGGGCGAGCTTCTTGGAGTAGAAGGCCACGGGATGTAGTTGTCCGGAGGGGGACCTTTGTGACAGGATAGCCCCAGTGGCAGTTTCTGATGCATCGACCTCTAGGAAAAAGGGCAGTTGTGGGTTAGGTAGGTTCAAGACAGGAGCAGTAATGAAGTGATTTCGGAGGTCATCGAACGCTTTCTGGGCCTCTTTGGACCATTCAAAGAGGACAGTAGGGCTGGTGAGTCGAGTGAGAGGTTGAATTACTTTGGAAAAATTACGGATAAATCGTCTGTAAAAGTTAGCAAACCCAATGAACCTTTGTATGCCCTTACGATCTTTAGGAGTGGGCCAAGAGGTGATGGCCTCGATCTTTCGGGGATCCATCTCTATGTGACCAGGTGAAATGATAAAGCCCAGGAATTCCACTCGGGTGGTCTCAAAGGTGCATTTCTCGGGTTTAGCGTAAAGGTTGTTCTCCCGGAGTCTCTGGAGGACGGTGTAAACGTGTTGACGGTGTTCCTGAAGGGAAGTGGAAAAATCAGAATATCATCGAGATATATTACAACATATTTGTCCAATAAGTCACGGAAAATATCATTAATCAGATGTTGGAACGTGGCTGGGGCGTTGCAGAGTCCATACGGCATCACAGTATATTCGAAGTGCCCATATCGAGTCCTAAAGGCGGTCTTCCACTCGTCCCCCTCACGGACGCGTACCAGATAATAGGCCCCTCGGAGGTCAAGTTTGGAATAGATACAAGCGTTCTGAAGACGTTCTAATAACTCTGGGATAAGTGGGAGAGGGTACCTATTCTTGATGGTGATTTTATTTAATTCACGGTAGTCTACACAGGGTCTCAACCCGCCGTCTTTTTTATTAACAAAAAATATCCCTGCTCCGGCAGGGGAAGTGGATGGTCGAATGAAGGCTTTTCGTGTGTTCTCCTGGATGTAGTCTTTTAATGTTCTTAACTTAGGCTCGGATAGGGGGAAGATACGTCCATAAGGAATGGGAGCCCCTGGTAGTAACTCAATAGGACAATCATAGGGTCTTCTGGGTGGCAGCGTTTCAGCTTTCTTTTTATCAAATACATCCTGAAAATTGTCATAGTGTGCGGGTAACTGGGTCTCGTTCCCGATGGTGGTACTTATGGTATGGAGAGGTATGCAGGTATTTTTACAATGCTCGGAGGGGAAGGAAACCTCGCCGGTTGACCATAGTATGTGAGGGTTATGCAATCGAAGCCAAGGTAGCCCCAAAATCATGGGGAAAATAGGAGAGGTAACAATATCAAACCGTAGCAGTTCTGAGTGGCCACGACCTAGGCTCATTTGGACAGGTATACTCTCCTGTGTAATGGGCCCTGAGCTCAAAGGAGAACCATCAACTAATCTGATCTCAACAGGTATCTCTTTATTAGACAGTGGTAAGGAAATACATGTCGCTAGGGTGGCGTCCATGAAGCACCCGCTAGCCCCTGAATCCACCATTGCCTGGAGTTCGAAGGTCCTCTGTTGCCACTGTAGAGAGATGGGTAGAAGGAGATGAGGCATGGGTAAGAGTGGAGAAGGTCTAGAGAGTGTTGTGATGAAACCACTCTTACCTCTTCCGGGAGTTGCTTTAGCGGGACATACACGGGCCTGGTGGTTGGCCCCTCCACAGTATAGGCAAAGATTGAGACGGCGACGTCGATCCATCTCGGCCTGTGGTAAGCATCGATCCACTAGCCCGATCTGCATTGGTTCCTCGGTTCTCCTAGGATTAGAAACTGGAACAAGAGCATTGAAGGGTACCTGGTTTTCACGTGACCCCCCGATTGGGGCTGAGGGAGGCCTTTCGTCTCTGCGCTCTCTCCATCTTCTATCGAATTGTATGCAGAAATCGATTACAGTATCTAGAGACCGGGGTACTCCAACACGTGCGAGGTCGTCCTTCAAATGATCAGCTAGGCCTCGACGAAACTGATCCAGGAGGGCGGCTTCATTCCAAGCCGTATCATGGGCATAGTGGCGGAAGTGAGTCACGTAGTCCTCTACGGGGCGGCGGCCTTGTCGGAGAGCCCTGATAACGTTTTGGGCGGACTCTCTCTTGTGGGGGTCTTGATACATGGCCTCCAGCGCCGCAGCAAACGAGGGCCAGCTCTCCAGTACTGGGTCATGGTCCCGGAGGAGTGTATGAGCCCACTTCTTAGGTTCTCCACCCAGTAGTGATATGACCATGCGTACCTTTACAAAATCACTATTGTAAGTGCGGGGTTTTAGAGAAAAAAGGATGCAACAATCGAGCATGAATGCCTCAAATCTTGTGCGGTCTCCATTGAAAGTCTCAGGTAGTTTAACTTGAGGCTCAGGAAAGGGGGTATCCAGGTTTTCCTGTATGGGTGCGGAAGGCGGCGTGTAAGGAGGAGGTAGTGTCACGACTTGAACTTGCGCCTGCAATTGTCGATGTTCTGTCTGAAGTTCCTGAAAGGAGTGAGTGAGGGCGGATACCTGGTGTGACAAGGCTGCAACGGCATTGGTGATCTCTGCGGGTTCCATATGTTTGGCTTCAGCGTCTGTCAGGTGCGCTCGGTGGGATGGGAGAACCCAGGTGCAGAGTTTGCGTAGTAAGTTGTATATCGCGGTACCAAAGGAATATCCAAGAAACATAGTCAGGTTCACAATCGAGGTCAGGGGCAAACGGCGAATCAAGAGAGGTCGGGTATAAAGCCAAGTACTGGTACACAGAATTAACATAGGGAGAAGCTTCTAAGAGTAACACTGGCAGGAGTGATACAACGCTGAAGCAACGATATACTGGCAGAGAAACCTCTATATAGGTGCAGAATCGTCAAGACACTCCCCACTGTGAGTCCCTCCACCAATCAACCTCTCCTCTGAGCCAGGACAATCAAGGAGCTGGAGGTGTCTGGTGCAGTTCCCCATCAGGTCCACCGGGACTGAGGACCTCCTCCTGGGTCTGCACCTCCCACCCAGATCCCTGCGCCCGCCCCTGTGACGTCAGACGCCACTCGCCGCCATGCTCAGGGTGGACGGAACGGCATGGCCGCGCCGACCCACCCGAACAGACGCGGCAGAATTCGCAGGGGGCGGCGCAGGACCCGGGGATGCTCCCAGCCCGTACCTGGAGCGTGGGGAGCGTGCCGCGGGGCGGCGTGACACTCATAAACACTGCACATTACTGTGGAGCTCTGTGACACCCTCATAAACACTGCCCCCCAGCAAATCAATTCTCTCCCCATATCAATTCCTCCCATATCAATTCCCCCCACTCTCTCCCCATATCAATTCTCTCCCCTCCTTATCAAATCTCTCCCCATATCAATTCTCTCCTTCATATCAATTCTCTCCCCATATCAATTCTCTCCCATATAAATTCTCCCCATATCAATTCTCTCCTCATATCAATTCTCCCCATATCAATTCTCTCCCCATATCAGTTCTCTCCCCATATCAATTACTCATATCAATTCTCTCCCCATATCAATTCTCTCCCATATCAATTCCCCATGTCAATTCTCTCCCCATATCAATTCTCTCATATCAATTCTCCCCATATCAATTCTCTCCCCATATCAGTTCTCTCCCCATATCAATTACTCATATCAATTCTCTCGCCATATCAATTCTCTCCCATATCAATTCCCCATGTCAATTCTCTCCCCATATCAATTCCCCATGTCAATTCTTTCCCCATGTCAATTCTCTCCCCATATCTATTCTCCCCATATCAATTCTCCCCATGTCAATTCTTTCCCCATGTCAATTCTCTCCCCATATCTATTCTCCCCATATCAATTCTCCCCATGTCAATTCTCTCCCCATATCAATTCCCCCATGTCAATTCTCTCCCCATGTCAATTCTCTCCCCATATCAATTCTCTCCCCATATCAATTCTCTCCCCCAAATCAATTCTCCCCATGTCAATTCTCTCCCCGTATAAATTCCCCATGTCAATTCTCTCCCCATGTCAATCCCCCCTCCCCATAGCATGTAATTTCCCCACGCCAAACCCCACCCCAAACCCAAAACCTTGCAGCTAACCCATGGGAGCCGGGAGACATCTTGTCGTGCACAGGAGGATCCGGCCCACACGCGTGGCGTGTGTCAGGCCGCGTGTGTGTGGGCACATCCTGTGAGGGAGCAGGCCGTCGACCCCTGCTGATGACGTCACACGGTGCGCCGTGTGACCTAATCAGCAGGGGCCGAGGGCTAGCCGACAACCACTGATTACGCCAGCCGTCCTCCCACTTCTGTCAGCCTATGCTACCTTGCCAGTTAGCTGGCTGTGCCGGCCAGCCACCCGGCAAGGGAGGCCAGCTGCCTACTGGCAAATGCCCCGTTTACCCGATGGCCAGTCCGGGCCTGACCCTCAGCCATGGCATCCTAACTCTCGGCTTTTGGCCCGCGGCGGGAGCATGTCCGGCGCCGGTTCCACCTCCGGCGGCTACAGTGTTTCGTGTACCTGTAGCATGCCTAATTACACCCTGCATATTGAGGTCCAACCTTGGTAACGAGTTGACAGTGTGAATGAAAAAAACATATACGTATCTTGATCAGCGCAATAAAAATTGCTATCAGGATCTTGGTGTCTCTCATAGATCAGCAGACCATATTTTGGTACCAAACTATGGTCTGCTGATCTATGAGAGACACCAAGATCCTGATAGTAATTTTTATTGTGCTGATCAAGATACGTATATGTTTTTTTCATTCACATGGTATAGGGAAGACCACTGTGTTTGAGCAAGCTTTTGGGAGATTGGTGGTGGACGTGATTTGTGGCGCTGACCTGCTTGTTTTATATTGAGTTGACAGTGTGTCTGTGAAGGGCAGATACTTCCATTAGGCTAACTAAGCATTCACCAATGGGGCCAAGCTTGCAGACATGCAGGGGACTTGATTAGAGCAGGAACAGTATACCTGCCAGCATTGCAAATGATGGGTAGTAGCAGAAGGAAGCCTTACCATGGACCTGCCTCTCTTCCTCGGCTTTGGGAGGCGAAATCCTGCAGGTCATGTCACGAAGCAGTCGAAGCCTCAATGGAGTCCTATGGACTCCAAGAGGGAATGCTCAGGACGGCGCGTTAGCAATGCCTCAAGTATCCTCTGGCTTAGTGCTGCATTACGGGGCAGGCTGCTGAATTAGCACCTGCCCCGTAATATGGAGCTAAAACTGGGACGCTAAGGAGAAACCTGCAGGTTTCCTCCTTAGGCTGGCATTGGACGAGCGCGCTATGTGTGCCCATACTGACGTGCTTCCTTCACAGCGTTGTGATGCTGCAACGGGGCCGGTTGGGCGTGCAACAAGCATCCGTTATCCAAGCCTATCCAGCGAAACGCTAGGACGAGCGTTGACGGAGCTGCATAGCATGATTCTCCATAGGAGGGATCGCACTTTGCATCGCTGAGCGCACTGAGTGAGCTCAGCGAGGTGGCCAGACAGGCGTCGAGTGCAAGGAACGTCCACTCTCACGGACGTTCCTTCCGTTCTCCAAAAGACACTCGTCTGGAACTAGCCTAAGCGTCCCCGTTTTAGCGAGCAGTATGTAATACTGCCCTAAATGTTTAGTTAGGCTCTGCTTAAGAATTAGACATTTGATTTACATTTGTTTTAGTTTCCTGTTTATGGTGTACCCTGTATGTACCATGGCTGCATAATAAAGAAAACGTGAAGCATGAATCCCTTTGTCCAGTGAACGTGAATCCCTTAGTCCAGTGGCTATATCACAGGCCGTGACTGAGGGTCTTTTTCAAGAAGTGACTTTTTTACTAGTTCATTCTTGACATCTCCCATGATGCTCAGCTACTCATTTGCTCAATAGAGTATCATGGGAGATGTAGTCCAAAAACATCTGAAGGCCCAAGGTTGCACAACACTGTAAGTTAGATCTAATGCAAATGAAAAATGACCTTTGCTAGATTTTTCCAATGTTGTTTTGACATGTGCGTATGTGAGCTTTTTTTAGTTTACACCAGATCCAGAATAGATTCAAGTGTGTCTTGAGCATTGTAATCAAAATATACTGTCCTGGGGGGGGGGGGGGCGTAGCTGGCTACAGAAGGGACAGCATGTGCCTTGGCTGAGCTCTGTCTCGGCTTGCTTGTTGTGGGACTTTTTAGCTGGCTTACCTATATTGATTTCCCCATCTGCAGTCCCTGAGTGGCTGGCCATTGTGGGAGAGCTGTCCGGAGCCCGATTTGTCCCCCCTCCGTACCTGAGACGCCCGTTGCCAGCCGTTTTCTCCACGAGCGGGTGCTGCCGGTGCACATCTTGGGGCCTACTAGGGATGTGCACCGATTTTTTTTTCGGTTCGATTAGATTTTTCGAATTTTTAAACTTTTCGATTCGGCTCGTTTCGACCGCTTTCTGTTTCGATTCGGTTTGGTTCGATTCGGTTTTCGGGTACATTTATTTTTCGGAATATCGACCATTTTTCGTATTTTCTGGTCACTTTACTCGGTTTTTGGATCGACTTTTCGTGATTTCGGAAATTTTCGTTTTTCCGAATTCTACATGGTTTTCGGTATATATCGACCATTTTTCGTATTTTCGTGTCACTTTGCTCGTTTTTTGTATCGGCTTTTCGCTATTTCGGAAATTTTAGTTTTTTTTGGAACATCTGTTCTCCTCGTTTCAAAGCTGTCTAACTCTATTGCCCCAGCAGTCCAGCACATGGATTTTCCCCAGCACATGGATTTGCCCCAGCTCATAGGATATTGCCCCAGCTCACGGATTTGACCCAGCACATTGATTTGCCCCAGCACATTGATTTTCCCCAGCACATGGATTTGCCCCAGCTCATAGGATATTGCCCCAGCTCACACATGGATTTGCCCCAGCTCACGGATTTGCCCCAGCACACTGATTTGCCCCAGCACATTGATTTGCCCCAGCACATGGATTTGCCCCAGCTCATAGGATATTGCCCCATGGATTTGCCCCAGCTCATGGATTTGCCCCAGCACATGGATTTGCCCCAGCACATGGATTTGCCCCAGCTCATGGATTTGCCCCAGCACATGGATTTGCCCCAGCTCATAGGATATTGCCCCAGCTCACACAGGGATTTGCCCCAGCTCACACATGGATTTGCCCCAGCTCATGGATTTGCCCCAGCACATGGATTTGCCCCAGCACATGGATTTGCCCCAGCACATGGATGCCCCAGCTCATGGATTTGCCCCAGCACATGGATTTGCCCCAGCTCATTGGATATTGCCCCAGCTCATGGATTTGCCCCAGCACATTGATTTGCCCCAGCACATGGATTTGCCCCAGCTCATAGGATATTGCCCCAGCTCACACATGGATTTGCCCCAGCTCATAGGATATTGCCCCAGCACATGGATTTGCCCCAGCTCATGGATTTGCCCCAGCACATGGATTTGCCCCAGCACATGGATTTGCCCCAGCTCATGGATTTGCCCCAGCACATGGATTTGCCCCAGCTCATAGGATATTGCCCCAGCTCACACATGGATTTGCCCCAGCTCACACATGGATTTGCCCCAGCTCATGGATTTGCCCCAGCACATGGATTTGCCCCAGCACATGGATTTGTCCCAGCACATGGATGCCCCAGCTCATGGATTTGCCCCAGCACATGGATTTGCCCCAGCTCATGGATTTGCCCCAGCACATGGATTTTTAAACTTTTCGATTCGGCTCGTTTCGACCGCTTTCTGTTTCGATTCGGTTTGGTTCGATTCGGTTTTCGGGTACATTTATTTTTCGGAATATCGACCATTTTTCGTATTTTCTGGTCACTTTACTCGGTTTTTGGATCGACTTTTCGTGATTTGGGAAATTTTCGTTTTTCCGAATTCTACATGGTTTTCGGTATATATCGACCATTTTTCGTATTTTCGTGTCACTTTGCTCGTTTTTTGTATCGGCTTTTCGCTATTTCGGAAATTTTTGTTTTTTTCGGAACATCTGTTCTCCTCGTTTCAAAGCTGTCTAACTCTATTGCCCCAGCAGTCCAGCACATGGATTTTCCCCAGCACATGGATTTGCCCCAGCTCATGGATTTGCCCCAGCTCATAGGATATTGCCCCAGCTCACGGATTTGACCCAGCACATTGATTTGCCCCAGCACATTGATTTTCCCCAGCACATGGATTTGCCCCAGCTCATAGGATATTGCCCCAGCTCACACATGGATTTGCCCCAGCTCACGGATTTGCCCCAGCACATTGATTTGCCCCAGCACATTGATTTGCCCCAGCACATGGATTTGCCCCAGCTCATAGGATATTGCCCCAGCTCACACATGGATTTGCCCCAGATCATGGATTTGCCCCAGCACATTGATTTGCCCCAGCACATGGATTTGCCCCAGCTCATAGGATATTGCCCCAGCACATGGATTTGCCCCAGCACATGGATTTGCCCCAGCTCATAGGATATTGCCCCAGCTCACACATGGATTTGCCCCAGCTCATAGGATATTGCCCCAGCACATGGATTTGCCCCAGCTCATGGATTTGCCCCAGCTCATGGATTTGCCCCAGCTCATGGATTTGCCCCAGCACATGGATTTGCCCCAGCACATGGATTTGCCCCAGCTCATGGATTTGCCCCAGCACATGGATTTGCCCCAGCTCATAGGATATTGCCCCAGCTCACACAGGGATTTGCCCCAGCTCACACATGGATTTGCCCCAGCTCATGGATTTGCCCCAGCACATGGATTTGCCCCAGCACATGGATTTGCCCCAGCACATGGATGCCCCAGCTCATGGATTTGCCCCAGCACATGGATTTGCCCCAGCTCATTGGATATTGCCCCAGCTCATGGATTTGCCCCAGCACATTGATTTGCCCCAGCACATGGATTTGCCCCAGCTCATAGGATATTGCCCCAGCTCACACATGGATTTGCCCCAGCTCATAGGATATTGCCCCAGCACATGGATTTGCCCCAGCTCATGGATTTGCCCCAGCACACATGGATTTGCCCCAGCACATGGATTTGCCCCAGCTCATGGATTTGCCCCAGCACATGGATTTGCCCCAGCTCATAGGATATTGCCCCAGCTCACACATGGATTTGCCCCAGCTCACACATGGATTTGCCCCAGCTCATGGATTTGCCCCAGCACATGGATTTGCCCCAGCACATGGATTGTCCCAGCACATGGATTCCCCAGCTCATGGATTTTGCCCCAGCACATGGATTTGCCCCAGCTCATGGATTTGCCCCAGCACATGGATTTGCCCCAGCACATGGATTTGCCCCAGCTCATGGATTTGCCCCAGCACATGGATTTGCCCCAGCTCATAGGATATTGCCCCAGCTCACACATGGATTTGCCCCAGCTCACACATGGATTTGCCCCAGCTCATGGATTTGCCCCAGCACATGGATTTGCCCCAGCACATGGATTTGCCCCAGCACATGGATGCCCCAGCTCATGGATTTGCCCCAGCACATGGATTTGCCCCAGCTCATGGATTTGCCCCAGCACATGGATTTGCCCCAGCTCACACATAGATTTGCCCCAGCTCACACATGGATTTGCCCCAGCTCATGGATTTGCCCCAGCACATGGATTTGCCCCAGCACATTTACAAAGGCAAAATTTACAGAATCAGCGATATATCCGATAATAGTTAAATATACGATGTTCAGAATTACCGAAATGGAACCGAAATCCCGAATGGAACCGAAATCATGAATAGAGGGAAAATAAATTTCGATTTGACACATTTCAAGTCCATTCGAAAATTCCGAAAAATTTTCGATTTGGCTCGGAAAACTTTGCGCATTTGCCGTTTTCGGAAATTTTTCGTTTTTTCGGAAAGTCTGTTCTCGTTTCAAAGCAATAGATTTCGATTTGACACATTTCAAGTCCATTCGAAAATTCCGAAAATTTTTCGATTCGGCTCGGAAAACTTTTCGGATTTGCCGTTTTCGGCTTAAAAAAAATTTCGGAATTTCGGCCGCATCGAAAGACCCGAATCGGGAAATTTCGTGAAAATTCCGAAACCCGAAACGCACATCCCTAGGGCCTACCTCTAGGCTTCTGTCCTTTTCGTTGTGCCCCCTACAGAGTCCTGATTCCGCCTGACTCACTCCACCTCGCCTTGGTGGTGCCTACCACCTCTGCTGTGCTACTAGTTCCGACTTCTGCCTAGATGCGGAGGGCTGAGAAGACAGACGGCCTCCGTCTCTCGGCCGTTGAGTCTGGTCGAATGGAAGGGGCAGATGGACAGAGCGAGGGGTGGAGATCCCATGTTCCGCCACCTCCACCTATGTTCGGCCTGGAAGGCCTGCTCCAAGGGACGGCGCATGACGGATGGCCATTGACTCAGGGAGATCTTCGGACCTTCGTGGAGGTCCTGCGGCGCTGGAGAGGAGTGCCTGTCCTGGAAGATGACGTGGAGGCTTCCAACAGAAGACAGGTAAGCACACCTATGCGGCCTGAGGAGAGTAAAGCTGCTGAACCTCAGGGTGGGCGCGGTGGCTCGGGGAGTGGACTGCAGTCAGCCTTGCCGGTGACGGGGCACTTTCTGCCGAGTGGCCCTCCGGCACCCGTCGACTGTGGATCCCAGCCGCGGGCTGCACCTGCTGGAGGGCTGAGGTGGCCTGATGCCTATGGCGGAGATATGGAGACGAAGAGGTGCCCAGTTGTGTCGATCGGGGGGTGTCTCGTTCTGGGTCGCTATCTCCGTCTCCTTCTCTGCCGATGCCTGCAGCTCTCATTGAGAGGGCTATCGAAGTGGGCAGCTGTGTGCCTCGGGATCTCCTGGAGTTGCAGGCCTTGTTTCGTGAGGATGGGCCTGCGACTGGCCTCATTGGCAGTGCCCTGCCTGTTCTTCGAGACACCCCATTCCGGGACGCTGGTTGACGGGACCCATCTGTGTTCTATCCGCTATTGTTTCTTCAACTTTTTGTTTTACTGCTGAGACTTTTTGATTTTTGTTTTCCCCCCCCCCCACACTCTATGCTGAGATTCCACCTTGGGACCTTTTTGCTGTCTAAACATTGTTGCTTCTGGGAGACTTTTCGTTATAGTCCCCCCCTGCTTTTTGATGTTTTGACGCCTATTATCTATTTTTATGTGACCCTCCCCCCCTTTTTTTTAATAAAGGATCCTGATGACTTCATTGCAGATCATCACCAGCTGAGGATCATCTAGATTTTTGCGCTACCCCCCCTCCCCTCTTGTTTGCTATTTTTCGATGAGACACCCTATCTGGGGATGTTTATTGTTTCTTCTATGTCTGATTGTTCGCTGACTTATTTACAAAATAAAAATTGTAAATTCCAAAAAAAAATACTGTCCTGTTTTCACAGGTACACTATCAACACCACTTTGTCCTGTCTCAACTGTGCACCCCCAGGAGGAGGACTACAGCTGCGGCAGTGCACAATTGTTCCTCGACCTCTTGGGGGGAAAAGAATATCAGGGTTATTCAAAGAGCTCCGAATTGCTGGAGAAAGGTAACCGAATGCTGAAATTCAGGGTACGGTTACCTTTCCTGGCCATTCGGCTATCCAGAGAGCAGGCAATTCGCCAAATACTGGCGAATTGCCTGCACATATGGTGCCTGTTCGGTGCCTGTTCGAGGGCAGTGAATTCCCATAGAGAAGCAATGCTTCGGCTATTCAGAGAGCAAAACCCAGCAGTGAAAAGTTGCCGAAATGCCCTGCCATTCGGTGGTTTAATTCGGCAGGTTTATTCTGGCGAATCCCATAGGTTTCAATGTTAAAAATATTCCCGTTTTAATTCAATATCTAATAAACCATTCATTATAATATTCTGCAGTAAAAAGTCTCTTTACTTTTAGATTTTTTAGGACCTTTTAGGCACTTTTGGGGATTTTTATACAAACATTTTTATTTATTTTTTTAAATCGTTTTTTCTTTTTTCTGTAACAGCCCTTTTTATTATCATTCATTGGACCTCATTTGTAAATTTTAGAAATTTTTGCTCAGTAGTTTCTTAGCAGCGTTTCACTTTTCAAACATTCAAGCGTACTGCTTTTTTTTTTTTTCTTCACCTCCTTCGTCTGCGGTGTTGGGTTTTTCCGGCTCTGATCGGCTCCTGCTCGGGTTTCTTCGTCGGGTTAACCCAGATGTTTTTGCGGGTTTCGGTGTGAGTTCGCCCTCGTTTTGCGGCGAGTTTTCGGCGGGTTTGTGGCGACTTTTCCCTGCATTACAGCGGCTCTGTGGTGCTTGCTGAATACACCGAAGGGTCGCTGAAATGGGATCGCCAAATCGAACCGAATTGAGGAGAACGAAAAGTCACCGTACGTGCGGTGACTTTTCGATTCCCTTTGAATAACCCTGTATATGATTTTTAAAGTTCGGTGGCACAGCCTGTGCCTGATGTGTCCCCACCAAACTTTCAGTGGCAGCTCTTTAATTAGGAAAATTAGGCAGTCGCCTAAGGCCTCGCGCTTACAGGACCTTGTGGTCGCCTACTTTGCATGATGCACACAGCAAGATAGATTTTTCCGTGCGCATCTGGCGGCCTTGATTTTTTTAGGCCATAGGTGGCACTGCTGCCTATCTCAGCACGGCCGCCAGCGGTGTGAGGAGTTGCAGGAGCCAAATTGCCTGTGCTTGTGTGTGGCCGTGGAGGAGGTGCTGGTCTAGAAGTAGGTCAGGAAGATTATACACTGAAACGCCAATGGTACATGTGGCGAGATGGGAGAAGATAAGGAGCCCCATGGTGCTACCCGTTCTACCATGCGGCTCCAGCGACTCCCAGCTTGCCCCTCTCAGCATGTCCCTCCAGTCCCTCTCAGACTACAGACCAAGTCCCCAAGTGGACACCCGACAATTGAAGTGAGATCAGGAGAGAGAGATAGCATCACATCAGAAGAGAACCTGCCTATTGTTTGGTCTAAATTCAGTTAAGTGGTGAATCACAAACACTCTTTCACACACTCGGCTCTCCATACATTCCACACACACACTGTTACACACTGCCCTCCACACAATCTACACACAGTGACACATTGCCCTCCATACATTCTCCACACACTGCCGCCCATACATTCCACACACACTGTCACACACTGTCCACCATACATTCCACACACACTGTCACACACTGTCCACCATACATTCCACACACATTGTCACACACTGCCCTCCATACATTCTCCACACACTGTCACACACTGCCCTCCATATGTGTGTGAAGGGGGAGTGCCAGGTGTGCCCAGGCACACCCTAATATTTGTTGAAGAGGTCCTCTATCACCTCCTACATTGTTCATGTTCATGATGAACAGCATAAAATCTGACTGTTTCTCTGACTACAGGCTTGTTATTTCTAACGAAAAATTTGCATTTTGTGCAAAATCTTTTAAACATAAGTTTTCAATTTATAAATGTTCCATGATAAACACCCTAATGCAATGGGGTGCACACCCTAATGCAATGGGCTGCACACGCCAGTGGATGCGAGCAATGGTGTCCCATACATTCTCCACACACTGTCACACACTGCCCTCCATATGTGTGTGAAGGGGGAGTGCCAGGTGTGCCCAGGCACACCCTAATATTTGTTGAAGAGGTCCTCTATCACCTCCTACATTGTTCATGTTCATGATGAACAGCATAAAATCTGACTGTTTCTCTGACTACAGGCTTGTTATTTCTAACGAAAAATTTGCATTTTGTGCAAAATCTTTTAAACATAAGTTTTCAATTTATAAATGTTCCATGGGTAAACACCCTAATGCAATGGGGTGCACACCCTAATGCAATGGGCTGCGCACGCCAGTGGATGCGAGCAATGGTGTCCCATACGTCCAACCAGTCATTCATCATCCAATGCGTTCCCAACATGGGGTCGATTCCAACAGAGATGGGCAAAAGGGAAAAATTAGTGGACAATTTTTATGGTTAGGAGAGAATGTTTCAGTATAACAGGTTATGGAATACGTTCATGGCAGGGGGTCTATGTGCAAAGAACAAAGTTTTATATAGGGCCATGTTAGAAGAAGAGGAGCTTAATGATTTAAATTTATTTATTTAGGTTGTATTAGAAGGAAGGGATGAAGGCGGATCAGATAGAAAAACTGGTTACAAGTGCAACTGCAAGGACATTCACAAAAGGGTTATGAAAGAATTAAGAGTCATATATGTGAAAATTATGTTTAAAGTAGGGTCCTCAAATCTGACTCCCTCAGTTGTTGATGGCCTGACATAAAATGTGATGTTGTGTATAATGTAGTGACGTATAGGAGACATCAAGCTTATATTGGACAGCTTCTACTTGATTAATAAATTAATTAGTACTTGGACCTTATGACGTCTATCAGTTA
Source organism: Leptobrachium leishanense (assembly GCA_009667805.1). Lineage (NCBI taxonomy): Eukaryota > Metazoa > Chordata > Amphibia > Anura > Megophryidae > Leptobrachium > Leptobrachium leishanense. The sequence continues at coordinate 362,921,337 of CM019063.1, read as the reverse complement.
CTATGCAGAATTCTTAATTTCCAGTCCTTTGGTGTGTCCACTCTGCATACAAAGAGGAAATGTACGTAAGCTTGGCAGCCCTAGTCTGCACCCTACTGTTGCACCAATGAGTGCATATTCTTGTTTAGTCTCAGTTTACCTGGATAACCTGCAGACAATCTAATTTGATTGAGCTACTGCAATCAGCCATTTCAAGGCCATCAACTGGCAGAACAGCAATTAAATAAATGAGTTCTCAGAGGAGTGGCTGCTCTTTTGGTATTTCTTTCTTCCAGTCTCAAATGTTTGCTTTTCCATAGTCTTTTTGACAGCCGTCCTATGCATCAGCACATTTTAGGGTACAATGGGGTGGACCAATTTACAACTGATGTTAGCCATCTTACTATCTGGAGTTTTTTTGACTACGTCCTTTATTGGTGAGCTGTTTTTATTATTTACTTCTCTTGATTTAATGGGAACTCCTTTGATGGACTATGTAGGGACTTTATGGGACTTCTTACATCTAAGAATATGCTGCGTTCTGTTTGTGGACTGTAATGCAGTTTTTGCCTGCAAAAACTGCATTAATCTGCTTGACCTTTCCTTTTACCCTATTAATCTGCCTTAACAATGGATTCTGGCCATTCTCCCCTTTCTCTAGTAACTGGTTTATGTACTTCCTAGGGTTGTCATAATTTATTCCTGCTGATGGGCATTGCTTGCAAAAAAAAATGTAACCCAGCATTCTGTAGAATCCATATGCTGCTGGTAAATCAGAGCTGCCAGATTGGCCTGGACACACTATTTCACGCAGTGGGAGCCAAAAAAAAAGGTTTTGTCCTGTATAGTTAATGTGCTACACTAAGGTAATCAAGGCATGTCACCTGGGATTTCTGCATTGCAGCATATGGATCCTACATGCTGCAGGGTTGCAATTTTAATGCACTGTCCATTATCATGCATAAATTGTGTGCAAGAAAACCCGGCTGCCGTGGCAACTCTAGATCGCAGGTGTAAATACTGATTTAGTAGACTTTTTTTCTCCTGCAGCATATGAATTGTACATACTGCAGGGAAACCTCTTCCCTCCCGTACAATATATGTCTGGGAAAACCTATCCAATGTCTGGTTGGACACGCATGTAGAAAGCAAAGTGCTGTCCCAGGTGAGTGGCACTTTTTTTATTTTTTTGCTTCTTGAAGCCTCTGCATTATACATACATGTGCGATTTTATAGCTGCTTCTTGCTACAGAACAACCATGATCCATTCAATCACAACAATTCATGAGCCTGCTCAACCCTCTGCACATCAGCAACATCCAAAGTATGTGCAGTTGCTGGTGTATGGTTTTTACAGTGTTGAGGGGTATGTACCAATAAACTCAGATGCAAATTCTGGGGTAAACTGGTGATTGTTTATCAAAATTTCAACTGTATGAACAGATATGAGGTTAAAAATAATCATGCAGTATGAATACTGCTGTGGCTGGTTGGAATATCTGCGGCTATTACAACTGGAGACAGAGCTTCACTTGTTGTCCTCCATCACCTCTGGAGCCTCTGTATCCCTGGTGATCCTGTGTCTGAGCAATGTGGTCAGGCATAGACAATGCAACATTTACTCGCACCAGCTGGCACTCCATGTGAGCCATAGTGCACTTAAGATCTGTGCCTGAAGTTGGTGTAGACTGCATTGCTCCACCACAGGACCCCCCCCCCCCTTACAGGGATACATCACGAGTGGATTCCTCCACTTGAACTCCAGACACCAGGCATGGGCCTTCTGTAGCAGGAGATCTGACTGTCCTTTGGTTAGCAATCTCTGAACATGACTCGGACTGTCTATATGGTTCCGTGGGATTTGTCATTCAACAACTGGCGTTTCTATACAGTCTTGTCTCATTCTTCAGAATGGTGACCCAAGTAGGGGGGGGGGTCATGCAGAGTAGAAACACTTGGGAATGCAATTCTTCGCTATTTTAGCAGGGGATGGAGTTTCCATTTTCATTACCTAAAGAGCTGCAACGCTATATTCAGAATTTCACAAATGTTTAAGAGTGCCAGTTTCTCTACGCCTTCAGAGAAGGTGCGTTCTACTATATACAGCAGCTACGTCAACCACGAGGACCAACTTGTGGTCCTTTTTTTATTTTTTTCTTCATAGGAATTTCACTTCGGTTATTTGTAGAAGATCGGCACTCTGTCAGCTCAGGTAGTTTCAGGAATATGCAAGGAATGGATGGACAGCCTTGTGACCAAGCTGTTGAGTGCATCTTTGCTATACTAGAGAAAAAAATCCCGGTCGTTGTAACTGGCCAATGGTAAATGACTGCTACTCAATGCATATCCCTAAAGCTGTTCTACAGCTCTGGTCCCATTAATGAGATTTTTCCTGCTGAAGAAAAAAGGATGGCATATGGAAAATGTGACTTTCTGACATGTCCTCCAAAAGATCTGGATCATCTCAAAAATGAGCTCTCTAATGTTTGAACCAATTTACTCCTTTTTTTTTTTAGATGCGTACGAATGTGGTGTTACTCAAACTCCATGCAAAGAGAAATGTATCCCTATTCCTTGGCTGTGTGATGGAGAATTGGACTGTCCAGATGGTTCAGATGAGCAGTGTGGTAAGATACATATATATATATATTTTTTTTTTAAAATTTTAGAAATTCTTAGTTTACACTCAAAACAAGCAGAAGTGTCTTGTTAGGGCTAGGTTTACTTATTTTCCATTCTTCAAGGTAAACTAATGGAAGGTGAGGACTGTTGGTAGTAATGTGCCGTAGTAGCTGATTTCAGAAAATCTGTACAGTGACAAACTGTGCTTCTCTAGAAGGATGATGGGTTCTGGTCTTCACAATAAAGTCCTCAAGTATGGTGGATATTGAAGTCTCAGAGGTAAAAGCTGGGTTGGCAAACAAATCTATTATGGAAACTGGATAGAAAGCTCTGCAAAACCAAAGTTTGATGCCACAAGATCATGAAATTTGCGAGCGGAGTGTGGTAAGGCTACTAATGTTTGAGGAATCAAAAGAACATTTGGGGCCTAAGTATAGGCACCAGCAGGGTCGGATTAATATAGGTGCTGTTGGAGCAGCAGCTCCAGCCCCATGCCCATAATAGGCCCAGAGAAAGAAGTATGTCTGCATTGATGGGCCTTTGGACCCCTGTATCTCCAACCCGATAGCAGATACGAGGTCATGTGAGGAAGCAATGTAAATACCAGAGCATGACCTTTCCAATGATGTCAAACGCGACCAGGTTTTATGTACCGTTTAGAAATGAAAGATTTTTTTTTCTAACACGGCAATATTCACTTTTCAATTACAAAGTGAACAATGATGCTGCAGTAACTCAAAGTGTGGAGGCGATGGCACAATCAAAATCCTAAACCACCGTATTGCAACAAGGAGCCTTGGGAGGACTTTGGAACCCTTTTTGTTTAAAAAAAAAAAGTGCCCCATAGAATAAACACTCCTATGGAATGTGTGACTAATTAGTATTCATTCAAATCGCCCAGTAGTATTTGAACACTACTGTCCTAAATCTGTCATCTATACTAAGAGCTGTTTTTTAATCACACCTGTTCCTTCCAAAGAATGATCTATTCTTCAGAAGGTGTTAGTGCCAGCAGCGTTGTTGGCTTTATAAGTTTAAAAAAAAAACACATCAAAGCTGCTGCTTTTTTAGAAAAAAAAACTTGACTGCACTTGAATTCCCACAATGCTTAACTCAGATTGTACCCCTTCAAGGCCGAGTGCATCGAACCCCTGCCACCGGCGTAGAGACGGCAATGGCATCAGTATTCAGTTTGAGCTCTAGTTATCCCAAATCTACAGTTGGGAGCATGGAAATGTCAGACTCGCTGAAGATGTGACACAAAGTGTACCTGCTACTTTCAGTTTGTATGAAATTGATTTTGTATAAAAGCTTTTGGTCCCATATTGCCATCTAAACAGGTCACAATGTTTAAAGGAAGGGTATATTGTCCAAAACAAGATTTCTTTTATTTCTTTTTTGGAAGAGTTGCCTTGATGGGGCTAACAAAGTAAATATCAAATTAGTCAGCTTCGTAGTCTATAAGGGTTACTCAGAGGTGAAAACCCAGGAGAATGACTGGAGGTGTAAATTCTAGGTTAAAATTGGCCAAACCAGAAAAATTCTCACATTTCACTTTACAAATTGCCTATTTGGTCTAGATTGTTCATTCTCCTGGCAATTCTCCTAGTTTTCACCTCTCTGAATAACCCTGTATATTTAAGCTTGTGCATAAGGTGCAAGGGGCTTATTGGCAGTCCATCTTTAGTCCAGTGCTGACAGTAGATGCAACCTATTTTGCATCTGAAAATGAAGTGTCAGGAACATTCATGAACTTCTATAGGAGAGTCCAATATTCAGAGCTTCACGTTTATTGTGGCCAAATTTTGACAAAGGAGCTCTGAAGTATAGTAAATAGTCACAAAGGGGCACGAATGTATATAAGGTATATCTGGGGAGGGGTTCAATCACTAAATTGCCACCTTGTGGCTGCAGATAAAACTGCAGCAAATTTTGCATTTAAAATGGTGTAACGTCGGCTATATTCATTTTGGCAGGAAAAATTAAGACTTGGATCAATTTTTCTAGGTTTACATCAAAATCGTGTTTTTTTGTTTTTTTTAAAACTTAGCTGCATTTCAATGTTTTTTTTCTTTCTACATGGCAATTCTATCCCCACAGAAGGTGGGGAAATTACCACAGTATACCATTCTTGTCACATATCGACATTCTGACTTCAACTGTTGCATGAGCTTCCATAGTGAGGGCAGAAAGTTTTTTTCCAATCTTGGGCTATATTATAAAGTTGGTGCTAACTTAAGCAGAGCTGTTGTAAACTTAACAGCTCCATAGGCTAATAATGGCTCTAACAGCTCTGGTTAAGTTGGCACCAGCTTCGTAATACTTCCCCTTGTCTATACAAAGACTGATCTATTCTAGACTGTCAGACTTGTTTCATGCAACAACTAGAAGGTTGTTCCCTGCCTTTTAAATACTCTATTTACTGTCATATACTTTTGTGGTTCAATATAGGTATTTTTTCTTTTCTAGAACTACCTTGTAATGGAGAAAAGCATGCATGGCAGTGCGATGACGGGAAGTGTATCCCTGCCACATGGAAATGTGATGGCAATAAGGACTGTGTAGATGGCTCTGACGAAATGGAATGTGGTGTGTACAGAACGCTTTTGATCCATAAATGGGCCTTGAAATGTAGTCAATATAACAAACTATTGCTGTAATTCTTGATTTACTTTAAATGCCGATCAATGTGCTAGCTGGTAGAGGGAGGTGTGTGGGTTTTCCCCCCAGATCGATCTAAACACTCGTCTTGAATCTGGTTTTGTCAACATTTCTGCTGAAAATTTTGGTTTAAAAAGGTGTTCATAACAATTGTAACACAAAATTGATGGTTTTGCGCAATGAACTAAATCCTGCCAAATGTGGGTAATTGTTGACTGACTTGCATTACAGCAGGAATATGTAACCTTGGCCCTCCAGATGTTTTAAAACCACCTCTCATGATCAGTGGTGTATTTAGGTTTTGTGCTGCCCTAGGCCTGACTAAACTCGTGCACCCCCCAATTTAAATTTGAGGCACCCCTTCCTGTCAAGGTCACACCTCTTCCTGGTTAATCCCTACCCTTCATCTTTAAGCTCCACCTTTTCCTCTCTTTATATTAAAAGTGGATAACATGTGCCTTCTTGTATATTTTGTATACCATTTCAAATGTATCTTTTGAGATAAATAAAATTATGAAATGTTTAAATTCAAGCATTTTTACAAACAACCACGCATGTCAAGTATACTGGATCACAGCTGCTCTAATTGGTTGAACAATAAAATCCAGAAACTTGCACTGCATATGAGTGTCAGAGCTGCACAGCAATAAAACCCACAAATGTGCAGTATATCTAAAATCTATTTTAATCTGCAGTAAAACTTTATTCATTGACTTTCAGTACTTTTTGCCCAAAAAAAAATAAAAAATTCCCCACTTTTTTTATAGCGGGTTTTTCTTTTTTCTGTAACAACTTTTTATCAATCATAGGATCTTATGTAAATTCCAGACATTTTTGTTCAGTAGTTCTTTTGAAAACAGCAGGCCATGGGTTTGCAGTGGCAGCATTCAGCGGCCGACTCCATGCACTTTGGGGATCCTGCGGTGAATGGTGAATTCACTGCAGGGTGGGGAAATTTTATTCCCTAAAGTGCAGGGAACTACAGAACACCAAAAAGTTGGCGTCATTTTGGTGCTCTGTGAGTAACCCATTTAGTGGTGAGGTTTTTTGCTGCCCCCTGGAAAGTGAAAGCCTAGGCCTTGCCTACCCAGGACATACTTGAAAATTTATGAAATCTCAATGTATCCTTCCTGGTAAAATACTTTGCAAAAGTAAAAAAAAAAAAATTTTTTTAGGGGTAGGGCCACCCAGTGCGGGCCGCTGCCCCCTGGAAAGTGCCACCCTAGGCCTGGGCCTAGTCGGCCTAGGCCAAAATACATCACTGCTCATGATACTCGGGTACTGATTAAATTAAATCTCTCATGGGAGATGTAGGTCTAAAACCTCTGGGCAAAAGTTGCTGACCAAGAGGTAAAGCTCAGGGGAACACAGTTCCTGCACAATTTTTTATTTTTTTGCAGTAGGTGTTTGGTCTCATACATTCAGGTGTTCAATCTGATTTCCCTGTTAAGTCAATATTTAGGATTTATTCATTCATATATTTTATGCTAAAATACAAATCTTATCTCCGATTTGAGTGCTGGCTTGTTAGTTGCTAATTGGGACTGATCTTGGTTGGTTCCCACACTTTGTAGCACTTGACACCTGTGGTGACCTTTTTTATTACAGGCACAATATATGCTGCAGTATAAATGGTACCTTCAGATCAGGAAGGGAAAATACATTGAAGATGTAGGTGCATAGTACCAGCTTTCAATGCCATCCTCAATAAATTATTTTAAATTTGTTATCCCTCAGTTTGCATGTATTCATGAAAATGTATAATATCGACATGGCTTGCAAAATGATGCCCCCACCATGTGTAATTATAGGTCAATCACATTAGAAGAATAGTAGGTCTCTTGAGGGTTTTTTGCACTTTTCCTGCTATGAAAACTGTTAATGAAATGGTATCCTTGTAAGTAATATCATAGCCCATCTTCAACCTCTGCCTTGTCATATTTTATCAGCGTGTCCAGGACAGAAAGTACAATGTCCCAATAGTGAATGCATTGACGAGCAGGAAGTATGTGATGGTCACAAAGATTGTGAGGATGGTTCAGATGAAAAGGACTGCTTGAAGAGAAACTGCTTGGATAACCAGTGGATGTGCAAAAACAAAGTGTGCATCATGAAATCCTGGACATGTGATGGCAAGAACAACTGTGGCGATTCCTCCGATGAAGAGCAATGTGGTGAGTTTTTTTTTTTTCTTTCAAGCCTAAGGCTAGGGTCAGACGAACGCATTTTCACGTTGTCTGTGAAAAAGTGCGTTCGAACGAATGGACGCATTTTTTCACGGAGTACGCGAGAGCGGTCATACGATGCGCATTTTTCGTCCGTGATTTTGTACGGATCATCAATAAAACACTTTGCATCTGGACGTAATGTTGGCCGGACATTAGCAGTGTCTGACGTCTCCAATTCACGCACACACGCCTCTAGCGGACGCAGCGCACTCTGTACAACCGTACTAGTGGTTTTACGTTCTCGACAAAATGCGTTCATTTTCCACTTGCGTTGCGCAGCCGGACTTTTGTGCGACCGTACTTCGTATATTGACCGTCATTGCCCGTCATTTGCTGCTAGCACGGCCGTGATTAAGTGCGCCTGCACGCGCGTTCGCACTGCGCTCGTCTGACCCTAGCCTAAAGCAACTCCTGCCCTGCTAAGTTTTACTTAATTGATTGTAGGAGACAGAATCTGAATTAAGATGCTTGAATGCAGAAGCTTCTTGGTGATGCATGATTTGGCACGCTTAAGAGTCTTAATAATCATCTATCCCATGGCTGTCCTACTAAATTCTAGAATTGTTTATAGAGTTTAATTTGTGTAAATCCATAGGCTTGTCATTGTCTTAAAAGCATTCCATAGGTTTCTGACTTTAATGTGTTGATAAATTACAATTTGATTTTTAGAAACCTTAACAGATATGGTTGCACATTACAGGAAATGGTAATGCCTGCCACAATCAATGCCATAAATGTACCCTAGTATGCTGGTTATGAAGCTGAAATGTTGAACTGTCTAATGTGTGTGATAGGATGAGCAATAAGCACTTGATCAAAAAAGTCTTCTATTGGCATATGGTCAACGTTTCGAAAGCTAGGGAAGCTTTAGGGCTGAAACCCTTCTCAATCTCCAATACGTTTTGTGTTTTTGTGACTGGGCTTTGCTTGCGTTCATTGGACAGTACCACAGTCCAGGCTTGTGCACAAATGTCTCTATGTGAATAGAATGTGGAGATCTTCCATTTTGGTGAGCCAGAAGCATAGAGAGGGCCATGTTGGTTTCTGACAATGTAGGGGCAGGCTTTTAGCTGTATGGAGTATACGAATACAGACCAAATGCTTCTACGCAGCCATTGAGTATTAAGAATGTGCATTTTTTTTTATTTATTTTTTTCGGGTCATTTCGGCTTTTTTTTTTTTTTTGGTTCGGTGATTCGTAGCAGTTGGTTTTTCTTTGAGTTATTTTGTGTTTTTAAGAATGGGAAGTAGATTACTAGTACCAATAGATTGAAAGTTTTTAATTTTTTTAAAAAAATTTTTAGGGTGAAAAGTTTAGGTTTCCTAACTTTTTTTTAAAGAAACTAGGCTTTTTAACCCATAGGTTTCAATGCAGCATATGAATCCACACACTGCTGGGAAACTCCTGTGGTATAATTAATGCAGTATAAATCTGCACACTGCAGGGCAGCACCTTTTGCAGATCAATTCAGTGATTGGGATCAATTCATTTTTTGGCTCAGTTTTTTTGAGTTCTAATTAATGCAGCATATGAATCCACACTGCTGGGAACTTCCCAGCAGTGTGGATTCATATGCTGCATTAATTCTATTGCAGAGAGGTGCTGCCCCACAATGTGCGGATTTGTATGCTGCAATAATTATACTGCAGAGAGACACTTCCCCTTCAGTGTGCGGATTCATATGCTGCATTGAAACCTATGGGTTAAAAAGCCTTGTTTCTTTAAAAAGTTAGGAAACCTAAAATTTCACCCAAAAAAATCCTAAAAGTAATCTAATTCCCAAATGACTATCAAACGAAAAACCAAATGATCCAGATCGCTCCAAATCGCACAAATTTCAGATTCCTTTATTTCGTTTTCGGAGATGCTCCCAAAATACGAAAATGGTGAATTTTGTACGAATTTCGATACGAAACAAGCTGCACATCTGAGTATAGCACGTGATGTAATAGCATTGGGGGTCGGTTGGAGGGTCGACAAATGGCTGCAGGATCTGATGGATCTGCTCCCAGTGTGCTCTAATCAAAGCATTCCCACACGAGTGTAGAAGGGTGCTGGGCACTGCGCCACACCGCCAGCAAGTGCCCTCGAGTCAGGTATATTTGACAAAGGACCTGGGGGTTCTACACCACACGGACAATAACTTGGGCTGTGACCTCATGGAAACCGGGCAATGGTGGGTATTGTGCACACTTTTCATGCATGTAACGCTTGGGTTACTAAAGTTTATTAAGGACTTGAAGAAAAAAATGGCTAGTATGTCTAATGAACTCCTTTGCATTGTAGACACCCAGAAGCAGTTTTCTTAAAATATTCTATAAAGGGCACGTTACCAAACTATAGACGGAGTAATGACTTTTAAATTGTGCCGTTTCTCAGCTTTATACAGAATTGTCTTGAACATTAAGTCATTTGCAAGAAAATAGCTGCAATATTTTAAAGTTCTTTAAATTGCAAAAAAAGTGTTCTTAATTTGTTTTTGTTTTCAGGGTCTTGTGATGAATTAATGTGTGATGGGAGTTGTATAAATGGTACCAAGATATGTAACGAAGTACAGGACTGTGCCGATGGATCAGATGAAGGAAAAGCTTGTGGTAAATTGTTTCAACCTTTGGACCCATCCCTCTGCTGGGATTGTAAAAGTGTAATGCTATATTTGTCCTCTGGTAAAAGACCTAAAACTTATAGGGAACTTTTTTTTTTTTCCTCCAGGATCTCAATGCACAAATGGCAATGGTGGCTGCACGCAACTATGTAATGACATGAGATGGGGCGTAAAGTGTTCCTGTCAGAAGGGATGGACACTGGCAAAGGATGGCCTGACCTGTGTCGGTTAGTAGGGTTTTTGTTCTCAAAATGACAATTGGTGAACACTTGGAGGGGGGCAGCTCCTCCACTATTTCCAGGGGAATGAAGTCTCTTTGGTCTCACACAATTTAAACCTTTTAAGTTACACAAACTTTACCGCATATCTTCCCTAGGTATATTTCAAACCCCCTAATTAACACAGATCACTCCCTTAACAAATGCACTTAACTTTGATATTCATTTATTTATATATATTATATTGCAGTAATATCAAATGTGGGGGTGTGGGTGTTGGGTTAAAAATATGTTGCTGAAAATCTAAACCACACCACCAATGTAAGGAATACAAACTCGTGGTGTTGGGGCAATGTGTTTCTGCAGGGGACAGTGTGTTGGGGTGACATATCCAATTCCTATGTTCTGTTTTATCCAATGTCATGACACCTGAGCAACCGGGGTTGCAATAATGCAGCGGAGTCCCTTTTTCTACCTGCCAAGAATATGGTGGTAATTTCCATTACTAAGAAGCCTCTGCTAGAACCTTGTCCATTGATTGTGGAACACTGGATTTTTCTTATGAGCTTCAGTGAATTTCTCGAGTGGTGAATAACCGTGTCTTTTTATGAATTTGAAACTGTTGCTTTGGTATCACTTTTCACCAGTGATTTGATCTGGTGTGTGCGTGTCAATTCACCACAAACTAGGTGACCTGACATGGTTATATTTCAAAGATGAAGCCATTTAAAATATTTAAAGGGGGTTTTGCCCAAGGCTCACTTTAAGGGGCAGAGTGGATAAAAGTTCTTAATTATGTGGGATAGAGAAATGACCCTTTGTCTCCTAGGAAATATACATATGCTGTATATGCATATGAACTCTGCATATTATAGATTTTAAAAAAAATACAAGTTTTAATGACCCAACATCTTATTTGATGGGTATCTAAAATTATAAAATGCACCAAGGCACTTCATTTCTTTTCCAGTTCCTTGATGTAGTCAATGTTTAAACAAGGCAATTGAAGGTTGTACAAAGGAACAGTGGACTTTACTCCCCCACCATTTAAAAAAAATAATTGTATTGCTGCCGTCTTTGTGCACACTTTCCAATAGCTTATGCTATTCTTTTGTTCCCACATTTTTTTCCCCATTTTTTTTTTCCCCCTGCCAAGATAAAACTACACTTCAAAAATTTTATGTAAAACCATGTAACACAAGTGCAATAAGAGCGTTTCATAAGAATGATGTAAAATCAAAACTGGCCCGCTAGTTATTTTGTGAAATGACTGGTTTTCATCTTGTAATCTTATTTTGGCATTCTGATATAAATATGGTTATTCTACTTAAGACCAGGGAGGGATCCAGACATAGATTTGGGTGGGGTGGGGCACTACCAGTTTTGGTTAAGACCTGTGTTCGGTTCAGTGACGGGCAGTCTCATATAATTGCTGTTCTAGTCACACTGACTCGCCCCAGAACATTGCTGCTCAGATGACACCTGGCTGACACCACACCAATGCTCTGCACTCTGGCACATGCAGTCACTGTGAATCAGACACCACACAGCAATAACATGAAGCAAGTACAGACACCCACCGATGCCCATACTCAGAGATACAAAAACATGTTTGGCTATAAAGATACACAATTTAGGGAAGCTGCTAAACGCAGGCTCAAACTCTGCTATTCCTAGACTTCATAGGCAGCATAACAAAATATTGGGTCATTTATGTTAAAGTGAACTAAAATCAAAGTTTCTTGTTTACAGATTAATTTCTGGGAGTTTATTTTGCTGCGCAGCTGCTATACATCTGCACGTCCTAAAAATATTGGTTCCTGAAAGGGGCATTTGGGCCCAAAATGGGGGCTGTCACTTAAATGGACCTTTTTTAGGAGATATACACCCAGGTACACACTTATACAGTTGTATACAGACCTACTCAAAACACATACACATGGCTATATACACACCAGATAAGCACATGCTTGGACATATAGTATATAAACCTCTATAGTGTGTATACTATATTTTGAGTGTATCCAGGAATTGGCCTTGTCAAGTGAACTCAAGAGGTTAACCCCTTTGCTTCTGCGCCATTTAACTTGCCATACTGCAATACACAATTTTAAACAATTAAATGCATTTTATTTTTGCACTGCATATTGTGAAGCTTACCATTGGAAAGGTCAGAATCTGGCGTTTCTGACTCAATTATCTGTATAGTGTGTGAAAACTGGAGATACAGGGGACCTTTGGATGTTTGAAACTCTATCACCTAGCATTGGGACTGCAGCTTAGATGGGGCAAATGTCCTCTGGGCCCCCTTTTTGGATCTGCCAGTTCTTAAGACTTGGACTTGCATTCCTCCATGAAAAGATCTTAATCTGTAGGGATTCTGATCTTAAACTTTGAGTGCATGCCTGTGAACGTGTTACATTTTTTTCAATAACCATACAAGATGTTTTTTCGCCTTCCAATTTTTTCCAGTATTCTTTTGGTATGTCTTGTGGGGAAGGAGCATTTAGGGCAGGGGTCGGTAACCTTGGACATCAGCACTTTTGGGAACTACTTCTCGCATGACGCTCAGCCGCTCTTTTAGAGTGGCTGAAAGACACCCATTGTAAATGTAGTTAAAAAACCCATCTGAAGGCCCAAAGTTGCTGATCACTTGGGTATGAGAGCTGCAATTTATTTAAGTGGTTTTCGATCTACTTTTAAACTTTTTTCTTTAAGACCTAGAATAAAACTTGGAAATGTTTTTTGCCTTTTTAATGTCTTCTGTAATCTAATCACATCTTTTGATCTTTCACACCAGATATAGATGAATGTGCTTCAGTGTACAGTCTTTGTCACCAGACATGTCACAACAGTGTGGGATCGTTTACCTGTGGATGTATTGCTGGCTTTGGACTACAAGGACCAACTGCTTGTCAGGTCCTAGGTATGGGCAAACCTAAAGTGGCTATTTGTGAAGCCTGTTTCTGAAACGTTTTAAATCTTAAACACTTGTACATTGCTGCAAATTGCCATACATTTGACAATCAATATATCCTATAAAGTTGTAAAAATTCTTCCCTTTTATTTTACCCATATTTCAAACCAGAGGATAAAATGTGTCCCCTTAATGGCTCAATGATGTGAAGAATTGCCCTAATTGACAATCTAAACAGTTGTCAACAGGTGGTGCTGATAATTTTTGTAAAATTATTTTGTATTTTACAAATTTACATGGCTGCCTAAAAACTTCACTCCAACCCCCCCCCCCATAAAAGTTAAAGTAAAAAAAACAATGCTTTTTCTATTATTTACTATTATAAAGGTGTTTAAAAATTAGGTTGTCATTTTTATAACAAGGTTTAATGTTCTTTTCGCGGTTATGCCCACTGTTATAGTTCATATGGCTGCTTTCACATACAATCTGGGCATACAAGGAGAAAGTACAATATGCTGGTCCCGAAAAATTACATATCCATAGAATGCATTTTATGGAGAAATGGGCAATAAAAAAATCCCGAATGAACACTTTGTATGGGGGACTCCTGTACCATATGCAGTATCTACTCTATTCAGCTTCCCTCAAAGGCCATAGAAAACCACCAGTGAACACCTATTTTCCCAGCACAGCAGATTTGACTCAAGGTGGGTTTATGTCCCCGTTCACACTATGCGATTTATCGTGTGGATTTTGCCACGAAATCTGCGCTGTCGTGTCATGTAGCATCTCCAATGCATTTCAATGGAGCTGTTGACATCTTGCCGCGCCACGTCACACGTCCCCTCTTTTTTCCCATTGGTGGTTTGCAAAATCGCACCACATTATCGCACCAGGGCCTAAAGGAATGAAATTTAATACGTAGACACAAATGTGGGCTGACTCTTATAGACTAGCATCCCGTTCCCCTGTTAGCTGGTCTCTCCCTTACAGATATCGGAGACCTTCTGTAATATTTGTATATGCATATCCTAAACAATCATATGCCAGTGTTCAAATTGTCTGACTCGTTGCACTGTCGGAGTCAGTTGGCAGTTGGTCTCTCTGAGCAACGGTCATTTTATTATAATAAAACCAGCACCACTTTAATCCGTCTGCATCCGAGAGTCATTTGCACAAATGTCTCAGCAACAAGAAAACTAAGGCCCATTTACAGAGTGACATGAAAATCAAATTTTTTTCCACGATTTTCATATACGCAATATAGCACTTTTTCCGCACGACTTTGCACAGGGACTTGGTCGCAGCTACATTGGGCTGTAACCAATGAAAAGGATGCTAGAGGTGACATCATTCCTCTTCCGGTTTCCTGCTCCTCACTGTTAACTTTGCAACTGACACCCACATCAAACTTTATTTCTTGTGTGAAAATTACACCTGTCGTGCAACTTTGAACAATATCGCCGTTATGCGTGATCTTGTGCGACGCTATTGATGTCTATGCTAGCAAATCTCACAAAATACGCCGATAAAAGGGTCATGTACGAGCTACAGGCAACAGTGAGCTGTGAACAGCTCCATTCGAAATGCATTGGAGAAGCTACATAGAGCAATATCGCACGATAAATCACTTGGTGTGATTGGGCCCATAACATTACACTAGGAGTCTCAAACCTGCCTCCCATTAAGGCTGGGGCAACCTGGGCTTACAGAAGTGCTGAAAGGCACCTGAGAGGAATGAAAGTCCAGTGTGGAGACCTTGTGCGAACAGCTCTACAAAGCGCAAGCCTCCTAAGGTGGGTTTGTGCTTTGTAGACCCATCTGACATCTGTAGGAGCTAGACGGGGAGGTAGAATCCACACGTAACGAGCTCATTACAGTCTGGTCCTTCCAGCCGATCCATCAAAACGCTAAGATGTAGGGGGGAGTCGCAATGGATGCACTTGGTCCTCCTTTGTGGCTAAAGCTTGAAGGAGCAGGGTGACTTGAACATAAGGGCTTGCCTGGGCGCTATCTGAGGAGTCATTTCATAGAATCCTGCAAATCCCAAATTCCCCGCACAAACCAGTCCAAAGGGAATATAGTCACTTATCTGAGCCCATAAATTTGCTCAATTCTATGGACACATTGTGCAATTCTTTGGTACCTTTCCACTTCTTTTAACAACCCTCCCTTTTATTATAACCAGAATAAAAATACACAAGTGCATATAGTAGGTAGTTATATATTGCTTTAAAGTCCCACAAATTACCAACTGGTGTGGAGCCACTTGTATACAGGTCTGTTTTTGAAGCAATGGGTGCTTTCACTGTAGGCACCAGTCTTTGAGATTAGATTTTTTTTAAATTTTTTTTTTTATTTTTTAAAAAAAAATAAAAAAAAATTCAGACAGAATAAATGATTAAAGAGTTTATTTTTAAAGTTCTAAATGAGACCAATGCTTTATACTTCCGATGTTACACACTGGTTTAGTAATGCACGGATACCACTTTTTAAGACAAAGTATCGGTACTTGTACTCCATTTTTCAGGTATTCACAAATACTTCTTATTGGAAAGCAGCCATGACATTAAAAACAGAATATATACATTATCCACACCCACAGACCTCATGGGGCATCCGACCTAGTACCAAGTACTCAAGCAGATCTCTGTATCTGCATCTCTGGTTCCCACAGCTACACCATTCAGTAAAATGTGCCAATGGTCATATTTTATTGGGAAAAAGGCATACATATACATTGCACATATATTAATACCCCCCCCCCCAAAAAAAAGACTCTATTCCTTTTACCAATGTCTTATTACTGGCTCGTGGGATAAAAAATGCCGTGAACATGAAACCACACTAAATTCCAGTGCTCCCATATTATGAATATAAACTCAAATGTTTCTTAAGCCTAAACTAGAAAAATATACACAAACCTATATTTGTACCAGAACCCTGTTTTACTGCTTTATATTTGAAGGGATTCTATTCCAATGCTAACTAAAGTGACCACTTCAGTGATATGCTCTTTTACTGTTAATAGTTATTACGTGGTTATTCAATACTGCATATAGTCATGTATGTTCACGGTTTTGAATACACACTCCTAGTTGATGGGGAAAACTAGGGCATGGTTTTCTCCGTGGGATTATATTAATTTCTAACGGCAAACTTTTTTATCTTTAAGGTGTATGTACAGAACGATGTTGACTGACTTGTGATCTGTCCCCTGTTGCACTTATGATTTATAATGGCTTTAATGCCTAAAATCCTCCTGTGATCAGTACTTTATTCTGATACTTGTCCTTTCGCAGACAATGCTACACAAATATTGCTGGCTACAAAAGGTGAAATCACAATAGTGGATGCCAGAACGGGAATTCATCAAAAGCTTTGTTCTCTGGAAGGAATGGCGACGTCAATTGCTTATGACTTACATCGAGAGTCCTACTTCTGGATAGATGAAAGGAAGACTCTACAAATGTTTGTTGTTGGAAGAAAAACCTCTACTTCACTCTATCCAGGTAAGTAATGCCGCAGAAATCACTGTCACTTCTGACTCTGGGTTCTCCTACATGAATCATAAAAGTTGCATTGACAAGTGTATAAAGGCACAGATCCAGTACTGAAATCTGTTCAACTTGGTTAAAATACACTTTTTTTTTTTTATTCGTATAGGAAAAACACAATAGGAGTGTATACTAGAGTGGTGAGAATTTTTTTTTTTAAAAACGTGAACACAATCTAATTTGATCTCTTAGAGCTAAGACTTGTTAGGTAAAGCTTAAATATTTACAAAAAAATGAAACTGTTTAGTCTAAATTGCTGTGTTCAAATAGCAGCTATAAATGATCATTTTAACAAATTATACCTGTAACAGCAATAGGTGTTTACTAGTTTCTAATAATGAGAACCCGACCCAAACCTGTAACTATCTGTCCCTCTCCAGTCAAGCAGATCTGCAACAGCTCTGTCCTTCACAATACTCAGCCCTTGGAGTGCTGTATAATTTTATGAATCTCTTCCCAAACACAAGACTTGGTACAGGGAAGAATATCTTTAATTTGAAATGGATACCAGTTTATATGAAAAACAAGGTGGTGGCAAAATGACAATCTCTACACGAGGGGAGCTGTGAATTCCTTCAGGGGATGCAGAAACCTTGATTGGTTTAAAACAGATGGGATTAAGGCTAGGGTCAGACGAGCGCACTGTGCATCCGTGCACAACGAACGTACTTTTTTAAATTTTTTTTTTTTTTTTTTTTTTTTATATACTTATGTGATATATTGATTATTTTTAAAATGAACAAGATATAACAAACTGGTCCACAATTTTATCATATATAAACAAAATGCTATTATAAGTATCCATAATTAACGATCGTACTTTCTGACTGACGACAAAGTAGTGGCCACAGTCAGTTTTTGTGACTAAGGTTTTTTGACTGAAGGGAAAATAAATCTGAAACCTTTTGTCCGTCAAATGCTGGACGTCAAAAATGCAGTCCGTCTGACTTCATTCCATCACTCACACAAAGCTATGTGGACGTTGAGGACGCAGCGCAATCTCTGCATCTTTTCTAGCGGATTTACGGTATTGCCTAACTTGCGTTCATTTGCCGCGTCTTATGCGTCCGCAGTTCGGTTCAGACGTACTTTGTGTGGGGCCCCAATGGTCATAATTATATGCTATAACATACAAATGTGCGGCAACACAGACGAGTGCACTGATCACATCCATCTGAACATCAGATCAGGGGGAAAACCATCGCACAGGGACAGACCTCACTAACAATAGGTCTACATTAGATTACTTGCACAAAGACATTAAGACGTTAACCCTTAGGTGCCCATTGTCTTTTAAAGTTTACTTTGCCACATTGGTCCATGGTCCCTTGGCAAGAGGCTAGCCTCTACACTTCTCCAACAGCCAGAGGCTGTATATAATGTGGGAAAGGGTGACAAGGAGGTTCAGTTAAAATACCAGAAATGGGAAAATTAAGTGTTTTAGAAAAGCTTTATGCTAAAGCAAACTAGTTCACCAATTGGTTAATTTACCATACTATAGTTCACTGTACTTTTGACCATTCCTTCCACAGGACAGATGGCACGACCCACATGCAACGGATTTTTTTTTTCTAGATCCGCATAAATAAACCCTTGCAAAAAGTGACCTTGCTTTCTTGTAGTAATGCACATCAATGTAGATTGCTTCTACAGGATTGGCAGTGTATGGTAAAGTCATGGAAGTAATGAAACTGTTGGCAATCCAAATCCATTAAGTAATTTTTCATGCAGCACTCCTTTATCACTGTTCACTTGTGTCCGCATCCTAAGGTTAAAATGGGAAGGGGACAGATGTGTTTAAATATTTAAGAAAAAATGCACAATCCTGCTTTTAAAAAGTGTGCTTATGTTTCCCTAGATGTTGGAAATGTTAGCAGCTTATCTGTGGAATGGTCCACAGGACAGCTTTATTGGGCCAGCAGGACATCAAAAACAATCTCTGTTGGACGAAGTGATGGCAGAGGATATGTGACCATATTGGAAAAGAATATTGTACCTGATCAACTTATTGTTTATCCCATTAACCGGTAAGCAAATGCCTATACTCAGTTGGAAAAAACTTTTGGTGCAATATTATCTTAAATACCATCTAGTGCATGTGACTTCAGAAGGAAAACTATGAGACTTTAGTGTGTGGGTTGAATTGGATTTCAGTGGGAATGGTTCTCCATTTCCACTAAGAATATTGGCGGTACTAAATTGCTTGGTGTTCCTGCTTCATGTGATTCCTGTGCACATTAAGTGATGTGTAATTCTAAAGAGTAGGCCAAAACTAAGTTGCACAAGGTATTTTAGATTTTTACTCTTCATATTTTTAATTACCATCTGTGCTGCATAAAGAAAGTCTGTCTTTGCAGGTACATGTATTGGGTGAACTTTGGCAGAAACGGTAACACCACGATACAGGCGGCTGGAATGGATGGATCTGATCACCACTTTGTCACCTTTGTACCCATGGAGCAACCGCTGGGTTTAACACTTGATTACATTACATCACGTCTTTACTGGATAAGTGAATATAAAGAGGTGATTACTGGAGTTCAGTTACGGTAACCTATAAACTAGTATCTATTCGGAGGTGTAACTAGAAACGTCAGGGCCTGGAGGGGGTGCCCAACCTAGGCAAAAACATTTTGTCCCCCTTCTCCGTCAACCTGCATTGGTCCACTCCACAATGTTGACTCCAGCCAATGGGTGTCCCATATTTTTCAGGTCTGCTATGACCTAAAGTCCATTACATTTTTTTAACGTACACCGTATCCTGCAGAGGTGCGTGTTCTAAAACTCCGTAATATGTGGTGTGCATGAATGTGTCAGCAATAAACTCGGTAATATGTGGTGTGCATGAGTGTGTCAGAGCTCTAAAGTAAATCTCACACGCATAAAATTACATAGAATATATGTATATATGTGCCCCCCCCCCCGGACTCGAGGGCCTGGGTGCAGTGGCACCCTCTGCATCCCTGGTAGTTAACACCCTGTATCTACTGGTTTGTCTTTCTACGGTGGTTAATTGTTAGACACGTGCATGGTGAAAATTTGCTTCAAATAATTTCGTTCCTTTTTTTTCTTGTTCGGGTCGTTCGTTATGGCTGCTGTCCTTGGTACTGAATAGGTTTCTGCACCATGGAGTGTAGCTCCATGGGGTTACGAGTCACCACAGAGCAACATGATGCTGAAAGATATAAAAAAATAGACTTTTTGCTGAAAGTGCAAGTATAGCAAATTGATCTGTTTAAAAACAAAATTTGTTTTGTACATTTTCGGTCCAAATGAATTGTTTTTCAGAAGCACTTCCAAAAAACCCTGTAAATTTCGTGCACTTCTTTTTTCCAAATCAAAATTTGGACATGTCTATTGTCATTTGAACAACACCTTTGATTTGAGGGCCCCAGGATCCATGAAGGTGCCTGCGTTTTCTGCATTTGGGACCATAATGTCCTGAACGTTTTAAAGTCACTTTATCTCGTACAAATTCCCATTTTTACATTATTTCCCTCCCATCAACAGCCTATTTGTGCATTGGATGTGGGGAAATTAATTGCTATTCCCTTTCCAAACACTTTTTTTTTTTTGACATGGTAAGATAGTAATGTAGGTGGTGGTGAGGGGGAGGGGGGGTGTCCGTGCTCAACTTTCCACACAGCCCCATGGCTGCTATTGATCGAAGACCACCTTTTTGGGTTTCTATTTAAGATGTAGAGCTTTCACAAACTGTACATCTCACTAAATGCCAAATATAGTATGGGAATATTGAACAGATGGATAGTTACAAAGAGGACAAACTCACAAAATTGATAAATGGGTCAGTCAAATGTCAAAGATCAGGAATCATTAAATGCCAAAAATGTTGTAAATAGATATATACTAGACATGTGCACAGAACAAAATTTAGTTTTGAACTAATGGATTAGTCCTAAAACGCAATTTAGTTGCTAAAGAAATTTGTTTTCAGTTCTTCATTATGAAAACCAGCGTATACAATTAATATTGTAGTGTTGGCTCCTCAGAGGGCTGAGATCGGCTGCTTGTTACAGTATCTCTCACTTTCAGCAAATTGTGTCAGGCAAAGCTGTTACAGTAACTGACTGCTGCTCATCACAGCGCTCAGTTTCAGTAAAACTAGTAAATAATATTTTTATATAGAAGAGGTTATAACAATATTTCCTTGTTTTACTGAAATTCTGAGTGCTGTGGTGAGCAGCAGTCAGTTACTGTAACTGCTGAGCCTGATACATTATCTCAGTACAATGTAACAAGCAGCTGATCTCAGTGCTCACAGCCACTGGATTTAAAGGGTCCAAAAAAAAGTTCCTCTATAATGTATAGAACATCCTTCTGCATTAATTACCACAGGATCCCTCACCCGACGTCGCTGGGGACGGAGTCTGGGCCTGTTTTCCCCACAATCCGGCCATAGAAAGACGGATGTCAGGGAGAGGGGGATCTTCCACTGCTCCTGTTCGCTTCTTACCCATGGCCGGGAATGAGTACCACGAGGCAGCAAGATGGTGTTCCGCTGTCTACTCTGGCCTGTTGCAGGCAGAACCTCCGGCCTAGCGGATTAATCTTCAGGGGTTCTAGCAGTCCAGCACCCGCTCCCGAAGCCAGTTGCAGACAGTGGGGAGGTAGGGACAGCAGAAGAATCAAAAAATTCCCCAAAAAAAGCAGGTAAATCTGCAGGAGCTGCTCGAGCGTGCGACCATTCACCTCCAAAGCTTAGCCACGCCCCCTCCTGCATTCATTAATGCCCCTCTCTGTATAGAACATCCTACTGCATTGACATGTGGAGGTTTTAGAACTTCGGAATGCAATGCTTATTCAGCACAGGAGAGGGAACGTTTACTTAAACTTTGCATCTCTGTGGCGGAGACAGACTGGATTATAAAAGCAGGGGAGAGGGAAAATATTAATGTTAATCGGTCTGAGAGCTCAGAAAAGAGATGACTGGTGCAATTTTTTTTGTTTTCTAAAATAAAGCACTTTAAATCCAGGGAAAACATTCAAATAAATCACACTGAAGGCTTATAATGACAGAGTAACTGAGAGCTGGATACTAAATGTATCAGACGTAAAAAACCTTTATAACAAGCAGCACTGGGAGAGGAGAGGGACTTTATATACAATGTTTATAGATGAGGAAAGTGGGATAGTGCTCCTGGATAATGTAAAATGTATCAGACCTAAGCCCCTATTATGCAGAACGGGAGGGGAGATGGCACACGGTTTATAAAGTCCCTCTCTTCTCCCAGCACTGCTTGTTATTAAGGGGTTTTTACTATCCAGTCCTCCCTGTTATACTGTCATTAGCTTTTCAGTGTTATTTGAATGTTTTCCCTCTCCAGCTGCTTTTATCATCTCGTCTGTCGCATAGACATAAGGCTTCCTCTCCTGTGCTGGCTGGCTGTGCTGTGAATGAGTATTCTGGAGCTCGATCACTGTCAGATTTTCGGGTAGGGGTCGGGAAGGATTACACATACAAACTTATACTGTAGCTTTGCGATGTTGCGCTCATTGCTGGTCTCCTTCAGTGTAATGTTACAAAAAGGACTGACACTAAAATGTAATGCATTTTCCTTTCGTTTCTTTGGTTTTTTTTGACTGAGCAGTATCGGATCTCTTGAGTCATACGAAAACTAAATTATCCCAGTACTAAAACGAATGCACATGTCTAATATACACAGGTCTATTCCCTAAAGGGCACAACTCAGGAGAATTGTCATAACAATCTAGACCAAATGGCAGATTTGGAAGGTGGGGTACTTTTTTTCTTTTAGTTTGGTTATTTTGACCTGTATTTTTCACTTCTCGTCAATTCTCCTGGGTTTCACCTTTCGTTGAACAGACCTGGTATGTTTTATTTAATTATCACATCAACTTAAATTTCTTGTCTTGCATGGTGTGTGGAATTAAGAGTGTAAACCGCATGAGTGGTGCAAGGTTTTAAAGATAGCTGTCCATGGTTACCAGATGGAAAATAATTTTTGATCCCCAGTGTTGACCCCAATGTGTTTCTTGATCTGGGGCCAGTAAGATTGTATTGTAAGAGCAATTCCACAGCATGTATTGAGCAGTTAACCTTGCTCGCGGGTTACTAAATTCGTTCGCGATCGCATGGTGATTACATTTTTAGAAACATAGAAACATAGAAAAATGTCGGCAGATAAGAACCTTTCGGCCCATCTAGTCTGCCCAATTACATGGATACTTAACCTGGATTTATCTTTTGTTTAGGATAGCCTTATGCCTATCCCATGCTTGCTTAAATTCAATTACTGTTTTGGCCTCTACCACTTCAACTGGAAGGCTGTTCCATGTATCCACCACCCTCTCAGTAAAATAATGCTTCCTGATGTTACTTTTAAACCTTTGCCCCTCTAATCTAAGACCTATGTCCTCTTGTTTGGCAACTTTGTTTCCTTTTAAATAAACTCACTTCCTCTACCTTGTGGATTCCCTTTACGTATTTAAATGTTTCTATCATATCTCCTCTGTCTCGTCTTTTTTCCAAGCTGTACATGTTAAGATCATTAAGCCTTTCCTGGTAACTTTTCTCCTTCAAGCCGTACACGTCTCCAGTACTGCACACAGTACTCCAAGTGAGGTCTCACCAGTGCTCGGTACAGTGGCATGAGCACTTCCCTTTTCCTACTGCTAATACCTCTCCCTACACAACCAAGCATTCTGCTAGCATTTCCTGCTGCTCTATTACATTGACTACTTACCCTTAGATCCTCTGAAATAATAACCCCTAAATCCCTTTCCTCAGATGTTGAGGTTAGGACTGTATCAAATATTCTATATTCAGCCCTTACGTTTTTACATCCCAGGTGCATTATCTTGCACTTATCCACATTAAAACTCAATTGCCACAGCTCCGACCATTGTTTTAGTTTACCTAAATCATTTGTCATTTGGCTGATCCCTCCAAGAACGTCAACCCTGTTTCAAATCTTTGTCATCAGCAAAAAGACATACTTTTCCATTAATACCTTCTGCAATATCACTAATAAAAATATTAAAGAGAATGGGTCCAAGTACTGACCCCTGAGGTACCCCACTGGTAACAAGACCTTGCGCCGAATAAACTCCATTTACCACAACCCTCTGTTGCCTGTCACTCAGCCACTGCCTAATCCATTCAACAATATTGGAATCCAAGCTCAAAGATTGCAATTTATTGATAAGCCTTCTATGCGGAACCGTATCAAAAGCCTTACTGAAATCTAAATAAGCAATGTCTACTGCACCACCTGTGTCTTTTTGTTACCAAATCAAAAAAATCAATAAGATTAGTTTGGCATGATCTCCCTGAGGTAAACCCATGTTGTTTCTGATCCTGTAATCTATGTGTTTTTAGATGGTCAACAATCCTTTTCTTTAACATGGTTTCCATTAATTTCCCCACTGACGTAAGACTAACTGGCCTATAGTTCCCCGATTCCTCCCTACTACCCTTCTTGTAAATGGGCACATTTGCTAATTTCCAGTCTTCTGGGACGACTCCCGTTAACGGTTTTGCTATTACATCACTGAGCTCTTCTAATAATTTAGGGTGGATCCCATCAGGCCCCATTGACTTATTTGTCTTTACTTTAGACAGCTGCTGTAGAACCTCCTCTGTAAACTGATATGTAATTGTCTCCTTAGTGTTTCCTCCTGAGGTCCCTTTCCTTTTGCTTCTGCAAAGACTGAACAAAAATATTCACTGAGGCAGTCAACGAGATTTTTATCCTCTTCTACATTCCTTTGTTTTTAATCTATGTATCTAAAAAATGTTTTGTCCCCTTTTTTACTGACTGAGCTATTTCTCTTCTGCGTGTGCTTTGGAAGCTCTTATAAATTGCTTTGCCTCTTTCTGCCTAATCTTATAGGTTTGCCTGAGTTCTTTTATAATTATTGAATGCTGTCTTTTTTGTTCTTCACTATTTTGGCCACTTCTGCAGAGTACCACAGTGGTTTCTTCCCTTTTTTTGTTTTTGCTAACAAGCCGAATGCAATTTCCTGTGGCCTTCAATAATGCTTCCTTTAAATAATCCCATTTCTCCTGGACTCCCTTTAAACTCCTCCAGTCTGATAATGACTCATTCACACAAAATCTCATTTTAGAAAAATCTGTTTAAAGTCTAAAACTTGTTTTTGTGTGGTGCGGCTCCATCCCTGTTCTTATATTAAACCATACTGACTGGTGATCACTAGATCCCAAATTTTCACCTACAACGTCCGATATCAAACCTCCATTTGTGAGTATTAAATCCAATATGGCCTCTTTACGGGTCGGCTCCTCAACTACTTGTGTTAGAGATAATCCCAGTAGGGAGTTTAGAATGTTTGTACCTCTGGTGCACCCAGCTGTTTTGTTTTTCCAGTTCACATCAGGAAGATTAAAGTCCCCATGATAATAACTTCCCCCTTCATTGCCATTTTGGCTATTTCCTCAAACAGCAGATTATCTAGCTCTTGTCCAGGGGGTCTATAGATCACACCTACACGAGCTACTGTATGATTGCCAAATGTTAGCATAACCCAAACTGACTCTATGTTCACCTCACTCACTTTTATTTGGTTCGTTTTTATGTTGTTTATCACATACAGGGCCACTCCTCCTCCTTTCCTACCCTGTCTTTTCTATATAGAGTACCCTGGTATGTCCTAGTTATTTTTCTCACTGAACCATGTCTCAGTAACCACC
The DNA here is from genome assembly GCA_009667805.1 of Leptobrachium leishanense. Classification (NCBI taxonomy): domain Eukaryota; kingdom Metazoa; phylum Chordata; class Amphibia; order Anura; family Megophryidae; genus Leptobrachium; species Leptobrachium leishanense. Next base: position 362,895,857 of record CM019063.1, on the reverse strand, counting down.
ACTAAATCTACTTTTTCAGCTGCCATCATTGCCTCCAGTTCAATGATTTTATTGACTAAACTGCGAGCATTTATAGACACGACTCTGAGCTTGTCATTTTTTTCCCCGCATGTTGCTTGCACCCTCCGATTTTTAGTTTTGGGGGACAATCGGGCAGATTTTTTTTTTTTTTTTTACCCTTTTTGTCCCCCCTCCTAGTTTAAATATTTCTTTGAAACCTTTGAACTTCTCACTGAGAACATATATTCCCCTATGAGTAAGATAACCATCTTTTTTTATACAGTTCCTTTCTGCTCCAATTAGAGCTATCATGGGACACAAAGCCAAATCCTTGCTCCTGACACCTTTACTGAAGCCACAAATTAAATTCCCTATTGCGCATCTGCCTATCCTGAATGTTATGCACAGGCAGAACTTCAGAGAATGACACAGTGGACGCAATCTGCTGTATTTTACCTCCAAGAACACAAAAATCTTCCTTAATCTCAGAAACCTCATTGCTAGCCAAGTCATTTGTCCAAGATGGACTAGAACGTCCACTTCCCCTTGCTGCTTTGCTTGTTTGACAATATTGAGAATACGTCTCTTGTCTCTACGAGCAGTAGCCCCAGGAAGACATCTCACCAAACCACTACTCTCCAGCTCAATACCTCTTATGATAGAATCACCCAGCAACAATTGCCTTCTATTATGCCCCACCTTTTCCTTTTTGTTCTTGGTTGCAGTCCTGCATACCTTAGGCATAGGGGATCGTGGTTCCTCAACTATGGTGTCTGAGCCTACTTCTGTCTCACCACTACACTCTGAAAGTGCCTCAAAAGAATTAAGAGCCACAGACTGTGGGACATGTTTTCTATCCACAGCTCTAAGTCTACCAGATCCTACAATAGTCCATCTGCCGCTCCTAGGACGCCTCTGTGGCAGTGGCTTTAACAGTCATAGCCATAGCCTGAGTTTGTCTAACAGATAATTTACAAATCTGACTTCAAACAAGCAATAAAGAGAGCTGCCTACATATCAGGCACACTCCAAACCTCCAAAAATTGGATCCAAAAACAAATGTATGACAGCTCTTACACTGGACCAAGCCTGCCATTATAAAAGAATGGATTTAAACCAACAAATCCTTTTTTTTGTAGGTTTTCTACCTTCTAAGTGCTCACTTTGAAGGCTTCACTTAGAAAGCTTCACACAAGCTCTTATTTTGTAATGTTCTATGAGCACACAAATGGCCCAAGGGCTTCGCCAAATGTCTGAAGCTGCATAACCGCAAACATAGAATCCTAGTGATTTTCATTTTTTTTTTTTTTAAATTCTGAAACCGATTAACTGATTTTTACTCGGTGTGCTGGTTCTCTCCTACATTCAGTGCTAGCTTCAAGATTACTGAAACACCGGAGACTTCCACATGGCGATCACCACCTGCTTGTAGGATATGGCAGCAATGGACAAAGCAGTTATGGGGTTGTTAATGACAATAAAAATTGCTTATTTCTGCATTCTTTTGGGGTGCAATAACCATTTATTAGAGTGCCACAGATACAATGGATCTCCACATTAAAGCTCTACAGATCCTAAATGCATTACTTCAAGAAAGCTGGGCAGTTGTGTGAATTCTGTATAGTACCTGCATATTCTCTCACCTGCTCAGAAGGATCACAGATTGTACAAACTAGCTTATCAGGAACAAGCAACCAAAATTCTTTCTCCCATTGATCCAATGAATCCTGTTTTGTTTTGGTTTTGTTTTCATATTTTAATATGGTAATTTAAGAACTTGTGCTTTATTGGCTTCCCCCTGCAGTCTATTGAAACCATAAATACCAATGGAAGTGGGAGATTCACCTTTCCAGATGTGCTACAAGACCAAGCACCCATAGGCTTATCATTGTTCGAAAAGTGGATCTTTTTGGCTGATGACAAATCGCTGTTTTCCCTGTCTCGTGATAATTTGACAGAGCGTGAAGTGCTGTACAATACAACCCTAATTTCAGCTTTCACTGTTCTACATGAACTTCAACAACCCGGTAAGTAATTTTCTGTTCAGCAGTTGCTCGTTACAGAAAATTCATATACATGATTTATACTTCTAACCGTCCTTTTTTTATAAAGCCCTAAGAGCAGAGCTTTCTAAGTGTAATTTCTAATATGTAACCTACAGATCTCTTTTGATCTTATCTTTCGCCCTAGAAACTGTTACAAAACATCTATTTTAAACTCTTTAAAACTTCAGTGATTTTAAATTGGGTAAATTGTACATCTGGGAACATTTAATGTTCCCAAAGAATGCTATTTGTCGTAGTTGGTCCATAAACTCCTAACTCTGACCACCATAAATGTTTGAATCAAAGTGCTTGCGCTGTCACTTTTAAGGGGCTCTACCATTTACATATGCTGTTAATTAGGTTACTTGTGCATTACAAATAAAACCACTTTAACATACTTTTTTTTTTTTTTTCTTTGAAATAATTGCATGTAAAATAAAGAATGTAGGTATCTTATCTCCAGGGTTCAAGTTTCCGGATTTCTCGTAATGCAACTTTTACCAAAATCTTTTTGCAGCTCTTGTGTAATGTTTTAGATAAGGCAGCAGGTGGCTACTCCAGGCTACCTGAGATGAGAGCTGGCAGCTAAATGAAGCTTAAAAGACTTCTAATCTACCCCTGGTGATGTCCTTTTGAATACATGCCTGACCTAATACTCAATTATAGGGCCAAAACCGATAAAGGTGATTTGGGGGGGGGGGTGTAATCGCACAGTGAGGCAATTTACAATACAAAATGGATGCAACCAGTGCCACATAGAATAAAATAGTTTAAATATCAGAGAAAAACAAAGCACATGTAAGATATCGGCAACCATAAAATAAACAAGAATGGATGTGAAGTATATCTCTGGTGCCACCTGGTGGTCTAGTGTTTATTCTGTAAGGTGTATATACCTTTTTAAAATGCAATATTGTGAACTTTGTAAATTCTTAAATTTTAAACTTTAAAAAACATGCTTCGGTAGTAGCAAAGTGCTGGATGGACCTTTTATTTATAAATACATAAAATATAGTAATTTTCTGAGATTTTGTGATGGGTCAACAGTACATTAAATTATGCTCTTGATAAATGCATCAATATTTAAATAAGAGTGACATAATAGGAGGGGGTAAAGGTTATTGTTCAATGTGGTGATCCTGGTGCTCAGCTGCTTGTATTCACAACCAGTGATCCCCAAAAGTTCACAAACAGAAAGATGTAGGGTGTAGTGGATATCGCTGCTCGCACTGATCAATTCATCCAATTTTCAGTGTTTAAACTGGAAAATTAGGTCTGAACTCCATGGGGTGTTCCTCGGTAAAAACTGTGGTATACTATACTTTACAAACGCACACACTTACACTTTGCAATAATCAGTCATTGTTAGTCTTCTGATGGCACTTGGGATTGCTGCTGGATCTCCTCTTAAAAACACACGGGTTTAGTAGTAGTCACTAGTACACAAATTTGAAATAGAGGTGGGAATGGATAGTAAACAATACTCAAATTTTCTAAGTTGGCATTTTGGTAATTTTTTTTTTTTTTAGGTTATCAATATCCCTGTTCTCATGGAACCTGTAGTCATATCTGCCTGTTGTCACCAGTTCACAAGAGGTCCTTCAAGTGTGCTTGTCCTGCTGGGATGTTTTTATCGCCTTCTGGAAAATGTGACAGTAAGTCCATGTTACTTCATGTGTGGGTGCTAAATATGTTGGCATTGCCACATAGAAGTTTTTGTCCTAACAATCCAAATATCCTTATTTTGCCTGCCTTGTTCCAAACGGTTTTGCTAACTCGGTGCCTTTTTATTTTTATACTTTAGACTTAAAGATTATGACTGGCAGTGGAAACGAAATAAACCTGCTAGAATTTGGGTTCAAAGGGACATTTCAGAAGAGGACTCCTATTGTCAAGATGACAGAAAAAACTAAATTTCTGGATTTCGACTGGAAGAGGAATTTGATTTATTGGACTGACACTAGTGGACAACTCAAACGATCCATTGGGGCGTCAGGAGTAGTAGAAATAGTTCCAATTGGCAATCCGGGTAAGTTTTCAAAAGTTCACATTTCACTTTACCAAAACTGTCTAGAACTCAGTCTAGTTGTAGAATTTTTCATGTCTTGATGCTTAAACAGAGATGAGCTGAGTGCACTTGCAGTATTAACCACATAAATGGTAAAATTTGCTGGTAGTTTTCTTCCCTTACCAGGTCCCTGCCAATTTCCTGTTTGGTGCACTCATGGCTGAAGACGGCTGAATCCCCTCACAGCTGTTTTTGGGGCTGTGCAGCGGCTATCTCTACCCCTGGTGTGACAACTATGGAAATGGAGAGCTTGGTACTGGGGGCAGCGACGGTCCTTCAGTCCAAGCCCACTCTACTCACTGGCCCACTGTCGTGGGTGGATGGAGTCCTGAGGGCCTCCAGGACTAGAGCCTTGGTGCAGGTTGCTGCAGATGGAACCGGAGGAGTACTTGAGACTCCTGATGCTGGAGCTTTATTGAGGTGATGTAAGATGGCCACAAAGCTCCCGTTTAGAGTGGGGGCAGCCTGCTAATGGACTGGAGTATACTCCATTGGAGGATGGTCCCGCGCTGGGAAGCACTGACCTGGTTTAGGGTCAGCTGGCCCAGGTTCCTTCAAGCTGTGCTGCTCCGGTCTGCCTGTTCGGTGTGCTGAACCGCTGTGTGGATCCCTTCCCCTGTGATTCCAAGTGGGTGAAGAGATGCCTTTGGGACCAATGGGCCTCAGGATGACCTCCCCTAGATGCCTGGTATAATATCTACAGACTTAAGAGACTGCTTCAATCACCCTCAACTTTCTACTGGCTCTATATAGACATGAATATCTAAAATTAAGAGGATTTGAGTTTGATCAGTGATCTTGCATTAAAATGTATGCAAATAAACTTTATGCTTTGCTTTTCAATGCAAAACCCATCTATGCATTTCAATAAAGTGTTAAATTCAGGGAGTCGTACTTCAGAAACTTGAGGGGCTGAAGTTTAACTCCCATGATTCCCTGGCCATCTACTGCATTGAAGGAATTTTGAAAATTCTAGGCCATTAACGTTTGATAGAGCATTTGACATTCTTGATTTTAATCATGGCTTCAGCCCATTGGGCTAGACTAAAAAAAAACATAAACATAACAAATGCCCTAGTGAATAATTGTTTCTTTTAATAAAAAAAATATCAGTGTTTATTTTGCAAACTAGAAGCCCAAAATGACTGGCAAGAGGCCTCGCAGGGTCAATTAGACATCAAAAATACATTGAACATGGGGGTCTCGTAGGTAATCCTTAATGTCTCAAACAGCAGAGAGAAAGGGGAATATCGTAAGTAACGAAAAATACTCAATAAGCAACAACACTCAATATATTGGGCAAAATCAAAAAATGAAAGTCCTCTTGGGCAACGGTCGCAGGATAGGGGGGAAAAAAAGGGGTAGAAGGGCAACAAAAGTCCTCCAGACGTAGATCAAAAGTCTCATACTCAAAGGAGTCTCAGCTAGCTGGCAAAATAACATGGGGAGAAGAAAAAAAAACACCTCGTACTTTTCTAATTATGGAGAAAGTCTCAGATACTACAGAGGCGAGGGAGGATGGTGACATACATTCAGCCTGGATCCAGAGAGGGTGAAGCCGAGGCACTAACTGCTGCGGTTTCCAGGTCTCGGGTGATCCCCAAGGAGGCAAAGACAGGCCACACTTCATCCGTGGATGCGAAAACATACGGCACGTTGTCGAGTTTGAGAACCAGAGTGCCTGCTGCCCCATCTGTACCGAACCTCCTGATCTCTAAGGCAGGACGTCACCTCTCAACCTTCGGTGTGCTGCCAGTGTCAAAGGCAGATCATTACAAAGATATGGCGGAGTACTCGAAGGCAATGACACTCCTCGCCGAAGGCCACGACATCAGCTTTTGTTTCATAGGTATCTCCCGTGCCACTGCAATAATCTCGTGACGTCTCCAGAAAAATTACCAGTTTTAATAGACAAAGGTTTAGATTCTCATGTGAATCTTATTTTATCCCATAGTTGAACCTTTTTAATGCAGAAATGTTTAAACCGTAAATCCACTTCATATTTATGAATATTAAATGCTTTAATTTTACGGCTTTCTTTCTAGCTTGTCTACTCAAAGTTGACGTGCCAACTGGCAATATTTATTGGCTGTCATGTGAAAAGAACACCATCTATGTGACAAAATATTCTGGAATAGGTACAAAGGCTATCTACACATCAAAGGCATCCATAAGAGACTTGTTTTTGAATTGGGAGAATTTATTCTTGTACTTGCTTGAAGATGACATTTTAAAGAAGATGGATTTTACTGGTGGTGATGTACAGGTTGTCCTTCTTACTAGCAAAGGGTTTACAGAAATGGCCTTGGATCTAAAGTCTCACGGTGTTGTCTGGCGCTCTACAGACTCCAGTAAGTGTTCTTTTGTTAATCAAAGATTAATTCTTCTATTGCAGTTGCATTTTTTTTTTCTTTGCTGCACTGACTTTCTTTTTCAGTGCAGCCAGTGTGTCACTGGATCACTTTTATGGCAGAATCTGACCACATATGGTTTGTGCACCAGGCGCACCTCTACAGTCTTTGTGGACATCCGAGGGTCCTCTTGGAGTGCTCTGGTATTGTTAGTCAGAAATGATGCTAGAGTGCTGACAGTGTAGGCAGTCAATCATCTGATTGTAGAATATAGCTCTACAACAGCTTTGGTTAAGTTTACACAAGGGTTGCAATAGAACCACAAGTGTGTGTGGAAGCCATGACTGGCAATCTTGTCAATTCTATAGTCCATACTGCCTCTGGTAAGTTTTTAGAACAGCTGATTACATTTAAGCCAAGGTTGGAATATGGCGATTTAATCATTATGCCGTGGAAGTGAGTTGCAATTTTGTGATGGGTTTTTACGACATTGTTGGCAAAAATACTAGCGCATATTTAAGCTCCTCTTTGAACAAGGCCAAAGGAAGTTTGGTTGGACAACACTTTATCTGCACCTGCTGGGGCAATTGGCTCATGTTCAAGGGCAGTGACTACTATGGTGTAATGTAGAGGATAGGCTTTAGGCTATCTTAACGTGACAAAATAAAGTGGCGTCCTACACGTTTTTTTATTCTAACACTTGTGAATGTTTGGTTTCCTTTTATAAACCCCCGAATTTAACATCTATATCCCTTAAATATTTGTGTAGATGCTGTCGATGGCAATTGCACAACTATTTTTATTTGTAGCTGCACAGGTCTAAAGAAATGGCATGCTTCATACAGATGTCTTTTTGCTCTTTTGTCTTGGCTGATAATCTACAGGAAATTAAATTTAAAAAAAAAAACACTGTTCAAAATGCACCTAAAGAGTCCTTTAAAAGTCTCTCATGCAAAATTGAACATTTATTTCCAACAAATAATAAAGCCAGTTGCATCATTAACAGATCACATTATATAAAGTGATGGAAAACATTGTACACATTAAGGCTAGGGTCAGACTAACGCATTTTTCACATTGTCCGTGAAAAGGTGCGTTCGAACGAATGGATGCATTTTTTCACGGAATACGTGCTAGTGGTCATACAATGCGCATTTTCGTCCGTGATTTTGTACGGATCAATAAAACACTTTTTGTGTCGACGTTATGTAGGCTGGACATTAGCAGCATCTGAAAGCTCCTAATCACGCACACATGCTGCTAGCGGACGCAGCGCACTCTGTACGTCAGTACTAGTGGTTCTATGTTCTTGCAAAAATGCATTCGTTTGCCGCTTGCGTTGCGCTGCCGCACTTTTGTGTGGCCGTTCTTCGTATGCTGCCTGGCATTGGACGTCATTTGTTGCTAGCACGGCCGTGATTTAGTGCTGCTAAACGCACGTTAATACTGCGTTAGTCTGACCCTAGACTTAAAACCAAATACAGCGGTAAATTAGTGTGCACCTTTTTAGACCACATGCAAAGTTCTTATAAGGAGTTAAGCAACACCCTGAGCTGTCTCCTCCAGCAACTGGAAGTGGCTAGTTCCCATACTCTAGGAAAACTGGATGCTACTGGGCAGTCCTTTCCACCACATACAAAACCCACTTGAACCTTTCATTTTAAATCTGCAAGGGTTGCAACAGCTCTTGCTCTAAAAAGTCCCATGACCGTTATAGTTGGCAATTAATACTTTGTTCAGGTGCTTTGTTCTCCACTTCTTTCACTCCAGGGCTTCTAAAATGTAGACGTTCCTGAAGCTTCCTTAGTCAATTTGCGTAGCTTGCGTGCAATACTTGCGTAAGCTACACGATATGCAAATTCTCAAACATTCTTGTGCCGAACGAAGGCTTGGTGCTGCACAGGCAGCATCAGCCTGCAGTTTCTGCCTCTGATCACTTTCTACTGTGATAATTTGGGAAACAGGATGCCGGGACGCAAAGCCTGCTGACATCTGGTCTCCGGCAGGTGGAATATTCAAGATCCCATCTGCTGAATGATGGCTGTGTGAGTGGAGGAAGCTCTCAGCTTCATGTAGCTGAACCAGCCACACGGACTGGGGGTGCATTTACACACTCTATCTTCTCAAAACTGTTAGGCTCTGTGGAGGGTCCCTTTTTTTGTGGACACTCTTAATATTAACATCCAGCAACAATACCAAATACTTGGCTTTTGCAAAGCAATGGCACTACCTGATTCTGATGCTTTTGGCGCTTTATTGGTTAAAGTAGTTTCAACATAGGCCTATGAATTCATAATGGTCTTTCGGAGACTATTCTGGAACCCCAGAGTCATATGCAAGAACTGAATGTCACATGCAGAATGATTGAAGTCAGATTAACTCGTTTTTAAAGCAGTCCTTTTAGGTTTTCACTGTATTGAGCAAGGAACGGCAAACTGCCTCTTGTAGGAAGAGAGGGCTTCTCTTGGTATGCTTTGTTATGGAGAGAAGGTAAAAACAGGATGCCATTACCCAGCACAGAACAGGATTTTTACGCAGTCCTCTAGGGTAGACTGGCAGCTTACTAAAGCGGGAAATGGGGCTGGACCAAACTGTGAATTAGACTGAGTGGACTAATCCATTTTAAGCAAAAGCAATAAGTATAAGACAAAGAATCTGGTTCCATGGTACTGAATGTTTATCGGAGAGTAGCTTTATTGAACATGAGCATATACTGGTTTCGATGTGATCTAAAGACACATTCACTTTAACCTCCAGAGCCATTGCTTGATCTTCTAGATACAGTTAACAAGGTTTGTTTTACATGGACTAACTTGTAAGGTGCATGTGTCCCTGGTACAAGGTCCTTGCCCTCCCCCTGAAAATAGACTTTGCAATAGAAAATCCTGGTAACTGATGCACATTGAAGGTCAAGTAATTCTAAACTATGCATTTTCTAGGTTTGCATACATATAGCTACAATAAAGTTAAATTATACCCACTGGCGGAAAACTTCACCAGCGTTTTGATGGATGCCTATGAACCTTATATAGTGTCCTATAGTGATCCTTTGATTGAAATATGGGACAGAAAAGAAATTGAGCTCATTACAGCTGTCCAACAAGCCAATGTTTCCAAACTCGTGATTGTGAAGTCAAGTAACGTGAAAGGTAAGCCTGAGTTTAATAGGCAGCTTTAGCTGCCCTTTGGCAATACACACAGCTATGACCTTTTTGGAGGATAGTAAAATACACTAGTAAACTTGATACTGCCAAAAATACCAGGATACATGATCTGCATTGAAATTTTAATAACGATCAACTAGGTGTTTACCAGGCTTGGAATCTACCTAGGTTGCCACATTTGGTAGAGGTGTGCAGTAACCTGCTGTCTGGATATTATGGACCTACACAACTTTGCTTCTTTCTTTCTTCAAATAAAGAGGAATCCAGCACTTCAATCTTGGTCATGGCCAATCTCCCAGGTACCTGGCAATGTTTTGACTATAAAGTCAGTGCCAGCCAGGTGCTTTTTTTGATAAAGTACTGGTGGCATCTACGTATGGCTGTTCCTTATTTTTAAGCACCTGACTTGAATAACTAGAAGGGTATTGCAGTGTTGAGCAGCTTTCCTGTCTACACGATGTGATAGTCTGTCGTTGGGCTGAATATCATAAATTCTGAATCGTGTTTTTAAATTGGACACTGCAAACTGTAACCTTAACACTAAATTCAGCAGAAACCGTAACCTTGGTTGCATAACAGACATATACTCACATTATGACACAATTTTGCAAATGCACCCAAATATTTCTAATCTATCGGATATGGTCAGAATTCAGACTGTAAGAATTGGAAAGATATTGACCACCTTATGGCAATCCACTGGGTCATTATTGGTGCTATCATCTGAAATTGTCCAATCCCACAACACGGAGGCGAATCGGCCTCCTCCACTGCATTTGATTTTCCATCAGACGACTTCAGTGCTTTCCCATTTCAATGGTATTTATTGGACAATACGGCACAATTTACGTGGAAAAGATGAATTGTATAGTTAAACTGCCGTGCTGTGGCAGGGAAATTTCCCCACTGAGGTGATTCAGTTCGACAGCCCATAGGATTAAATGTGGGAAAAAAATATTCTTTTGAAGTCTTTATATTCAAGGTTTTTTTTGTTCTTTTCCCGGCTGGCTGCATTTAGCGTTGCTGTCCTTGGTGCTGAAACCCCGTCTCAACACCAAGGTTGGTTTTCCCCTCACTGGAGGGCAATTTTTTTTTTCCCTTCTCCATTCAGCGGCCTGTCAAACGGCTGACCTGGGTCATCCAGACGCTTCCAGTTGACAACCCTGATCAGCTGACGGCGTTGTCTGTAGGCAGACCCAGTGGACGGCCAGCCTAAAGACCATATTTGAGTAACTTACACTAGTTCACAACACAAATTCAAATTAGGAACATCTGTTTTCAGTCTAAAAGTAATATAAAATCATACATTGTCATATAAAGATTCTATTTTCTAATTCATGCTGGCTGAGGGTTTCTGGACATCACAAATTTATACTTTTCAATAACCTTGCTAGATCGTGTATGCATTTGCAGGTTTCTTAAATCCTGCTTGGTCTGAATCTTTCTAATTAGACAAAATATTAATCCTTTCCATAGAATTCTTAAACTAATGCGTTACTGCATAATTTTGTAATTTCTCTTCTAAAATCAAGGAAGCTCGGTGTGTAGCATTGAAGGTTGGGATTGTACACTCAAAGAAATATGCGTCAACGTTAAAGGTGTTCCCAATTGCCTTTGTCCTGATAATGAAACCTGCTCCAGTGGTGAGTCAATATCACACGCTATTGATCTGTTTATATATGCAGAATGGGCACAAGACTTCACATCACTTTCTTGGTGGCCGATGGGGCTGCACCTTACCAGAATAAGGAATTTAGCATTTGATAAAGGCTATTAAATGTTCTAGGATTATTAACCTAAAAAAATACATGTGGGATTTTTTCTTTGTTGGTAATAGATGAGGGAGGAAAGGAACTGGATTGCCTTCTGAAGAGTATTGGTGTTTTTAGAATGTTGGTGTCTTGTGTGTGAACACCTTTTAAACACTCTGTGGGTTGTAGGTGTAAACTGAAACCCAGTTTATAATGTAAGCAAATTGAAAGTGAGGGAGATGGGTTCTAGGCTTCTCTGAAAGGTGACCCAATATAATAAATTGGCATTAATATTTCCATGCTTTAAATATAACGCAAACTGTACAATTGTTCTTTATGGGCTTACTGCAAACAAAGCTGGCAGGCATCTGCATTGACTTAGAGATGCTCGAAGGACCATTGTAGCAATTCACTGCCAGCTGTAGTAAATTAAAAGTGCTTTTCAGCAAGGGATTCCATGATTGAAGTTGGATGCAAGACATCATTTTTCAGATTTCATAGGAACCTCTTCCACTAATCCTCTGGTTTGTTTGCTAGTTCTTTAGCCTGTTCTTCAAAGTCTGCATTGGAAACTTGCTGTTCATGAATCTCCTATAACTCTGAACGAGGTTACAGCTAGTTATGTACCAAAGATTTGTCACCCTACTTACACTTTCTACTATACTTCCCAAGAGTAGAACCATTGGAAAATAATGTATAAATTCAGCTAACACTTATGTACCACACTCTGTTGAATTTTGACTTCCTTTCAAACCGCATTAATGTTAATAGAAACATAGAAACATAGAAAAATGTCGGCAGATAAGAACCTTTCGGCCCATCTAGTCTGCCCAATTACATGGATACTTTACCTGGATTTATCTTTTGTTTAGGATAGCCTTATGCCTATCCCATGCTTGCTTAAATTCAATTACTGTTTTGGCCTCTACCACTTCAACTGGAAGGCAGTTCCATGTATCCACCACCCTCTCAGTAAAATAATGCTTCCTGATGTTACTTTTAAACCTTTGCCCCTCTAATCGAAGACTATGTCCTCTTGTTTTGCTACTTTGTTTCCGTTTAAATATACTCCCTTCCTCTACCTTGTGGATTCCCTTTACGTATTTAAATGTTTCTATCATATCTCCTCTGTCTCGTCTTTTTTCCAAGCTATACATGTTAAGATCATTAAGCCTTTCCTGGTAACTTTTCTCCTTCATGCCGTACACCATTTTAGTAGCCCTTCTCTGAACTCTCTCTAAGATGTCTATATCCTTCTGGAGATACGGTCTCCAGTACTGCACACAGTACTCCAAGTGAGGTCTCACCAGTGCTCTGTACAGTGGGATGAGCACTTCCCTTTTCCTGCTAATACCTCATCCTACACAACCAAGCATTCTGCTAGCATTTCCTGCTGCTCTATTACATTGACTACTTACCCTTAGATCCTCTGAAATAATAACCCCTAAATCCCTTTCCTCAGATGTTGAGGTTAGGACTGTATCAAATATTCTATATTCAGCCCTTACGTTTTTACATCCCAGGTGCATTATCTTGCACTTATCCACATTAACTCAATTGCCACAGCTCCGACCATTTTTTTAGTTTACCTAAATCATTTGTCATTTGGCTGATCCCTCCAGGAACGTCAACCCTGTTGCAAATCTTTGTCATCAGCAAAAAGACATACTTTTCCATTAATACCTTCTGCACTATCACTAATAAAAAAATCTTTCAAAGTGTTAAATGAACGCCAGTAATCTTTTGATGGATATAGAAACATAGAAAAATGTCGGCAGATAAGAACCTTTCGGCCCATCTAGTCTGCCCAATTACATGGATACTTTACCTGGATTTATCTTTTCTTTAGGATAGCCTTATGCCTATCCCATGCTTGCTTAAATTCTACTTCCTGTATCCAATCTGTTCAAATCCTTCACTATTTCTGTGACTGTATGACAGGTGAACACATTTTATCCATTAAGACTTGCTGCTGGGAATTTCTGGCATGGAGTTGAATGCCAGTTTGTCTCCTGATTACTTTGATCTATTTTTCACAGGTGAAAGAGCTGAGCTCGATGTGATCGCACCTTCCCGTGCTACTTTATACTGTCCACGAACATTTTCTCCTTGCAGAGATGGCAAAGAGTGTGTATCTTTAGAGTATGTGTGTGATGGGGAGCAAGACTGCATGGATGGGTCAGATGAAGAGGATTGTAAATCATTCTGCACAAATCCAGGTATTTTTATTTTAATCAACATCTGATATTAAATAACACTTTTTCCTACTAGCCCTAGTTTACTAGAACATTAAAAGCTAAATGAGGTGTTTAGGGCCACTTGCGTAATGTTTTCATGGTGACCTAAGTCTCTTGTCATAAATGTGATAGGACCCTGACCACTGACCTCTTAAAGCATAGATCTTGTCTCTGCCTTGCAGTCGGTGCTGAATATGGTTTTTGGGCTAACACCCCTGGTCGAAAAAGATGGTGTGGCGAGTTGAATGTTCATAAAAAGGTTCATTGTGCATTTTTAAAGACTATGCACATTACCTATGCAGGTACTGATATTCATTGCTTAAAGCCTATGATTGGCCTTCAGCTACGTCCTGTAGCATGATGCCTTGCACCACAGTGAATGACAGGGTGTGTTTAATCATGTAACAGGTCTTAATTAACAATCTCTGGTAAAACAAGGAGATTGTCATGTCTGGTCATTGCACCAGTACTAGCAAATATATGTACTGGTATGTAGAAGATTGGTAATGCACGTATCCAGCATTTTCCAAAGTCTCCTAAATAGCTCTCAAATAACTTTGACAATAAAGCAAACCTGGCAGGTGAAAGCATAACTAAAGCCAGTGGAGGAATAAGAAACTGGAAACGTTTAAAAAGAGAAGCCCTTTCAAAATGGGGTTTCTGTGCATAGCACTGTCAACATATATGCTAATCTCCTGATAACCTGTCCCGCAGGAATATTTCAGTGTGCAGATGGTAAAAGATGTATCCAAGAGGAACGTCTTTGTGATGGAATACCTAATTGTCCTGACTCTTCTGATGAGGCTAACTGCTGGAAACCTAGTGAAACATGTGCCATGCGCTGTGACCAAAACACACGCTGTATCACTCAGAGCTGGATCTGTGATGGGAACTATGACTGTTTGGATGGAAATGATGAGAGAGAATGTGGTAAGTTTTATGTTCCTGGTTCAAAAAAGTACTTGATGGGAGGGATGACTTCCTAAGTGGGAATGTGACCATGTATATTGTACTTGAACTGAGTTTGTCAATTTCAAAAATAAAGTTTTAAAAGAAACTCTTCTGCAATTCCTTTTACCTTAAACATTCCTATAGAAAATCTTGTGATCAGGGCCGGCCCGACGATAGAGCAACCACTCCAAATGGCACTTGTGTGTTTTTTTTTTTTTTGTTTTTTGGGGGGGGGGGGAGAGGCAGCATTTCATCTAATGCTCCAGGCAGCACAGTGGCTTGGGCCGGGCCCTGTTTGTGACCTTAAAGTATCCCTTATACTGGTCGTGGTACATCGACAATTTAGAGTTTCCTGTGGGATGTGAAGTTAAAATTTAAAATGACAATACACTGCTAAAACTTTTTTTTTTTAATTTCCTAGGACACATAGAATGCAAAACGGGCTCATTCCGTTGCAACAGTGGCCAATGCATTCCTTACATAATGCGCTGCGATGGTGACAATGACTGCTTTGATCGTTCTGATGAACAAAACTGTACCATCCCTAGGCCGCTGCCGTGTCGCGCTAGTGAATTCAAGTGTAATGGCAGTGGAGAATGCATTCTGAAGGACTGGCGGTGTGATGGCAGCAAAGACTGCAAGGATGGCTCCGATGAAAAAGTATGTTTTGGTGGCTTTGTCAACACTAAACTTGGACACTTGGCATATGAGTGCACAGGGAATCTGACAGCTTTTGAGATTTAACTCCTTGTCTCGGCATAGAATAATTTCACAGGTATTAAATGAACTATAGGTTGTCCATGGACTAATTCCACCCCAGTGGCTTCACCATGCTCTGCCATCGCTGGAGTGGTGGGTTAATGCTGTTGCTCAGTGCCTCGTCAGACCATTAGCAAATCTGTAGATCCCTGAACATGTGATCTGGCCATCACTTTGCATTGATACAGTCTGATTTACTGCCTGGCACAGGAACACAATGTATCAGTCTGACCTCTCCACAGTATAGAGAGCAGTTCAAAGTACTCGTTGTTACCCTAGTATTATAGGTTTTCTTTTCTTTGCAATTTTTTTCTCAAGTCAAGGTCAAAGTGTTTTTATAGTATAACTGAATTGAACCAGAGGCTACATAATGTTAGTAACTGCTTTGGTGGTGTTTTACTGTATATCTTTTGTGAGGGAGATGTCCATGCATGGTTAAATTGTCTCTAGTGAAGTCTCACATTCAGTGATGGGGTTTTTGAATTGTATAATTTGGATTTTGATTGCTTGTTGGGTCACCGCATATATCCTGACGAGCACGTTGTTGAATTCCTACTACATGGCCAGTAGATCAACTCATGCCACGACTTCTTGCCTGTATCCATGATTATGATTTTGAGAATTGCGTTTTATATAATTAAATTTTATGCAGATCAGTCTGTAGGGATGGGCTGAACACCCCCATGTTCGGTTCCAATGCAAGTCAATGGCCCTCGAACTTTCGAAAATTAACGTGCCCTCAAAGAGGGCATATATGCACGATATTGGTCATAAAAGGTGTATGGGGGTCCGGGTACTGCCCTGGGGGACAGGAAACAAACACATTTTAAAAGCATTTTTAACCAAAAAACTTTTTGAGCCATTTCACCGCTGTGCGCGGAGCAAATTTTTACCACTTTTGCTCATGTTTAAACGCGATTTTGAAGCCATGGGAAATGTTTGAGCAACGAGTGGGAAAAATTACGATCTTAACACTCACTTGCGTGAGTAACATTTGCTGTGGCGTTCACTGCATATTTGTAACGATTCTCCAGGACAGACCTGGTAGGATCCCTGGTAACAGACCTCTAACCCTCCGATCCCTAGGATGGTCAGGACTCGGGACCACTAAACCTCTAGCAGCCACACAGGCCAGGGAAACAGCACCAACAATATACACCAGACTGAGATCAATGTTTACTGTGCTATAGTATATGGCAGGATGGAAGCACACCAGCAGTAACAAGCATCGGAATATACCAGACGGGGGCGCAGAGCGAAAGTCATTACAAAACTGGGTCAGCAATGTTTAGGCACTTGTACTGCTCTACTGTATATGGGGAGAATCGACGCGCACCAGTAGCAACAGGAGGCAAACCGAACAGGTAGGGAGTACATAGAATAGTCAAATGGCAGGCAAAGCTGGCAACAGATCTGGTCCTCAGAACAAGCAGGGTCAGTAACAAGTGTACAAACTGATTCGGTAAGCTAGCGATGCGGGAATGAAACTCCAAGGCAAGTCAAGGTGTACAGCACGCGCTCCTGATTTAAAGATCCCAGCAGCTCCGCGTCATCACACCACGCCCTGCCCCTTGATCACGCACGACTGCGCCGGGTGCTGCCAGAGCTCCTGGCATTCAGCCAGCTGGTGGCACCATGTGTCCGGGCCCCCCAATCACCACCCAGGGCCCTGGATGTCACAATATTACAATCCAAACGCAAACGGGTTAAGTAACCAAACTTGTAAGAATAATTAATGCAGCATATGAATCCTCACACTGCCAGGCAGCACCTCTACAGTCTGATGCTAGCTTTTACTGGCCCGCTGTGTGCAGCTTCTGAGAAGATGCACTATTAGTGTAGCGAAAGCTGGCTGCGCATTTTGCATCGCTCGCTCTACACTAATAGCGTATCTTCTTAGAAACTGCACACAACGCACCGGTGTATGCAGATTCTAACAGCGTGGGAGACGGGAGGCTGCGCTTGTTGGTGGATCCAGGAATCGGGAGTAATAGAAAGAAAAACGTTTAAATGTTCCTTGGGACATTTAAAAATGTCCGTTTTATTTTTTAAATGTGTCGCCTTACCATAGCCTGGTCGGTCAGTGGAGGCTCCCTGGATCCTGGTTGTGGGGGGGTCTGCCATGGCCGCAGGTGCAGTGGCTCCCTCCCTGCGCCACCTCTGTCACATGCACCCGGCCTGCCTGCAGTCGCAGCTGTCATCCGGCGGCCGCATGCTCCTCAAGGGATCCTTGGGAGGCCCTGGCGGACTGCCCTCTACAGTGCCTGATTAGAGGGCCTCATCTGCCTGATGTTTTAGCAACCAGATTGTTTTATCCCATAGGCTTCAATGTTAAAAATAGTTCCATTTTAATTCAATATCTAAAACTGTTGCATATAATATTCTGCAGTAAAGAGTCTATATTTTTTAGGATTTTTTTTTTTTAAGCATTTAAAAAAAAAAACCAACTTTTTGCGAACAGCCGATGTCTGATGCAGCCCATCCCCGATCAGTCTGTTATTTTTCAACCTGTATTCCCCATGTAACCTGGTCCATGTACGCTTTCAATTGTCCAAATATCCCTAGGACTGCTGTAGAGCCGAAAGTGAAAAAAATCACTTTGTGCAAATCCAACTGCCCCCAAATAAAGGTTCCATAGTTGCAATCAGACTTCTCCTTGGATTATCGAGCAATGCATTATATTTTACCAGGAAAGCATCCAAAATTCTTAAAGGCATCAATTGAATTAAACCGCATCTTCAGGAGTTAGATTTTTATAGAATTCGTACTGTAAAACGTTTCATTAGTCGACAATCTTTCAACTCTCAATGGATGGCACTGTCCTTTTATGAAGCCCTATTGATGAACTGGTCACCAGAGAGCTCCTTGATTTGTTCCTGAATATACTTAACTTGGATGCAGATGATTTGTGGGGAATGTCATGGGGAATCCGCATTGTATGTGGAAAGCATTCCCCACATGTTATCTGCTAATGGGGGTATCCCTCCCTATATGTGCCTCTCTGGGGTCCCATGGTGGACTCACGTCCTGGAAAACAGATTTTTTTTTTTTTTTAAATCCCCCACTGGCGTCACCGCAACAGGAGCAATGTCATTTCAGCCCCCCCACCCAGTGCACTGCCAGAAGAGGGCCTGAAAGGGGGGGGTTTATGATCTGTCTTCAGATATAAGGCTGGGCTGTCAGGTACACCATTACTTTATTGCTGGACACTTCCTATTTAAATACAGGCTTAGTATTACTACAGAAACACAGGATTGTGCATCTTCCTTCGTAATTGCTCCACACGAAGACTCACTGAAGGTGGCTGCTGTGCCCTCTGACCAGTGTCATCCTGGGTCAGAGCCACGAAGGTAATGGCTGACTGTACTATACAAGGTCGTAGTCTGCCCTTTCCAGCAATGTCGGTCTTTAACACCTTAGTTGCCAGATCACGATTCGGAGCCAGATTGGTCTTCTCCCGGAGTAAGCCGACCTCTTGAATATCAGCCAAGTCTCTGGGGCCTCCCCCCACCCAATGATGTAATCACAATATGCACAATGTCAGTTAGGCAGTAAACCCCCTAGCTGCCAAGTGGAGATCATCTCCCGATCGGTGGCAGAGCATGGCCTTTCAAATGATTTCACACATGACCATGTTACAAGTTAAAAAAAGTGTGTATAATATGTGTGTGTATTTTACCAGGAAGGATACATTGAGATTTCTCTAAGTATGTCCTAGATTCAAGAACATTGCATTTCTGTAACGACTAAAAATTCAAAGTAATAATTGCAAGATATTCAAAACACATACAGATGACACAGAAAATAAATATGTATGAAATGGTCTTTGTTACATGTTTACAGGTGCATTCCGTATTGAGGTATGTTAATAGGGAGCTCTTGAGTGACTTAAGATTGGGGGGAAGATTTGGTGTCTGGGAGGTTATTCCATAACAGGGGTGCTCTGTAGGAAAACGAGGATCGAGCCACTATCTTTTTGTATTGTGGTATTGCAAGTAAGGTGCTGGTCCTGGATCGGAGGTTATAGGATGAGGGAACTGCTAGGGGAAGCAGTCTATTCAGGTAGGTATGGCAGCTTCCCAGAAAACCCCTCCAGATTGGAAAGGTGAAGGGTGCGTCTAGATTCCCACAACGGACAGTTTAGCTCTTTCAACATGTCACAATGGTTGGTCATATGGTTACATTGTAGCACAAAGCGACAGAATGAGTTCTACAATGTAAGTTTCTGAAAGTGTATGCAGCTGCCCTGCAAATGCACCATCTCTGTATTCAATAGACAGCATAAGCATTTGTTGTACAATTTGCTTTCTTACCGTGGGTCTCAGGCAGAATTTGTTTCTGTACAGGGCACCTAGTTTGGGATAAAGTTTTTAGTGGAGTTTTTCGATGTGGGGGCCAAATCATAGATTTGGATCTAACTACATTACTAGATATTTGAGAGAAGTGACTGGTCAGCGTGCAATTTGCTTTTGTCCTGACACATGGGGATTTTGCAATTAATGTAGTTTCTCTCTCCTGCTCTCTGGCTCTTCATATTTCAATTATGCAAATTGCTAAACTGCACTTTTTTTTTCTCCCATTTATTCTCCTCCCATCCTCCTGACACTCTTCCCCACCTTACTGTATTCTAGATATATGCACCGCTAAAAATTTAGTTTTCGTTTTTCACTAAAGTAGTTCAGTGCACACGTACTTCATGTGTGGGTCTCTATTGCTCATGATTCTATGCTACGACGGACGTTAAACTGTGCGGCAACATGGATGTGATAACTGCGTTTATCTGACACCGGCCTTACTTGTCATGGGTTGGAACAGCTCATATTTGATTAAAACACCATTGCATTCTTTAATAATTTTTTTTTTATTCTCTAGGACTGCATACCAGAGACAACAGTATGTGGTAAGATGCAGTGGAGCTGCCAGTCGGGAAATCAGTGTATCCCAACTTTCTGGCGTTGCGATGGAAGCAAGGACTGCAAAGATGAAAGTGACGAATATGGCTGTGAGTTACCAGGAAATGCAAACGTTTACTTTATGCAATGTCTGTACAAATTTTAACAATCCCTTTACCAGGTAAACAAATACTCCCCAGATTCAATAATGGTTCCACAGTTCAAATGGTAGGTATATAGAAATTGGGTATCCTATGGGAAAGTTCTGCAGCTGGAAACAATGCAGCAGAAAATGTGCAATATGTTTCCTGATCTAAAGGTACTAGGTAATACGTCTTTTTTTTTTTTTTCCTCCGTGACACTTGACATCATACTAGGGTCAGTTTACTGATGTGAATGGTGCAAAATGTTCCTTTTTAATTCTATGGGCAAGTGTTACAGATTACAATTTGTGCTTGTTTTGGGGTTGCCGGTTATACAGTGGATAGCAAAAATCTACACACCCCTGTTACAATTAAGTTTTATGTGATGTAAAAAATGACAAGTATAAATCATTTCAGAACTTCCACCTTTTTAATGTGGCCTATAAACTGTACAACTCAATTGAAAAACTTTTTTAGATGGAGGGAAATAAAAATAATTAAAATATGGTTGCATGAATGTGCACACCCTCTTTTTTCTTGTAACTGGGGATGTAGCGGTGTTCCGAATTAAGCAGTACGGGCCTCATTTAAAGTGTCTGATTAACCCCAAATAAAGTTGTTCTAGTAGGTCTTTTCTGACATTTTCTTTGCATCCTACCGCAATGGTCCGCAGAGAGCTTCCAGAGCATTAGAGGGATCGAATTGTACCCTTCTCCAGACTGATGCCTTTTAAACTAATTTCCAAAGCCTTGGATATACCATGGAACACAGTGAAGGTGGTCATCAAGTGGAGAAAATATGGCACAACAGGGACATTACCAAGAACTGGACAGCTCTCCAAATGTGGTGAAAAGAGTAGGAGAAAACTGGTCAGGGAGGCTGACAAGACGCCTACAGTAACCTTAAAGGAGCTACAGGCATATCCAGCAAGTACTGGCTGTGTGGTAAATGTGACCACAATCTCCCGTATTCTTCATGTTTGGGCTATGGGGGTAGAGTGGCAAGAAGGGAGCCTTTTCTTACATGGAATAACATCCAAGCCTGGCTAAATTTAGCAAAAACACATCTGTTTCCTAAACTCATGTGTTATGAAAATGTGTTATAGTCTGAAGAAACAAAGGTTGAATTTTTTGGCCTAACTCAAAAAGCTATATTTGGCACAAACACTGCACGTCACCAAAATAACACCATACCCACAGTGAAGCATGGAGGGTTCAGCATCATGCCAAGGGACTGGTTTTCTTCAGCTGGAATTTTATTATGAACAGTTACAAATACCAGCCAATATTGGCACAAAACATTCAGGCTTCTGCTAGAAAGCTGAACATGAAGAGGATGGAAAGTCCGCTTTCAGCATGACAACGACCCAAAGCATACATTCAGATCAACAAAGGAATGGCTTCACCAGGAGAGTTAACATTTTGGAATGGTCCAGACCTGAATCCAAACAAATCTGTGGGGTGATCTGAAGAGGGCTAGGCACAGGAGATGCCCCCGCAATCTGACAGTTTTGAAGTGTTTTTGCAAAGAGTGGGCAAATCTTGCCAAGTCAAGATGTGTCATGCTGATGGACTCCTAACCAAAAAGACTAAGTGCTGTAATAAAATCAAAAGGTGCTTCAAAGTATTTAAGGATGTGCACACTTGTGTGCAACCATATTTTAGTGTTTTATTTTTACTTCCCTCCACAAAAGATGTTTTTCTTTTTCCAACTGAGTTGTACAGTTTATAGGTCACAATAAGAGGTGGGGAAAGTTCTGAAATGATTTATCTTTGTCCCTTTTTTTTTTTTTTTAATAAATTACAGAAACCTTACATTTTAACAAGGGTGTGAAAACATTGTTAAATAGGCTGAGAAGACATGCGTCAATCAGGTTCAGCCTTTCACACATCACCTATTGCTGTTGATCCAAAAGAAGGCAGAAAACCCAGTCTGAAGCGCTCGCCAATATATTGGGAAATTCCTTCTTGGTCCCTGATGGCGTCAGATTTCTCCTTTTTTGATAAAAAAGCGCTTGCCCACAATCAATATCATGTTTTTGCAGGAAGTCATCTAGCCAGGTTTAAAAGTCTGTACAGACTTTGTCCCAACCACCTCCACAGGTGGAGAATTCCACAGCTTGTATTTTCCCTGTAAAATAATCCTTCCTATGCGTTAGGCTGACTTTTTTCTTTTGTCCAATCTAAGGCTAAGGTCAGACGAATGTGATTTCTACGGACTGTGCGCCCGTGCAGTATGGATGTACGAAAGACGCAGTAGTGGACAGTCGTTTTTTTTCTTTTTTTTTTTTTTTTTTTCTTTTTTTTTTTTTTACTGACTTATTTGACGGATGTAGCAGGGAAAATAAATTAAAATGAACATTTTGTCCATCAAAAATGCTGGACGTATAAATGCAGTCTGACCACGTTCCATCACTCACACACAAAGCTATGTGGACGTTGCAGAAGTGGTTGGTGCACTCCGCACGTCTGTTCTAGCAGTATTATGTTCTTGCCTAACCTGTGGCCGTCATGCGTCCGCACTTCTGTGCAGATGTACTTTGTGTGTGGGGGCTCCATTTAACACAATTCTATGCTATCACGGATGTACTTTTGTGCACCATCACGGATGTGAACGCTGCGCTCGTCTGACCCCAGCCTAAATGGGTGACCTTGTGTCCTGTGTATATAGTCCTTTTAATAGGCTTCCAGACAATGGTTTATAATGGCCCCATATATATATTTATATAAAGTGATCAGATCCTCTCTAAGGCGCCGCTTCTCTAAACTAAACTTGTTAGCCTTTCCTAATAACTTAAACCTTCCGTTCCCTTTAGTCGCTCGTCCCTGCACTTTTTCTAGCGTTTAATCCTTAAGACAGGTGCCCAAAATTGCAGGGCATATTCAAGGTGTGGTCTTACCATTGATTTATAAAGTAGCCAAAAATTTCATCCCGAGTGAATTCCCCTTTTAAAGCATGACAATGCCTTGCTGGCCTTGGCAGCTGCTGTTTGACATTGCTCATTGTTACTTCGTTTGAAGCAGTGGCAACTCTAGGAACAATATTTAGGAGGGGCACATAAGATACCGCAGTTAAAACTGGGGGCACTAATAATTTTCACCACTAAATCATACCACTGAATAAAACTATCACTAAAGGAAAAATTTAGTGTGAGTCGCTAAAACTTAGTGCCTGACGACCACCTAACAGATCACCTTGTCCACGGTAGTCCATGATCAAGGTCGTTTGGCGCACGCTAGGGAAACTCTTAAGACCTGGGCTGAGACACAGCGCTAATGCGGTTGTGTACAGGATAGAACTGTTTATTTCCAGTGCACTGCCGGGCCATACCTATCCCCTGCCCTCACAAGCTTGAATATGAACACATCCAGCTTATAACCTCAAACCCCTGTATTATTAAAATCCTCCATTGGTTGTATCATCCATGTTTTGATGCACACATATGCAATGCCCATCAGACTTCATAGAAGTGCCACCCAACAGCATGTAGAATCCTTACAAAGCATTTAATAGATCAAAGGGAAGGCAAGGTGAGCGACAAACCTTTCCCTGCTGCAGCATATAAATAATACATGTTTCAGGACCAGACTTATTCATGTGTCCCTTTAAACATGGTCCAGTCACCCTAATAATCAACCGCTAACATACTATGAATAACCCCCAGCATAAAATGTTTAGCATTAGGCACTATATTAGAATTGGGATATATGTGGATAAACGATATATATATCATAGTGCCGACTGCAACAGCAGCGACATTGCTGACCAGATTCATTAATATGGTGTATGGGGCCAAGAGAACACCTGTGCTGCATTCCTTTCAATTGCCTGTTAATTTTGGGCAAGGATCTGGGTTCT
Organism: Leptobrachium leishanense; assembly: GCA_009667805.1. NCBI lineage: Eukaryota > Metazoa > Chordata > Amphibia > Anura > Megophryidae > Leptobrachium > Leptobrachium leishanense. The sequence goes on along the minus strand of CM019063.1, from coordinate 362,871,638 downwards.
GTTTTTCTGGAGTTGGCACCATAGTTGAGCAGTAGGTAAGATTTTGCAATTGGTGCCAGCACTAATTTTGAGGGGCGCCAAGTGATCTGTTGGCTGCAAAAGTGCTAGAGATCTCTAGCGTTCCCTATGTTGAGGGACGCAGAAAGTACAGGAAGCTTGCAGTACAAATCACTAATAGCAACACGCTAAGTGGTTTCCCACCCGCCCCCATTTGTAGCGAGAGGCAAACGATTTGTTGGTCAGGGGCTAAACTGAATTAACCCAGCGCTAACGCAAAACCATGCCGACGCACGGGTTAGCTCACGCCAGGTAATGGTGCCCTAAATAACTATATTTAAATAAGCTTCCAAAATCCCAGAGTAATGTGATGCAATGATGCCTTTTTATTGTACGAACCTGCTTAAATTCAATATTTTTTTTCCCACAATTCGGCAGTTTATGCTGAATGGCTAACTGCTTTTGCGACTCCACTGCAAATTACAGGGACAATTCGCTAAATAGGGAATTCATATTTTCAGCTAAATGAATACCCTGAAATGTGACGAAAAGCAGAGGATCTAAAGATGATTAGACCCTTTAGATCAGTGTTTCCCAAACCTGTCCTCGGGACCCTCAACCATGCCAGATTTTGCAGATCACTTTGGGGAAAAGCCGACTTAATCCTGCAGCCACTGAGCAGCAAATTATATCACCTGTGCTGGGTTTCAGATAGCTGGCAAGGTGGAGGGTCCCGAGGACAGGTTTGGGAAACACTGCTTTAGATTATAACTTCCATAACCCCTGAAATGCCATTTAACCCAGCAAAATGCAATAAACATTATCGCATTTAGCCTACCCCTTAACCCCTAAAATGCAATTAATCAAGGTAAAACCTGAAATGAATACTGAGGCATGTAGCCTACCCATAACCCCTAAAATGCTGTTAATGAAGGCGAAAAAAAAATTGTACTGTGAGGGATGAAGCCTACCCATTAACGCTTATACTACTAAACCAAGGCAAAAACTTGATCACAATGTAATGTATAGTCTGAACATTAACCACTTCATTGTTGAGCCATTTCAACCCTGTGTAAATGTTTAAGTGCACGTTTTTATTTGTTTAGGACTTTTATGTCATACTGAATATGGATCATTGGAAAGGCCATAATCTGCCCTTTTCAATAACCCCTTAGATCATCCATATACGATGCACAGGGACAGATACAGCAGTCCGAAAAAGTGTGGGAAGCTGGATACTGATTTTTGGTGGGGGCACAGAATAACCTAGGGGGGCAATTGCCCCCCTGTAAAGACTCCTATGGTTTGAAGTCTAATTTATTCCCAAATCCCTCTCCTGCTTTGATTTCCCTAAGTCTATACCATTTTTAGGGTATAAATTGCTTGTGTGTTCATCAAAGTGCATAACTTTAAATTTAATGTAGGTAAATGCAATCTGCCATTTAAGTACCCAGTCCCCCAATCTAAATCCCTCTGCAGCGAAGTAACATCCTGCTCATTGTATTTTCCTAGTTTTATCATCTGCAAACACTGATACATGACTTTCGATGCCTATTGCAAGGTCCTTTTTATAAATAGAATAGAATTGGTCTTATAACAGACCCCTGAGGGACACCACTTACCACTGATGCCCATCTTGAAAGGTTAATGACCACTCTCTGTACCCTAGCTTTTAGCCAGTTTTCTATTCCAGAACTTTTGCTATCCACTGTAGATAATAAAACCTAATACTAGCATATATTTTGCTCTCTTCTCCCCCCCCCACCTTCCCACTTCCCACTTCCCAGTGTACCAGTGTTAAAATGCTGCCAAGTTGTAAGTGCAGTTTATTCACACAAGTTTACCTAACATCAGAATAGTGGGAAATGTTTACGAACATGCTTTCTAAAGTCCTACAGCCACGTCAAGTGGTGGGCTTACAGTTGTAAACCCAAGAATGACAAGTCAATATTCCACTGTGCCCTGCACTCAAATATTCAAATTGAAGAGCGTTGGTGTCGCATTCTCAAACATAAGCTTATTTTTTTAGGTGACCAAAACACATGTCACAGCGGAATGTTCAAGTGTAAAAATATGGACTGCGTATCTATGAAGGTGCTTTGTGATGGTAAACCTGATTGTCTGGATGGATCTGATGAAAGTGGGAAATGTGGCATCCAATGTGGAACGGATTGCTCTTTGACCTGCTATGTTTCTCCAGATGGACCGGTGAGTAGTTTCTAATAAGTGTAGAACTCGAAGCTATAAAATCTCATAATTTCTCACTTTGCTTCTTATTGCCTGTGTATAACTGGTCCATGTTCCCAGTCATCTTCCATAATTTTAATGATTTTGTAACAAAGTGCAATGGTTTAATGAAATGCCTATGCAGCAAAATTGGAATATGTGGAAAACCTTAATTTACAAACTTGTAGTTAATCTACCATGCACCTTTTTAAAAAAAAATTTAAAAGTGGTATGCTACTCCAGCTCAACTGGCTCATATGAACTCGAATGTCTTAGATATTTGTTTGGAGGTTATGTAATGTGTTACAATAAGCGGGCAAGACCACAGATAATATCTTTTTGGACGAAAATGCTAGATTTGTTGCAGATAGCTCTACCTAATCCTGTGCCTTTTGGATCCGTGTTCTGCTATCCAGACCGGTCCCAGGTTTTACTCTTTTTACTAGAATAGATCCGGGCCGGCCCCGACAATGGTGTGGGGGCAGCAAATTTCAGCCACTGGCGCCGTTGTTGCGCTCTACAATTTTTTTTTATCGGCGGCGGGCAGATCCTGCAGCCGCCGCATTCGTTCCTCGAACGAGCGGCAGCCTGCATGAGTATCTGCCGCTCACCTGAGATCCAGCCTGCCGCAAACGAGAACACGTGAACTCTGCAATCTCGTGAGATCGCTGGAGGGTGTTTCCCAGGCGAGCGGCAGATACTCATGCAGGCTGCCGCTCATTGAAGGAACGCAGCAGCCACACTATTTGCCTCTCAGTGGGGCCTGGCAGAGGTGAGCCGGGGCAAGTAATATCCATGAGTGAGCCTGGGTATGTGACGCTGGGCTTAGTTATATACACCTCACATTACTGTATCCCAGAGCTCCACAGCAATAAAATGCTAATGTACGGTGTGCATGAGTTCGCATTTTATTGCTGTGGCACACTGCGATATGCTCATACACGCTGTGGTGTTTTATTTGGGGGGGCAGCATTTCATCCTTCGCTCCAGGCAGCACCATGTCTTGGGCCGGCCCTGGAATAGACTGACTAAAATTACACTGGCTGCAAGGCGGGTGGTAGAGGTTTGGAGACCACGTTTACCAAAGATGGCTAAAGTTTATGCTAAAATTAAAGATACACAGGTTATGGACGAGCTGACTGCTCTGGTACATAATATCCTGCCTTCTTATAAGACCTGGTGACTGACTGGATGCAGGATTGTAATGGGTTCTTCCCCTCTGATCTACCATTCTTTTTCCTTTTTTTTTTTTTTTCCCCTTTTATAGTATTGTTCCTTTTATTTTGGTCTGGGCGGGGCCCTTTTTTTTTTCTTTCTTTCTTTAATGTGTAGGTAAAATTACAATGCTTAGGATGTTTTATTTTGGACTGATACAAAGTTATGATTCTAAATTAACTTTATGGTGTTACGACACCTGTATGTAGGTGTTTGTACTTTGGATTTACATGTATCTAATAAACAGTTTAAAAAAAACCTGTAAAACTGAACCGCAAACCCAAGTTAGTAAAGGATCACCATGAAAATGTATGTCCCTGTGTTCCCACGCTTACATCAACAGGCTTAAAATGAAGTGCACACGATGCCTAACGTAAAGATCTATATAAAATTAGAATACAATTTAAGGTGTTTGGTTTCCTAGCTTTGTATAATTCTAAACAACTTGGTATTCTAAACTAATAGGTGTGCACCTCCTCTTGCATATTTTTTATTTGTATTACACACATGCATTCATAGAAAACATGCCTTCTATAAATAGTAATGATAATCCTAGAATGCCATGTCGACCTAACTTTCCATTCAAATTTCAATAGTTTGCAGCATGTCAAATTTTCTTATGCTTGTTGAAACAACAAAATCTGTTTTTCAATACTGAAAAACCAAAACTTTTCACTTCTATTTTGGCACATTTGTGTTTTATGAATAATGACCAATGTATAAATTGCTGAACTTGCTCCCAGTGTGGGAAATGAGAAGGGGTGTAATGACAGCAGCATTATTCATTTTATATATTCCTTCCCAATGACTCCTAAATTGTGGGGTGTACAGAATGAAAAGTGTCTAAACGACACCTGCTCCCTGCAGCGGTGCTGTGGATAGCAAGAATAACAAATGCATATAAATGCGTTGTGTCTTCTCCCACCTTTGCTCCTGGCGTGGGCAATGACAAGGTGAGTTGGTGCAGTGGCACAACGGTTTGCTTTAAAAGTAAAAGCAATGGTGTTTTTTTTGTTTTTGGAAAGTCCTTGAAAATCTTTCAATGAGCTTAGGGCCGTATTGTCGCTTTTTATTTTTCCTTGATGGAAGGTGCAAAACTGCTGTTTTTGGGCTAGTATTGGTTAGATTGGCCATTTAACCTCTTGCCTGCAAACATGTGGGGAATGTCATGGACTCCAAACACGAGCGGAGCCCCTTACCGCTCTTATCAGGGTCCTGTCATGGTCTAACTTCAGACCGTTCCATTGGACCCTGCCAACGCATGATGTCCCTTTTCAGGACCCCTGTCCTTTGGTAAGGGGTAGAGGTACAAGTAAGGCATCGCTGGAAAGGTCAGTCTGACCTTTTCAGCAATGCCACGCTTAACACCTTGCCTGTACAGCGTTCTGATTGTGGACTTTCTCTGGGTCTGACCTCCACCTCCAGGGCCTACCCTCGTCCACTGATGTTGTCACGCATGGGCACTGACATCAGAATATCTCTTCCCCCCCCCCCCCCGGCTGGGTGTGGGGATTGGCTGTTTCTCCCCAGAAATCGAGTATAAAGGGTCATCCCATTCATATTTCTATTTTTTTTTACATTTTTATTTACAAGAGTACTCCATAGAATTCATAAACAAAGGCTACCGTCCAGTTTCACTTCTTCCACTAGCGTCAAATTGTTAGACTAGTCTGATCACTTAACACTCTTCCTATCCTCCACCTCCTTGCTTGACCCCCTGCAATCCAGCTTTTGCTCAACACTCACCAGAAACCGCTCTCACAAAGGTTACTAACTACCTATCTGCTAAATGCAATGGCCACTAGTCCATACTGATCCTACTTTACCTCTCAGCTGCCGTTTGATACAGTCGACACTCCTTAGACTCTATTCTCTTGGTCACTGATACCACCCTCAATTGGCTAAAATCTTACCTCTCCAATAGATCATTTTCTGTATCCCTTGCTGGCAATATCTCCAATGCCTTGGTCAGCCTACCTCAAGGCACAGTTCCACAGGGTTATTCAAAGAGAATCAAAGTCACTTGCACGTTCAGTGACTTTTCATTCTCCAATTCGGTGCGATTTGGCGATCCCATTTCAGCGACCCTGCAGTGTATTCAGCAAGCACCACAGGGCCGTCGTAGTGCAGGGAATAGCCACCGAAAACCTGTCACTCACCGCAAAACCCAGGCGAATGCGCACCGAAACCCACAAAAACATCTGGATTAACCCCACTGAAGACACCAGAGAAACCCGAGCAGGAGCCTGACACCGCAGACGAATGTATTGAAGAGAAAAAAATACGCGTGAAATGTTTGAAAAGTGAAATTCTGTTTGCAAACAAAGCGAAAATGTCAAATTTACACAAGGTCCAATGAATGATAATAAAAGCTGTTACAAGAAAAATAATCGACTTTTTTTGCAAAAAATGCTTAAGATCCTAAAAAATCTATAATCAACTGTTTATTAGATATTGGATTAAAACAGGAATATTTTTAACATTGAAGCCTATGGGATTTGCCTGAATAGATCTGTCGCATGAAGCAACCGAATGGCAGGGCATTTCGGCAACTTTTCACAGCTGGTTTTTGTTCTCTGAATAGACTAAGCTATGGGGATTTCACTGCCCTCGAACAGGCACTCTATGTGCAGGCAATACGCCAACATTTGGCGAATTGCCTGCTCTCCGAATGGCCAAGAAAGGTAACCGAACGCTGATTTTCAGCATTCGGATCGCTTTGAATAATCCTGCTAGTTTCTCTGCTCTTTATACCTCACTGGGTAAACTCATCAACTATGGCTTCAAGTATTGCCTATACTCAGATGACACTCCTCAGATCTACCTCTCCACTCCTGATCTCTGTTCTCTCCCAGTCAGTGACTGGGATCTCTGCCTGGATGGCCTCTCACTACCTGAAGATCAAAGACTGAGCTTCTAATTCCCCCCTCTAACGCTACTCCGATTTCTGACTTTTCTATAATTGTTGACTGTATCACGATCCTTCCCACATGCCACTTTCGCTGCCTCAGTGACTCTTGACTCCAGTCTTTCCTTCAGCCCCTACATCCAATCACTCTCCTCTTCTTGCCTCAATTGCCTCTGCAATATTGCCAAAATTTGTCCATTTTTCTAACACCAAGCAATTAATCCACTCTCTTGTGATCTCCCAACTGGATTACTGCAAAAACCTCCCAATTGGCCTTCCATCTCTCGCCTCTCCTCCCTGCAGTCCATCCTAAACACCTCAGCCCGGCTTAACTTCTTACCCATCGCTCTGTCTCTGCTGCTCCTCTGTGAATCCCTACACTGGCTCCCCATCCACAGCAGAATCAAATTCAAACTACTCACTGATTTAGAAAGCACTCACTAAAGTCGCTCCTCACTAACTGTCCTCAATAACCAGATGCACCCCAGCCCGTCCCCTAAGATCCAACAATGACCTCCACCTGACCTCATTACCTCACATGCCAGACTACGGGACTTTTCTCATGCTGTGCCAACCCTATGGAATGCGCTTCCTTGCAATATCACTGTCCCCAAATCTGGCTTCATTTAAACGCTCCCTAAAAACCCTTGCGTCCGGTGGTAGGCTTCCCTAAACATAACAAAACATCTGGCGACCCAAAAAACAGTCCCCACCTCTCCCTGCATTAACATCTCATCAGTGCACTCCTCCCCTCCTGTTTCTCACCCTCACCCATCTAGATTGTAAGTTTCCATGGGAATAGGACACTTTTTTTTTTTTTTTTACAAATTCTGAAGTCTTGCAAATTTTAATTGACGCTATATCGTTGCAGTCGTTCTCTGGCCACAAGGTGGCAATCTACCACTTCTGAACACTCCTATATAGATGGGACTCCAAAATGAAGAGCTTCACATAAGAGCTGAAAAGGAACTTTAGGGTTTATTCACAAAGCGGTGAACTTGCTAGAAAATTACCCCGAACAATGAATCTTACTCTACTGGGCAGTTGGTCTATTCATTAAACGGTCAATTCAGCAAATACAGGTGAATTGATGCCGAAAATCAGCAAACTGCAGAGTATTTCGCCAACAGCAAAATTGTCCCATGAGAAGCAATGGTTAATCTATTCAGAACACCACGGTGTCAGGGAAATGTCCTGAGTTTTGTTTTGGTCTGACAGGTTTAAACCGCCGAGTCCTTTAGGCTTCTATGTTAAGATCTTTAACATTTGTTTTCTTTTTTTTTCTTTACTGAAATTATTGGATAACAAAATTAAGTTCTTTAATTGACCACTTTATTTTTAAAGAACCTTTTTATTATTCCGACACTAAGGCTTTTATTGGTTTAAACACCTATTGGAATAGTTCCTTTTGTTTTTATGCAGTTCGGCAACTCTATACAGTGACCCTGCAGTGAAATAGTGAATTCATCAAATTAAGTGCTGAAATTTCGCTGCTTTGTGAATAACCCCTTTTGTTATTCGGAAGTGGATCACAATACACTTTATAATTTTGCTTATATTTTTGAAGAGTGGATTGATTTTTAAGAATTCTTTTTTCTGGATGGTTTTTATAAACCTCCAAGCAAGTTTGGTTAAAATTACATCTGAAATGTTTGTTACTAAATTTTCAACATTTGAGTTATTCCTCTGGACCACATATTGATCATCAAAGAAAAAAAGCTGTTAGGCAGGTGCATTGGTTCCTGGTAAATGGAGACGATATTCTACCAATTTGCCAAAATTTTTGTATTTGTATTTTCAATGTTTTTGCGCAATGGGTGTCCAAACATAATTATTACAAACTTCGGATATCAGTCTTGGTCCAAGAGGGCAAAGTCACCAGTCCAGGATCAGGAGGGGGGGGCACAAAGGTTTCTGTCCAGGGTCAAGGGGCGATGGTCCGGTCAAGGGGCAAAGTCAGAAATGACAGTGGGGAGATCATGGCGTGCGTCCATAGGCTTCTCTAAAGTAATGTGTTTTCTGAGACTTCTTGAAGGATGGGAGAGTAATGTTGCAGGAAAGGGAGTTCCATAGAAAGGGGACAGATCGGGAGAAGTCTTAAGGATGAGAGTTGGGTGCCAGTACAAGGAACTGATGGCATCAGATCATTTAACAAAATGTGGAACTGAGGGCCAGTGTCATGGTCTGAAGACTCCAGATTACTGGTGCCTATCCTGTGGGAGGGCCTTTCATTGTCTGCAGCTAGCCTCGAATTGGTCGGGTTTTTTTTCTTCAGGCTGTGTGACCTGTAATGCGCCTGCATATTATCAAAGTCACCACAATCTAGTGAGGGCATATGTTGAATGCAGGGTATTGCCAAGAACCTTCATCAATGATTTACTCAATCTTCTGATAATATAGTATTTTATAGTCCTAAACTACTAGCTCCATCTCACACCTAACCAGACCAATGTCCAAAAACCGTATTGTACTGGTAAAACCAGCACGTATTATGGTCACTTTTAATCTTGCTGCTTTGTGCCCAAGATTTCTTTCCAGTTATGATTGTTGAAAAGTGATCTCCACCTGACCTGATAACCTCTTGGATGGACTTGTGCCAAAGACATCTTGTGCTGATTTTGAAAAGAAATGACTCCCTATTTTATAGGAAAACTTAACTTCAATCCCTGCCAAGGTTGAGTTGTCGTTTGCTTCCAGTGGCAGGCTGCCAAGGTGATGGCTGTGAGAAGGGCTGTATTTCAGGACCTATCCAGAGTCACTACTCGGGCATAATTGCATGGCAATGACCTTAAGTGCCAAACAACATTTTAGTACTGTCACCGAGTAGATTCCTCTAGGTGGGAACATGACTTGGCAGAGTGGATGCAAGTGTTTAAATCTGGCTTTGTAGTAAGGGGACATTGTTATTTAGTATTTAGCTTTGGGTTTAGGGCAGAAATTGCCCCTGACCCCAATAAAGCACATGGCCCTTCAGGTGTTGATTGCAAATGTTGCATCTCAGTGTCTCCACCCTAGCGGAGTCGTGAGATCTGTATCTAATGGGAAAGCCATTAGTTTCTGAGAATAGAATAAGCAGGTTGGTTTGGAAACGTTTTCTCATTTTTTTTAAAAAAGAATATTGTACATTATCTGTAGATTGATAATCTGAACTATCCATAGTCCTTCCTGGAATGTAATCTTTAGAATTTTAATGAGGTATTTTACCTTATTGCTGGACACCTAGTTCATTTTAAATTCTATTGTAGACAAGACACAAGTTTCTTTTTTTTCCCCCAGGTATGCGCTTGTGAGAAAGGCTATAGAAAAGATACCACAAATAAATGTGTGGATATAAATGAGTGCAAGGAATATGATCCATGCAGCCAGTCTTGCATGAATGAGATTGGAACCTACAGATGTGTTTGTCATCCAGGTTATATGCTGGAGCCTGATGGTTACCAATGTAAAGTTACAGGTAAGCGTTTATAGGTCTTCAAACCTTTAGATGTTATGCTCCCTTACTAGGGATGTACAGACTCTAATAACACACAATGCATGGCTCCCTCTTGAAAGGGAATCTCGGGGCCTCCGCATCTTTGCCTGTTTGCAGGTCAGGGAGTGAATGCACCAGGTCAGTGACGTGCAGTGAGGTCAGTGGCTGGTGAGGCACTGACTAGTATCAGAGCCAGATATACATGGGTTACATAGGTCCAGTGCTCCCCAGGATCTGGCTGCTGGTCCAGTGCTCCCCAGGATCTGGCTGGTGGTATAATACCATTGTGCCAGAATACTGCTGCTGCCAAGGCTTTCCAGGATCTTCGTTGCTCTCCTGGATGTGCCTCCAGGCACACAGCCCTGCGGTAGGCCCCCATGACTGACGAGGACAGCCACATGACCTGTGTCAATCCATGGGAGGCTCTGCTGGGGGGGGAAGCAGAGCACGACGGAGCGTGGAGCATGTGAGCACATTAATTTACTGGAATGGCAGGTGAGGCCCTGACTGCACATCCCTGCACCAGCACTACATCTGGGAGGCTTGCAGCATCATCTCTACTTCTGCTATTGCTCATAGACGGGGAAACTGCTGTGACACTCCAAATGGGAGTCTCCCTAACATGTTTCAGACTTGGTTGGAACGGCTCAAAGTGTATTTCTAAAGATCTGAGGGGTCAGATGGCATCCTTGGCTTATGTGAGCAATGCAATTTGCTAATACAAATTATCCAATTTAGGGGGCAAAAAATTGCTATTGCATCTTGACAACCTAACCTCCTAATTGTAATTTTTTCTTATTCAGACCTTTAACTAAAATTTGTATATTTATTCATGTAGGAAAGGAGCCAGTGTTGCTGATAGCCATAGAGTTCGAGCTGTTGCTATTCAAACTGAGAACACTTGATGAGGAGATTCTCACCACCTCGGATAAGAATTTGATGATAATTTCAGTGGATTATGATGTGCTGGAACAAAGGATCTTCTGGATGGATCTTAATGCAGAAAGCATCAAATGGATCACAATGGGATCCAAAGATAAAGGGACACTTGTTAAAGGTAGAGGACAGCTTTGTTTTTTTTTAATTTTGAACGCATTTCAAGAATCCTGAAACTACACAAATTTTAATCTGATTAAACGTACGGATTCCTGACAGTGCCAGGATGAAGAAATAATGATAAACACGTAGTCACAATGCATTAGGTTGTGGGGACAATCTACTAAATCGCTCCAATATGGGAACCATATTTCTTTTCTTCGTTGTTCACACGAGTTACCTCTCCTGTGTGCATGCAAAAGACTGTGCCCTCCTACCTCGGCAGGGCTGCAGCCTCCCACAGCTCTCCTTGTACGACTGCAGCCATTTGACAGCAGTGATCCTCTTGAAGCGTGTCAATCTGCGCAGTGGCTCATCAGGATAACGTGCCTAGTTGGTAAGCAGGAGGTCCTGAGATCAAAGCTAGGTTTGTTTGATAATGCTACTATTATGCATAATACAATCCTATATATATATTGTGCTAAAATCCTAAGGCATAGGCAGATGTGAAAACAGGCGGTGCTGAGATTCGATTTCAGGACCTCCTACTTACTAACTAGACGTGTTATCCTCGTGAGACTCTGCACTGATTGTCTGTTTTTTTTTTTTTGTTTTTTTTTTTGGTTCACCATTTTAGTTACCTATTTAAAGGTAGATAGGGGGGATCTGCTCCATAGAAACAATACCTTGGGGTTAGACAAATGGGCCATTCTGCCTACATGTGTAAAACAAGTGATCTTTAAACCACTATACCATGGCTTATTTCATGCACAGTTGTATAATGGGGTGTGTGTCGGTGTACCAAAATGGGACCACAATGGCACCAATTGGTTCAATATATTGGATGCTCGCACACCTCTTCGAGCTGCCGCCGGAGGGTCGTCGCTCAAAGGCCCAAATGACCACAACCTTTGACCATTTTCAGCATGCTGCAGTATTCTTCCAATGGTCTTTATTCCATCACCAAAGATACAAAAATATTTCGACAGCCCCCCCCCCACCAGGTCTTTGACGGGGTCGAAACGTTTTATTTCTGTGGTGATAGAATAATTCCAGCATACAGCAGTAGTCTAAAGGTCTTTTTATTCCAAGTTTATGGCACCAATTAGGGATGTGTCCTTAATGCCATTTTGACCCCAAGTGGCTAACTTGGTAATTTGCCACTCTAGATTTCATCTTTTCCCATGGGAGTGGTACAGATACACTTAATAGATGGTCTGTGATTTACACAAAGAGCCGCTTCCTGATCAGACCTTTTGATTTCAATGTTTAAAAGGTTAAAGAACATCTAGACTTGGTCAGCCAAATTCACTTTCTTGTAGTTGCAATAAAATCTTCCAATGAGGTACATAAGCGAATGAGTGGCTGAGTATCATGGGAGCTACAGTTCTAAAACACCTGGAGGGCCAAGGTTGCTGTCACTGATCTAGAGAATTCATTCTGGCTGAATCTGCAGTAGTTGAAAGTGTGCGTGTTGTGTCATAGACCTTCTCGACACAGATCTGCAAGATAACACAAACATTGGTTTATGTTGATGGATGAAAAGCAGTAAATATGTACAGGTGCATAGGACAACTGCAGTGTACTTTGTCAAAATTGATCCAGCTTTTGTCTTTGGGCTACAAGGTTTTAAGTCGGCAATCTACTTGAAAAACAGATGCCTTTATGTGTGTAGTTGAACTGAACTTTTTTTTTTTTATTAAATGCTCTAACTCATAGGGATAAAGTCAGATTGCATAGCAGTGGACTGGATTGGCCGGAATCTGTATTGGACTGATGGTTCAGCTGGACAGATCAATGCAGTGTCATTAAATACTTCCTGGAGAGGATACCCAGAGCATACAGTTGTAATTGATGAAGATCTTGACCAGCCACGTTCCATAGTTCTCCATGCAACGAATGGGTTTGTAACCTTCTCAAAAAAAATATAAGTGCATTTAAGACCAGATTTAAAATTGCATCCATCACACCAAAGCAAATGGCAGGAAGAAAAATGTGTCCTAATCAAATTTCCCAAACAGTGACTTTTAATTGTAGGTTATTCCAGGAATTCGCCACTATGTTCACTGCAATTTTCCACTGTGGAAATGTTGAATTTGATCTCCATACAGTTTGTACTCCAACATAATGGATTGGGTGTAGCGCCCCCTATCACACTAATCTTATTTTATCTTGTTCATTCGAAAGCTACAGTTCTTGGTGATCCCAAAAAGGTTTACCTTCCCTTCATCCCAACCGTGATGGATACTATGTTTGGGTTCAGAGAATTGTATCCAAATGAACAAGATCATTTAAGAAAAGTAGTGACTAAAACGTCACGTGTGATAAGGGGGTGCTACGCCCAATATTTGCATGCTATGTTCATTTTGAGTGGAGGATAGAACTCTGTCTATGGTGTTTAAGCGACCCAACAGTTGAATCCTTTTTCCCTTGCCTGTGGCGTTTACCGTTTGTATAATTGTGTTAAACAGATCTGCATTTGTGGGATTTTAAAATGACTAGAAATTTGCATGTTTAACTTCCACAGACCTCCAGGAAGGTGAGATTAAATTACCCCAAATCACTCTTCACAAACTTTATCTGGTCTTCCTCCAATTTCTCATTTCTGATGTACACTCGGACCTTAAATACGTCATGGTACAAATTTAAACTAGGCTGAATCTGGACTTTCTCAAACTTGTATGAGCAACACCCGTATGAATTGACTACATCTTAATTTGGGTCTAGAAAGCAATGGGTTTAATTGCCCTTGACACGTTAATCTTTGATCACAAGCTGTAATGAATTTGCCAATTCTATGCTCTACAAAAGAAATTCTTACAGGACACTTGTAAACTAATGTGCTGTCAATCTGTATCCCACAGAATGATGCTCTGGTCTGAAATTGGACAACATCCTCAGATTGAAGAAGCTGGAATGGATGGATCTCGTCGGAAAGTGCTAATTACAGAGCAACTCGGCTGGCCAACTGGCTTGGCTCTTGATATGTTGAGCTGGCGCATTTACTGGTCTGATGACAAATTTCACTGTATTGGGTCAGCCACTCGGCTTGGTAAAGACATTAAGGTATGTTGCAGTTTGTATCTTTTTCTAATATCCAGAATTATGCATTGCTTTTCCTTTATCAATTTTCTTTTGGTGCAGTTAATTCAGCTGGAAAGTATCCAGAGCCCTTTCTCTTTGACGGTGTTTGAAGATCAAGTTTACTGGTCTGAAATAAGTTCCAGAACTGTACAGAAAATAGACAAAAAAACTGGGAAAAAATATTACCTCCTTTTAAAGCGTCATGGCCAACCATATGGACTGAAGGTACATAGCGTATGAATTAAAATTCAATGACTGTTTTTGTTCAATGGACGAAACGCGATAAAACTGACTTGAGGCTTATAGTAAACCTAAAAAATAAAATTTTGACTCAATGTGTATCCAGAACAAAAAAGCAAAAGATACTTTCAAATCATAACCAAAGAATTCCATACACTAACAAAACCGACTGAAGGTTATTCGAACTGGGAATACAGTTCCTACACTACAGCAGGCCTTTTAACAACCCAGACATCCTGGCACTGCAGTCAAACCTGGTCCCATCAGGTCCACCTTGCCTAGTCACTGCAGTCATACAGAGCAAGGGTCCCTTTTTGGTGGGATTTCAGGGGAGTAGTGGCGCTCATGGAAATGCCATACATAAAATAACATTACTGTGACAGATTTGCTGGTGCCCGGCCTGGCACCTCCAGTTACAATTTTAGTACACACCTGTGGGTCCCAAAGATGGTCTGTTTTTAGGGTGATCGAGAGGGAGTGGTGACAATCCTGGGGCATCTTCTGATAGCTAAAGCACCCAGGTCCGCAGGTGAGAGCTGCATGTGGTAGTTACCCTGGGTGATGCTGCATAGCCACTGCTGAGTGAGCCCTAGGGTTTAAGGGCACAGAAACTCAGGTTCCCAATGGAGTTATTATTTTTTTTTTATTTTGGTTATTGGGATTATGTTCTGATTGGGGGGGTTTCACAAACACTAACATGCAGACATAAACAGACAAATCAAAGAGTGTGTATAAATAAATATACACTAAATTAATTTATAAATAGGCGCCCACACTGTATAAAGTGCAGGGTGTAGTGCTAATAAATAGTCAAATGCTGCCTATAGTATGGTAAAAACACATAAAAAACCACCAAAATATGTGTCAGAATACAAGATAAAAGGCGAATATCCATACGGCGCATCTAGTACAATTAATATGTTAATCAATGGATATGTAAAATCTATTAAACTCATAAACCGTAGCAGTAAAAAATGTATTAAAAATATTATTAAGTCAATAAGGTGCATAGAGTAGAGTCCAGGTCAAATGTGCAAACGGTGCAAAAAAGTGCTCAAGTATATATTAATGGAATACTCAAAAATGATGATGAAAAAATGATGTGCTGATCTTCTTATGAGGATTCAGCACCAGCACTTATATCCGCCAGTAATCCTCAAAGCACATCACAAGAAAGGATGATAGTGCAGACAGAATAGAATAGGCTCGAATTATAACCAAAATCCAAACCACTCACATTTAATGGGAGCCCACAAGGTCCCGGCTCGAGGAGAAACAGCCTGCAGCCAAATATAGGGTGGCACTTCCCTTCTTTCTGTTCGTACTGGAGACCTGAATATATGGAGGAACCCCAAATTATTGAAGACCAAACCAGAAGAAACCAGAAGCAGATTAACTGTTGCTATGCCGGCGGGAGCAGGACCCTTTCTTGCCCGCTCTGAGTTAGTGCATTGGAAAGGCTATGAGGTGAGAGGCGGGGTCTGCTTAGTCGGACTCTCCTCATACGCCTCTCTCCTTGACGCGCAGTGATGACGTGGAAGGCGCCTTCCACGTCATCACTGCGCGTCAAGGAGAGAGGCGTATGAGGAGAGTCCGACTAAGCAGACCCCGCCTCTCACCTCATAGCAGCCTTTCCAATGCACTAACTCAGAGCGGGCAAGAAAGGGTCCTGCTCCCGCCGGCATAGCAACAGTTAATCTGCTTCTGGTTTCTTCTGGTTTGGTCTTCAATAATTTGGGGTTCCTCCATATATTCAGGTCTCCAGTACGAACAGAAAGAAGGGAAGTGCCACCCTATATTTGGCTGCAGGCTGTTTCTCCTCGAGCCGGGACCTTGTGGGCTCCCATTAAATGTGAGTGGTTTGGATTTTGGTTATAATTCGAGCCTATTCTATTCTGTCTGCACTATCATCCTTTCTTGTGATGTGCTTTGAGGATTACTGGCGGATATAAGTGCTGGTGCTGAATCCTCATAAGAAGATCAGCACATCATTTTTTCATCATTTTTGAGTATTCCATTAATATATACTTGAGCACTTTTTTGCACTGTTTGCACATTTGACCTGGACTCTACTCTATGCACCTTATTGACTTGATAATAATATTTTTAATACATTTTTTACTGCTACGGTTTATGAGTTTTTTTAATAGATTTTATAAACAGACAAATGGCTTAAATGAAGGGAATAGCAGCGGAGAGGTTTTGGTACGGTCCAGTCTCTGAGCATGGGGTTCCATGACACCATTTACTTAATATTTTAATCCAGAGGCAGGCCTATAATCGGGTAAAATAGGTGGCTAACGACAGCTTTGCTCACAAGTTGGCTAAGCATGCTAAGGGAGGGAGGCTAGGATTTGGCACTTGGCACTAGGCACTTGGCTCCTGGTCAGTCCATAGCAAATTTACAACCGACCTAACAAGTTTACACATAAAACCTACAATTATACATCTTGCAGGTGTTGGGCTCAGTTTCCCCTCCATACACAAGGCTTGGCATTCAAACGCATTAGAAATTCAAATTGTATTCAATACACAATTTGAGTAACCAATATTTTGGACTCTTAAAGGAATTGTAAATGCAGCTACATTTAAAGGGATGGTTTTGGCCCCATTGACAATTTTGGTAAATTTTTAAATGGTTACTGTGTGCATGGGTACTGAACTCTAACACCGTATTCATAGAACCAAAAAAGATCAAAACTAATGGGAGTAGATCAATTTCATGTATTTAAAACTTTTTTGTTAATCAGAAGTGCTTCCCTTCAAACCAGGAAACCTCATTAAAAACATGAACAAAGTCTCAACTCCGGAAAGGCCACACAGGTTATATCTCCAAATAACATTATTTTATTCCTTTTCCCAGGGTTCACTATAGGGAATTTATGGGCGCCCATATCCAGTATAACCCTTTTTGAATGGAGTCCCCCCCCCCCCACCTCACCTCAGAAGGACCCACAACTCAAAGGTTTTCTGGTTTGAAGTAAAGATCTTATGATCAACAATAAGTTACGTTTTAAATACATATTAAGTGGTGGGACGTAATTCATTGAGACAAGCTCAGGTCACTTTTAATCAAGGACGTGACACATTTCCTGATTATAATCTGTTCCTATTGCTATATAGTAGCAATAAACTTGACTGAGCAGTGTGACCGTCACACGCTATCTAGTCGTCACGTGTGGATAGTGGTTGTAAAAGGGGTTAACTGCTCCAAGCCTCTGGACTTACAAACTCTACCCCCTCTCAGGGCCCCAAGTTATGCCAACCTAACCCCCTAAAACTATACACACCCTTTGAAAATACACTGCCACCACAAGTAATAGGGCACTTTTGAAACCCCTAGACTGTATAGCACCCCAATCCAGGAGCCTACAGTTTAGAGCTAATCTCAAATTCTACAGTAACACTAAAACCGTGGTTTACATGAGAACCAGAGTCATCTAGAGCCAAAGACTGTACTGGGTTACAAAGTTTGATGGCAAAGACAAAAATAATACTTGACACCGTGCCAGTATCCCATAAACGAGACATACAAAATATAATATAATGTGCAAATACAGATCTTGAAATAGAACACAGAAACCGATTTTAAGTCCTTAGATGGCACTAGTTGGCACTAGGAACTACTTATTCTTTTTGCTTCAACAAAAAAACCTTGAAATACAACCCAGGTTCTGGTCAGCATCCTGTATAAAAAAAAAAACCCATTTGGTTCATGTTTCCATTTCCTCAATCTGCTCTCCATGAATATCAGGTAAGGGGGTCATAAATACTGCAGGCACATTACTATCTTAATGCTGCAAGTTAGCCTCCACTGTCCCAGTTACTGTGGTTATTAATCCGGACAAATGGTTTTGAGTCCAAACATGACCCGGTTACCATATTCCTTTGTCCACTGCCTGCGCCAACTCCTTTGCAAAGACGGGGGGAAATCTGCACAAATTCTGTTAATTCTGGCACGGTGCAAAAACCATGCCTGTGCATGAGCAGGTCTCCGGGTTTTTGGCTTTCTTTTTATAGTTTGCAATGTTCTTGTTTATCTGAATTTTGGGAGCACTGATGCTGTTCCTATCTTCATTGTTAAACCTTAGACTTAAATACAAAAATGTGTATGCATTGGTTTGTATTTTGGTTTTCAGTTACAATCCTACTACAGTATGCAATGCGGTCACAATAAAAACTGCCTAAGACATGACATTCGTCTACTCTCTCCTATTGGGAACATTATAGCTTTATTTTTATTTTTTTGGTTCTATTGGTGGTTTGGGTTTAGTCCCAGGATTGGGAGTGACCTTTATCTTTGGGTGACTTTATACTGTATACAAAACCTGAGGACACTCAGAAGGTAAAGCGTTATTGCATTACTGGTTCTCCATATTTGTCTTTAGGTGATGCATGAAGTGTTGCAGCCAAGAAAACCTAACCCATGTCTGGAAAAATGTTCCCACTTGTGTCTTATTGGTCCGGATTTTCAAGGAAGTTGTAGGTGTCCGGTGGGACTTGTGCTTGCAAGTGACAAGTTGAACTGCATCAGTTTTAAAGATTCTTCATTTTTACTGATTGCATTGCCAACCTCAGTTTCTCAGGTAATAAGTGATGTAATAACGCGAGGGAATGTAACAATAGTTAACTGCTAGATCTAGAAATCGTCTGTGAAATCTCATGGATCAATCTGCCTCAAAGCTAAAATCCGTTTAGATTCCATAAGGGCTAGGATCTTAAAGGGACTCCACTTCTATAAGCTGGAACGAATTCAGCATTACAAATCCACCTTAAACACTTTATTTTTTTTATTTTGATGTAATGTCTGCAAAACGAGACTTTGATAAAAGTTGCCTCATGGAATAAAAAATAAAATTGATTAAGCCAAAGGTTTTTCTTTACCTTTTGTGGTTTATCTAAATATTCCCTCCCCTCTCATGGTTATCGTGATGCCCAAGCTGCACGATAAGGGATGGCAGCTGAATGAAATAAAACAGGGAGCTAGTTTTATCTTAAGTTTCAATTTTGTGGATTTTCCTTAATACAACATTTTACCAAAGTTTTACTTTGTGAAGGAGGTGGTGGAGGAGGGAATGTTTAGATAAGGCAAGGTGTTCTCCAGACTAGACATAAGATGACGGCTGAACGATGAATTTAAAAAAACTTCTAATCTACGCCCTGGTGTCCTTTTTTTTTAATACATTCCACACAAATGATTTGGGTAGATTTGCTCGACCTATAGACTCCATTCTATGGCCATTACCACTGAGAGGAGCAAGTGATGGAAAGCTACTGTGGGGGGCAGTTATCACAGAAGTTCACAAAATGGATGCACCCAATGGCGCATATCAAGTAAACTATTTAACCACAAAATATACAAGAGATGAAGCGCATGTAGGATATCGGCCACATAAAATAAACGCAAGAACATAGAATATTTTTGGCAGTGGCCCTTTGAAGATGGGATCCTTGGATTCCAGCCTTTGGGTTTTTTCTTAAGGTTGTTTGTTTTGTTTGTTTTTTTTTTAGATCCTCATGATCTCGCACAGAATTTCTAGATTAGCTGGAAGATCTAGTGAATCTAGCAAATTGACATTACTAATAAAGCAAATCTAATCCGAACTGCATATTGTGATTGCTCATCCCACTTTAACATCTAACATACATGCAAGTGTACATTTACCAGCACTATAACCGTGTAGGCTTAAGTGTCATTTACATTGCCATTGTCCTACGTATTACACAAATTCAGATATGCTCTGTTTGACAAAGCTGAGGTCATCTGGTTCTGAAGACCTACAGTGGGGCATTTTGAATGCTTGAACTATTGCATTTTGTTACTCTAGTTTCCCTTTTAGAATTGTCAATGCTTATACTTTACAAAATAACCATCTTCATTTCAGCTCTACTTGCAAAAGTTGCAGTACTCCAGTAAAGGAGGTGTCATGAAAACAAAGCTAGTAACCTTTTCTGATGTGACGAGGCTTTCATCGATTGACTACGTGATTCAAGATGTGCTGCTATTCTTCACAGTTGAAGATGGCGGCTATATAGCAAAATTTAAAGTGAGAGAAAGTGGTTTGAAGGACTGGAAAAAGGTCCTCCAAATAGAAGACAGTGGAGTTTCCATTGCAGTAGACTGGATAACCAGCAACGTTTTCTGGATTGAAAAATCTAAGCCACAGGTTAAAGTTGCATCCTCTGATGGCCTGTATAAAACTGTATTAATTGACGATGGGCTATCTAATCCATTATGCCTTGCCATTCACCCAATCACTGGGGTTATGTGCTTTTCTGATGCTGGGTCAGAGAAACTAAAGTCTTCAAAGATTGAATGCTCCTCTATGGATGGCTCCAGAAGGCGAGTATTGTGGAAGAAAAACAAGATGGCTGTCGGATTAACTTTTGCTAACTCAGGATCACAGCTGTTCTGGGCTGATAGAGGTAAGGTCTATTCTAACAGTTTCAGAATCTAGGTAGATGCATATTAAGTATTTGCAGCTAAAATTCAGCTACTTGACACAGATCATTCTGCTGAAGTAGTCTACCTCTTGGCTCTCCCAAAGTGCAGTTGATGGGCAATCAGTGTTGATTAGCAGGTGTTAACTTAAACTTCAGAACTGATAATCTTCCCATCTCGTCTGCAGTTTCTTATTGTAAATTTCATTGCAGTACTTGAGACCATAGAATCCATTAAACTGGATGGCTCCAACTACAAGGTTCTTCGTGATGGACTCAAAGGAATGAACCTCTTTACGACAAGCGAAGATATTTTGTTCTGGACAACCTCTACTAATGGCAAGTTTCAGAATGAAGTATGTCTCTATAAACTCACCCTTTTGAGAGATGGTGAGGTATGCAGTGAAGTCAAACAGGCATGGTTTTCATGGTGGGGTGGGAATTTGATAAAGATGCTCTTAACAAAAACAATGTATGCAAGCTAGCATATGGAAAATAAATTACCATTTTTCTTGCTTTTTATAAATTTCCATGACCTGAAAACGTAACATTAGTAACGTCTCACCAGGCAAGTATTATGTGGCTGAAAATGAATTTTTAAATTCAATTTGAAGATCAGTGCTTAGGACTTGTGAAGAAATTAGACTGCCTATAATCTTAACTTGCATAATGATACAATTTTGCCAGGCTATAAGTTTTTGTTTTTTCTTTGTGCAGTACATTGTACCATGTGTTAGGAATTGGAGAGGAGGAAATTGTCTTCAAGAGGTCTGGACAGGAGTGGATTGCCCCATACATAAAGTTCACATTCATCTCTCATACATCTAACCCAACCCTCATGTCTCCAACTTTTTAAAATCTTTCGTAATGTGTACTTGTACCATTCAATGTAGTCTCAGAATTTTTTGGAGCATTACATATTAAAGGGATATGTATGTCTACAGTATAAAAAAAATGTTAAATTGACAGTTAAACAATTTTAGATCTAATTTAAAAATGTGTAGCTTAAAACAAGGTTTTTTACTATCATTTAATCTTCTCTGGCCACACCCCTCAGTTTCTTCAGCTCCCACTTCCTGTATATTCCCCTGAATCCTCCCCACCCACTACTCAACCCATCACAGCTTCACATGAACTAGCACAAGCTGTGCACGTGAAACCCTGTGCACTCAAGACCTCAGACTGGGGAAACTGAAGAATTGAGTATTGGCCATCTCTGCAACGGTGAAAGCAAGAATCGCTCACTCACCCGCTGACTCGCTCTCATGCTCGCTAACACTCACCTGTTGACACGTTCACTTGCACTCTTTCATGGTTTACATGCTCAGTCTCACTACCCCGTCACTTGCTCTCACTCTTGCGCTGTCTCTCATTGCACTTTTTCTAGAGCTTTGTTTATCTTGCGGTCCTTCTCATTTCTTGCTGTTTGTTTTTTTTTTTTTTTTTTGCTGTCCCTCTGTTTTCTCGTATGGATTTGTCCTTCCCCCGTCTCTGCAGTAGCTGGGAGTTAGATTGGAATGGCACTCAGCCCCACCCACCCTCAACTCACAGTGCAGGAGGGAGGAGCACCTTAGTCGCACATACTCAATGCGTTTATGTATACCTTGGTATACACACTGGTTAGTTTGCTGTGCCTCCTGAGGTGGGCATGGAAAACGCCAAGACAGACAAGCGGGTAAATATGAAAAAATAGCATTTACATTATGCCTGCCGAATGACCATACTGATTCAAAAAGCAGTGCACATTAGCAAAGCATGCATATCCCTTTAAGGTCGAAGTAAGGTCTTGAAACATTGACTTCTTTTGCCTTTATTTAGGCAGGTGCTGCTGATGGTCTCTGCCCAATTATTTAAAAATTTTGAGTGCTCACCTTTTTGGTACTTTGCCCCATGAAGATCCTCTTCAGCTCAGGGACTCCTGAACCAGGAAGTCCCTGCAGCTTCTCTGTGCAATATGTGCTCACACGTCTGTAGCGTAGTAATTGAAAGTTGCATGTCGCTACAGGACTTGTGCGTTCTACATTCGTGCTTTCTGTAGCCCATGCACATAACAATGAATTGGAGCTGCATGCTGCTGCCACAGAGTGCTCGCTACAGCGGGTGGTCTCAGGTGACATTGACACACTCGGAGTGCCGACCATCACTAGTGTTCGATCTCGTGACTGGCAGCTGGGAAATTCAAAAATCCTAGGTAGGTTGGAGGAAACTCCTCCACTTCACCTAGCCAATCTGCCAGATCGATTGGGGGTGCACTTTTCAAATTCTGACCACTTAAACAATAATCAATAGGCAATCAAGACTAACATGTTCAGTTTAAAGTGATAGTCTTATCCTGACCAGTTTAAAGTGTTAACATGGAGCATTTGCGTTGTAATGTAAAAGAATGTTACCGTAGTTCCAATAAACTCCAAACAGATCCAAATTTAGACTGATTTGCTTGATTTGAAAAAGGATGACCCTGTCACAATCTTATAAGTAGATCTAGTCTGTGCTTACAGTGGCTTTTTGTTCTGTAACAGGTTCTGTGATCTGGTATAGCAAAACAGAACAAGGTTTTGTAGAGATGGAGCAAACGGTGGAGGATCTAAAAGTGTACAACCGACTGGAGCAGAAAGGTAAGCGAATGCCGGTCTGAATTCTCCAAACCATAGTACATTTTGGAGGTACTTTGTCTTGTTCTCAAATAGTTTATTATGCAAATGTTTTTCTAGAACCCTAAAAGATGTAAAAATCATTCATGTACCTCTCATATAAATGTTAAACGTGCAATGTTCCGTGAATTCGGTGTCGGTGAATAAACTTGCATATATGTAAGAACATCTTTGATCTAAAGAGTAGTTTGCTAGTATTGGTGAAATAAAATCTTGTGCTCATCGGGCATGGCAGGTGCCAAACATGAAATATTTCATTTGTCCTTGGACCTACAAATGAGAAGCCTTTACGATCCACCAGTCTTTGTACCCTACTGTTAAACTTAATCATGGAATTGTCACGAACTACAATTAAAGATGGGTGTTTTGGTTATTTCTGACTAGAAATTATGACTTTCAAAAGCTGTAAGTGAGACTAACATTCCTGTTCCTGAAATTTTACAGGCAGCAATGGTTGTTCAGTAAACAATGGAGGATGTACTCAGATTTGTGTTCCAAATCCAGAAGGCCGCACCTGCAAATGCTCAACAGATCAGCATTTGTTGAATGAAACCTTCTGTTCGGAGCAAAAAAGATGCCCTGATGGAACCCAGATGTGCAAGGATAAATTGAAATGTGTCTTAATTGCCGAAATTTGCAATCACCGTGACGACTGCTTAGATGGTTCTGATGAGAAAAGCTGTAAGTTTTATGCTTTTTATCGAAGTGTACTGTAAACTGATCTGGGTTTCTTTTCTCGGAGATGTATAGATTATCTACTCATCCTGCCATTTCAGTGACTGAAAGCCTTCATGCCTTGCTCAGAATAACTGCAACTCTGAACTTTTTTAGCAGCACAAATAAACTGGTAGTTCCAATGAGCTAAAATGGTTTCCTTGTTGGTCAGCTTTCTAGCCCTGAAATATACCTGTCTATACTTTTTCCTGATTAGTTAATATAGTTAAATGCCTATGGATTAAGTTTACGGGCTTAACCTCCCTGGTGTTCGTTTTTTTTTTTTTTATTGCCCCCCCCCCCCAGCGGCATTCTGAGTGTGGCTTGGGGTTAAATTCATATGTTGGAAGCGGTAACCCCGAGCAACACTCAGGATGTCGCTGGATACATTACCTGGACACCTACCTCATTCAGATTCCAATATGGCTCCTTGCTGTATCACTAAATTTTCAATCTGATATATAAAAACACCATATGCACTTAAATGGTTTTAATTCATAAAATAAAAATAGAAAGCGGGACAACCACTTCTATACAATGGCAAACAAAGTTTGTAAAATTTATAAAATGGTACCAGTCCTGATACGTGTTTCGCCCAGCTTTCTGCTGGCTTCAATCGGTTCTGGTTTGCTCCGTAATCCCAAAATTCCTTTTTATGGGTACTGTAATCCAATTTGGCACGACTTCTACTCATACTGCCTCCTACATTCATTTTCCTCTTTCATATCCCTTCCTGTTTCTGGTTTCAGCATGTGGATCACTGCACCCTTCCGACCACTTCCGGTTGCGTTCCAGCTCTATTGTGCATGCTCCTTGTTACTCTTTGTGTATTGCATTTCCTTTCTTCTACATTATTCTTCAAAGTCCCGGTATGGAGGTCAGTTTCCATGGTGATCTCTCTCTAGATGCCAGATCTACAGAATGTGCTTTATAAATTTTTACTAGAACGTGAATGTTCATAAATATCCCATTTCTGAGTTTCTTGTTTCCCAAGCGGCAAATAAACACCTTTTCTAAAGTTCTGCTCATCAACTTTTATAAACTCCGTAAAACAGTCTATACTTCCTATATTCCTATTCACAGGGTCTAAACCTTTAGATATGCTATATATAAACAATTCTGGATTCGTTGCTTAGTCGTTTCCCATACAGCAAGCACAAAAACACAAATCTTCATCTCTGCCTTAAAGGGACACTCTAAGTAACATGACCACCTAAGCTATTTTAGGTGGTCATGATGCCCGGAGTATGCTGCCCTGTCTCCCCTCCCTCCGCTCAGCAGTTCAGCAGAAAAAGCTGAAACCAGCTGAGAGGCGGAGTTTACTCCGCCCTCCCAGCTGTCAGTCAGCAGAGCGGGAATCATATTTCCCGCTTCTGCCGACTTTTGCCAAGTAGACGTCATCGCGCTTTCAGCGCGATGACGTCTCCAACTCACCGCAGTAGCTGGCGGCAGCGGCTGAGGGTTAGTGATGCGTGCAAGAAGGAGCTGGGAGGAAGCCTGCCGATTGGCTGGCTTACGTGAGAGGCGCGCATGCACGCTTTTCACGTAAACCAGAAGGCAAGTCGGATGCAAGAAGGATGGGAGCGGAAGAGGAGGGAGGGGAGTATAAAAAAAAAGACGCCGCTGGAAACAAGTGGATTTTAGGGTGAGTATTGCAGTTACAAAAAAAATAAATCTTTAAGGGAATAGGGATAGATTAGGATAAACGGGGGGGTGATTTTTGAGTAGAGTGTTCCTTTAAGTTCTGCTCACCAGCTGTTATAAAATCAGACAATTTATACTACTTATATTCCTATTCACAGGTTTTGAGCCTATAGATATGCTGCATATAAACATGGCATATCCAGATCAATTTGCAGACATTGTTAAAAAGTGGCATACTTCAAAATCAACATTCATCCCCCTGGGGTTCAGACTATTAGCTCTGTATAATCATTTCTAGGGATGTGCGTTTCGGAATTTCGGAATTTTCATGAAATTTCCCGATTCGTGTTTTCGGATGCGGACGATTTTCCGAAAAATTTTAGATCCAAAAACGGCAGATCCGAAAAGTTTTCCGAGCCGAAACGAAATATTTTCGGAATTTTCGAATGGACTTGTGTCAAATTGAAATTTATTGCTTTGAAACGAGAACAGACGTTCCGAAAAAAACAAATTTCCAAAATCACAAGTCGATACAAAAAACGAGCAAAGTGACAAATACGAAAAATGGTCGATATTCCAAAAAAAAAATGTACACGAAAAACGAGTCGCGCCGAATCAAAGTTTAAACATCCGAAAAATCGAATCGAACCGAAATAAAAATCGGTGCACAAGCCTAATCCTTTCATCTCCCTTCTCGATAGTCTCTCATCTAGATTCCCAGTTTTTCAATACACCAAAAAGTTCATGCAGGTTTTTATTGTGCTCCATGTCCCACAACATTTTTAATGAGCACAATAAAAACCTGCATGAACTTACTTTTTGGGGTATTGATAAACTTAAGGATTGGAGGGGGGAGAATCTACATGTCTGGATATGTTCTGTTTATATGCAGCATATCTATAGCGCAAACCCTGTGAATAGTATAAATTGTCTTACTGATTTTATAACAGCTGGTGAGCAGAACTTAAGGCAGCGTTGAATATAGGTTTGTTTGCTGTATGGGAAACGACAATAAGAGAAACTAATCCAGAAATGTTTATGTAGCATATCTAAAGGTTTAGACAAAAAGGTGACAACCCTCCACAGGTCAAATATACAACATCCTATACGTATCTTATTACTCAAAGTCTCCTCTTGGCAGTCGAAATAGACAAAAAGTTTAAAAACTTGAGCAAATCTAGATACAGAAAATATTAAACATAGCGTAATTCTGCATAAATTGTGTTAAACAATGAAGGCCCCCCCCCCGAGCGAATTGCACTCACAGGATATTCATAATAACCGACATCAAATATCGGTAGTTACCCCACTCTGGACATTCAGGGAGAACTCTGGATACGCCAGGTAAATGAACGTGGATCTCAAACGGCTCTCCTGATGCGGTGAAGGGTGCAAATTTTAGTCGGCAGAAGGTGCAATCGCTAACAGCCACTCGGTACTTGGTCAGTGGAAGGATTCAAACACTTTTTTCAGAAAATTTAATGCAAACAAAAATAAAACATATATTACAAAACATCAGTGATTCGACGCGTTTCGTGCTATGCAACCACTTCCTCAGGAATCTAGAGGTCTACTGTTCCTTGTCGATTTTTATAGCCCCCTCTTCGCGATAATTGGCTTCCTTAATTAGTTGATTTAGGTTTTTTTTTCTTCCTCCTTAATCCACTTGTGGGGAACACGAATCCTTAAAGTCATTGTCCAATCAGCTAATGCGGTTTAGGTTTAGACCCTGTGAATAGGAATATAGGGAGTATAGACTGTTTTACAAAGTTTATAAAAGTTGTTGAGCAGAACTTTAGATGGGAAAAATAGGTTTGCTTTTTTGCTGCTTAGGAAACCATAAGAAATGGGATATCTATTTATGAACATTCACGTTCTAGTAAAATTAGATCACCATGGAAACTGACCTCCATACTGGGACTTTGTGTATTGTATTTCCTTTCTTCTGCATTATTCTTCAAAGAGTAACAAGGAGCATGCGCAATAGAGCTGGAATGCAACCGGAAGTGGTCGGAAGGGTGCAATGACCCACACGCTGAAACTGGAAACAGGAAGAAGGGATACGAAAGAGGAAAATGAACGTAGGAGGCGGTATGAGTAGAAGTTGCGCCAAATTGGATTACAGTACCCATAAAAGGAACTTTGGGATTATGGCGCAAACCAGAACCAACTGAAGCCAGCAGAGAGCTGGGTGAAACACATATCGGAACTGGTACTCTCTTATAAATTTTACAATTTTGTTTGCCATTGTAAGAAAGTGGGACAACCACTTCTAATTTTATTAAATAAAACCATTTAAGTGCATATGGTGGTTTTATCGGATTGACAACTTTAGTGATACAGCAAGGAGCCATATTGGAATCTTAAGGGAAGGACCCCCCCCCTTTTTTTTTTTTTGAGTGAGCCATATGCAGTTACCAAGCCACCTGAACTAGGAGGCTTGGACACGCGAGTGTGCTACGGTATTCATACAATTCCGTATGTAAGGGCATGGAGATCTGCACAATGTCTATACCTTCTTTTGAGGCTGATAACCTGGACGGGAGAAAGCTCTAAGTGAGCATATAGGAGTGGGAGTGAAGGGACAAGTTCCCCCCCCCCCTATTTTGGTCCGGATGCAATACTACTGAGCCATATTCATAAGGCTCTCTATACAAATTAATTAAAAAGCTATTGTCACACTCACAAAGTGTTGCACAATGATGGTTCTTCTGATTTGTGGTATAGGTATTAGATGGGCTACATCAAGTAATCGTGATAAAATGGTATTCTCCAGTTACTGTCTCAAGCACAGTGGTGAGAAGTATTGAGTGCGCTGAAACAAATTGTTTTAGAATACACCATGAGCTCTATCTTCCGCCTCTTGTGTGCAACAGCCAGGGCCGGATTAACATAGGGGCAGATGGAGCAGCAGCTCCAGGCCCATGCCTCAGAATAGGCCCAGAGAAAAGATAACTGTCTGCATTTGGACCCCTTTATCTCCAACTCCATAGAAGCTACAGGGTCAAGTGAGGTATCACTGGAAAGGCCAGAGCATGGCTTTTCCAATGATATGAAAAATGACCAGGTTTTAAGTACAAATAATAAAATATTTTATTCAAACAGAATTTTCACTTTTCAATTCTAAACTGACGCTGCACTAACCATCAAATTTCTCATGGCACCAACAAGTGTGGAGGTGATGGTACAATCCATTGTTACATCAAAAACCTAAACCGCTGCACTGCAGCAAAAAGCACTGCGGGGAACTTTGGACCCCTGCATCACTAATCTTTACACCTCACAAGGTCAAGTGAGGGGTCATGGGACAGGGCAGAGTCTGGCAGGTACCAAACCTGACCATATAAAAACCAAGAACAATTTTTATTTTTAGTTCCAAAGCGATGGCAATTTCAATTTGTCGCGTATAAAATGAGCAATACCACTGCCATTACTCACCTTCTCATTTCTCACACTGGGAGCAAGGTCAGTGTTTTATGAATTATATATATATATATATATATATATATATATAATTCCAAAACACAAGGGAATTATATATTTTTTTCCCTTATTTTGGTTAAAATTTTAGTGTTAGATTCCAGGTTGAAACAGAGCATTAATCCAGAATTTGTTGGTAGGAAAACGAGCCAAACCCAGGTGAACACGCATCGTGCCTCCTGGTCTCCTCCCCACGTTTCCTGACAGATTCAACATGCAGCCAATAGGGTGATTCTGTGGCATAACGGCAACCAAACACTTAAACTGGGTAATATTTTCCTTTTTTTTTTTTTCTCTCTAAAGGAACAGATATACACAGAAACCCCAGGTATGCATGTAAATATAGCTTATCAGTGTCCATAACTCGTAACTGCAATTACATCAAACGAGTGACTTAAAAATGCATAATTCAGTCTTCTGAATCTATTACAGTGAACATATAGCCTGAAAGTCAAATTTCTTACATGACGTAAGGAATGGCCAACCAGTCACTCTCACCTTGCAGTCATCTGTTTCCACCCCAACATGTCTAGATTGTGAGTTCCCACGGGATTAGGGCCTTTGTTTCCTCCTGTACTGGTTTATCAAATGTTGTTCAGTCTCAATGTATTGTAACCCTGTCTATATTGTGCCCATTGTTCAGCGCTGCGGAATATGCTGGCTCTATACATTTTATATAGACACTTGTGTTGCTTGCCATCTACATTGCATGAACTACCAAGCGACTGCTATATCAAATTTAATTTGGTTTGTTCCAAAAATACAATACAAACTGCAGAATATTGAAATCTAATCTGCAGGAATTGTGGTATTAAAACAAATATTCTTTGCACAAAAAACATTTCCTACAGATTAACCTTTCATTACTCGAAGTAGCTTATTCATTAAAATTAATGTTAACGTACCCACCCCACAATGTGTTTTGCTTCTAGTGCTCAAATGTAAACTTCAGTTTGTTTTTTAACCTCATTAGGGTAATCTAAATTTAAGGACTGAAGTGAAAACTAAATCTTTGTTTAAGCCAGAGGGCAATGAAAACACTTTGCAAATGGCAGCTCTACAGAAGTGATTTCAGCAATAGGTGGCTAGAAATTGCTAGGCTGCAAGTTCTGTGATGGCAATATGAGAAGACCTTGCGTTAGTCATGTCCTGTTCTACTATGAACTCCCATTTCAAAGTAAAGTTTCCTCTGCTGCACTATAAAATACCAATCCTTAAATCTGTTTTTTCCTCAGGTGTCTTTCTTGATGAACCAAAAACAACTTCAAGAACAATTGTTCAGAATCCCAACAGAAACGTTCATTTACTGACAAGAACCCCAGTTAAAGTGCTCGCTACATCTCCTGATGTATATTCAGGTGTTCTGCCAACGGAGATAGGCAAGAAAATGGAGTCCAGACCTTGCAACGATGAAACCTGTAATATGAGGGGAAAGTGTGTTGTTGAAAACGATATAGTAAAATGTCAGTGTAAGACTGGCTACACTGGGCTTTTCTGTGATAAGGAGCTGAGGCCACTTGCTATTCCATTGACCCTTGGCAGCCTTGCTGTCCTTATTGTAATAATGTCAGCTGCTGGGGTATTTTTGTACATCAGTAGACAAAAGGCTTTACACAGGTGGGTACTTGACAAACATGGACGAACTGTAGTTAAAATTGTTAACATGCTTAGGAAAAAACATTTAATGTGGAGTCTGTCAAATACTGTCACTTCTGGAAGATGGTAGCTGAGTTTTTATATAGAATGGCTAAGGAAACATGAACTGGAGATCTTGTACTTGTCAAACTAGCTACAACTTCTGTTCTTACAACTTCACATCTGATGCTGAAAGATTAGAATGGCAATTTCTTTTCTCTGTAAAGCCCCTGATGCTGTGAGCCAATAACAGCCATTGAAGACAAAGTAATGTGCTACTACAGGTTGATCTAGACAGACTGAGCTTGTGGAAAGGGACTTCT
The DNA here is from genome assembly GCA_009667805.1 of Leptobrachium leishanense. Taxonomy (NCBI): domain Eukaryota; kingdom Metazoa; phylum Chordata; class Amphibia; order Anura; family Megophryidae; genus Leptobrachium; species Leptobrachium leishanense. The sequence goes on along the minus strand of CM019063.1, from coordinate 362,840,573 downwards.
AGAACAAACTTAAACCAAAAAAACATAGTCCAGAAAAAAATTGAATATTAGCAATGGAAACAGGCACTTTAACAAAGTCCCTTAAAAGATAGTGCTGCACTGAGGGACAAAAGCTTAGTAAAATCACCTAAAATAAATAATAATTGGGCAGATGCTGCTATTTCGAATTGTCTCTTCTTGGAAGACACAAAGTTGTGTGTACTAGTTTTAGTTGGGGTTTTGCACATAATTGATGGATGACTTAAAGTTACAGATTTTCTTTTTAGTACTACAGAAAAATGTGTTTCCACTAGTGTTTCCTATAGCCTGTTATTTTTAAAGGGACACGCTATGCACTCTGATCGCCTTAGCTTATTAAGGTGGTCAAGCTTTGTGGAGTGATCCCATCCTCATCAATGCAGCACCGGCACAATCATTTGAGGGGAAATATTGGTCTTTTTGTGGAGTGTTACTTTTAAATTTTCTTTTTTATGTGAAAGCCTACATTTAAGTACATGCCACATGCTCGGGAAATCTGCATACTTGTGCAGCTAAGGATTATGTTACATAGACTGAACTTTATGGACACACGTCTTTTTTCAGCCTTTCACACATCACCTACTGCTGTTGATCCAAAAGAAGGCAAAAACCCCGGTTTGGAGCGCTCACCAATATACAACATACTGGGGAAAAATTCCTTTTTGAACCCAGAATGACAGATTTCTCCCTGGATTAAGAAGCTTTTACCCACAGATTAAATATTATAACCCTTACAGGGTTATTCAGAGCGGTGAAAAGCAGGAGAACGACTGGAGAATGGAAAATTCTAGGTCAAAATAGCCAATTTGGGAATGGGAGAATTTTTCTGGTTTGGCCATTTTGACCTAGAATTTTCCATTCTCCTGCTTTTCACTGCTGAGTACCCCTGTTAATGTTATGTTTTTGCAGGAAGTCGTACAGCTGTTTAAAAGTCTGTACAGTCTCTGAACCAACCACCTCAACAGGCAGAGAATTCCACAGCTTTATTCTTCTCACTGTAAAATAAGCCTTCCTATGCTTTAGGCTGAATTTCCTTTCGTCCAGTCTAAATGGGTGACCTCGTGTCTTGTGTATAGTCCTGTTAATGACTAGGTTTCCAGACGATGGTTTATAATGGTCCTGTATTTATAAAGTTATCAAATCCCCTTGAAGGCTACAGAGCAATGCTTTAATACACTGTTTTTAAAATTAAAGTGCATATTTATGCACCTGTGGTGATGCCTGCTTGTCTCCAGATTAGTTGATTAGTGGTACACCAGAAGGACACCTCTTCTCTGCTCCAGTTTTGTTTGGCTCTTAGATTTACGTAACACTGTTTATTATAAAATTATCTAAAGATACTTGATACAAAATAAGCCTTTTATGTATATTTATAAAATTTGCTTGAATTTTAATATTGTAAAATTTAAATTTACTTTTTAAAGCAAAGTATTTATTTTTGATGTGCTTGCAGAACATACAGCTATGCATCTACAAGAAGTTTAACTCAAAAGTCTGATAAAGTCCCAATGCAAACGGTTGAAAATGCGGAGTCTTCAGAAACCTTTCTCAATGAGGCTTTTGAGTCCGAAGGCTTTAGCGTGGAAAAGGTGAGAATCGTCCGTTTTGAAAAGTCACACGTTATCGGTCTAGTTAGATTCAGGTTTGGCAACCATCACAAGTCCTTTGTAGTCTGTCTTCTTACAATATCCATGCATAGCATAACATTTTGTGGTCCTGCCATCCTCAAAGTCAACCAAAGATGCTTTATGTACTTACACAGCAGCACTCTTTTTCATCCTGAATATAAAAGCATGAAATCTCTGCCAAAGCTTCTTTCATGCTCAGTTTAATTCTGCTAGTGGCAGACTCTTGCCTAAAGTGAACCTTGTAGGTGACAGGTAAAGCTTGGCAGGCTACAGGAACTCTCAGCAATATTCTAGCCTGCAATTGCAGAATGCGGCGTATGAGGACTGGCCATGATGCCGTATACAGTATGTTGTTGGTATAAAACTGTTTCATATTCTGGCAGCATTTCTAGTATATGGTTTACAGTGAAGCCATTTGATTCATGTAATACAAAGATTAAAAATTGCACCATCCCTTTCCATGACCTTTAAAAGGGGGAAATTCTGCTTCTGTGTAAAATTTACAAAATGAGCTGCTGCAAAAGCAATTGCCCTCAATATGTACTCAATCTACCTTTCTATTCTGGCTGGATAAACCTGATGTAGGAAAAACCTTTCAAGAGGTTGGTCATAAATGGGTTGAGTTGCTGGCAGATTCCCCCCCCCCCTGCCCTTGATCTGCAATCCAATATAGGAGATAGAGCAGACCAAATTACCTCTAGTTCCATACATGCCATAAGGTAAAGTGGGGCATCATTAGAGATTTGCACAGCTGAAAAACTTTAGTTTCAAAATAATTTAATTTCGTAATATTGTTTGGTATCTCTGGTCACTAAAACCCATTGTATTTTGGGATTATTTTATCGATTCTTATCACTGATGTCCCAATGAATCAAATTTTGCAGTTTAAATTCAGCACCACAGGCCAATTTACAGGGACAGGGTCATTTGTGAAACCAGCAAACGACATTATGAAACAAATCAGATTCATTTGACTTGGTACTGACTTATGTAATGTAAATTGATCCTTTTTTTTTTTTTTTCTCTATTGATTCGTATCACTAAACCCCAATAAATCAAATCGTGCTCAGGAATCACTTAATCGTTCTCTTGTGAAATCGTGTGACTAATGAAACTCGTTTTATACAGTTTAGTTTCAATTCGGGTGAAATTCATTCTTTCGGAAGTAAAAATTGAGATTCGTTACGAAACTAATGCACAACTCTAGGTATCACTGGAAAGGCAAAATTCTGGCCTTTCCAATTATGCAAAACAAAATGTGCACAAAGGAAAAGATGATTTTTCCCTTTCTAAAGCTGCATCATTGTCAGATTTTCAGTTAAGGCAAACTATGCCAGTGTATTATTTCCCAGACCAGGAGTAAGTGTGGAGATGAAACACTAATAATGCACTGATTCATATAAAATGTAAACGGCCGTGCTGCTGGGAGAAATGTCTCCATTCTACACACCCCATATGGTCATATGATGTATTATTTGACAGGACAGGGTTTGGCCTTTACAATGATGCCAATGTAGAGGGCTGCTCCTGAAACTTGTTTTGAACTGCCCCATGTTTAAGTACCTACAAATAGTTTACATCTTGAGGTATGGTGAGGTGATTTGATCTCATAGGAGGGTAATTTTTTTTTTTTTTTTTTTTCTTTTGCCTTCCATGGTCTGGGACTGCAACCCCCCCCCCTTACCTCCCAAGTGTTTTGGACAGTTCGGTTAAAAAGTCTGTCTCCACCTCACCATACCTCGAGTCCATTCACTTAGAAATCCAATATATTTGAGCTCCAGTGTCAAGGTCAAAGACTAACAAAGAGCTAGGTACTGATTTTTGAAAAATGGAAAAATATACAGACTTAGGATTTTTCCAAACCTGGCATGCTTTCTGCTGAACCCACATATTAACAAAAACATTCTACGGGGGGGTACTTCATGCATCAAACCTAGAGGGTTACATAACTGCATTTCACTTATGCAGTGCCTCTCAAATCTGCAGGATACAGTCTGAATTTCCCCAAGAGAATCCTTAAAATCTGGACTGTTAATGCTCGGACGACAATCACTGAGCAGCAAATTAGATCACCTGTGCTTTAGATAGATATCACAGCTGGCCTGCTAGTGGGCCCTGACAGGGTTGGGAAGTAATGCACTACAAATTGCGAATGATTAAATTCAAAGAGTTAATAAAATGTACACATTTTAAATGGTGAATTGGCAAACTGGATGAAGTAACCCATAGTGCTGCCAAATCAATTACTTGTTTCAGAATTTTTGATCTGTGTTTTAGGCCCGTCAGTGTTGCTGCACAGTTTAACGTCCGTCATTGCATAGAAATGCACAAAGTACGTGCGCACCGAACTGCACACGCGGCAAACTAACGCAGGTTAGGCAAGAATGTAAAACCGCTACCACGGACGTGCAGAGTGCCACGTCTGCCTAGCGTTCTGTGTGAGATGTCAGATGCGGCGCATTTGCGACATCCAGCACCTTGACGCACACAATGGCTTTTCATATCCTTTTCAAAATTTTTTTCCTACGTCCGTCAAGAAAAACAGATCGTGTGGTATATACAGTATCTTCCGTCAGTACGTCTGTCCATTATGTACACACGCAGAGTTCGCTCAGACTGCGTTCGTCTGTCTCTAGCCTAAATGTCCATTCACAAGATTGGAGGCAGATTTGAGTATCTATAGAGTAAATTAACTTTGTCTCAACTGCTTAATTTTTTTGTTACAAAACACCTTGTGTGGCTTAGCCATAGGAATTATAGAAAAGGATTATTTTTGGACATAAATGTCACATGACTTGAATGTACATTACAGGCCCATGCTTGATCTTTGCATTAGAGGCATACTGGCATCTTTTGAATTTTTTATTTTTTTTTATACACTTGTATCTTTTAAATTCAAAGCTTTGTGAATATTCTGGAACCCCAGGGTCATATGCAAGAAGTGAATGTCACATGTAGGGTATGATTGACGTCATAGCTTTAACTCCTTCCCTTTTGAAAGCACACAAAGTCCTTTGCATTTTCACTTGATTGGGGAAGTAACGGCAAATAAAAAATGTCTTGTAGGAAGAGAGGGCTTCTTGGGTCTACTTTGTTATGGGAGGACAGTAAAAACAGGATGCAATTACATCATACAGATACTTGGTGACTGCCTATAAAGACTGGGGGATTAGCAACTGCAGAAGCAGGAAACAGGGCTGGACCAAACTATGAGAGTTAGACAGGGAGACTCGATATTTTAAGTTCAAATCAAGCAAAGGGGGGGGGGGACTCAACAGTGCTGGGTTAGTGCCAGGATGCTCCACTGTCCGGGATCTGCAATCCACCAATTGTAAATGTTCAAAATCAGTGGGCCCCACCAGGAACTTAATACAAAAATATATTTATTTGGAACGACCTTGGGGGCATTGGATTTAAGCAAGGGTAGGAAAGATGGCTGGTCCTCACTGTATAGTAGTGCAGAGAGGGAGTCCAGATAAAGACAGGTGAATAAACAGTGTTGCTGTAGGAAGCTGCATGTGGTTCCTGCATACTCTAGAAAGCTATTTTACTGGGGGGCACAGTAATCTTCCTTGCAACCTGCTTGTAGATAAATCTTCCAGAAAGCCTTGTCTGTAGCTTTAAAGTCTGTTCTAGCAGAGCAGCTATACAAAGCTGGAACCTTCTGTGTATACTTTTGAGGTGCTGCATCTTTCACTGGGGCAGAGCTCCAGTTTTACTAGTGCAGAGTAACTGGTTTTTAATGGGACGCACGATTTTTACTATTCTGGAACCCCCAGGGTCATATGCAAGAAGCAAATGTCAAATGCAGAATAGGATTGTGCGCGTTCAAAAGGGGAGGGGTTAAAGCTAAGTCCTTTTCTTTGCTGTAAAGAAAATACAAAGGGGACTTGTAGACAGAGGGCTTCTCAGGCGTGCCTTGTTAAGGGAGACCTTTTCAGCGATGCCTCTCTTGACCCTGTTAAACTTTCTGATGGGTAGGAGGTCCTTTAGCAGAGTGCCTGAAGGGGAAATAGTCCAGAGTGTGGGGAGCTTGAAACTGACATCACGCCGAGAGAGGTTTAAAAGCTGGGTCAGAGTTAAAGTCAGACTACCACAGGACCCCAGTGTATTGGGAGGGAGGCCCCAGAGACCTGACTATGCGTGGGAGACATCCTCTGTAATCAGCAGTGACACATGATGTCCCCCACACGTCCGCAGTGAAAGGGTTAATGGTAGATGTTCTAGGGCTGCAACTATTCTCATAAATCTATTAGGTGGGCAATTTTTTTTTATTTTTTTTCATTGGATAAAAAAAATTAAAAGGAATTTTATGTGGAAAAATCCATTTGCATAGTGTACATAACTTTCGTACGTACATGTGCAAATTGCATATCTTGTGTACTTTTCACACAAAGTATGCGAGTGCTTGGTCAGAGGGATGAGTTGATGCTGAATGTGCAGTTGAAGCCCATGTTTGCTTTCTCAAATGAACGCGGCTACAAGCACTTGGTCATAGGTGATGTCCGCACGAAATCGGGGTTAATGAGCTGAAGTGGTCAGGGTGCGTAGAGTGTCCCTTTTTTAAATAATTTTGTGAAGAGTGGGAGGAGGATTGGAGGTGGGAGTGACTTTGCTCAAGTGACTTGACCGGAGTGTGAGAGGGAGTGGGTATGGACAAAAGACCGGATCTGAGTGTGGGGGAGTGAGTTTGGGGAAAAGGACCAGACCAGAGGGAGGGAATGGCAGTTCCTCACCAAAGAGGGTGGGTTGGTGGCAGGGACATGCAGTCAGGATCGGCAGGTGAGGCAGAGCCTCACCTGCCTTTAAGGGCAGCTGCAGTCAAGCTCACCTGCTCCTCGTTCCCCTGCCATCGGCTCTGTCCATCCTCTATGTGCATTTTTTCCCCCTTCGGCAACCTGAGCCTATGCAATTTGCGTAGCGGGACACTACGCAAATCGTGTAGGCTAAGTGTGCAGCGCGGTGCGTCTGTTCAATGAACCGATGTCTGAGCACTGCCCACTTCCTGAACATTGCTCTCCCAGTGCCTCAGACACTCAGAGCAATGGAATAGCTTGGACCAATAGGAAAATGCTATTGGTCCAAGCCATTCAAAAAAAACTCCTGCATGAGGCAGGCCTCCCATACATTGTCCTGCGCCAATCAGTGTCACACTAGGCTGCCTGGAGGACGACACAGGTTCAGGTTCAGTGCTCCAAGATCTGGCTGCTGTCGGTGCTCCCCAGGATCTATGTAACCTGTGTATATCTGGCTCTGAAACTAGCCAGTGCCTCACCAGCCACTGACCTCACCGCATGTCACTGGTTGGTGGCACAGGACTCCAGCTTCAAGTAAGGCTAAAGCCCAGGCATACAGCTCCTTCACGCAGTGGCAGTATCATATGGTTTGCTCTAGTTCTGCTACTTTTGTAAATGGAGTAAAAACAAACTGTCTTTAAAGAATTTAAAAAAAATTTAAACGCTGGGACACAAAGTATTTGTTATGATTTTTTTTTAATTCTAATTTACAGGAGCTGGCAATGCCTCTACAAGAAAACATGTGATGTTTGGAATGAAATTTTGAAGCCAGAACATTAACTCTACTATAGTTCTCTGCAAGTGGCCTTGAGGGAAGCACATTCATGGTGCAATAAAATATGAACTGAAAATGACAGTCTTTGTGTATTTATGTGTGTGTGCATCCTGCAAACCTAAAGGGACATGCATGCATTGTCAGTGTGACTTTCAAAAAGGCATAGCATGTTTTGAATGAGCCAGTCTCCTTCGGAATGCATTGGAAATAAATGATATGAGAAAAATATTTACCTTTTTTCTATTGGTGTTTTCCATGGCCACCGTAGGAGTCACTTTGAGCTAACCAATCAGTGTGCATTCTGTGGAATGCATAAAAAAATGCAGAGCTTGCGCAATTGAGTTGCTCCACCTCCTCCTGCATTGTGAGCAGAGACTAGGGAGGAGCTGAGTGCCACTGTCCTGAAAAATTAGGCAATATGCGTCACGTCCAGAAAAATATGCGATCTGGCAAAGGCTCAGAACAGGCAATGTATGTCACCCCCTGCACAATGCCCCCCTCCAGTCAAAGATGCGCATGCCTCCTCAGAACAGGCAGTAGGCCAAAATGCGCATGCGTCTCCCCGCTCGCCCAAATTAGACAATAGGCAAAAACATTTATGCAGGTGGTTTCTGTTGTGACCCTACAACCATGAGTGTACTAGCGTATGGGGGCACGTGTGCGCAGTTCGGCTGATTGCCTGATTTGGGGGAGGCGCATGAGCATTTTAGCCTATTGCCTGTTTTGAGCAAGCAGGAAGGCGCATGTGTATTTTGGCCTATTGCCTTTTTTGATGGGGCATACATCTGTGCGTTGCACACGCGTCTTCGGATCAGGTGTACGCGCACGCTTGCACATTGTACAGGAGCTGACCTACATGGCCTGTTCTGAGCCTTTGCCAGATCGTGCATTTTGTTGCAAGTGACGCATATTGCCTAACACTCACTCCCAGCTACTGCAGACACAGGGAAGTAAATGGGTAGATACTCGTGTATACCGCTAGAGCTTGGTGACAAAAATTTGCCTTAAAATTGGAGGGGTCGCATTATATTCGGGACATCTGCATCGCATGTAAAAAAAAAAAAACACACACTTTCCCTGCTCTGGATTCAAAGTCTCCTGTAAATTCCAGTAGTCTTGCTGAAGTTAATGTGGGCTCCCTGATGCTTGCAAACACTTCAGTAATTCCTGGATTTGGGAGAGGTGGGATCCATCATGGCCAGAGGGCACACTCCGTTTAAACCAATCCTTCATCTCACTCGCCTCCGCTGGCTATCTAATTGCTAGTAAAGAAGACTGGTGGCCAGTGGCTTCATACTTGGTAACTGAAATCATTCTATAGCAGAACACCCTGGCCTGAAGGGTATCCTGGCTGTGTTAAGAGAACCTGGAAGAATTTTGCATACCAGTACAGTAAAATTGTTCCTCGCATTATATTCCAGTCTTGAGTATTCTCATTTTCATAAATCTCCATCGCATTATATTTGGGTTGCACTATACTCGAGTATCTACGGTAAATTAATACACACAGGGAGAAAGACATACACAGAAAAAAGCATATTCAGCAAAATGAAGCTGAGGGCCAGCAAGAAAAGATGCAGAGCACACCAGAGAAACGGTGACCTGTGAGGGAGTTTGAAAAAGTGTGTAAACCATGAAAGGGCGTGTCATTGTGTGACAAAGTCAACGGGTCAGTGTCTTGCTTTGATAGTTGCAGAGATGGCTATTCAGTTTCACCAGTCTGAGGTCCTGCATGTGCACAGGGTTTGACGTTTTTGATGGGTGGAAATATACAGAAAGTGGGAGCTGAAGAAACTCCCCTAGCCGAGGGGTGTGCCAGAGAAAATGCGTTTAAAGCAAGAAAATAAACTGGAATAAATCAAAAGCTAAGGTCATGTAAAAAAAATATTTGCCTGTCAATGTTAAAATGAAAACCTGCATGTCCCTTTAAGTCTTCCTCTGCTGCAGAACCTAGTAGTTGTGTTGCTCTGATGTAGAGGTTCTTAAACTGTCCACAAGGTCGTGTTTAATTCAAAGTATCATTTTTAGACGTAACAATTGAGCAGTTTCCTTTGAGTTTTTGCTAATTTCCTGGGTCTGAGCACGACATGGATTCCCATTTAATAGATTATAGCCAATGAAATGTTTGGAGTTAATGTCCAGGGACTGGGCTTTTGCAATGCATGACTCCTAGCACCACCTAAAATTAAACTTCACCAGGTGCTTTTAGGTACAAAATAACATTTTCAAAAAAGTTTAATCTATTTTTAGTCGCGCAATACAATATTCTAAAGAGGACAAAAAAAAACCTGTTGCATGGTAGAACGGAGTACAAAACAAAAGTGTAGAAGGTAAAAAGCTTTCAATTATGAAAAAGTATTTGCAGCAAAACTGGAATGGCCTGGCATGTTCTAGTGGGGTATGCTGGACCGAACCTGATTGGGGGGGGGGGGAGTAGTTTAACTCCATTGGGTATAGTGTATTGTAGGGAAGGGCATGGCAAACTCTAGTTTTGGGGGAAAAGAATGAGCTTGAATAGGTTCCATCACTAAAGTGTAGTTGCACCAGAGCTGACAATCATTGTAGGCCTCAAAATTGTAAATTTACTGCTTTCTCCATAAACCTGATACATCACATGTGCAAGCCTGAGTAAGACTGCTACCATTCCAGTCAGTGTTGCACAGTGTATTGGGTTGCTGGTGTGGAAGCTTTCCCCACAAAGATTGTGGCATAGCTAGTGGTTTGGACAGCTTCCAGTAGCAGGTTTCTGTCATGGCACACTACCTCCTGATTATCATTTATATAGCACCAACAGTTTCTGCAGCGCTTTACAATAACCAAAGGTAACAAGATCTATATAAATGGACATAGGATGGAAACGAGTTGTAGAGGGCCCTGCTCATAGGAGCTTACTGTCTAGTGCAGGGTCCCCAAACTGCCCACGGGCTGGCTGACCCGGTCTGATTGGCCTTGCTGCCCCTGCATCCCAGGACGTGTGGAGCGTCATGGGGATTTCCCACACCTGCAGCCCAGGACACTGCACGCCCATCCTGCTCGGTGCCGATCTGGCATGGTAGAACATACCCATAGAAATGTGGCAAGCAGTGTTGTGCTACTAGATAGCCTGATCTCCAGTATCCTGTTCCTACTACTTGCTTGTAGAACTAGTTTTATCAAAATCATGACCCCCCCCCCCAATAAGGGCCCAGAGCAGTCGATCCACAAATCCATAAACGGTTACACTGCAAGTTCAATTGGAGCATTTAATGTTTGATTTTTGCATCATTTTGGCCCTACATATGAACCTTTACCAAGCAAGAGCAACTTTTAATGTGTTTTATGGTTGTTACATGCAGCGTTTTGTTTTTCTTTGAAGTGTTTGAAAAGCGAAGTTAAAATAGTTTGCATTAGGAAAGTGGGACACTTGAACAAAAGCAGACATTCTACATACAGGTATGCTATCAATTCCAGTTCTATGCGTCAGACAGTGATTTAACCGAAACTGGTGTGATGACCCTATGCTCTACACCTTTTGTTCAATATGAAACCGGGCTTGTTTCGTGGCTAAAAAGCTCAGCCTTTCGAGCACTCAATTTAAACAAATACAAGCCAAAGAGTGGGAGAAAATTCACATGAACATTGAGTAAACGTTAATTTTACCGGAACTATACTTTTGCGTTACTGAAGGGTCTGATAAAACCCTTTTTTTTTCTTTGGTACTCTTGGAAATGCTCATTCACGATCTTAAGCAGCTGGCACAGAGCTACCACAGAGTTAAATGATCCTACATGCCCCCATTTAGGTCAATAGCGACACTCTTTAGTTTATCACTTAAAAAAATTGTCCCTTTTGTAAAGTACATTCAGTGGAAACCTTCCTCTGTGTGAAAGGGGCAAAGGGTTTACACGTACAAAAAATCTGCCCCACCATCACAAATACAGTCCCCAATGAACAAAAAACAGAACAATTATGATATTCTGAATTAAAGTGCAATAGTGACAGTAAAAAATAGAATTCTATCAAATCCATATCTATAGATCCAGATTCACTTTTTCTCCTGTAGACTGCAAAGCTGCATCCTTAGGCTTCACCTGACTTTCAAAGAGACATTCAGTTATTCATGCTGTGTACGGCGGATCTCCCATCGCAGATACCGGGATCTGGTGGTAACCGTGTGGCCTCTTTGTATCCTCCTGCAATGTTAACTCCACATGCTGCTTTCAATCTAATTCTTTCACATGACTGCCATGAACGTGGCATATAATTTGTTTTATTAGAAGGAAAAGCGCTTCTACTTTTGTCTTCAATGCTTTGCTGGCTCTAATGTTAATTTACTGGTACTTTATGTGCCTGTAAATGCAATGAGCCAATTACAGCTCTAGAAGAAGAAAAGGCAACATGCCTCCCTCTTTATGGGGAAACCACTCCTCGCACAACCCATGGCAAAGTACATAAATCCTACCCACCACTTCATGGAGCATGTCTAAAATTGCCTTGGATGGGGCGGTTTTCGAAAATGTCCCAATATCTTGACATGCTTGTTTGCTCTCAACATCTTCCCTAGACAGCCAACAGAGAAATTCCCAGACTGTAATTTAAAAATAGACACTTTCAAGTGATACCGGTGTTTACCAAAATTATTTATTTCAAAGACTTTGCATGTAGCCCTTTGAACCAGGTTTGGGGTACATTCCTAGTCAAACCTATATGTAAAAACAAGAAAATCTTTCAACCAGGTGTAGTACTGTTCCTTTTTAGGCAGCTGGGTTTCGGAATGGTGGAGAATATGGCCTAATAGACCAGGATTACAGGTAGACAATTGTAATCCCAGTCCTTGTGGCTGGTAATAACAAGGAGCCAGAAATACACAGCATTCAATATACAAGCCAAGGTCAAGGAGGCAAAAATGCAAAATCCAATATACAAGCTGAGTAAATACACAACAGATCAAATAAACAGATTTAAATATAGCACGCTAAGAATAGAACCACAGAGTAGTCAAATTTAACAAAGAGCAGGACTACCCTCGTTTGTTGGAGTTGCCCATGTGCGCCAGACCATTCCTGTGCTGAACAGCAAATACGCAGTTACGTCAGCGGGACACCGAGCCGCCTTTGCCATAAATGAGGTGGTCAACCAGTGACCTGAATTCACGACAGACACGTGTGCAGCGCTGCCTAAAGAATGCCATAGAGCTGGACCAGCTCCAAACTCAATCCTGGACTGGAGCCCAGAAGTCAAGCGAGGCGTGTGACAACAGGAAAATCCTTTTTGGCCTTTATCAATGATACATTTATTATTATGATTTACTCTAAAGGTGGGGTGGTCCTCCATTGCCATCAATAGATAAGCCTCACTGTGGTAGTGTGCCCCCTTCAAGCAGTCAACGGGAATATGATCTTGTTTACTGACCCATACTTTTAATCTAGAAAAAACAGTTGGGATGATGGTGCAAGCCAGCAGGATGTGGTTGGCTGGAATAAACGTGCTTCTTGACTTCTGCATTATGAGTTGTGGTCAATCAATTTTTTTTTTTTTTTTTTTTTTTTGTGTGTGTGTGTGAATTGTGTGTCATATATGGAAGTGTACATATTCTAGGGGGAGAGGAATTTTACATATTTTGTTTCTAGAAGCAACTGTTGAATACCTTGTTTATTAAAAATGTCTGTTCATTGTGCAATTAAATATTTGTCAGAATACAAAATATTTGCTACCTCAGTCTCATACTCAATGCAATTTGCAGGTGTTGTATTGGAGCAGAAAGCACACATTAGGGCAGTAAATGATTAACTATAAAAGAAAAATGATATCCTTATCATGGCCTTTTTTCACTTGTGTGTATCAGGTGTGGCAGCACTGCAGATTGGTGTTTGATGACATAATTTTCATAATTTTGGGGGAATTCACCACCAGTGCTTCTACACCTTTTTTATTTTTATGCTATAAAAATGTATATGTCATAGGTTGTCAATAGAGACCACGATGGTATGACTAGGCAACAATCCAGAGGTAATTCGCGTTTACTAGAAGACTGTTTAGAAGTAGGGATGAGCCGAACACCCCCCGAGTTCGATTCGAGCCTGAACCCGAACTTCCCATTTGTTCGGGACCGAACCCGAACCCCCATGCAAGTCAATGGGGCTGAAAATTCGGTTTTTTAGAGTGCCCTCCAAGAGGGCATATATGCTACATATTTGCCATAAAAGGTGTATGGGGGTCCGGGTAGTGCCCTGGGGGACAGGAAACAAGGACAAAAAAGTAAAAAAAAAAACCTTTTTAAAGGGACCGTGAGTTTTCCATGAAATAAGGGTTAAAAATAAAAACCAAAAATTCCTTCAAATATCTTGCCTAGGAGGTCCCCATAACCTGCCCGTGAAGTGGCGGATTTCTAGGTTGTATAGAAACATTTAAAAACAAAAAAATGACGTTTCATATGACGGTAAATGCTTTTCCTTTAATCTATGCATAAACAACTGCTTTGGGCGGCAGTCTGTTTGAAAAGAGGAGACATTTTCGGACACGCAGAAAAAGTTTACTGATTTTTTTTTTTTGGCGGTGAAAAGCAGGAGAATGGAAACTTCTAGACCAAAAAGCCGATTTGGAAAGTGAGATAAAGGGGAGAATTTTTCTGGTTCGGCTATTTTGACCTAGAATTTTCCATTCTCCTGAGTTTCACCTTTCTCTGAATAACCCTGTCAGGGGTTATTCAGAGAGCGGTGAAGAGCAGGAGAATGACTGGAGAATGGAAAATTCTAGGTCAAAATAGCCAAACCAGAAAAATTCTCCCATTTAGGCTAGGGTCAGACTAGCGAATTTTTAACATGCGTTTAGGCGCACTTAATCACGGCCACACTAGCAGCAAATGACGGCCAATATACGAAGTATGGTCGCATGAAAGTCCGGCTGCGCAACGCAAGTGGAAAATTAACGCATTTTTTTCGAACGCAGAACCGCTAGTACGGACGTACAGAGTGCGCTACGTCCACTAGCGGCGTGATTTGGAGAAGTCAGACCCTGCTCATGTCCGGCCAACATAACGTCCAGACACCCAAAGTTTCCTGGTTTGGATCCGTAAAAAATCACGCACAAAAATGCGCATCGTATGACCGTTTTCGTGCAATCCGTGAAAAAATACAGCAATGCGTTCGGACGCACTTTTTGACGGTCGCTGCGAAAAATGCGTTAGTCTGACCCTAGCCTTATCTCACTTTCCAAATCGGCTATTTGATCCAGATTGTTCTCTTTTCCTGCCATTCTCCTGGTTTTCACCTTTCTCTGAACAACCCTGAGAGAGAGGTGAAAGCCAGGAGAACTGGCAAGAGAAGAGAACAATCTAGACCAAATAGCCGGTCATATTTTGACCTAGAATTTTCACTTCTCCAGTTATTCTCCTGCTTTTCACCGCTCTCTGAATAACCCTGTGAATGTTTAATCCCGAGGTGAAAAATAACATTGCTTTAGATTTTTTTCAAACACCAGTTAAATGCAGCATATTAGGATGTTTTAGGGAAATTAATTCTCAAATCTCAATCAGAAATAGACACCACCCCACCCCCGCAGTACCTCTGTATAGTGTACATTGTATCAAATTGATTACCAGACTAAAAACACCTGGTGTTATGCCCGTTTGTGAACAGAGGTCATTTAGAGTTGATAATCTTTCCACGTACACATTAGTTTTTAATTCAATATCTAATAAACCGTTGCTTATAATATTCTGCAGTAAAGCGCTCTTTATTTCTAGATTTTTTTTAGTATTTTTTTAAGCATTTTCTATACTTTTTTCAAAATTTCTTTTTTTTTTCGAACCCGAACCGAACACGCCCAAAAAGTTCGAAATTCGCGAACTTTCGAACTGCCAAAGTTCGGGTCGAAGTCCGAACCCGAACAGCTCATCCCTATTTAGAAGAACAAAAGCATATGTAGATGTGTTTGTATGTATGTACACATAACTAACTTAACGGCTTATTCCAGTAAAAAAACATTACATATCCTTTTCCTAAGAAGTAGATCTCTATATCCCCACCCCATATTTAATGGAACAATATGTTTTAAACTGTTTTTTTGTTGTAAACTATTTTACCAGGACAGAAACCTTGAGATTTCTCTTGTTTTCAAGTATGTCCTGGGTGGTGAGTATGTACTGTTGGGTGTCTTGCCAAAGGACACTTACTGGAGAGGTGCTCTTGCTAGGATTCGAACCTGTGTCTCCACAGAGCAGTGGTGTTACCTCTACTCCATCTAGCCAGTACATTGTTAAGATCAGGAGTTTAAAAATTCTTGATATTATCAACACGCAGCCAATCAGTGCACAAATCCGTCGTATGAAGTAAGGCTAGTAATTTTTGCCCCTTTGTTACTGTTTCGCCCATAACAATTTTACATGTTCTCTCTTCCCCCAGCAGCCTTTTTCAACAATATTTTTGTTATTTTAGTTTATTATTGCTTGATTTTAATAGGGCATTGTTATCCATTTCAGACTGAATTTAGACTGCGCTCCCCTGGGTCTTTGTGAACAAGCTGGGCTGGGAGCCACAGTTCCAATAGTCCTTCTGTTAACTCGGCCCTGTGAATAGGCATATTCCTGCTTATTGTCTCCAGGATAACCGTACAGCTGTTTCCTTGTTTTGGTTTCAGCATTGTAAAAATAGCAATTTTACACTTTTATGGCAACTTCCAGAGTATCATGACGTGACAACAGTCATGTAGCACATAAAATATTCCTGACTGTTTGAAGTTTGTGTTTTAACTGCAGAGATTGAAATTTGTTCCTACACCTATTCAACATTTCCTTGAATTAGGGATTTAGTTAGCAAATGCCGGTGCTTCACAAAAGAAGGCTCCAAACCAGCAGCAGGAGAAGCTTCACTGTGAAACTTTTCCTACTGCTGTTTGTATTATTCTTTAGTGAATTGCTGGTGTTTGCTGAATAACCCGCAATGGGCCAAATTACATAGTTGGCGCTAACTTAACCAGAGCTGTTGTAAACTTAAAACCTCCATAGACTATAATAGCTCTGGGAAGTTTACAACTGCTCTGGTTAAGTTAGCACCAACATTGAATACTGCCCTATGTGTTTAGAAATTGAAAAAGGCAATGTTAAAAAGGAATACTTATCTATAGATCTATGAACTCCTAATCCTTTTAAAATGACATTTGTGGCTTGAGTTGACGGATGACCCCCCCTCCTTATTTTCATAACCCCTTTACTACCATGATCGAGTACATTATTATTAATTTATAAAGCACCAGAACATTCAATCTTCAAAAGCACCTGGTGGTGCCACAATATCAAACATACACGATCTGTTCGAAGTCTGGAGCAATGCAGAGGAATTTTGTTTATTGCAACTGAAATGCATATGCAAATGGACCTGAACCTTCAACCCATTGGACATGACAGCTGGTGTGTTTGAAAATTATTTGAAACCCTTTGAAATCTATTTTTCCTTATCGGAAAGACTGGGCCCAATCTATAATATAAATGTGATAGCACAGCAGTAGGAGCCCTCTATTTTTCAAAAACGACATGTGTGTGTATATAATTATCTACCACTGTATATATTTGCTGTGTGGATAATGGAAATTCAATTTCCATAAAAGCACACGGTTCTTCCAGTGGCTTTATGGAAAAACACTTGGCCTTGAAGGAGTTAAGGCAATGCATGTAAAATGAATAATTACATTTAGCTTGATTTTTTCCCTTATTTGCAGGAAATTCCCAGGGTGGACACTCAAATCTTTGATCTATAATACATAAAGCTACAGTAATGAACTGAACAAAGCATTTAGCCATGACTGCTATATTCAATTTTTCTATTTGTAAGAGTCCAAATTGAGGAGGAAACACAGCACAGGTTGACAGGCAGGTTCCAGAGAAATCCAGGAGGTTTAGTGCAGGTATGAGACACAGCAGGCAGGTTACAATACAAATACGGTGTAAATACACAGCCCAAGTCAGATTGGGGATAGCAGGAACCAGGGCCGGGAAGAAGGTAAGTAATCAAGCGCCATTGTGTATTTTATAATTAAAAAATAGACCATGGTGATGTGTGAGAAAAAAGAAAACTGAATTGTTATATTTTTATTGTCTTTTTATTTACTTTTACAGATTAGAGTCCTGTTGGGTGTCACTGGAAAGGCCAGACCTTATACTACTTAAGAGTCCAGCGATACAGGGGTCTAAATGACACCTGCATCTCCTGTAATGGGATTCCCCTGTGGGGCAGAGGGAATCCCTGTCAGTGACGTCAACGCGTGCACATACGATGACTCCTGTGGCTGGGGGGCTGCCCACAGCGAGGGCTGACATCCAAAATGGCAACCCGCTGTGACTGTACCCCTTGCTCATCGCCAGATTGGTGCCAAGCAGGGACAGAGACCGGACGTGTGGGGAGCGTGATCAGCGCTAGGAAGGGAATCCCAATGACTCTCCTCTCATGTCCATGGACTGCAGCCTTGCAGGGACATATTAAGCGTGGGACTGGGTACTTTGCACCTGCGAAGAACCAGCCACGGCAGGAACACAGCTGGATACTGGCAGAGACACGAAGGGCACAGCTGAACACTGACAGGTACGCGGATAGATTGACAGGAGACAAGTCCATAAATCACCATGAAGTGAACCTCCATACCATGGCAAGTCCATGGGGGGACAACTTAAATAGAAGTCCTTATTCCCCAGGTTGGATGGGG
This sequence comes from Leptobrachium leishanense, assembly GCA_009667805.1. Classification (NCBI taxonomy): domain Eukaryota; kingdom Metazoa; phylum Chordata; class Amphibia; order Anura; family Megophryidae; genus Leptobrachium; species Leptobrachium leishanense. The sequence continues at coordinate 362,822,682 of CM019063.1, read as the reverse complement.
AACAGCTGAGGCTTGACAAGTAGAAAAATCTGGACTGGATTGCAAAGCATGGACAGGACAGGTTAGTTGCTGCCAGGTTATGTAATGGCAGGAGCAGCTCTAGCATGTGTCCCTTTTATGACCGCCATGTGTTCCTGGGCAAAGAGCCTGACAATTTGCATAATACAATAAAAACAAACCAAAACCAGAAGAAGGCAGCAAAGATAAAAAACAAAGTTGGTTGTAAGGGAATATCTCTGGTGCAAAGCCAGAACATATTCCTGAGCTTGGTGGGGAGAGTGAGCCCTGTCATTGGGGTCTGGATTGTGACCTCACTGCTGAAGCGGCTGCAACATCCCCACACACCAATCTTTATTCACCAGTCTCATTCACACCTCCATGGTTTCCATGGATCAGTGGTGCAATGCCAAGTCTAAAACCTACAATGACCACAAATCAGAACGGTTCAGTTAACTGCAGGACGAGTGGTAGTTGTGATTAAGGACAGGTTTTGTGATATGGATTAAAACTTAACCACAAAGAAGCCTGTGCATTGAGGACTGAACTGGTGGCTGCTATTAATTCATTAACACATTATGAATGAACTAATACACTCACAACAGGGAAAATAAAATGATTTAAGGGAATTGGGAAAATATCCACATGAGAAAAGTGTCTGTATTAGGTAAGAGTTGCTTTGATACTTGACATTTTAAATCGCAAAAGGTTGAGTTTGGAAATTTTACCATCTCCGGTATTCTTTAAGTTTTATTGTTTGACCTACAATTCTCCAGCTGTTTGACACTTAAGGAGTTATTCACAAACTATCGTGCTTTCATTGAATGAACGGTGGATTCAATTTTGGTGGACTTCAAAGAGCTGTGCTGAAACTACAGTGAATTCACTATTTAGGGAAGGTTGAATATGTTTTGCCATAAATTTCACTGTTTTTTCCACCGTAGTTTCTGCCTTCGTTATTTAGCATAGCTTTTACTACTAACTTTGTCACATTGGTGCTTAGTGATTAGTCCCTAAATCATGTGGGGGAATTTTGGATTTGTTAACATTTAGGCTGGGGTCAGACGAGCGCAGTTATCACGTCCGTGTTGCTGCACATTTGTACCTCCGTGGCAGCATAGCATTCTGACCAATGGAGCCCCACACACGAAGTACGTCCGCACGGAAGTGCGGATGCATGGCGGACGCGACAAACGGACGCAGGTTAGGCAAGAACGTAATACTGCTAGAACGAACGTGCGGAGTGCGCCACGTCTGCAACGTCCGCATAGCTTTGTGTGTGAGTGATGAAACGAGGTCAGATGGACTGCATTTATACATTCAGCATTTTTGATGGACAGAATGTTTTTTCATTGTAATTTATTTTCCCTGCTACATCAGTCAAAAAATACGTCAGTGAAAAAAACTGACTGTGTGGCCGCTACCTTGTTGTCAGTAAGTACGTCCGTACTGCACGGACACACAGTCCGTACAAAATGCGCTCATCTGACCCTAGCCTTAACCCCTGCGGGCTTGTCCCTGTCACTACTGAAATCGGTATATTTGTGTTATGTTTTTAATATCTTGCATTTATTACTTTGAAATTTTACAGTCGTTACAGAAATTCAATGTACTTGAACCGAGGACGTACTTGAAACCCTGACAAATCTCAATGTATTCTTCCTGGTAAAATACCTTTCAAATAAATAAATAAACTTATCTTACCTCCAAGACCTCAATTCCTGCGCCCATTTCTCTTTAGGTGAATGGTGCCACCATTACTTCTACCTCTCAGGCTTGTTGCCTTGGGGTCCTCTTGGACTCCAATCTATCCTTTACTCCTCACATTCAGTCTCTAATCAAATCTTGCTACTTCCACTTAAAAAACAACATTGCACGCATCTGTCCCTTTCTAATCCAGACTCTACTAAAATGCTCGTCCAAGCTCTTATTTTCTCCTGCCTTGACTACTGTAACCTCCTTCTCTCTGGCCTTAAGAGATCCAAGAGATCCCAGATTATCCTCTGCAGTCTGTAATGAACGCCTGTGCCAGACTCATCCACCTCACCTCCCACACCTCACCCCTCTGTCAATCTTTACACTGGTTTCCTGTTTCCTTTAGAATCAATTTCAAAATGCTGGTGCTCACATAGAAAGCTCTCCATAACCGCAGCCCTGCCCACATCTCCTCCCTTATTAGCAGGTATATCCCATCCCGACCACTTTGCTCGGCCAATTATCTGTTGCTATCTGTTCCTCATACCCGCCTGCCCAACTCTCGCCTTCAGGACTTCTCCTGAGCTGCCCCTTTTCTATGGAACTCAGTCCCCGCAACATTAGACTATCTCTACGTCTCTCCAGTCCTTCAAAAAGTCCCTGAAAACACATTACTTTAGAGAAGCCTATAGGATCACACCATGATCTCCTCACTGTCATTTCCTCCTATTCCCATTCAGTCCTCCTGCAACTCACCACTTCACCTACCCTATTCACCCTCACCTAATGTGTCACCCCTCTCCTCTTAGATTGTAAGCTCTTGAGCAGGGTCCTCCCTCCTTCTGTTCCGTGTGTGTAATGTGTATGTATATTTGTTATTCTGTCTCTCCCATTGTAAAGCGCTAAGGAATTTGTTGCCGCTTTATAAATGCTTGTAACTGTAACTACTATGAGGATTGGGAAGGAGATTTAAGTAAAGTACATGCTTATACACAGCACAGTAAAACTAATTTGTCAGACTTCTTAAGAGTGATCTCACCCAACTCTGGTTGATAGCCCTTTCATTTGAACATTCCCATTTTTCCTGGATATTGTTTGGTTTAGCAGGTTAGGAAGGATATAATTAGAATACAAATAAAAGCAGCACAATGTTAGAGGGCATCAAACTGGGATTAGGATAAGAGCTGTAGATAAGGCAAAATTGCCTCCTTTATTTTCTACCTATTCCAGTTTTTTACCACAATCTAAGTATTTAGATTTGTCACTTTGTGTTGCATTGTTTACACAGTTATTAGCAGGAGATGAACCATATCTCCATGATCCATAAAGGTGAAACACAGGAGAAGAGAACAATCTAGACAAAAAAGCGGATTTGGAAAGCGAGATCAATGGAAGAATTTTTCTGGTTTGGCTATTTCAACCTAGAATTTTCACTTCTTAGGTCAGAGACCAATAGGTCTATTCACTAGAGTACAGTTGGCAGAGGTTTTTTGCAGTGGTAGATTAACTGGAAATAAAAAAATAAACAGGTTAGTTGAGATGTTTAGTTTTTGAGACGTCCTTTGGAATCATCGTATTGTCCTGTTTGGTTGTTGTTAAAGACTTGTGAAGAGGAACTATAAACCTGGCTCTATATCCAATAAAAGCACCGATATCCCTACCTTAATCATGCTGTAACAGCAGGTGTGATCTATTTGATCAGGACCAAATGTCAAAGCTCCTGTTCTATAGAGTTATGAAAACAGCAAAATCATATAAATAAAAAAAAAATACAAAAAGCTTTGCTTATGTAAGGAACATTGGCAATATAATGGGGTGTCTGACTATGAGTGTCAGGTCAGCCACGTTTTCCGTGACACATCTAACATCTACGGCTAGGGTCAGACGAGCGTGATTTCTACGGACTGTACGTCCGTGCAGTACGGACATCGTCAGTACGGATGACGCAGTAGTGGCCACACAGTCCGTTTTTTCACTGAAGTTATTTTTGACAGATGTAGGAGGGAAAAATAAATTACAATGAAAAAACATTCTGTCCGTCAAAAATGCTGGACGTATAAATGCAGTCCGTCTGACCATGCTCCATCACTCACACACAAAGCTATGCAGACGTTTTGGACGTGGCGCACTCCGCACGTCCGTTCTAGCAGTATTACGTTCTTGCCTAACCTGCGTCCGTTTGCAGCGTCTGTCATGCGTCCGCAGTTCAGTGCGGACGTACTTCGTGTGTCAGGCTCCAATGGACTTTCTTTCATGCTATCACGGACGTACTTTTAGGCGCAATCACGGACGTGAACACTACGCTCCTTTGACAGCAGCCTACATCGGGGTCAGCAATCTCGGCCCTTCAGATGTTTTGGAACTACAATTCTCATGAGTCTCCACCAACCTAATGAGTGGCTGAGCATCATGGCATAGTTTTGGAACATCCAGAGGGCCACGGTTGCTGACCCTGATCTGCTTAGAGATGTTCACATGATAATGCTGCCCTGTATTATGTAGACTTCATATACTAGAGCACGGAATCCATTTATTAATTAAGGCAGCGTGATTTCCTTCTTGCCGCATATAAATGCTATATTCTGCAGGGGAACACTTACATGTTTCGCCCAGTTGCATTTAGAAGATATACATTGCACGGATATGGCTGATCCAGCAATATGCCTAATCTCTTATTGCCTTTGGATCATCACGTTTTGTTTTTGCATTATTTGAATTGTATCATCACACATGTTGATTTTCTTCAAGATGAGTAAAAATAGACTAATCCAGTAATCCTTTTCTGGCACAGCATTAGACGCTGAAATAATATTTGGGTGTGATCCGAAGGATACAGAATTACTGGGAGTAAGGCCGGCATCAGGCGAACGCAGTGATCGCGTCTGTGTTGCCGCACAGTTTAACGTCCGTCGTAGCATAGAATCATGAGCAATAGAGACCCACACACGAAGTACGTGCGCACCAAACTGTGCATGCACAACGCACGTGGCAAACGGACGCAAATTAGGCAAGAACGTAAAACTGCTAGACGGAAGTGCAGAGTGCGCCACGTCCGTGTAGTGCTCTATGTGAGTGATGAGATGTCAGACGCAGCACATTTGCGACGTCCAGCACCTTGACGCACAAAATGGCTTTTCGTATCCTTTTCAAATTTTTATCATAATCATTTTATTTCCCATAATTCCCTTTTTTTTTCTACGTCCATCACCAAAATGGATCGTGTGGTGTCTACAGTATCTTCCGTCAGTATGTCCGTCAGTTGTGCACGCACGCAGAGTGAGCTCAGACTGCGTTCGTCTGACATTTGAAAATAGCTCTTTGTGCCAATTTTTGGTCTTGGTGCCATGCATCGAAAGTACCCACACTAAAATAGAAGGTTATGTACACGTTTCTACAAGAATATCTGCAGGTTATAGGAAATTAATGTTTGTAAATTAGTCATTTATGTACATTTCCTGTGTGGTGCATTGAAAAAAAGATATTAAATGACCAAAGGTGGCATTATAATTTGAAGGAATCTACCCAGGATTAGAATTTCCGGTTTTTAATTTTTTTTTTGCATTATGTGGCAATACAAAATATTTACAATTCATGGTAACATTGATACATAGACTTTGAAAGATATGCCTGATATCTAAAAATCTTTTTATTGTGATTTATCATTTTTTTTAAAAAGTCCTTGAAAGAACAGAAACAATGGCATGTTCTCTAAAGACACTTTGTCAAAGGGTCAAACGCAACTGCAGGATTAGGCTGGGGTCAGGCGAGCGTTTTGCAGAGCAGAAGGAACGTCCATGAGAGTGGGTGTTCCTTCCACTCTGATGCCCGTCTGGCCACCTCGCTGAGCGCAGTTAGTATGCTCAGCACTACAAGGCCCGATCCTCCTATGGAGGATTGCGCTTTGCAGCCCCATCGAACACTCGTCGTAATGCTTCAACGGGCAGGCATTCCGTACGGCCGCTGTTGCGCGTGCAATATGTGCAGCGTGTGGCCGGCCCTGTCGAAGCGTCACAATGCTACAATGGACGCCGGGAGGCACGTCAGTACGGGCGCACATGGTGCGCTCGTCTGACCCGGGCCTTAGCTAACCATGAGCATTTCCCTTGGATTACACTGCCTAATCACCACTTGTGAACCCCAAAGTCTTTTTTCTAAACCTTTTTTGTATATAGTATTTTTATGGAACGTCCTATTTTATACTTCTTAGTAGAAGAACCAGCAGTAAATAAGAATAGTAAAAACTCAATAGACATTCAAGTGTTGAAATTTATTGTCCAGACTATAATTTTGTGTATAAAACACATTAATTTAGAGGTAGTCTTAAAGGTTTATGATGTGTAAATATGCTCAAATAATAGTATTAGAAAAGTTATTTGATTCTGTTTAAAAAGAAACACATACAAAGATTACTTGGATTTACAATAAAGAACAGTAAATGCATTAAAAAAATAAATATAACTTTTTTTTCCCTTTTCAAAAAAATCTACTTGCGCGCAGTTCGGTTTGTTAGTGCATTACCAAACAGGTCTGCATTTCTGCAAACGGGTAAAAGGACACGGATTGCCTAAGGCAATAGAACCAATTCCTGAATGTAAAACAAGCAGACTGAATGGAACGGTGTGGAAGAGATTGGGCACAAGCAACGGTAAACATCACCACAACTTCAAAATCATGACATACCAAAATACAAAACCATAAAATACACCACCCTTTGCAGACTAGAGGTTTCTGCAGGTTGATCTATCAGGGGTCAGCAACCGTGGCGCTCCAGATATATTGGAAATACATCTCCCATGATGCTCCTCCACTCATTTGGTTGGCAGAGACACATGGGAAATATAGCTAATAAAAAACCTGGTGGGCCAAGGTTGCTGAACCATGGCATACTTACTCAGAATTTTGGCATTTTGTAAAGTAAATACAAATACCCCCTCCCTCTTAATAATACATTAGTTATAAACTTAAACGCATATACTGATATAAAATACTATAAAAATATTATACAGCTCCTTCATGATGTTTCAAGAGTATGTTAATCACACCCCTGAATGTCCACAATGTGCAAGTTGGCATGAGAGACCTAGAATTCTCTCTGGCATGGGTATAATGGAATCACAATAAATCAGAGTCACAGGGCAAGGAACTTAGATGGCTATTTGGTCTGCCATAGCTTCTAGGACGCTCGCCCTCTGTCACGTCAATGGGGTTGATATAGGACCTGGGGCTAGAAATCACAGAATTTGAATTTCTGCTGGCATCTCCAGCGCGGTAGTTATCATTGCCCACACTGTACCCCAAGTCAGGGGTGTAACGGCCAATATGTGGATTGTCCTCTTTAGTGGTATAGACAGTGGAGCCAGGGTAGGTTGTTTTGATGGGTTTCTCTTTAGATGCCTTCTTTATATATTTCATGGTAGGGGTTTTAGATCTGCTCCTTTTCTCCATGCACTTCTGGCAACAATGAACAAGGCTCAAAGCAAGTGAAAACCCACCAATGATTTCCAAGCAGCTGCCCATATAACCCAGAACCAGGGCATAGTCCGCCTGAATGCTAGAGGTGGTAGCAAGGTTGTCAACCCCTGCCAGGGCATACATTCTATAATTGTACCAAGAAACAGCAATAAGGCTGAGGACTCCAGAGATGAAGATCACCAATCCACCAAAACCAGCCACTAGGTAGCTGGGATAGTCTTCCCAACAGCGGACACCAAACGATGCCAAAGCAATGCCCATTGAGTTGACGACAAGAGAAGTGACCATCAGAGCCTGTCCAACATGTACTTCTGTGTAGTTGAAGTACACAGCACTGGTTAATCCACATTGGAGGGTGTTGCTGGTCGCAGTTTGCTTGCAATAGTCCCATAGACCTTGACGATATGTTACATCTACAGGGTTATTATTAAGGCCACTAATTTGCCTCCAGGCAGGGGCCACTGTAGAGGTGAGATTCAGTATCAGCCCACAGGGTGCTAACACCATCCCAATGATCATCACTGTTGGGGTCCTCATGATGGCAGTGAGGGTGTCCTCTGGTACAGAACAAGAACTTGCTTCTGCTGGGTCCTCGAATGGGTATAAAATCTCCCAAAGAGCAGATGAAGATCAGTCTCTTAGTAAAGGAATCACAGTAGCACTTGGGATGGTCACCAGTTCTCAACTGCATCCAGGTATCCTCTCAGGTGGGCATGAGTGTACAGGGTGAAGGTCCACCAACACACACCAGTCCATGAAGTCCCAAAACCATGCAGTTTAAGGAGTATATCCTGGGTGGAGGGCTCGGCAACCAGGGTGTGTAATCAGGCAACGGTCCAACTATTATCCCTGCAGGAAACAAAGTGAGGTTTCCAGACCTATGCAGCGTGAGATTCCTCAGCCTGCACCCTGCTCCTGAGTGTCTACACCCTGCTCCTGAGTGGCTGCTGGAGAGGTTTGCAGGATGACTTCCTCTTCACGGGTCTAACTCCACCAAGTGACAATGTCCCTTTAACAAAAAGATACGAAACCGCTCCAACAGGCTTGACAGAAACCGCTTTGTGTATGAAGCTGAAGGAAGAGGCGGGGAGCTGGCTGTAAACAATCCTAGAAATGTCTTGTGAGAGGAGTGGCAGGACCTGTGTGCCATGTGACTGCACTACCTGAGAGATAAGGAGGCAGAATGGGCACAGATAATAATGCCACACCACAACATATCACCAGCTTGCCTTTGTTTTCTAGAAACATGGATGAGGAACACATGCTGCAGGGCTGCTGTAAACTGAATAATAAATAACCCTGCTTAATGCACATTGTATTGGGGTCAGTGAGAACATGGCTGACACCTAACTCCTGACAAAGAGGTATTCCTACTATGTGGGCATTTACTTTGAATGGGGACTTCCAAACTAAGCAAACTGAAGCAATGCTTCATATCGGTAACTACTTTGCAATTCTAAACCAATTCACCGTTTAGTGAATAAACCCTATGATTACAGTTACTGGATCTGCCATGTTTTTCTGGACACGTATAGTGCATTCATACCGATGGGCAGTGCATGTAAAATGCATCCCTGCAGTTGTGTAGAAATTCTCTACATCTCTATAATTTCACTGTTAAATTAATACTATCAGGGTTATTCAGAGAGAGGTGAAAAGCAGGAGCATGGCTGGAGAATGGAAAATTCTAGGACAAAACAGCCAAACCAGTAAAATTCTCCCATTCATCTCACTTTCCAAATCGGCTATTTTGACCTTGAATTTTCCATTCTCCAGTTATTCTCCTGCTTTTCACCTCTCTCTGAATAACCCTGCTAGGTTTTTTGCAGATTGTCAAATGCAATATGAAATTTGACAGAGTAAGGCTGGGGTCAGACTAGCCCATTTTTTAACGTGCGTTTAGGCGCACTTAATAACGGCCGCAGTAGCAGCAAATGATGCGCAATGATGGACAATATACGAAGTACGGCCGCACAAAAGTCCGGCCGCGCAACGCAAGTGGAAAATGAACGCATTTTTTCGAGAACGCTGAACCGCTAGTACTGACGTACAGAGTGCGCTGCGGCGTATGTGCATGATTAGGAGATGTCAGACTCTGCTAATTTCCAGCCTACATAACGTCCAGACGCAAAAAGGGTTTTATTGATGATCTGTAAAAAATCACGCACGAAAATGAGCGTCGTCTGACTGTTTTTGCGCATTCCGTGAAAAAATACATCAATGCGTTCGGACACACTTTTTGACGGTCGCTGACAATTATGCGTTCCTTTGACCCCAGCCTAATACTGACACCTTGCATTTAGTAAGTTGCTAAATTGGAAGTCTGGCTGAGTATGATGGGAGGTTACAGTGAAGACAGCAGCTGTCTATATAAAATCTCACAATAAAGATATCTCAAACCCACCCAGGGTCACCTGCAGCCAGTGAATTGGACTTTCCCGGTTGCTAGTTACTACTCGGTAGTGATGTCGGTACTCAGAAAGTGTACTGACGTCACTATTTCTGAGACCAATCGAGGTAGTGATCGGTCTCAGAGAGGCAGTGATGGATTGGAGCTGTGCATGCACACAGTTCCGATCACGCGTCCTCCGCGTTCACTACGAGACTTGCGTACGTAAAGTCTGCAAGTCCCTTTGTGGTGCGCAATTTGCTTTTCCTACGCTACACAAGTAGCGTAGGGAATGAAATTACGAAAAAAAACTCAGAGACTTCCCGGTCCCGGAGTCCCCGAGCCGAAGAGGCGGAACTGCGCTAGGTGAGGGAGAAAAAGTGAGTAAAATGGGGCAAAATAAAAAAAAATTATAATAATTGGACAGCGGCTGTCAGCAGCCTCTGCCAAATTATTTTTGGGCAACTAAGGAGACACTACTTTTCAGTAGACTGTTGCATTAATTCAAACTATCCCTAAGCCTAGTTATTGTTGTACCTTGGTTTGCCAGATGCAGATGTTTCCTGGACACATATTATGTGTTTATGCTTAAGCGCAGGGCTTGAAAATTGTCACCCTGCAGTATGTATAATCCATATGCTGTGGATAAGAAACAAAAGGGTAATACCAGGTGACCTACCTTGATTAGGAAACTTATTTTCCTTCACCGGCTTATGAATTAGACATTTTGCAGGGCAGCACCTTCTATTTGCACTCCCTCTGCATAAAATAGTAATATGTGCTCGTGAAAACACAGCAGACGTGGCAACCCTAGTAGTATCCCATTCAATTTGATCATCTGGTACAACAATGTACCTTTCCCTGTAATGTGACATCTCTGTGGCATATAATTAATATGCAGCAGGAAGTATAGCAATTGTTTCCATCTAAAAGGACTCTTCATTGAGCTATTGTAATCCCAGCTTAGTTTCACATGCTGCAGGGTATCCCTTTTCACGCAATGGCCTATCAACATAGCCATTCGATTTCAACTATACGTGGGTGTGTGAAGCTAATTTAGGGGGAAGAAAGGGGGCAAATAAGGCTAGGGTCAGACTAACGCAGTATTAACGTGCGTTTAGCCGCACGAAATCACGGCTGTGCTAGCAGCAAATGATGTCCAATGCCGGGGAACATACGACGAACGGCCGCACGAACGTTCGTCCGTGCAACGCAAGTGGCAAACGAACGCATTTTTTCGAGAACGTCAAACCGCTACTACTGACGTACAGAGTGCGCTGCGGCCGCATAGCGGCGTGTTTGCGTGATTGGGAGACGTCAGACGCTGCACACGTCCGGCCAAAATAACGTCCAGACGCAAAAGGGTTTTATTGATGATCCGTACAAAATCACGGACGAAAATGCGCATCGTATGACCGCTATCGCGTATTCCGTGAAAAAATACGTCTATTCGTTCGAACGCACTTTTTCACAGACAACGTGAAAAATGCGTTCGTCTGACCCTAGCCTAAGATTATAGAAAAGATTTTAGTAACAGATAATGGTGAATAAGTTTGATATATAAGGAATAGCGTACTTGCAGAATACTGTATTGTGAAAGTTCCTGTTTAAAGACTAATGGCGCTCATAAAACTAGAAAAATGTAATAAATGTGTCATCATAAAATGTATCATAATAATATGTTTCCCATAATGAATACTAGGATAGCCAAAAAACCCCAGAGACATCTATTTCCTTTTATTTCATGTTAAAACAAGAATATTCCACAATTTTTATTTACCTCCACCATTTAATTCCTACATAAAAGACAAGTCATGGACTTATTATTTAATGGATGAAGTAAGTAAAAATATACACATACTGTAGATATTTAAATGATATATATTAAAGTATCTAAATGATGCTGTATATAACAACGAATCTGTAATTGTATATAGAGCCTGCAGACCTTTCCCTCCTGACAGAATCACATTAAGTTACCAGTAAAGGGACATTACCATTTACACAAGCTGTAACTAGATTGCATCCGCATTGCAAATTAAACCACGTTATTAAACACATGCTGTTGGTTTTTTCTTTGTTTGAAGTAACATGTAAAAATTCAAAATAAAGTTTAGGGGGTTTTGTTGTCTCCGGTTTTCATTTTGTGGATTTTTCCCATGATGCAACATTTATCAAAATACGTGCAAACATTTTACTTTACACCCGTGGTTTATCTAGTCTACAGTATTTAACAGTCAGAAGACTGTATATTTAGATAATGCAGCAGGAGGTATATTGTGATCCATGCTACCTGATATAAGAGATGGCAGTTGAATGAGAGAAGACAGGGTGCTTAAAAGCCTTCTAATCTACCCCCAGGTGATGTCCTTTGAATACATCCCACACAATACAATGAAGTGAATTCGTGACTGACCTATTTGCATCATTCCATGCTCAATGCCTCACAGTGAGAAGCAAGTGAGGTAAATATGCTGGTGGGTGGCGGTTTACAACACAAAAGACCACAAAATGCATGCACCCAGTGACACAAAATCAAATCAAATCAAATCAAAATAAGCTTTATTGGCAGGACAAAATACATTTTAGCATTGCCAAAGCATATGGGGATGAGGGGGGGGGTAGTGGGACATATATATGGGGGGGAATGGGCAAGTCCATGGACATTATCAGGGGTAAGGGATAATGTGAAGGGGGATGGGGGCGAGTCCGTGTTGGGGATTTATAAGTCCAGGATCTCTCATGTTCCTCTCAGTCTGTGACATTCTGCGACGTATTGGGCAGATATTTTCACCGCCGGCTCCTCTTCTCCCAGTATGATGTGGAGTTTCCTCGTCTCTTCTATAGAGGTGAAGTCCGGGATGAGAGCGGAGAGTCCCTGGAAGTGAGTTTCCCTCAGTGCTGAGTACTTGGAGCACTGTAGGAGGAAGTGGGCCTCATCTTCCAGGGCCTCCTGGTCACAATGCTGGCACAGTCTATTCTCCCTGGGATTGTAGGTCTGTCTATGCTGCCCTGATTCAATTTCCAGGCTGTGGGCGCTCAGTCTGTACCGGCTCAGGATCTGTCTGTCCTTGGGGTCTTGTAGTACCTCCAGGTATGGGGCCAGTTTGTATTCCCTCTGTAAGGATTGGTAAATGGTGAGTTTCTGAGAGTTTGCTATATCATGTCTCCATTCTCTGATATAGTTTTCCCTGGAATCGTTAATTAGGGCCTTTATTTGATATTTTGTCAGGTTGCCTTCATGGGGGCTTTGGATGATCAGGGTGGATATGAGTTGTTGCAGCCCACATGGTTTTGGATGGTCCTTGTTGGCCAGTAGGGCTTTATGGTGGTATGAGTTGAGGCTGCTGATGTTTAGATGGTCCCAGTATGATAACGCCCTCTTCTGTACTGTAAGAAGTAAGGGGAGTCTGCCCAGCTCGGCCAGGCAAGCATTGTTAGAGGTGCTCCGATGGACTTGGAGGAGGTGCTTGCAGAATTCCAGATGGAATATTTCTGTTGGGCTGGTGTCCCATTTGGGTTGGTCAGGGTAGGGGATGGGGCCCCATACTTCACTGCCATAAAGGAGGATTGGAGTCATGACGCTATCAAAGATTTTAAGCCAGACTCTTACAGGCGGTTTTAGTTTGTAGAGGTTTCTCCTGATGGCATAGAAGGTTCTACGCGCCTTGTCTCTTAGGGCCTCTATGGCTGGTTTGAAACTTCCCGATCGGTTTGTTTCTAGGCCGAGGTATGTGTAGCTGTTGGCTTCATCAAGAGTGCAGTCATTAAGTGTGAAAGAGGAACTCTTGGTTTTTGCGTTCTTCCTTTGGAAAACCATGACCTTTGTTTTCTTTTGGTTGATGGGTAGTGCCCATGCCGCACTGTATTTTTCCAGCACTTCCAGGCTGTCTTGTAGACCTCTCTCTGTTGATGACAGTAATAGGAGGTCATCTGCATACAACAGGAACTTCACCTCGGTGTCATGTAGAGTTAGTCCTGGTGCTGAGGAGGATTCTAGAGCTTCAGCCAGACACAGAGTGAAATATTTTCTTAACTAAACAAACAAGAGAAACTCAAAGCACATTTAAGGCTAGGGTCAGACGAATGCATTTTCGCGTTGTCTGTGAAAAAGTGCGTTCGAACGAATGGACGCTTTTTTTCACGGAGTACGCGATAGCGGTCATACGATGCGCCTTTTCGTCCGTGATTTTGTACGGATCATCAATAAAACACTTTTTGTGTCTGGACGTTATGTTGGCCGGACATTAGCAGCGTCTGACGTCTCCCAATCACGCACACACGCCTCTAGCGGACGCAGCGCACTCTGTACGTCCGTACTAGAGGTTTGACGTTCTAGAAAAAATGCGTTCGTTTGCCACTTGCGTTGCGCGGACGAACGTTCGTGCGACCGTACTTCGTGTGTTCCCCGGCATTGGACGTCATTTGCTGCTAGCACGGCCGTGATTTCGTGCGTCTAAACGCACGTTAAAACTGCTTTCGTCTGACCCTAGCCTTAGACATTAGCATCATAAAACCCCCAAAATAAGAACATTTGTTTTTTTTAGTGGTAGTCTCCCTTTACGTTCCTACCATGTACTGCTATGCACCGTGGATTTACAGAAGTAACACATTAAGCTAGCCAGGCTTCTCCTGCCAAAACAATGGATACCTATAATAAGTTACATCTATAGATCACACTATCAGGGTTATTCAAAGAGATCCGAATTGGGGCCGAAAGGTAACCGAACATTAAAATTCAGCGTAAGGTTACCTTTCCTGGCCATTCGGCTATTCAGAGAGCCTGCAGTTCGCAAAATGTCGGCGAATTGCCTGCACTAATGGTGCCTGTTCGAGGGCAGTGAAATCCCCATAGAGAAGCAATGCTTCGTCTATTCAGAGAACACAAACCAGCAGTGAAAGTTGCCAAAATGCCCTGTCATTCGGTGGTTTAATTCGACAGGTTTATTCAGGAGAATCCCATAGGCTTCAATGTTAAAAATAGTCCCGTTTTAATTCAATATCTAATAAATCGTTCAATATAATATTCTGCAGTAAAAAGTCTCTTTATTTTTAGATTTTTTAGGATCTTTTAGGCATTTTTTGGGATTTTTTGCAAACATTTTTTATCCTTTTTATTTAAATCGCTTTTTCTTTTTTCTGTAACAGCCCTTTTTATTATCATTCATTGGATCTTATATGTAAATTTAAGACATTTTCGTTCTGTAGTTTCTTTGCAAACAGCGTTTTTCTTTTCAAACATTCAAGCGTACAGTTTTTTTTTTTTTTTACACTCCATTCGTCTGCGGTGTCGGGTTTTTCCGGCGACTGCTCTGCGCTGTGATCAGCTCCTGCTCGGGTTTCTCCGGTGTGTTTGGCAGGGTTAATCCCGATGTTTTTGGGGGTTTCGGTGTGCGTTCGCCCTGGTTTTGCGGTGAGTGTTCGTCGGGTTTGCGGCGACTTTTCCCTGCATTACGGCGGCCCTGTGGTGCTTGCTGAATACACCACAGTGTCGCTTAAATGTGATCGCCAAACTGCACCGAATTGAAGAGAACGACAAGTCACCGAACGTGTGACTTTTGGATTCTCTTTAAATAACCCTGTATATTAACAAACTTCTTTATTGTAAACATGTATTTAAAAAAACGTATAAAAAGCAAAAAAACATCAATGGGTTTATGAATATATTTCTTGATGATTGGTTGCTCATAAATAAGGTATAATTATATATCACAACAATCAAAAAACTAGTGCCACCTTGTATCATCCCAAACAAAAAGGTAATAAGTTAAAATTTCCACTATAAAAAACAATAGATTTAAACCATCATATTACTGATTTGCATCCCACGAGCATATTATAATGGACTGCGGAGAAAAGATAATTAAACAGATCTAAGGTAAGAAAATTATTTTTAAGGGGGGTCTCACAAACAAAAAAGAAAAAAACACAAAGTGCCAGACTGGATAACTAATATAACTCTTATCTTGGCAATGACCATCTAATAACCACTACACACAATCTAGATAAGCCTTGTTCTATTACACCCCAAACTCTTAGGCTAGGGTCAGACGAGCGTGATTTCTACGGACTGTACGTCCGTGCACACAGACGTACGTCAGTACAGAAGTCGCAGTAGTGGCCACACAGTCCGTTTATTCACTGACGTATATTTTGACGGATGTAGGAGGGAAAATAAATTAAAAAGCAAAACCATTTTGTCCGTGAAAAATGCTGGACGTATAAATGCAGTCCGTCTGACCACGTTCCATCACTCACACACAAAGCTATGCAGACGTTGCGGACGCAGCGTACTTTGTGCAGCCGTTCTAGGGGATGTACGTTCTTGCCTGCCTTGCGTCCGTGGACCGCGGCCGTTGTGCGTCCGCAGTTCAGTGCGGACGTACTTCATGTGTCAGGCTCCAATGGGCTTTCTGTCATGCTATCACGGACGTACTTTTAGGCGCAATCACGGACGTGAACACTACGCTCGTCTGACCCCAGCCTTAGTTCTCAGCCACAATTATTAAATAACCTTAGAGATCTCTCCAGTGTAATATATTTGCTAGATCATCACATAGCACAGTTGCAAACATGTCTCAAAATAAAATAAATTACTGTTGTCAAACCAATAATACAGAATAAGATCTACTGGGATCACAACTCCCTAATGACTAACCCTCTAGTGTCTTCCAACAATCAATTCCGCAGACACACAGGTCAAAAACATCCACAGCATATAAATATATATGAATATACAATTTATACATTGGCCCGGCATTTCTGCTTTAATTGACAATTAAGCCCTCCTCATCACATAAGCCTGACAGTGTTGATCTATACCATCTGTTCTATGAACTGGGGATTTTTGGAGATGTGACAAAAGTAAAAATGACATTGATTTTAGAAAATAGACATATATTTTTTATTTTTTTTTGAGAAAGGATCTTACCAGGAAGGATACATTGAGATTTCTCTCGTTTTCAAGTATGTCCTGGGTGGCGAGTATGTACCGTTAGGTGTCTTGCCCAAGGACACTTACTGGAGAGGTTGCTCGCTAGAATCGAACCCAAGACTCCACAGGCTCTCTCCATGCAGAGCAGTGATGTTACCTCTACTCTATTAAAAGAGCTAAACTGGGGGGCGTGGTCTGACCGCGGAGAGAGCTGGCTGCGTGAGAGCAGGGCTCTGTTAAAGGGGACACCGAAACAGCGAATATTTCAAGTGATTACACCCTAAAAAGCAATTATCAGGCGGGGGAAGGCCAGGTAAGCGTGATGGCAGCACAAAAAGCCGCGAAAAAAATGGCAAAGGCTGAGTTTTTTACGCCGCGGGGACTAAAACAGAAGGAAGGCCTGGGCACGCAAGATGGCGGCGGCTCCACCCAGACCTCGCCGGGAGCAGAGACAGGCCCAGGGCTGGCCCAGCAAGGTATGGAGGCCTTTACCACACGCATTGAGGGTTTAATCACCTCTCTATCGGACAGATTGACCTCCCGATTAGACTCTGTAGCGGCGGATATTAAGAAAGAGATCCGGGAGATTGGCGATCGCACCGATAAACTGGAAGAGAAAATGGCGGAGCAAGCTGGAGCACATAATGAGATGGCGGGTAGAGTAGAAGATTTGGAGGAACAACTGAAGGGGGCTTTATTGAAATTGGCAGACATGGAGGACAGGTCGAGGCGCCACAATTTAAAGATACGAGGTGTGCCAGACTCGGTGACTACACAAGCCCTGTCGCAATATGTGACTGATATTTTACAACACCTTCTCCCTGATGCCACCCTTGACTCCCTCCTCTTCGACAGGATCCACCGGTTACCGAGACCCCCCTCGGCACCTGAGAAGTCCCCGAGAGATGTTTTACTTAGGCTCCATTACTTTAAACCGCGAGAGGATGTGCTTCGGGCCTTGCGGTCTCCTGATGCTCTTAAACCAGAGTATGACCATATTTCTATCTTTCCTGACTTATCCAAGGCTACATTACAACACCGGAGGAACTTCCGTCAGGTGACAGAGGCTCTGCATGCAAATGGCGTGTCTTACAGATGGGGCTTTCCGGTCAAGCTATTGGTGGCCAGAAACGGAGCTTTCCACGTAATCACCTCGGTGGAGGCCGGGAAACGGCTCCTTAAAGTGTGGGGCATGGAACAACTTGGCCCTTCTTCTCCTCCAGCTCCTCAATCCCGTGGCTCAACTCAGCGTTTGGATCCGGAGTGGCGTAAAAGATGAGGCCAGCACTCTGCCTATACGATAGTAGGACACAAAGAGTCAGAAGAAGGCGGCCCCCCCATGCGAGGAAGCAAGAGGAGACCCTACTTGACGGCCTGGAGGGCCTGGAATTTTCCTTCCTGGTCTTATCTGAGGGCTTTCAGGTTCGAACATGCCCTCTCCCTCCTCCCGAGAGGTGTTAGAGAAGGTCCCCCATACTTTGGGGCTTCTCGCTGGAGATGTTTCTGTCTAAGGATGTACATAGTTCCCAGGTGTATACCTGGTTTGTGTGGGGTTTTTTTTGTTGTGTGTTGCCACCTACTCGTTACCTGAGACTAGGTAAAAAAGTATACTTTTCACATATTGTTATTAAGCACAATGTTGAAGATACTCTCATACAATGTTAAGGGGCTGAATGCTCCTGTTAAGCGTCATTCTCTGGCGGCGGAAGTGTTGAGGCTGAAGCCGGATGTGGTTTGCCTCCAGGAAACCCATTTTAAACGCCTTGCTCACCCTCTGCTAAGAATACGCAACTTTACCACGCAATATCACACTACGGGCCCTACCAGAGCGAGAGGGGTGTCGATTTTAATTAGATCTAATGTAGTATTCCAATTGCATAGAAAGATTTCACATCCGCAGGGCCGTTATCTCATTCTGGTCTGTTCGCTGAATCACAAAACTTATACGCTGGTTAATGTATACTCGCCTAATACTGAACAACTTTCTTTTATCTCTGGAGTTTTAACCCCTTAGTGACCGGGCGGTTTTACACAAATCCGTCTTTTAGTGACCGCTGCTGTTTTTACGTTTCTGCGCTGTTAGTGTTTAGGACAATTTTTCCTCTTACTCGTTTATTCGACCCACACATATTATACACCCTTTTTCCCGCCATTAAATGGACTTTCTAGAAATACCATTATTTCCATCATATCGAATAATTTACTATAAAAAAAAATATGA
Organism: Leptobrachium leishanense; assembly: GCA_009667805.1. NCBI lineage: Eukaryota > Metazoa > Chordata > Amphibia > Anura > Megophryidae > Leptobrachium > Leptobrachium leishanense. The sequence continues at coordinate 362,803,974 of CM019063.1, read as the reverse complement.
AATATGAGGAAAAAAATGGTAAAAACACACTTTTTCGTAATTTAATCCCCAAAATCTACAACCACCCAAAAAGACCCCGGCTAAATAGGTTCAAAATTTTGTCCCGAGACTAGAAATACCCAATTTTAACATGCGTTTGCTTTTTAACCCCTTCACTGCTGAGACAGTTCACCTATGTGCGCTGCGCTCATTCTGACCATTTTGTGCTAATTATTTTTAGATGACAGCCTAGGTCCTATTTAATTAAACTCCCCCCAGACAAAACTTTTAAAAAAAAAAAAACATTTTTTTATTTTATTTAATTTTTTATTATTTTTTTTTTATTTAATTTTTATTTTTTATTTTTTTTTAAAACCAAACCTGGTCATGTTTGGTATCATTTGAAAGGCCATAATCAGGCCTTTTAAATGATGGCAAATATCACCATCCAGCTGCCATGGATCGGGAGATAAAGGGATCCTTAGGATCCCCTTATCTCTACATGGCAGCTAGAGGGTTATCTGGCCCACTGACATCCTCACACATATGGTGAGGTTGTCAGTGGGTGGGGGGGACCTGGAGGCTTGGCTGACATCCAAGATGTCAGCCCCCCTCCAGGTTTGAATCGCGTTTTGGCGCCAATTGGCGCCGAAAAGCGATCCGGTGGCGAAACTGTTAATGCCATACACCGCTGGAAAGGGGAGGCTCTCCCCTCTCCAGCGGTGCAAACGGCATCTCCCTAGCTTCAATGGTTGGGGAGATAGAGGGCTCCGAAGGAGCCCGCCCTCCCCTCCATTGAAACACATGGGGGCACCTTCTGATGACGTCACCACGCAGCGTGGCAACGTCATCAGCCTCGCCTGCCCATGTAAATCACATGGGCAGGCTTCCTCCCTGCCAGATCGCCATGGGATCCGACGAGGGAGGTGAGTATCGGGCGGGAGGGGGATTTGGCGCCGCTGACGTACCCTGTACGTCCACGGGTCTAAGGGAGACCCGAGGACAGGACGTACAGGGTACGTCAGGGGTCATTAAGGGGTTAAACAGGGTGTCCCTTGTAGCGACTGGTCTATTGCTGATATGCGGAGATCTTAATTACAGTATTGATCCTTTGCGAGATATCCGTTCCCCCAAGATCCCTATCCCGACCAAGCGTAGTATTAGACAGGGACAGAAATTGAGCGATATGTTCTCCTCTCATGGTTTATACGACGTATGGCGCTTATGGCACCCGGGCGACTCAGAGTTCACGTTCCATTCTAAGGTACACAATATGTATAGCAGGTTGGATTATTTTTTGCTACAAGGCTCCTCTCTACCACAGGTCCTGCAATGCGAGATTGGACATCACGTGGTCGGACCATGCGCCGATCCTTTTGACAGTTAGGGAGGGTGGGGAGGGGGAGCTGGGAAGTCTATGTGGCGCTTTAATGACTCCATTTTGTCTGATCCGGGGGCTCTGGCTGAAATAGAACAGACTCTGAAGGAGTCCAGCGGTGCAAACGGCATCTCCCTAGCTTCAATGGTTGGGGAGATAGAGGGCTCCGAAGGAGCCCGCCCTCCCCTCCATTGAAACACATGGGGCACTTCTGATGACGTCACCACGCAGCGTGGCGACGTCATCAGCCTCGCCTGCCCATGTAAATCACATGGGCAGGCTTCCGCCCTGCCAGATCGCCATGGGATCCGACGAGGGAGGTGGTCGGGCGGGAGGGGGATTTGGCGCCGCTGACGTACCCTGTACGTCCGCGGGTCTAAGGGAGACCCGAGGACAGGACGTACAGGGTACGTCAGGGGTCATTAAGGGGTTAAACAGGTGTCCCTTGTAGCGACTGGTCTATTGCTGATATGCGGAGATCTTAATTACAGTATTGATCCTTTGCGAGATATCCGTTCCCCCAGATCCCTATCCCGACCAAGCGTAGTATTAGACAGGGACAGAAATTGAGCGATATGTTCTCCTCTCATGGTTTATACGACGTATGGCGCTTATGGCACCCGGGCGACTCAGAGTTCACGTTCCATTCTAAGGTACACAATATGTATAGCAGGTTGGATTATTTTTTGCTACAAGGCTCCTCTCTACCACAGGTCCTGCAATGCGAGATTTTGGACATCACGTGGTCGGACCATGCGCCGATCCTTTTGACAGTTAGGGAGGGTGGGGAGGGGGAGCTGGGAAGTCTATGTGGCGCTTTAATGACTCCATTTTGTCTGATCCGGGGGCTCTGGCTGAAATAGAACAGACTCTGAAGGAATACTTTACGCTAAATAACACTCCAGGGATTACGCCCGAAACACTTTGGCAAGTGCACAAGGCTGTCCTGCGAGGTGTGTGTCTTAAATGGGCTTCTCGTTTAAACAAATCCCGCCAGGCTGATAGACTCTCAATATTGTCTCAAATTCATTTAGCTGCGCAAGCGAATAGTTCAGACCCTACTCCGGCCCACCTGAAAACACTCTTGGAAGAGCAGGCACGCCTGTCAGACTGGAATTACAAGGCCCTTCTCTACTCTCAGCGTAGACTAAAGACACGCTACTACGCGTTTAGGGACCGTCCAGGACGGCTCTTGGCCCGCTGCCTTAGGCCCATGGTCGCGACTCCTAGAATTTCCCATCTAGTGATTGACTCAGGCAGGAGGACGGTGTATAAGCCATTAGAGATAGGGAACGCCCTAGCCGCCTACTATGGGGACCTGTATAATTTACAATCTGACCCACTCCTTCCCTCCCCTTGTGAGGACTGGGTGGATCGGTATTTATCCGATCTTCATCTTCCTTCCCTAACTCCTACTCAGAGGGACGGCTTGTCGTCTCCCTTTACGGAACTAGAGATAGCTACGACTATTAAATCTCTTCCATCCCATAAATCCCCAGGCCCAGATCGGTTCACAGACACATACTATAAGAACTTTTCTGCTCTGTTGACCCCCCACCTTCTCTCGCTTTTCACCTCTGCTGCTGAGGAGGGTAGATTTCCTGAGGAAATGCTACGCACTACTATCGTCCCTCTCCCTAAACCCGGTAAATCCCCTACTTTGTGTCCAAACTTCAGGCCAATCTCTTTATTAAATGTCGATGTAAAAATCTATGCCAAAATTCTAGCGAATAGGGTGGCGGACTTATTACCTAAGCTGATTTGTTCAGACCAGGTGGGGTTTATAAGGGGGAGGCAGGGGCCTCATAATACTAAGAAACTGATAGATTTAATTCAAGTGATTCAGACTCACCGCCTCCCGAGTGTGCTGTTGGCGCTAGACGCTGAAAAAGCGTTCGACAGAGTAGACTGGATGTTTTTGCGTAAAGTGTTGCTGAAGTTTGGTTTTCCAGTCTCGGTGATGCAAAGTATTTTTGCGCTTTATGCTTCCCCGACGGCGTCGGTTTTGACGGCGGTTTTTTATCGGATCAGATTAGAATCAGCAATGGGACCAGACAGGGGTGCCCCCTGTCCCCATTATTGTACGCTTTGGTGATTGAGCCACTGGCGCAGCGAATACGACAGGACGATGGGGTGGTGGGGATTATGGTGGGCCCAACTACATATAAAATAGGGCTCTTTGCAGACGACATTTTGGTGACCCTTACGGAACCTACAGAATCTTTACCACGACTTAGAGAAATCCTGACGGAATATAGTGAGGTGTCATATCATAAAATCAATTTACCTAAGTCTCAGGCATTATCTATTAACGTCCCTAGCAGCAGCAGGGAATCATTGATGCGCAATTTTCAGTTTGAATGGCGGGAGGACTATCTGCAATACCTAGGGGTAAAAATCTCTAAATCTCCTGACCAACTATTCGACCTCAACTACAAACCCTTTTTATCTCATGTAAGGCAGCTTTTGTTTAAGTGGAAAAGGACATCCTTATCGTGGATGGGCAGAATGGCTGCTATTAAAATGTCGCTCTTGCCCAAATTACTATATTATTTTCGAACCATCCCGATCCGCTTGCCTAAGCCTTATGTAGAAGAGGTTCAGTCTCTTTTGAATCACTATGTATGGAACGGTAAAAGACCTAGGGTTCCCACCAGGCTGCTCAACCTCCCCGTACGGAGAGGCGGACTGGCTATGCCTAATATCCACCTGTACCATAGAGCTGCGGTACTGGCATCCTTAGCAGAGTACTTTCACTCCCCGTGCCCTCCACAATGGACAGCCATAGAACAGTCTTTTGCGAAACAATACCTAATAACGACGGTAATTTGGCTCACGCGTCGCCAGAGACCTCCTTTGCCAGAGTTATTGCCACTAACTAGATGGTATCTGCACGTTTGGGATTTGAGTCGTGCCCTCTTTTTAAATACTACCTCCCTCTCGCTAGCAACCCCCATAGAGGTTTTGACACACTGGATCGCAGATTTTGACTGCGCTAGGTGGACCTCCAGGGGGATTGGACATCTCCACCAATTGATATCGGGAGGTAACATGATGACCTTCGAAATGCTAAAGCAGCGTTATAAGTTAACGGAGACCTGGAGGCTTTCTTATTACCAGATAGCGTCTGTAATACGTCGACCGGGTATGTGTTTGCCACCTACCCTGCCTCAGGCCCCCTTGTCACCATTTGCGAGCTTCGTGGTGAAACCGTGCACAAAGGTAAAACTCCTTTCTATATGCTATGAAGCACTGAATGTTCCATCACCGGATCATATCTGGTCCTTCCAAACGGCTTGGGAGGGGGAGCTGGGCATTCTGATACCTTCTCAGGCTTGGGCGAGTGCGTTCGAATTGGATAGGGGAGCGTATCGGTGTGCTTCTTTGATGGAGGTGAGACGTAAAGTATTGTACCGCTGGTACTTGGTACCGGCGAGGGAATGTCATATAAATAAAACGGTCTCATCAATTTGCTGGCGCTGCTCATTATTAAAGGGTACCATGGCTCATGTTTGGTGAGACTGCGTTGCATTAAAGCCACTATGGCGGGGAGTTTCAGGTCTGGTGGAAAAGGCAACGGGACTAGTGCTACCGTTTGCTCTGGCGGATTTCTTATTGGGTATCCCGCTGGTTCGGATGGGCAAATTGCAAAGGAAACTTTTTTGCGTAATAACCTCTAGTACCATGTTGTTGATAGCACGTAGTCGGAAGCAAACGCGGGTTCCCACAGTCCGAGATGTGCGGGATATGGTGAATAACATAAGAGATTATGAGCTGATGGCTAGACACATATATGATTTCCCACAGCCGGAAAAAGACCACTGGACCCTCTGGGACTCTATGCTAGCTGCGGAGTGTACCGCAGCCCCAGGTTTTCCTGAACAGAGGGGATCCTGACCTGCTTTGGTTACCATACCACCCTGTAATATTGGGAGCTTAGTTTAATTTTATTATTTCTCTTCCAATGCGCTACTCTTCAACTACGAGTTGGTGGCTTGTGTTTGTTCGTATTTGAATGTCTGTATTGTTCCCCTTATATGTAATCAGAAAGGATTTGATTACCCTTTTTTTCCTTTCTGTATCCCACTGTCATATTTTTCTTTCAAAAAAATAAAAAAAAAAACTTTGAATTTCAAAAAAAGAGCTAAACTGGCCATCATTGGAAGACGCACCCTTCACCTTTCTAACCTGGTGTTTAAGATATTTTCTGGGAAGCTGCCACCCTACCTGAATAGACTGCTTCCCCTAGCAGTTCCCTCATCCTATAACCTCCGATCCAGGTCCAGCACCTTACTTGCAATACCACAATACAAAAAGAAAGTGGCTCGATGCTCATTTTCCTACAGAGCACCACAATTATGGAATAGCCTCCCAGACGCCATCAAATCTTCCCCCAGTCTAAAGTCACTCAAGAGCTCCCTATTAACATACCTCAATACGGAATGCACCTGTAAACATGGAACACAGTGACTATATTTCCTACATATTTATTTTATGTGTTAATCTGTATATTTGTTTTGTTTTTAATATCTTGCATTTTATTACTTTGTATTTCTGGAACAACTGTAACAATTCAATGGTCTTGAACCCAGGACGTACTTGAAAACGAGAGAAATCTCAATGTATCCTTCCTGATAAAATACTTTCTAAATAAATAAATAGAAAAAGCCCTTAGTAACCAAACATTAAAGCAACAACGGCTTATCACTGAGCACCATGTAACGTATTTCTACTTACATAGTTCCATAGTAATACAATTTTAAAATAATCCATCTGTATTACTATTGGTATTTCTGTATTACTGATGGTATTACAAATAAAGGAAAGAGGAAAAAAAAACAATTTCAGTTGTGTCACACAATGGGAACAATTCTTTACAATCCACTAGTGTAATTCATTTGTGTACAGTCATGTAAGATAAGTACTACACAATACCCATGGACCGCCCAGGCAAACTGATGTAATTGACAGTTCCTCAAAGTCTTTGAATACAATTCATGCAAACATCAGGTTATTGCTGTGGAATGTGTTATTGTAGGTGTCCACAATGTCCTCACCTTTGAAACCCCAGCTCCATTAGGTGTTGTTTTTGCCAGGCTAATTAAATTGATGATTTGGCAGGTTACATAACGACAATAAAGCCAATCCCTCCTGTTGGTTTCTCAATCACATTATGGTTGCAAAACAGCACAAGGGGAATTAGGAAGCTTTTTTTCCTGTTGCTAATTCACCGAATGCTTTTCGGCAGCATAAAATAAGATAACTAGAGAGCGGATCTCAAACTGAGAAACAATACACTGGACGAAAAAAGGCCTTGATTTTTGAGAAAGGATTTTACCAGGAAGGATACATTGAGATTTCTCTCGTTTTCAAGTATGTCCTGGGTGGCGATTAATGAATTACTTCTGATTCAGCAGTAGGAATGATATACAATGTAATTGTGTAAATACAGTGTGTCAATATTGATGTTGGGTTCGGCATTGTGGTTGGAGGAGCACACCTACTGTTAATTCATTAGGGGTTATTCACTAACCACCATTCTTTCATTGACTGGAAGGTGTTATTCAATGATATTGTCTCCATAATATAGATACATAAAGTACAGTATAAGAGGTTAGTGAAATAACTATAAAGATGCATCATGTGCTATCCATAATTATTCAAAGATGAGTATGCAATTGTTATAAGCAGTCAACAATATAACTGGAAAAAAAGAAAAGCAAAACTCTAGACCAGGGGTGCTTAACTTAGGCCTTCCAGATGTTTTGGAACTACGTCTCCCACAATACTCAGTCACTCATCAGGTTGACAGGGGGGCCTTGTGGGAGATGTAGTTCCAAAATACCTGGAGGGCCGAAGTTGTGCATCCCTGCTCTAGAGCAATGTAAATTGATTATATGTGGCTCAAAATCACTGTGTTACAGCAAAGGTGTTTCAGTGATCAGAGACGTAATGAAGTAGTATAGTCACCTAAACTGAGAGAAGGAAGAGAGAAAAAGGAGGATGGACGGGAAGATGGGTAGGAAAAGGAGGATGGAAGGGAAGATGGGTAGGAAAAGGTTTCTCTCCAGGCATCAAACTGGTTGCCCAAAAAATCCCTAAGCATCCCACAGTGGCATCCAGGAGACCCATCTATGTCTTCCCCAGGCACTGTTGTCTCTACAAAGGTGACAGCAAGGTTCAGAGCCACACAGGGCAACCATCAAGGGATGACAGCCCATGATATGTTAAGGGAACCAGTGGCTCCAGGGGGTCCCGTCCATTGCCAAACCTTTTGCAGCTTGGCTAAGTTTGACAAATGTAAGGGATCCTTCATGCCAACCATGACTAGATAACAAGAAAGTTCCCGGTGTGCTGCAGCATCTTGGGCCCATCAGAGCATTCCGACTCACCACAGAAGGAATGATTAGTATGGTCTGCACCAGGTACAGGTGCAGATCAATTGCTAGCCGACAGATCACTAGGGAACACGTTTTTATCCATTTTCTGTATCCCCAGGGATTTATCCCACTCTCTGCAATATAAGGTAAGCAGAAGAGGAGGCAAAATGTTTTATTCTACGTTTACTGAAATGGGCAGCTGGAGGAAGGGGGGGCCCCGACCAGTGGTTCAGTAAAGGACCCTAAGATTTCTGAGGGCACACCTGGAGCCCGGAGAATGCATATGTCATTGAATCTGTGCCTCTCTTTGTAGAGACCAACGTCTCTGTGGAGACTAGCATCACGTTCTCCATATTTTTCATCCTTATTTCCACCATAGTTTCTGCCAAAGTTGTCTGGAATAGTCCTCAGTGTAGTCTTCCGTGTGGTTTATACGTTTATTTCTGCCATAGTTTCTTTTCGTGGGTATTTAGCATTTATTTTACTGTGTTTTCTTTTGGTTTTTCAATGTACCCTGTCAAGTGTTTATTCTAGGGTTATTTTCACAGTAGATTGTCCTGAGGTCAGTGGAGATTTAAAGGCCACTTTAAAATTTCTGAATTATAGACAAATATTGCTGAAATGCAAACAGTAGTGAAACAATAATAACTGGAGAAAAGCTTAACCACTTGGCTGCTAAGGATGCGCTCAGCGCATCCAGCCAAGTGGGCTTTCTGTGCTATGGACACGCTGAGCGCAACCTATCAATGCAGCCGCGATTGGCCGGTATTTCGGCCGATCGCTGCGGCTTCCCGGTGCGGGCTGACATCGCTGCGGCCTCCCGGTGCGGGCTGACATCTTGGATGTCAGCCCAGCCTTCAGGACGTTGGCCGGCTGAATAGCGACATTGCACTAGGCGCGATAACATCTACTTCAGTCACCCTTCCGGCAGAGCAGGGAAAGTGCCTGAAGGGGAGGGGGGGGATGTCCTTTGGACCTCTCTCCCTCCCCATCGGTAAGGGGCAGAAAAAAAAGGCAGGCACCGCTTGGAAGTGCACAGTCTGCCCTTCCAAGCGGTGCCTGCCTTTAACCCCTTAGGGACTGGATCTCCAATCAGCGCCGAATCGCTGACCTTTCCCGGAGGCGGCCATCATCTTGGATGTCAGACAAGCCTCTGGGATCTCCCCCTGCCTACTAACGTCATCATGCATGGACGCAATGTCGTCAGTTTAGGAGATAACCCCTAGCTGCCACCTTTGGTGGAGATAGGGGGGGTCCAATAACTCCGTGTCTCCTGATCCGTGGCAGCTAGGGGTTAATGGACAGAGCATGGCCTTTCCAATGATACCAAACATGACCATGTTATAGGTAAAGGGAAAAAAAAATAATAATAATAAAGTACTAAAAAAAACTTTTTTTTTTAAATTAATGCAGCATTATTGTTCACATTTCAATTATAATATGAACAATGATGCTGCACTAACGATTTTTTGGGGGGTTAGCTAAAATCACATAATTTCGCATAAAAATAAAAGTAACTTTTTCCCAGTTCTAATTTTTTAACAAGCATTCCCCATAGAATAAATAACCGCAAAGGCTCGGATGATAAAATGTGTAAAAAAAAATCACTTTACACACTGTTGATGATTTAAAATGCAAATGTTATTGCATTTTTCTTTTTATAATAGTTAGGCAAGGCATGACGTATACATTTAGTAATGATATATTACGAATCTGCTGAGTCTGCCGAAAAAAAATATATATATATCAATGGCGGAACTACCGCCATAGCGACCCACGCAGGCGCTATGGGGCCCGCAGCAGAGTGGGGCCTGGTGTAGTGGCATAACAACCGGGGGGGCACCGGCCACCCAATGGGCAGCACCTTTCCCGTGTTGCTTATTGGCATGAGAAGGGCTGATGCGAGTGAGATGGGGCAGACATGCTCTGCTTCCCTGCACTTCCATCATGTCTGCAGCACCAGACAACCAGCCGCAACGCAATGACCTCGAGTCAATCACACAGGACAGCACCCTCCTCTCTGCATGTCTCGCGAGAATGTGGAAACGCCCACCTTATGTGAGCCCCCACCACTCTGGACCAATCATTCAAAGAAGGGAGGAGACAGGGGGCAAAAAAAATCTCCCATCAGTTAATCGCAGGCCCAGACTCCTCCCTGCATGCTCCTCCCCATTTTCCTCACAACTTCTGGTGCCCGCGCTTCGAGGAGGAGAAATGGCTGAGACGAACGCGCTGACGGCCTGTGCTGCAGCCGGGTCACAGTGATCGCCCCGTTGGTAAGATGAACACTAATTGCCTTGCCTCAGTGATTGTTTAAAGCGAGGCAGCTGCTCAGACACAGCGGGGAGGCCAGGCTGCCCCTGGGAGGTAAAAAGCAGCCACATGGGACAGCCTGCTTGTTCCCTACCCTTGGACAGCTCCCCCTCTGACCTGCCCATCCCTTACTTACAGTTGCAAGAAAAAGTATGTGAACCCTTTGGGATTACGTGGAGTTTTGCATGAATTGGTCATAAAATGTGCTCTGATCTTCATCTAAGTCACAACAATTTGAAAAACACAGTCTGCTTAAAATAATACAACACAAACATTATATGTTTTCATGTTGTTATTGAACAGAACATGTAAACATTCACAGTGCAGGGTGGAAAAAGTATGTGAACCCTTAGCCTTATGACTTCTCCAAGAGCTAATTGGAGCCAGGAGTGAGCCAACCTTGAGTCCAATCAGTGTAATATTATTGGATGTGTTGCTGAAAGCTGTCCTGCCCTTTAAAAACACACACCAGTTTTGGGTTTACTGGTTTCAAGAAGCACTGCCTGATGTGAACCATGCCTTGCAGAAAAGAGCTCTCAGAAGACCTACGATCAAGAATTGTTGACTTGCATGAAGCTGGAAAGGGTTACAAAAGTATCTCCAAAAGCCTTGATGTTCATTTGTCCACGGTAAGACAGACTGTCTACAAATGGAGAAAGTTCAGCACTGTTGCTACTCTCCCTAGGCGTGGTCGTCCTGTAAAGATGATTGCAAGAGCACAGCGCAGAATGCTTAATGAGGTAAAGAAGAATCCTAGAGTGTCAGCTAAAGACTTCCAGAAATCTCTGGCACATGCTAACATTTTTGTTGACACATCTACAATAAGGAAAACAATAAACAAGAATGGAGTACATGGGAGGACACCACGGAGGAAGCCATTGCTGTCCAAAAAGAATATTGCAGCACGTTTGAAGCTTGCAAAAGAGCACCTGGATGTTCCGCAGCACTACTGGCAAAATATTCTGTGGACAGATGAAACCAAAATTGAGTTGTTTGGAAAAAACACACAACACTATGTGTGGAGAAAAAAAGGCACAGCACAACAACATCTAAACCTCATCCCCACTGTAAAACATGGTGGAGGGAGCATCATGGTTTGGGGCTGCTTTTCTGCCTCAGGGCCTGGGCGGATTGTTGTCATTGATGGAAAAATGAATTCCAGAGTTTATCAAGACATTTTGCAGGAAAACGTAAGACCATCTGTCCGCCAACTGAAGCTCCGCAGAGGATGGGTGATGCAACAGGACAATGACCCAAAGCATACAAGTAATTCAACAAAAGAATGGCTTCAACAAAACAAAATACGCTTTCTGGAGTGGCCCAGTCAGAGTCCTGACCTCAACCCCATTGAAATGCTGTGGCATGACCTTAAGAGAGCGATTCACACCAGACATACCAAGAATATTGCTACACTGAAACAGTTTTGTGAAGAGGAGTGGTCCAAAATTACTCCAAATCGTTGTGCAGGTCTGATCTGCAACTACAGGAAACGTTTGGTTGAGGTTATTGCTACCAAAGAAGGGTCAACCAGTTATTAAGTCCAAAGGTTCATATACTTTTTCCACCCTGCATTGTGAATGTTTACATGTTATGTTCAATAAACACATGAAAACATATAATGTTTGTGTTGTATTATTTTAAGCAGACTGTGTTTTTCAAATTGTTGTGACTTAGATGAAGATCAGAGCCCGTTTTATGACCAATTGATGCAAAACTCCACGTAATCCCAAAGGGTTCACATACTTTTTCTTGCAACTGTACATCCCTGACATACAGGACAGGAGGCAGCAGAGAAGGAGTGTGTAAACACAGAGAGACCACACACTGATATATCTTTCTGTGTGATATATCACACAGAATGAGAGACCACACACTGATATATCACACAGAAAGAGAGAACACACACTGATATATCACACAGAAAGAGAAACCACATACTGATGTATCACACAAAGTGAGTTTTATTGCTGTGGAGCTCTGTGATACACGCATACACACCGCACATTACTGTGAGTTTTATTGCTGTGGAGCTCTGTTATACACGCATACACACCGCACATTACTGTGAGTTTTATTGCTGTGGAGCTCTGTGATACACGCATACACACTGCACATCACTGAGTTTTATTGCTGTGGAGCTCTGTGATACGCTCATGCACAGCGCACTTTACTGTGAGTTTAATGCTAGGGTCAGACGAAAGCATTTTTACACGCGAACGTAAAAAAGTGCGTCCGAACGCATTGATGTATTTTTTCACGGAATATACGAAAACGGTCATACGATGCGCAGTTTCGTGCGTATGTTTTACGAATCCAAACCAGGAAACTTTTTGCGTCTGGACGTTATGTTGGCCGGACACGAGCAGGGTCTGACGTCTCCAAATCACACACACACACCGCTAGCGGGCGCAGCGCACTCTGTACATCCGTACTAGGGGTTCTGCGTTCTCGAAAAAATGCGTTCATTTTTCACTTGCGTTGCGCGGCCGGACTTTCGTGCGACCGTACTTCGTATATTGGCTGTCATTGCCCGTCATTTGCTGCTAGTGCGGCCGTAATTATGTGCGCCAGAACGCACGTTAAAAATGCGCTCGTCTGACCCCAGCCTTATTGCTGTGGAGCTCTGAAACGCTCATGCACAGCACACTTTACTGTTAGTTTTATTGCTGCGGAGCTCTGTAATGTATTATGCAGTGTGTACAAGTGTATCAGTAATGTACAGTATCTTATGAACCTAAAGAGTGATTGGCAGCTTCCCACATGTGCTGTCTTGCGTTGTCCATCTGTAAATTTGGAGGGGTCACAATGAATTCCCAAATTCGCTGGGGGCCCAAGTGGAATTTCTTAACTCATTAAAATAATCACTTAAAGAATTTTTTCGTAGCAATTTTTTAAACACAGCAACGTACTGTACATGTGTTGTTCAATGGCATTAGTTAATTTTTTGGTGTGTGTGTGGGGGGGCCCATACAACATTTTGCTATGGGGCCCTGTGATTTCTAGTTACGCCCCTGATAGATAGATATAAATCTATATATATATATATATTAAAGAACAATGGGAACAGCACTCACCCAACCTGATTCTTAAATGCCCGGTGCTGCCAACTCTCATGGAGACATGTAGAAAAATATGGACTGGAGAGGCACTCAGGGACTTCGTAAAAAAATCTTTATTGGTAGAAGATTAAAATTGCATAATCTGACGTTTTGGCTCAGCCGAGCCTTTTTCAACATCCTTGAAAAAGGCTCGGCTGAGCCGAAACGTCAGATTATGCAATTTTAATCTTCTACCAATAAAGATTTTTTTACGAAGTCCCTGAGTGCCTCTCCATTCCATATTTTTCAACCTGTATATATATGTCTGGGTTGTATAATAAAACGTAACTTCAAATCGCATTTAAACATGATGAACGAAACTGGTAAAAATGAGCTCAGCAGCGAAAGGGATAAATTAACATTTTTCATGGGGAGCGTAACCGTAGTAATGTTAATTGTTATTTATCGCAACTTCGGTTGCTGGTGTTCGATTTTTCTTTTCCCAGATAACCAGTGTTCATCATAATTGCAAGAACTGTCACGGGGATATTCAGAGAGAACCAGTCTGGCCCCGAAATGTAACCGGACACTGAAATTCAGCATATGGAGACATTTCGGGGCCATTTGGCTGTTCAGAGATCAGGCAGTTTGCCAAATTTTGGCGAATTGCCTGCACGTACGGTGCCTGTTCGAGGGCAGTGAACTCCCCCATAGAGAAGCAATGGTTCATCTATTCAGAGAACACCGAACAGCAGGGAAAAGTTGCCGGATTGCCCTGCCATTCGGTGGTTTAATTCGGCAGGTTTAAAAATATTCCCATTTTTATCCAATATCTAATAAACCGTTTATTAAAATATTCTTCAATAAAAAGTTTATTTATAATTTTTTTAGGCTCATTTAGGCATTTTTCAGGATTTTTTTGGCAAACTTTTTTTTCTTTATTTTTAATCGTTTCTTTTTTCTCTAACAGACCTTTTTATTATCATTCATAGGATATTATATGTAAATTCCAGGCATTTTCGTTCAGTAGTTTTTTTTGCAAACAGCGTTTAAATTTTGAAACCTTCAAGCATACTGTTTTCTTTTTTCACCCCATTCGTCTGCCTGTCGGCTTTTTCCGATGGCTGCTCTGCACTGTGATTGACGTTGGATTTTTCCAGCGTGTTTGGCTTGGTTTTTTGCTGTGGTTTCAGTGAGTGTTCTGTGAGTGTTCGGAGTGTTTGCGGGGAGCTTTCCCTGCACTACGGGGGGGGGGGGTGCCCTGCGGTGCTTGCTGAATACACCACAGGGTCAGCGAACTAGAATTGCTGAATCGCTCAGAAGTGCAGGGAACGAAAAGTCACCGAACGTGCGGCGACATTTTGTATCTCTCTGAATAACCTCCTTTGATTTTTACCATTGCTTGCAACTGCATTTAGTGAAATACCTTTTTATTTTAACATATTTCCCGGCATTTTGGATGCCTTGCTTTTTAAGGCAATGTCACTAGACATAAATAAGCCCTGTCTATGATATCTTAGATAACATAGGGACTTATTCAGAAAGCGCAAGTGGTTGTCAATATTGGCAACACTGGCAAAACCCGCACAGCAATTCCTAAAAGAGAAACCCAAAAAGTGAAGCTTGAAGCTTCTCCTGAGGATGTTTGATTTCCTTTCTGGGGATGCAGCAGCGGTTTCTGGATAGCCCCCTTAGCACTAGCATTGTAATACTGCCCTAACTTAACCAGAGCTGTTGTAAACTTAGCAACACCATAGACTATGGGCTAAATTACAATCTTCGCGATAAAACGCTCGCGCAACGTTTGGATTTGTGCGGCAAACGTTAAACGTTAACGCGCGTAAATGATCACTGGAATTACAATCCTCGCGCATTTTTTCATCCGTCGAGCAATAACGCGCGTAAATCGAACGTGCACAAATGCTCGCGCAGTAACGTTGCGCGCAGAAATCATTGTGCGGACTGTTTTTTTCACACGATTCAGCCAATCAGAATTAAGAACCACAATTATCTTGTGTTAAGTTTTTGCGCCTGTCAAAGTCAATCTGAGCATATATGCTGCAGCAATAATAAATGCACACACAGCTTCTCCATTTTATTGGTTTGGTATGAGTAGAATGTGTAACTAGGGATGAGCCGAACACCCCTGAGTTTGGTTCGCATTCGAACTCGAACTTTTCAAAAGTTCGAATTCGAACTCGAACATGAACACGAACTCAATACAAGTCAATGGGACTCAAAGTTCGATTTTTAGAGTGCCCTCCAAGAGGATATATATGCTAGATATCAGGAGCGGATCCAGAGCCTAGTCTCGGGAGGGGCACTGACATTGAATAGATACTTCAGGTTCTTGTATGTTCCATAACTGCAATAGATGGCAGCATCAACACAACATATGGAAAATGTTGTGTCCCTTGCCGTGTTAGCGCTAGACATATTTTTTTACCTCTGTAGAACATAATTTGCAATAGCATTAATTTTAAAAGCAACAATAAAACACATGATTAAAGGTTTCAGTTTTAATGTTTTAAGTCAGCCCAGGCCAGGACTGTCAAACCCACGACCACCTAAATCAGAGGGGTCAGCAACCTTGGCTCCCTGATGTTTTGGGAACTACATTTCCCATGTGGCTCTGTCAGCCTAATGGCTGACTGAGCCACATGGGAAATGTAGTTCCCAAAACATCAGGGAGCCAAGGTTGCTGACCTGACCGCTGATCTTTACAAATTCCTGGGTTCAGTGACCCCCCCCATCCCTTCACCCAGGCACCACACGTGTGATGCAGGTACCTTGAGTTGGGGCTTGCCAAGTTGGGCCAGGGCCTTGGGCACGACGGACAGTCGGATGAGGTGGATCAGGCAGGCACAATTACTGACTCTGCGCGCGGGTGTGTGGCTGGTGAGGCACTCGAGTGCGACTGTGCCGCTGACGCTGTGCGAGTGGCGTGCGCACGCACTCGCAGCAGGCCAGCGGAACTTAGCCACAGCTGAGGCTGAGCACACATTGTCACTCACTGACTGACTGCTGGCAGGGCAGGCTGCTGCACACAAGCTGCTGCACTGTGTGCAGCAGAGCCAGAGACAGTGTGGCGCCTCCTGCTAGCTTTCCCGGCTTTCCGCCCATGTGACTGACACTCACCATGTGATCCTGGGTGCCCGCCCCGGATTGACACGTGAGGGCATGGCTGGCTGGCTCGCGCGCTGCTTCAGTTTGGCCGGCCCGGCAATGCAGTCTGCTGCTGAGCTGAAGGCAGTGCAGAGAGGCAGTATTTTTTTTCAGAATCTCGGGGGGGGGGCAATTGCCCCGTTGCCCCCCCTGGATTCGCCCGTGCCCGTGAAGTGGCGGATTTGTAGGATGTATGGAAACATCGCCATCACAGACCCACACACGACACCTACCACTCCCAGTCTGCATACAATGTATCAAATTCATGAGACTGGACTAATTAGAAGCACATGTTATTTCCAAACACTAATTAAACACCTGTTGTTTACGCCGTTTGAGAGCACAGGTCAATTAGAGGTGAGAATCTTTGCACCTAGACATTAGTTTTTAATTCAATATCTAATAAACTGTTGCTTATAATATTCTGCAGTAAAAAGTCTCTTTATTTCTAGATTTTTTAGTATTTTTTAAGCATTTTTTATACTTTTTTCAAAATTTTTTCTTTTCGAACTCGAGCCGTACACGCCAAAAAGTTCGAAGTTCGCGAACTTTCAAACTGCCGATATTCGAATCGAACTCTGAACTGATCGAACCGAACAGCCCATCCCTATGTGTAACTATACTTTGCAGCATTTTTTTTTTTTGGTTCGGCCAGGTGGTTCAGATTTGCCATTAACACTAACTTTTAGGAGTTGCTAATATTATGCACGCAAAGGCTGTGCGTTAAATCCTGCGCATAGATTGTAATACCATCTGCGTACCAGCGTTCATTCGTGTTTGCGCTCACAATGTTAAGTATAGGACGAGCGCAGTACAGTACGCTCGAAAAGGGTTTGCGCAGGTTCACCCGGGGTAGACGATTAAATGCGTTTGTTACATGACAATGTAATACGACGTTCAGCGCAAAGGCTTTTACCCCTCGCGGTAATGTTTTTTTGCACCGGCGCAAACGTTTGCGCGAAGATTGTAATTTAGCCCTATAATGGATCTGGTAAGTTTACAACAGCTCTGGTTAAGTTAGCACAGCTTTGTAATACTGTCCTTAGTGTCCTATCAGGCCATTAATGTAAATGCAAATATAATTTAGGACAAAAGCAAAGTCTCATATATACAGCGACTTTTTTATCAGCATTTATCACATTGCTGACTTTCATTGCATTGCAGCTTTGTTAAAGACATGGAGCAACTAAAGGGGGACACTAGGCTTTTGTCCTATTCAAGCAAAGATCTATTTTCTGCCCCCCTTCTGTCAGGAGGGAAAAATTAAAATGGATGCCTGTAGCCATTTTGTTTTTAAAGACAGCCTTTTTCTTTTTCCAAATTTCCCTAGTTAGAAATGAACCGAGATTTTTTTTTACGGAGTTCATGGCTAGGTGAAATCTTATATATTTTTTTAGAAATACCAGACATGAAGGAACCTTAAAATGTCTTTGTGTGATATAATGCCCAAGCTAAGTGCTAAGACCTGTTATAATTAAATTTATTGGTCTGTTTTAAGTCTTTAAAACAAAAAGATATTTTGTCTTTTGGGTATAGGAAAATAAGAGTTAAAATCTTCGTAAGGTAAAATATATTCACGAAATATATGTTTATAATCAAGGTATATTTTATTATACAGTTGTGTTCAAAATTATTCAACCCCCACTGAAATTGAGTGTTTTGGCCAGTTTGACATTGATTTTGATCATTCAGTCATCTTGCTTACAATTAAATCAAAGAGGCACGTGTAGGTCAGACAAATATAACATAACATTTATAATGAAATAACCACAAATGTCTTTTCTGTGCTCACATCATTATCAGTTTTATTCAACCCCCAAGTGACATTCAATCTTAGTACTTAGTACAGCATCCTTTTACAGTTATAACAGCTTTTAAATGTGAAGCATAGCTTGACACAAGTGTCTTGCAGCGATCTACGGGTATCTTCGCCCATTCGTCATGGGCAAAAGCCTCCAGTTCAGTCACATTCTTAGGCTTGCGCACTGCAACTGCTTTCTTTAAGTCCCACCAGAGGTTCTCAATCGGATTTAAGTCAGGTGACTGCGATGGCCACTCCAAAATGTTCCAGCCTTTAATCTGCAACCATGCTCTAGTGGACTTGGAGGTATGCTTGGGATCATTGTCCTGTTGAAAGGTCCAACGTCTCCCAAGCCTCAGGTTTGTGACAGACTGCATCACATTGTCATCCAATATCTCCTGGTACTGAAGAGAATTCATGGTACCTTGCACACGCTGAAGCTTCCCTGTACCTGCAGAAGCAAAACAGCCCCAAAGCATGATTGACCCCCCGCCATGCTTCACAGTAGGCAAGGTGTTCTTTTCTTCATAGGCCTTGTTCTTCCTCCTCCAAACATAGCGTTGATCCATGGGCCCAAACAGTTCTAATTTTGTTTCATGAGTCCACAGAACACTATCCCAAAACTTCTGTGGTTTGTCCACATGACTTTTGGCATACTGCAGTCGACTCTTCTTATTCTTTGGAGACAGCAAGGGGGTGCGCCTGGGAGTTCTGGCATGGAGGCCTTCATTACGCAGTGTGCGCCGTATTGTCTGAGCTGAAACTTCAGTACCCACATCTGACAAATCTTTTCTCAGTTCCTCAGCAGTCACACGGGGACTTTTCTCCACTCTACGCTTCAGGTAGCGCACAGCAGTCAAAGTCAGCATCTTCTTTCTGCCACGACCAGGTAGCGTTTCAACAGTGCCCTTTGCCTTGAATTTGCGAATGATGCTTCCTATGGTCTCTCTTGGTATGTTTAACATCTTTGCAATCTTCTTATAGCCATTGCCCTGCCTGTGAAGAGTAATCACCTCTTCTCTTGTCTTCCTGGACCATTCTCTTGACTTCACCATGTTTGTAACCACACCACTAAATGTCTAGAAGGAGCTGAGTATCACAGTCATTTTAAAGCTGCCTAATTGATGCTTATTATGCTTTATTGCTGCTCCGTGACATCCACAGGTGTTTTCAATACCTGATTGAAAACACTTGAATGAACCTCTGTTCTTCAGAGTGGTAGTCTTTAAGGGGTTAAATAATTGTGTCAATGAAGAATTCACAAAAGAAACATTTACTACTGTATTACAAAACCAATTGATGTCATTTTAGTTGCATATGGTTCTTTAAAAAGTCCTTGTAGGATTTCATTCTGAATACAATTACAAATGTACACTAAATTCCCTAAAACCCTGTACAGCATTGGGGGTTGAATAATTTTGAACACAACTGTATTTACAGTAGGAAATATATGCTCCAATAAATATTGTATAAGTATATAATTGGTAAATAGATGATTACTGAAGAAGAGATTCTATGAGTTAACTAGAGAGGAATGTAAAATTTTGAGAGGAGTGAGGAAATAAATCAAATTTTTGTCAGGAGAGACATTAACAGGGTTATCCAAAGAGATTCGAAAAGTCAGCGCACGTTCGGTGACTTTTCGTTCTCTTCAATTCGGTTCCTTTTGCCGATTGCATTTCGGTGACCCTGCGGTGTATTCAGCAAACACCACAGGGTCCCCGAATTGCAGGGAAAAGCTGCCGAAAACCTGACGAAAACTAACCGAATGCACGCTGAAAAACAAGCAAAAACATCTGGATTAACCTTTGAAAAAGACGAACAGGAGCCGAACAGGAGCCGAATCACACAGAGCCGAAGCAGCTGTGACGTCGAGGAGGCAGTGAATAAATTAGAAAAACCATTTGTATGAATCTGGGAAAATGAAACGCTGTTTGCAAAGAAACTACTGAGCGAAAATGTCTGAAATTTTCACAGGAGGTCCAGGGGATGATAATAAAGAGGGCTGTTACAAAAAAAATAAGCAAACTGAAAAAAAAAAAAAAAAAAATCGGACTTTTAATTTTTTTTTAAAAAATTCAGAAAAATGCTTAAAGTATCCTAAAAAATCTATAAATAAAGAGACTTTTTGCTGCAGAATTTTATAATGAACGGTTTATTAGATATTGAATTAAAACGGGAATATTTTTAACATTGAAGTCTATGGGATTCTCCTGAATAAACTTGCCGAATGAAACCACCGAATGACAGGGCATTAGGGGAACCTTTCACTGCTGGTTTGTGTTCTCTGAATAGCCGAAGCAGTGCTTTTTCATGGGGATTTCACTGCCCTCGAACAGGCACCGAACAGGCACCGTATGTGCAGGCAATTCGCCAGGATTTGGCGAATTGCCTGCTCTCTGGATAGCCGAATGGCCAGGAAAGGTAACCGAACCCTGATTTTCAGCGTTCGGTTACCTTTCTCAAGCAATTCGAATCTCTTTGGATAACCCTGTATGTCTAACGACTGAAAATAGGGTCTTTGTTAAGTCAAATTGACCTCTTGACCTGAGATAAGAGATATTAAAATTAAATGTGGAAATAATTAGAAGTGCAACACTGCCCTCTAGAGGAAAGCAAATATTATATTTGATCTGATGAAAATATTGCTAGTGATGTCAAATTGACTATAATTGAAGCGGCAATGTTGGTTGCAGTCATTCCGAGACTCCGAGACAATGAGGCACTCCGAGACATACACCACAATGCATTCAGATGTCCAGTACTCCGAGACATACACCACAATGCATGCAGATTCCAGGACATGAGGCACTCCGAGGCTAACACACATCGCTAGCAGACCATTCCGGGACAATGCACTCAAGACTCTCACCAAATCTCTAACTCACATGCATTGATTATCTGATATTGATAATCTTCACATATTCCAAACACAATATTACATAAAGAATTCCAAGGCAGACTCATCAAAATCCAGATTGGAGAGGTAATGTATGAGAGCTATTTAAATTAAGGAATTAATGTAATTATATATATTTGTAGATTTCTTGCAACAGATAGACTGAGATTTCTCAGATTCTTGGTAGCTCCAAAATCTAAATATTTCTATTCCGCAGATAGAGATATGAAGAAGTGGACATAAGGATTTATCCTAAAATAAACTGTTGTAGGATTGATACAAATATATATATTGAATTTGGAAATTACTGTGATTGAAATTAATAAGCAAGGAATTCTATAACTAAAAATAAAAAGCAAAAGATTAGAAGTTTAATTCTCGAGATTAGGGGAGGATTCACTAAATAAGTTTTATTACTTATCATTCTAAATTAGCTCATCTTTTGTTGATCTATGTAGTATAGATATATATATATCTATCTATAAGATCTAGCTGGGTAAACATTGTTTGCTGGGAAATGCATGTTGTATTAAGCAGAAATGTTTATTAACCATTTGTGTATTAGTTACTAACTGATAAGGTAAATGATATTAATCATATATGCAGTTACTAACAGGAGATACATATATTGTAAAGCTAGTTTTTATATGCTGATGGATTGTGGTTTATAAATCTTTGTTTATGATATGAGATTTGAAACTTTTTTGTATACATAATAAATATATATATGTTTTTATCCGATTATTGATTATTGTATTTTTCAAAGCAAAACACAGACAATTAAAAAATTTAGGAGAACTTCTAGGAAATATAAATGATTGATATTTGTGTCTCGTATAAATTTCTTATGAAATAATAATCCCTGCCATATTGGAGGCTTGGCTGAGAAGTCCAATATATGATGTGTTGTAGTCACGTGCAGAGATTATATCCGACACTTCCACGTAAACTACTTTACATATGTATGTGAGTAATGAGAGTTGGGGGGGTTCAATGTATATGATGGACGTGATGACTGTTCTGGGGATATGACCTTCTCTGACTAGCGTGAACATTTGATGGCAACTGAAGCACAGCATTTTCCCTCTCCTCTTTGGGAAGTAGACTGGTGGTCTATTTTATCAATGGTTTTAAAACAATTATGCCCCTGTGAAATCACTTTACACCAGATGTCCAAACTCCGGACCCCCAGATGTCCTTGAACTACAACTCCCATGCTTCTCCGTCCATCTAATGGAGTCAGAGATTTCTGGGAGTTGCTGTTCAGGAACATCTGGGGGGCTGGAGTTTGGATATCCCTGCTTTGTTTACACCATGCTTTTACCTCTGTTATTTTTTACTTTTTTCTTATTGTTATTCAAGCATTAGTGTTACTTAGTTCAGGGTATACTGCAAATATATTGGTAATAATTGCGTGAGGACTTGCCGTAATTACAGACTGTCACTCAATCGTTACTGCTTGACTCGAAACACTGCCCTAGGATTGTTCATCAATTCACGAGAGTCACTGCTTGTTAGAATGTACTATTTTTTTGTTCTGCAGAAGGAAACTGGTGATGAAACTACTGGAGGTGTTTATCCATCTCTTGTGAAAACACACTAGCTTGCAATAAAAATGTATGCTGAGCAATAAAGTTTTCTGCAGAGAAACCAATGACTGTTAGCCACTGTGCTCACTAACAGGAAAGGAGGTCAAAATGACACCCCTACATTTAGGGGTCAACTCGATGCAAACGCATTGGAAAGTAGTTCCTACACGATTTTCATGTGCTGAAAAGCTTTAATTTCTAGGCTTTAAAGTCAAAATATTTTGCACAATATAGATATATATGTAATTAAATTCACTTGTAGTTTTTAACAAACACAAGGCACACTTTTTTTTCCCCACTGTTTTATTTATGATCACATACAATCACAAACAATCTCACTGATTAACGGCCAAACAGGGCCTCGGCGGAAGGCAGAAAAACATTCCAAGAAACAATACCAGAACACAACAAGTGTTGTCAACCATAGGAAACGCAACATTTCAAGCGGGATAACTCAGTCGGTAGTCGGTAGGCTAAGAAGATGATGAAAACGCTTAAAAAAATAAAAGGGGGGTGGCAGAAGCCCACACTGTGACTTTCCCGGCACGCTCCCAAAAGTCCAAAGGAGGTCAAGGAAGACATATCGTCATGAGGCTCGGGTGCTCAAGGGCCAAGAACGGCGGTCAGAGCCATGGTGGTCGCCACAGTGGCATGCCTCGAGACCTCCTGGAAAATACCAAGAAAGATAAGAGGGGGAAAAGGAAAGAAAAAAAAAAGGTGGGTGGAAGGGGGGAATCAGGTTGCGGCCACCATCAACAGAGTAAGAAGCGCCTAAAAATAAAAGGTGAGACATCGTTGTATTCAGAACTGTGACAATGGGCAAAAAGGACCCCAGAAAGAGTCTCAAAAAGCAGCAAAAAAAATAACACATTGAAAATCAAAAGTCAGCAGAAAGTGAAAACGTTCACAATAAAGGTTTCTGGAATGCAGAACATGAGGGTGGGGGACAACAACCTAAGGGGGCCACCTGTCCAGATGGTGAGGAGCGAATCCCAGAAACAGAGAGCAGGGGTGATCAATCCGGAGCAGGGGAGTTTGGTGTCTGGATCATCCCTAGGGAAGTCAGGAGGGCCCATCCCTCCTCCAGAAAAGTGGCGACAGGATGAACCCCATTACTTGTGATTACCAGGGAATCTGCTGCTCCCCACCTGTAACAGAGCTCCGCAGTTCGCAGGCGGGTCGCCAACTCCCTGAAATGGCACCTCGCCACCAAGGTCGAGAATGGGAGATCATGGAACAAGTTTCAGCGAGAATGACTCACATGTCACTGGGCAACGTGATGCAGGCAGGGCCATTGTCACGGTTCCCGGATCCCACCACGCAGTCCTTAAAGCCCAACACTCCACAGAGCCAAAAAACTACCAACAGGGTAGCCGTAAAGGAATCCCTAACTGTCTGGTCCTTAGAAATTGGCCAGGTATATGTATACTAGCTAGACAGAAAGAGTTAATCAAAGACAATGTCGTAATACAAAACCAGGTCAGCAACACGGGGGTAGTCAGATGAGCCAGAATCAGGAATACAGAATATAGAATAGTCAAATGGAATAGCCGGGTCGATATCAGAGCAGAAGCATAGTACAAGGAAATAGTCTAGGGCAACGGAAGGCAGAATAGTCAGAAAACAAGCAGACATCAATAACAGGTTAAATCACGAGAGAATTCAGGTACAAGGAGCTCAGGTATGGATAACCATGATCTGGCACTGCTTAGAAGGAACTGATGGTTTTTAAAAGACCTTCACCAGACCGCGCCCCCCTCTCATGCCGCGCCTCAAGCAGCCACCTCCCTGCCTGTTTCAATTTAAACCGGGCGTTGGTGAGCGAGCAGCATCAGACATGCTGCCTTCAAGCACCCCAGAGAGGCTGGAAGCCCCCAACGTTACAGTACCCCCCTCTCCACGGGAGGCCACTGGACGACCAACAGGACAAGTGGCAGTACGACCACTGGGGCGAGTGGCAGGACGACCACCAGGGCGATCGGGGTGTGAGGCATGGAACGCCCTGACCAACCTAGAGGCAGACATGTTGGAAGCCGGAATCCAGGACCGGTCCTCCGGATCATAACCCACCCAATCGACCAAGTACTGCAGAGCACCCCTGAACAGCCTAGAATCTAGAACTTTCCGAACCTCATACTCTTCTCCATCAACCTGAACAGGTGGAGGAGGAGGAACAACCCACGTGTACCTGTTACACAACAAAGGCTTCAGTAGGGAGGTGTGGAAGACGTTGTGCAAGCGAAGATGTCTAGGAAGGGCAAGAGCATAAGCCACAGGGTTAACGCAGCGAATGATCTTGTATGGACCGATAAACCGAGGTGCCATTTTCATAGAAGGCACCCACAACTTCAAATTCCTAGTGGACAACCAAACTCTATCCCCCACGTTGTAGGAAGGAGCTTGTAACCTATGCCTGTCAGCCTTGCGTTTCTGGACAGCAACATTGCGCTCCATGTTTTCGCAAATCTGTCTCCAACTATCCTGTAGTTGTGTGAGATGTTCATCGAGAGCCGGGATGGCCTGTTCAGTAAACTGAAGCGGTAGAGCCGGAGGGTAAAAACATAAATAGCAGAAAAAGGAGAGTGGCCATTGGTCTCGTTAACGGTGTTATTACGTGCATACTCAGCCCAAAGCAACAACTCCGACCAATTGTCTTGTTGTTGTGTGGTAAAGCAACGTATGTACTGCTTGAGACCCTGATTTGCCCTCTCTGCTGCCCCATTGGTTTGTGGATGATATGCTGAAGAGAAGGCCAATCGCACAGCCATCTCCGCACAGAAATCCCTCCAGAAACGAGAGACGAACTGAGCTCCTGTGTCAGAGACTATTTCAGACGGAACTCAATGTATTCGTACAATCTCTCTAGCAAAGACGACCGCCAGTTCTTTGGCTGTAGGAAGCTTAGGTAAAGGAACAAAATGAGCCATTTTGGAAAAGCGGGCTACAACTGTCAGAACCACAGTATGACCCTTTGACTTCGGCTAGTCCACAATAAAATCCATGGATAGATGAGACCAAGGCCTATTAGGAATGGGTAAAGTCTGCAATAGACCGACAGGCAAGGTTTTACTGGTTTTGCTTCTGGCACAGACTTGACAAGCCAAAACAAACAGACGTACGTCCTGTCGCATGGTGGGCCACCAGAACTGTCTGGAGATACTGATAAGAGTCTTAGTAATACCAGGATGACCTGCTGGTTTTGAATCATGAAACATTATGAGTAATTCTTGTCTTTCTTTTTCAGGCACAAACAACATATCTGGAGGCTTTAGGTGGAGCCCCCATTTGAGCTGCTTGGAGGCGTTCCAGGACAGGCGAGGAAATAGACAAGACCGTGGAAGCCACAATACGTTCAGGAGGAACTATAGGATTGTGGTCTTGTGTGTTTGCTTCATACGAGTCATATTGACGAGATAAGGCATCAGCCTTTACATTGCGGTCACCTGGTCTGTAAGTCAACACAAAATTAAACCTGAGACCGTAGTAATGACCACCTAGCCTGTCTCGAGTTCAGACGTTTAGCATCCCCGATGTAAGTAAGGTTCTTATGATCAGTGATTATCAACAAAGGGTCAAGAGCACCTTCCAACAAATGTCTCCACTCTGACAGGGCAGACACAATAGCAAGCAATTCTCTGTTACCGATATCATAATTGCGTTCTGCAAGTGATAATTTTCTTGAAAAGAACCCGTATGGATGTAGAGGCTTCCCTGGAGACTCTCTTTGAGATAGGACAGCCCCAATGCCTATCTCGGAAGCATCAACCTCAAGAACAAAAGGAATTCTGGGATCAGGATACCGTAACACGGGAGCGGAAGTGAAAACCTGTTTGAGAGCTTTGAATGCCTGTTTGGATTGTGAAGACCAGACCTGGTTCTTCAGACCTTTACGTGTCATATTAATGATAGGAGAAGCTACAGCAGAATAATTATTGATAAATCTCCTATAATAGTTGGAAAACCCCAGAAACCTCTGTATGGCTTTGAGGCCTTGAGGAAGAGGCCATTCTGAGATGGCTGTGAGTTTGGAAGGATCCATGTCAAAACCTTCTGGAGTGATAATGTACCCAAGAAATTTTACAGTAGTAATGTCGAATAAACACTTCTCTAGTTTGCAATAAAGACCGTTGTCTAGTAATTTTGCTAATACCTGTCTGACATGTTCATGGTGGGTTTTCAGATCGGGAGAGTAAATCAGTATATCGTCTAAGTATACGATAACAAAGGATTGCAAAAAATCTCTGAGCACATCATTAATGTAATCTTGGAATACAGCTGGAGCATTACAGAGACCGAACGGCATGACCAGATATTCATAATGCCCACTCTTTGTGTTAAATGCTGTTTTCCACTCATGCCCATCTTTTATACGTATAAGGTTGTAAGCCCCTCTTAAATCGAGTTTTGTGTATACTGCTGATCCCCTTAACCTGTCGAACAGTTCTGATATAAGAGGGATAGGGTACACATTCTTGATGGTGATCTTGTTAAGCCCCCTATAATCGATACATGGGCGTAAATCTCCTTTTTTAGACACAAAAAAGAACCCAGCCCCTGCTGGAGAAGAGGAACGTCTGATAAAACCTCTCTCCAAATTCTCCTTTATGTACTCCTCCATGATTTGGTTCTCTTTTATGGATAAAGGATATACTTTGCCTCGAGGAGACATGGTACCTGGATGAATATCCATGGCGCAATCATACGGTCTATGTGGAGGTAGTTTCTCTGCCTCTCTTTTATCGAATACAGCCTTGAGGTCGGCATACCAGTCAGGAACCTCTGTAGACAATGGAGGAGCTGTAGGTGTGTTCAGTGCACCAACATGCTGAATGGGTATTAAACAAGTCCCAAAACAAGCAGGACTCCAAGACAGTATCTCTCCCTTAGCCCAATCAATAACAGGAGTATGTTCCACCAACCAAGGGAAACCAAGCACAACAGGATTGGAAGGTGAACGGATAACCTGAAATATGATTTCTTCTGTATGCAAGAGACCAGTGGTAAGAACCACTGTAACAGTATCATGAGTAATTCTGGGGCAGGATAACGGCCTACCGTCTATGGCTTCGATGGCCAAGGGTGTCTCTCTTACAACCAGAGGGAGAAAAATGGAGGAAGCGTATTCAACATCAATGAAATTACCAGCAGCCCCAGAATCAACAAAAGCGGTAGTATGCGTGGTCTTGGTCTCCCAAGCCATGGATACTGGTAACAAGAGTCTAGTATCTTTGACAGGAGACATGAACGTCACACCCAAGGCCTGTCTCCTTAGCTGCCTTAGGTGCGGTAGTTTTCCGACTTATCATGCATTCTAGGGCGAGTGGGACATTGAAGTCGTAAATGTCCTTTTGAACCACAATACAGGCACGATCCCTCATGAAGACGCCTTGTTCTCTAAGCCTAGTTATGTAAGCCTAGTATGGCCTAGTTGCATAGGCTCAGAGGGAGGAGATAACTCTCTGGATGGTGCCTGAAAGACAGGGGCCAACCTTGGTAACGGTCTCTTAGGTTTCTCTCTTGGAGTTCTTCTGTCCCTTATCTGATCATCCAGATCTATACAATAATCCATAAATTCATTCAACAGCTCAGGTAATTTACGAGGGGCCAACTCATGCATCAATGACTCCGATAACCCCTCCATAAAAGCCAGAACCAGAGCCTCATTAGTCCAGTTCATGTCAGAAACTAACGTTTTAAATTCTAGAACTTAATCAGACACAGTCCTGTTCCCTTGACGTATGCGGAACAAGGATTTGCCAGCTATCTTGGCCTTTCTGGTAGGATTAAACGTACGTTTTAACTCGGCTATGAATTCTTTATAGTTCAGTGTGATAGGCTTCTCTGCCTCCCATAAAGGATTCGCCCATGTCAACGCTCTGCCAGACAGATGGTTAATAATGAACCCCACTTTGACTATGTCAGTGATAAACATTTGTGGATTTAATTTAAAATGAATATCCACATGGACCAAAAATCCCCGGCACTCCGAGGGAGTACCGTCAAACCTCATAGGAGCGGTCATGTGTACCTGGGGTGTCTGAACGACAGGGGACACAGGTATAGAAGGCGGAGGTGCAACCTCAGCTGGTTCCAGGTGAGCCGTACGAGTCAGAATAGTTTGTAAGGCGAGAGCAAACTGATCCATCCTATGGTCCTGCTCGTCTTGTCTGGATACAAAGTTACTCAAATGCCGAGTTTAGTCTGCGGGATCCATTTGGCCAGATCGTAATGTCACGGTTTCTGGATCCCACCACGCAGTCCTTAAAGCCCAACACTCCACAGAGCCAAAAAACTACCAACAGGGTAGCCGTAAAGGAATCCCTAACTGTCTGGTCCTTAGAAATTGGCCAGGTATATGTATACTAGCTAGACAGAAAGAGTTAATCAAAGACAATGTCGTAATACAAAACCAGGTCAGCAACACGGGGGTAGTCAGACGAGCCAGAATCAGGAATACAGAATATAGAATAGTCAAATGGAATAGCCGGGTCGATATCAGAGCAGAAGCATAGTACAAGGAAATAGTCTAGGGCAACGGAAGGCAGAATAGTCAGAAAACAAGCAGACGTCAATAACAGGTTAAATCACGAGAGAATTCAGGTACAAGGAGCTCAGGTATGGATAACCATGATCTGGCACTGCTTAGAAGGAACTGATGGTTTTTAAAAGACCTTCACCAGACGTGCCCCCCTCTCATGCCGCGCCTCAAGCAGCCACCTCCCTGCCTGTTTCAATTTAAACCGGGCGTTGGTGAGCGAGCAGCATCAGACATGCTGCCTTCAAGCACCCCAGAGAGGCTGGAAGCCCCCAATGTTACAGCCATGAGGCAAGTCTTCAAAGATGTGTCCTGAGCCACAGTCATAACATCCCTCGATACCTCGTCCAGAGCCACTGGGGACTTGCGTAGCCGTGTCGCTGACCCGAAGATGTCGGGGTCAGTCAGACCTTGGTGGAGGAGGTGAGTAGCCATCCGGTTCACAAGACCCAGGAGATCAACAGAGGGCGCCGACTCCAGGATACCACGTACTCGGATGTTCCAAGGCCTATGTTGGGATTCAAACTGGGCTACCACCCGGGACAGGTGATCCACTTGATTCCATAAGGTGTGCGTTCGCCGCTCCCTCCCCCCGTCAAGGTTACCACAGGTGTGAGCCCTAAGGGAACAGTCTCCGTGCCCACAGCAGTCTCCAAACGGACGCGCGGCAATTTCTGCAGGGTAGCACTGTCAGAAGGAGCAGGGTAGCCCCCTGTTCAGGCCAGGGGCTCTCCCCCTCACCAGATGGCTCCAGGGCACAGGGAGCACTGGACTCCAGAGGGGTCACACGCCGCCTGCCATTGTCCCCCATGGACTCGCGAATATCACGGTGGTGGATCTTCTTACCCATACCTCAGGGCGGAGGATCTCAGAATGTCGCAGGTGGTCCCAAAATGGCCACTCCATGTAGGCCGCAACGGCAGGGTCAAGGCACAATATGAGCCGACCTGCGGGTGGTAGGAGTCCCCTTAGTACGCTGACTAGTCTTCACACCACCAGGAAGGAAATACCCCCGACCAGGAGTCTGGGAGTGGTGGAGGAACACAGGATCACAGACCGGTAGAGCAAGTCAGCGGGAGAGCTCTGTCAGGCACGTCTATTCGCATCAGTGGTCAGCTACGCCCCCGCTCATACAGTTCAATTGAAATTACATTATATATAGGGCTGTGGAAATTAACGATTAATCAATAAATTTAATCGTTAAAATTTTTGATTGATTAAATTTATTTTGATCAAGGGGGGCCCATCAGCTCCGGTATCGGAGTCCGAATCTGGAGCTGTACTGGCTTCCTAAGGCCCTGGGTGGCCCTACAGCAGCGTACGAAGCACGCTGCTTTGGCGCCGCCCTCCAGTCACGTGTGCAACGTGTCACACACACACCGACTGGCGCAGGAAGAAGACAGAAGGCAAGAAGGCAGAGGAGGAGTGGTGAGTATGGTGCTGCCTGTCTCAGTCCAGCCTTGGACCCAGCCAAACCTCAGCAGGGCCCAGACCCCAGGCACACACCAGGCCCCAGACAAGACACAGGGTCCAGACCCAAGGGTCAGGCCCAAGGCCCAGACTCAAGACCCAGGGCCCAGATCCAAGACCCCAGACCCAGGACCCAAGGGCAAGGGCCCAGACCCAGACCTAAGACCCAGGGTCCAGACCCAGGGCCCAGATCCAAGACCCAGAGCCAAGACCCAGGGCCCAGACCCAGAACCCAAGGGCCAGGGCCCAGACCCAGACCTAAGACCCAGGGTCCAGACCCAAGGGCCAGGGCCCAGACCCAGACCCAGACCCAAGCAGATCAGTTAAAAGTAGTTGGATCTGTATGTGCGTTATAATTAATCGAAATTAAATCGATTTAAAAAAATTTGATTAATCGAACATGAAAATTTTAATCAGTACCAGACCTAATTATATATATATTGTTACAAGGGGGCGCTATAGCGCGGTCCTCTAGGGCAATAAATTTGGCACACAGTCTCTTTCGACGGTTTAATGTTTATTTGTTGGCCTTCACAGAACAATAAAATAAAACAGAAAACAAAGCCTAACTCGTCTGAGTTCTTACTAACAAAATATATGTCCCTTACTAACGCAGGTAAATAACAAAATAATGGAAATCTTTGCCAACCTTTTCTTTTGGGAAGCTGCCGACCTCAGCACTTCACCAGCTCTGCTGCTTGTCTGTCTCTCTCTCTCTCAAGTCAATCTCCTCATCCTCTCACAGGTTCCTGACACCCAGGAAACAGTTAAGGGCTTTTAATTAGCAGGTGTGAAGATCTTGCTGCACAAGGGGAACAATTTAAAACACGTATTTTCCTCCTGGGTATAAACAGCCAGGTCCTCTCCTACAAACATAGGGGGAATGTACACACCGTCGCACACCATTCCCCTCACCTGATCACATATCCCTCCCAGCTGAGACCAATCGCGGCGAGCAGCCTTAGACCAGAGGCAATGAACTCTGGAGAGGCCATCAGCATTACCCTGGGCATACCAGCCCGGTGCTCCATCGAGAACCGGTAGGGTTGGAGACTAAGAAATCACCTGGTCACTCTGGCATTCTTTTCTTTATTTTGCCTCATCCATGTCAATGGCGCATGGTCAGTAATCAGTAAAAACTGCCTCCCTAGCAGGTAATACCTCAAAGTTTCTAGAGGCCACTTAATCACCAGGCACTCTTTCTCAACTAAGGAGTATCTCAGCTCATGAGAATCCAATTTCCGGCTCAGGTACATGTCCGGATGTTCCTCTCCTCCATGCACCTGAGAGAGGACAACACCCAAACCCACATCTGACGCATCTGCTTGTACGACAAATTGTTTTGAGAAATCCGGAGCCACCAAAATAGGGCTTGCACACAAGGCTTCTTTCAGGATCTGAAAGGCCTGTTCTGCCTCCGGGGTCCACTTGACACTGATGGGCCCAGACCATGGCGCTAGTAAGCTGTGCCAAAGGGCTGGCAATGGTAGCAAAATTGGGAATAAACTGACAATAATAGCCTTTTAAACCCAGGAATGCTCTCACTTGCTTCTTGGTGACGGGACATGGCCAATTTGCAATGGCATCCACCTTACTTTACTGGGGTTTGAGGAGCCCGCGACCAATTGTATATCCCAGATATTTGGCCTCTTCCAAACCCAAAGAGCACTTTGCAGGGTTAGCAGTTATACCGGCAGCCCGGATACTATCAACTACTGCCTGAACCCTAGACAGATGTGTTTCCCAGTCCTCACTGTGAATCACTACATCGTCAAGGTATGCAGCTGCATACTCTCGATGGGGCCTAAGTATCCTATTCATCATACGCTAGAATGTGGCTGGAGCACCATGTAACCCAAATGGCAGTACTCTGTACTGAAATAACCCCTCAGGGGTAGAAAAGGCTGTCTTTTCCCTTGCTTTCACTGCCAAGGGAACCTGCCAGTAGCCCTTGGTCAAATCCACCGTGCTCAAGTATCTGGCTCTACCCAACCTTTCAATTAGCTCATCAACCCGAGACATAGGGTAGGCATCAAACTTCGATATTTCGTTTAGTTTACAGAAGTCATTACAAAATCGTACTTCTCCGTTCGGCTTGGGCACCAACACAATTGGGTTGTTCCATTCGCTTTGCGAGACTTCTATAATGCCTATCTCGAGCATCTTTTTCACCTCTGCGCTAACAGCTTCCCTCCTAGCCTCTGGGATCCTGTAAGGTTTTAGATTAATCTTTTTCCCAGGCTCTGTAACGATGTCATGGGTAGGGATGAGCTGTTCGGTTCGGAGTTCGCATCAAACATAGCCTGTTCGCATGTTCGCGAACTACAAACATTTCCGCCTGTTCGCCGCGTGTTCGCCCACAATGCACCACAATGGACCACAATGCACTTTTCCAAATTGTCTGCAAATTGTACTCTGTGTCTTGTCACTGTTGCCACCTATCAGGGGGTCTCACTGACTTATAGGAGGTTTCTGGGAATTGTAATCTGTGTCATGTCACTGGCTGCCACCTATCAGGGTGTCTCACTGAGTTATACCAGAGTTCTGGAAAACATTAATCTTTGTACCAGACTTAAATCAGAGTTCTGTATATATTTAATCTATACATCACTCACCATGTCAAAAAGACCAAAAAGGACAGGCAGACGCTCCCAGACACAGATAAGAGGGCAAGCAGCCTCTGTGTCGGGAGGCTGTGCCTCTGGTCGTCGTGGACCTGGTGCATCCTCTGCAGGGGCACGCTTTTCCTTTCTAACTGGTGCTGGCCGTCTTAAGCAGCAGCAACATACAGAGGATTTGGTGGATTGGCTAACCAGGCCATCCTCATCCTCTGAGTCCTCTGCCAGCCAGGCTTGTAGTGCTTTACAGTTCACCTCAGCTGCCAAAACATCTAATGCAGCCTCCATGTCCACAGCTACTTCTGCCGTAGCCTCGCTATCACACACGGAGGAGTCAGCTGAATTGTTTGACTACAATGACAGTGACATGCTGCTTGAGGATGCTCAGCAAGTACAGTGCTCTGATTCAATCTCTGAGGTTGAGGAAGGGAGTATAATCAACCTAGAGGAAGGGGGTGCCAGTGATGACACACAAATAACTGGCACTCATGTTGCGCCAGCAGCTGCAGCATACTGCCAAGTTTGCTCCAGTGACGAGGAGATAGGGGGTGATGATGACAATGATGATGAGGTCACTGACTCCACCTGGGTGCCTGATCGAACAGAGGAATCAAGTGAGGAGGAGGAGGAGGAGGCACAGCAAACACGAGGCACAACATCCTCTATGACCAACCATAGCACTAGCCAGTCCAAGGCATCAGATGTCAGAGCTGCTCAGGTGCAGAGCGCTGTTGTCTCAAAGCACACCTGCAGGAACTCTGCTGTCTGGGAGTTCTTTAAGAAATGTGCAGCAGACCCCACCGTTGCTATTTGTAATCTATGTCAGATGAGGCTCAAGCATGGGAAAGACACCGGTCGCTTGGGTACCACGTGCTTGAGGCGACATATGACCACCTGCCACACATCCCGTTGGCACAAAACTTTGCGTAGGTCCTCCTCATCTGTCTCTACCCCCACTGTATGTCCTGCCATGTCATTGCCTACAACCTCCACTGACAGGGATGATGCTACAGTAATGGATGTACCAGCTCCTTCACAATGTGACAGCATCCCATCAGCTGAAGATTTACACAGTCAGATTACGTTGCCCGAGCTGCTGCAGCGTAAGAAAAAATATAGTCCCAACCATCCTCAAGCACAGCGTCTAAATGCCAGCTTAGCAAAATTATTCGCATTGCAGCTGCTGCCTTTCCAGCTGGTGGACTCTGCTCCCTTACGTGAATTTGCTGAATGTGCTGTACCACAGTGGCATGTTCCAAAATGCCATTACTTTTCACGGAAGGCCATTCCAGCACTATACCAGCACGTGGAAGACAATGTTATCGAGTCTTTGGGAAAGGCAGTCAGCAGTAAGGTGCATGTGACTTTAGACACGTGGTACAGCAAGCATGGACAGGGTCATTACATTTCCTTCACGTCACACTGGGTAACTCTGATTGCAGCTGGGAGGTATCCAGGACAGGGCTCTGTGCTGGAGCTTGTTCATCCACCACGCCTCCAGAAAGCTGCTTGTATGAGGTCTGTCTGCTCCACCACCACCTCTCCCTCTTCCTCCTCCTTCTGTGTCTCTGGCGAAGTGGCAGTTAAACCGATGCCTGACAGGGGCTCCGCAATGGCTCAAGCAAAAAGATGCCATACTGTGCTTGAGCTGGTTTGTTTAGGGGACAGGAGCCACACCGGGCCAGAAATTCTGTCAGCACTGCAGGGGCAGGTGCAGAGATGGTTAACACAACGCCAGCTTCAGCTGTGAATGATCGTCTGTGATAATGGCAGCAACCTTCTCTCCGCCCTACGCAAGGGTAAATTGACGCATGTACCATGCCTAGCACACGTCCTAAATCTAGTGGTACAGCGTTTCCTAACCAGGTACCAAGGGCTGGCAGAGCTTCTCAGCCAGGCCAGAAAAGTCTTCAGCCACTTCAGACGGTCATTCCCAGCAAGCGTTCGCCTGGCAGAAATTCAAAGAGAATTCCACCTTCCCACAAACCGTCTCATCTGTGACATGCCCACCAGGTGGAATTCAACATTAGCAATGCTGCAACGTCTGCACAAGCAGCAGAGGGCCATCAACGAGTACCTGTGTGAGTATGGCACAAGAACAGGTTCAGGTCAACTTGTTTTCCCCCCGCAGTGGATGCATGCACTGTACTGTCACCATTTGAGGAGGCAATGAGGATGGTGAGCAGGGACAGTGCATGCATCAGTAACACAATTCCTTTAGTGTTCCTGCTGGAGCACACTCTGCAGGGAATTATAGATGTGGCTCTATAGGCAGAGCAGTGGGAGGAAGAGGAGGCCTTCCCTAGCTCTGAAGGCCCCAGTCTTTCTGCAGACAGCATTCCAGCGGGTCTTCCTCAGATCAGACAGGAGGAGGATGAGGAGGAGGAGGAGGAATATTTAAGTAGTGGGGGCATTGAAGGTGGGGATTCCTTAAGGGAGGGTTTTGTGTGCCCAGAAACGCAAGGGCTAGTACGTGGCTGGGAGGAGGAAGTGCAGGATACGGTCATCCTCACTGACCAGGAAGACACAGAAGCTAATGCCACCTCCAACCTACACTGCATGGGCTCCCTTATAATGCAAAGCCTGCTAAAGGACCCCAGGATTCGTGCTATCAAGGAGAGGGATCATTACTGGTTGGCAAGCTTTCTTGTCCACGATACAGGGGTTAAGTTGCAAAGCTCATCTTGCCCACACAGAGGGAGCACAGGATGAAAAAACTTGAGGACGCTCTAAAGCAACACTTGTGTAACACCTTTCCTGGCACTGGTAGCTTACCAAGTGATGACACAGGTGCTTCTGAGGCTGCGGATGTTCAGAGGAAGAGTGGTGAAGGCCAGGGCCGCTTGACTGATGCATTTTTAATTTTTTTTAGTCCACGACGCCCAGGGACGTCAAATGTAGGCACCCATTGCCAGCGTCTTCACCAAATGGTACAGGACTACCTAGGGGCAAGGGCAGACCTAGATACTTTCCAGCAGATGATCCACTGGCTTACTGGGTGTTGAGATTGGATCACTAGCCAGAACTTAGCCAATATGCTATGCAGCTGCTAGGTTGCCCTTCATCTAGCGTGCTTTCTGAAAGGACGTTCAGTGCCGCTGGAGGTTTTGTCACAGACAAAAGAGTGCGTCTGTCCACCGACTCTGTAGACTGGCTGACATTTATAAAAATTAATCAGTCCTGGATCAGCAGCTATCAATCCCCTGATGCTGACGTAACGGAATAGATAGGGGATCTCTTCTGCATTCACAAAACCTCCAGCACTAAACTCTTCCACAATACCACAAAAGGGTTACGGTGTGAAGGCACTTGCTGCCACGAAAGGCACAATATTTGGCTGCACTGATGCCTGTGCCACATTTATATCACTTTAATTTTTTTAACCACATGGTCCACCCCTGCACTCTTCCACAATACCACAGAGGGGTTACTGTATGAATGCACTTGCTGGCCTGGCACCAAAAGCAAAATATCTGGGTGCACTAATGCCTTTACCAGTTTCATATCTTTTTAATATAGGACCGCATGGTCCACCCCTGCACTCTTCCACAATACCACAGAGGGGTTACTGTATGAATGCACTTGCTGGCCTGGCACCAAAAGCACAATATCTGGTGCACTGACACCTTTACCAGATTCATATCTTTTTAATATAGGACTGCATGGTCCACCCCTGCACTCTTCCACAATACCACAGAGGGGTTACTGTATGAATGCACTTGCTGGCCTGGCACCAAAAGCACAATATCTGGGTGCACTGACACCTTTACCAGATTCATATCTTTTTAATATAGGACTGCATGGTCCACCCCTGCACTCTTCCACAATACCACACAGGGGTTACTGTATGAATGCACTTGCTGGCTTGACACCCAAAGCACAATATCTGGGTGCACTGACGCCTTTACCAGATTCATATCTTTTTAATATAGGACCGCATGGTCCACCCCTGCACTCTTCCACAATACCACAATGGGGTCACTGTATGAATGCACTTGTTGGCCTGGCACCAAAGGCACAATATCTGGGTACACTGCCACTGACACCTGTACCAGATTCATATTCTCAGAGGGGTTACGGTGTGGCGGCACTGTTGCCGATGCTAAAAGCCCAATTTTAAAGCACTTATTGTTACTTTCATCCAAAGCCTGCATAAGTTTCACAATAATTTAGCCAAAAAATCACTAAACGTTTTCTGCGCGTCCTAAAATGTCTTTTCATACAGTCTGCCGCCCCAAGCAGTTGTTTATGAATAGATTAAAGGAAAAGCATTTACCGTCATTTGAAACGTCATTTTTTTGTTTTTAAATGTTTCTATACATCCTACAAATCCGCCACTTCACGGGCAGGTTATGGGGACCTCCTAGGCACGATATTTGAAGGAATTTTTCGTTTTTATTTTTAACCCTTATTTCATGAAAAACTCACTGTCCCTTTAAAAATGTTTTTTTTTACTTTTTGTCCTTGTTTCCTGTCCCCCAGGGCACTACCCGGACCCCCATACACCTTTTATGGCAAATATCTAGCATATATGCCCTCTTGGAGGGCACTCTAAAAATCGAATTTTGAGTCCCATTGACTTGTATTGAGTTCGTGTTCGAGTTCGAATTCGAACATTTGGAAAGTTCGAGTTCGAATGCGAACCGAACTTGGGGGTGTTCGGCTCATCACTACTGTCTGGGAGTTATAAAGAAATGTGCAGCAGACCGCACCGTTGCTATTTGTAATCTATGTCAGATGAGGATCAAGCGTGGGAAAGACACCAGATGCTTGGGTACCACGTGCTTGAGGCGACATATGACCACCTGCCACGCATCCCGTTGGCGCAACACTTTGCGTAGGTCCTCCTCCTCACCTGTCTCTACCCCCACTATATTTGCTGCCATGTCATTGACTCCAACCTCCACTGACCGGGATGATGCTTCAGTAATGGATGTACCAGGTCCTTCCTCACAGTGTGACAGCATCCCATCAGCTGAAGATTTACGCAGTCAGATTACGTTGCCCAAGCACAGCGTCTAAATGCCAGTTTAACAAAATTACTCGCATTGCAGCTGCTGCCTTTACAGCTGGTGGACTCTGCTTCCTTCCGTGAATTTGCTGAATATGCTGTACCATAGTAGCAGGTTCCAAAATGCCATTTCTTTTCACGGAAGGCCATTGCAGCACTATACCAGCACTTGGAAGACAATATTATGGAGTCATTGGGAAAGACAGTCAGCAGCAAGGTGCACATGACTTTAAACATGTGGTCCAGCAAGCATGGACAGGGCCGTTACATTTCCTTCATGGCACACTGGGTAACTCTGATTGCAGCTGGGAGGGATCCAAGATGGGGCTCTGTGCTGGAGCTTGTTCATCCACCATGCCTCCAGAAAGCTGCTTGTATGAGGTATGTCTGCTCCACCATCACCTCTCCCTCTTCCCCTCCTCCTCCTCCTCCTTCTCTGTCTCTGGCAAAGTAGCAGTTAAACTGAGTTTAAGTGACAGGGGCTACGCAATGGCTCAAGCAAAAAGATGCCATACTGTGCTTGGGCTGGTTGGTTAGGGGACAGGAGCCACACCGGGCCAGAAATTCTGTCAGCTCTGCAGGGGCAGGTGCAGAAATGGTTAACACCACGCCAGCTTGAGCTGGGAATGGTCATCTCTGATAATGGCAGCAACCTTCTCTCCGCCCTACGCCTGGGTAAGTTGCTGCATGTACCATGCCTAGCACACGTCCTAAATCTGATGGTACAGCGTTTCCGAACCAGGTACCCAGGGCTGGCAGAGCTTCTCAGCCAGACCAGAAAAGTCTGCAGCCACTTCAGATGGTCATTCCCAGCAAGTATTCGCCTGGCAGAAATTCAAAGAGAATTCCACCTTCGCACAAACCGTCTGATCTGTGACATGCCCACCAGCTGGAATTCAACATTAGCAATGCTGCAGCATCTGCACAAGCAGCAGAGGGACATCAATGAGTACCTGTGCGAGTATGGCACAAGGACAGGTTCAGGACAACTTGTTTCCCCCCCCCCGCAGTGGCAGATGATCAAGGATGCATGCACTGTACTGTCACCATTTGAGAAGGCAACAAGGATGGTGAGCAGGGACAGTGCATGAATCAGTGACACAATTCCTTTAGTGTTCCAGCTGGAGCACACTCTGTGGGGAATTATAGATGTGGCACTAGAGGCAGAGCAGCAGGAGGAAGAGGAGGCTTTCCCTAGCTCTCAAGGCCCCAGTCTTTCTGCAGACAGCATTCCTGCGGGTCCTCAGATCAGACAGGAGGAGGATGAGGAGGAATATTTAAGTAGTGGGGGCATTAAAGGTGGGGATTCCTCAAGGGAGGCTTTTGTGTGCCCAGAAACCCAAGGACTAGTACGTGGCTGATAATAAACCAACTTGCACAAAAAGTGCAACAAGAGTGCCTAAGATACAGTACTTTAATACAAAAAGGCACACAAACAAAATTAAAAGGTGAAACAGAAATGAGTCCACCGCTTTAGTATATTCACAGTAGAAGTGGTATAAGTCACGTCGCTCAAGTGAGGTATGGAAAAATAGAGCAATAGGGCAATTGACCAAGTAAAGAGTATAAATACCTCCCTATTACCTCAGCGGTTCAAGCCGCCTACATACCTGCTAGCTAGATAGAAGTGTAATACACAGGAGAGATGCGTGAACTCATAAGAACCAACAGTGGGACTCAGCCAATTAGACTAACAACAGTTAAAAGTAAAGAGTCATAGCTCGACGCGTTTCATCCTGCCGGGCTTAGTCCTGAGCTGAAATGACCACAGTTTATATGTTGGGTACAAATACATGCGCTGGTGATTAAACAATAAACAGTAATTATCCATCAAACATACTGACACACTTCCAGAGACGCCGCTCGTCAAGTCCTGGTTGTTACCACCCAGATCACATGATCGAAAAGATG
The DNA here is from genome assembly GCA_009667805.1 of Leptobrachium leishanense. Taxonomy (NCBI): domain Eukaryota; kingdom Metazoa; phylum Chordata; class Amphibia; order Anura; family Megophryidae; genus Leptobrachium; species Leptobrachium leishanense. The sequence continues at coordinate 362,763,887 of CM019063.1, read as the reverse complement.
GGCAATGAAAACCCTAGGTTCTATTGTCACAACCACGTGACCACGGACTCCCAATCACCCTCTGGGATACCCCTGCTAATGTGGACCCGACGGCTGGTAATAATATACACAACCGGCTTATATCACATAAGGATCTCACACAGATGAAAAATATCTGCGGAGTGTCTACTGACCATAAAATATGAATAAGATGCATCATAATGTTATAATCGCCAGAGGTTCACCACCCATAGAGTAATGATTATTGCACCCAAACATAATAAGGCTATGCGCGCATGCATAGAACCGTAAACATAACAGCCCAGATAACCTTAATGCCGTATACAGTCCACACAGCCATATAAAAATGGACAGAAGGTTACCCAGCCAGCCCCAATTCAAAACGATCTATTCTATGTATCGAACACCATACATAACTAATAATGGGAGGGGGAAAAATAAATAAAAGGAAAAAAGGAGGGGAAAGTCACTAAATGAAACCATAATGTTAGTGAAAATAAACCTAAAATTAGGGGGCATCATTCCTAATCAAAGTAATATCAAATAGATAGAAAAGGCGACCCCACGCTAGGAAAAGCGGTCACTACAAAAAATAAAAATAAAAGACAGCAACAAAAATGTCAGCAGCGCTAAGCACAATACCCAGCCAACAATATACATATAACTGGAAACATAAACTATAAATAAGTAAGTGTGACAAATGAATTATTTATTAACAAAAATTATTATAAGTGGACACCAAAGGTTATTATATGAATACAGCAAACACAATAATTCAAGTAAAGTATTCAAAAGCAAGACGCAAATAAACAAAATGAACAAAGCCAGAAAAGGGAAAGAGGCTAATAACGCCCCATCAAATATCAAATAAACGGAGGGAAAGTGAAGCCTTCATTCAGGCCTGTCGGAGACCGAGAATTAAGTTTGTATATCCAGAATGCCTCACGTTGTAATAGTTTAACATCCAGATTTCCCTTCCTAGGGCCTAATTTAACTTGTACGTGGCTGGGAGGAGGAAGTGCACAATGGGGTCATCCTCATTGACCTGGAAGACTCGGAAGCTAATGCCACCTCCAACCTATGCTGCATGGGCTCCCTTATCCTGCAAAGCCTGCTAAAGGACCCCAGGATTCGTGCTATCAAGGAGAGGGACCATTACTGGTTGGCAAGCCTTCTTGATCCACGATACAAGGGTAAAGTTGCAGAGCTCATCCTGCCGCACAGATTAAGCACAGGATGAAAAAACTTGAGGACGCTCTAAAGCGACACTTGTGTAACACCTTTCCAGGCACTGGTAGGTTACCAAGTGATGACACAGGTGGCTGAGGCTGCGGTTGATCAGAGGAAGAATGGTGAAGGCCAGGGCCGCTTGACTGATGTCTTTTCCAATTTTTTTAGTCCACGACGCCCAGGGACGTCAAATGTAGGCACCCATTGCCAGCGTCTTCACTGTATGGTGCAGGACTACCTAGGGGCAAGGGCAGACCTGGAAACCTTTCCAGCAGATGATCCACTGGCTTACTGGGTGTTGAGATTGGATCACTGGCCAGAACTTAGCCAATATGCTATGCAGCTACTAGGTTGCCCTTCATCCAGCATGCTTTCTGAAAGGACGTTCTGTGCCGCTGGAGGTTTTGTCACAGATAAAAGAGTGCTTCTGTCCACCGACTCTGTAGACCGGCTGATATTTATAAAAATGAATCAGTCCTGGATCAGCAGCTATCAATCCCCTGATGCTGACGTAACGGAATAGATCGGGGATCTCTTCTGCATTCACAAAACCTCCACCACTGCACTCTTCCACAATACCACAAAGGGGTTACGGTGTGAAGGCACTTGCTGCCACCAAAGGCACAATATTTGGGTGCACTGCCACTGACGCCTATATTACCAGATTCATATCATTTTAATATTGGACTGCAGGGTCCAACCCTGCACTCTTCCACAATACCACAGAGGGGTTACGGAGTGACGGCACTGTTGCTGACACTAAAGGCCCAATTTTAAAGCACCTATTGTTACTTTCATCCAAAGCCTGCATAAGTTTCACCATAATTTATCCCAAAAAATCACTAAACTTGTTCTGCGTGTCCTAAAACGTCTCTTTTCATACAGACTGCCGCCCAAAGCAGTTCTTTATGAATAGATTAAAGGAAAAGCATTTACCGTCATTTGAAATTTCATATTTTGTTTTTAAATGTTTCTATACATCCTACAAATCCGCCACTTCACGGGCAGGTTATGGGGACCTCCTAGGCACGATATTTGAAGGAATGTTTCTTTTTTATTTTTGACCCTTATTTCATGGAAAACTCACGGTCCCTTTAAAACCTTTTTTTTAAAAACTTTTTTCCTTGTTTCCTGTCCCCCAGGGCACTACCCGGACCCCCATACACCTTTTATGGCAAATATCTTGCATATATGCCCTTTTGGAGGGCACTCTAAATTTCGAACTTTCGAGTCCCATTGACTTGCATTGAGTTTGGTTCGTGTTCGAACTCGAACTTTTGAAATTGTTCGAGTTCGAATGCGAACCGAACATGGGGGACTTCGGCTCATTCCTAATCAGGACCAGAACTCTGTCTCCTGGTTTGAATTTCCGTAACCACGCATTTCTATTGTAACTGGCTTGCTGAGCCCTTTGAGATTTTTCCATGTTTTCCCTGACTATATGCAGTACTGCTTCTATTCAGTCTTGCATTTGGGCAACATGTTCTATCATGCTACGGTGAAAGGTATGCTCTTGTTCCCATGGCTCTTTGGCAATATCCAGAATGCCCCTGGGATGTCTGCTGTGACGTATCGGCCGCCACAGGAGTTATTTAGTTTAATTTAATTCTTATTTTGTTTACCATTAATTTGTACAAACAAATTTCCCTGTTAGATTCAGTGTAAAAGTGTTGCTAGACTTCTATTTAATCATGGTTTTCCCCTGCACCAATCCTGCTAGTAACCACGGAGAACATGCTTGCTACACTGTATCAGTCACTGAAACAGCCCGGCTGCAATTTGACTGTATATCTCCTGTTCTGATTAATAACTCGTTCCCCTTTGTGTCCAGCTTGTACCAGTGCCAATTGTACAAGCAAAATATGTTATTAGGGTTCCTGCAAAGTGTACCCTGGCTTGCCCCATATTGTGTAAGGCAGGAGGCTCCCCAGGAGATCGCGAATTACCTCTGGCAAGCTGCCAAAACCCTACTCCTGTTCAACAGCTTGCCCTGGAGCCCCCTTTGCCTCCACCATGGCGCATTTTGAACATTAGGTCCCCAGGGAGCATTGCCTGGTATGGGGTGAGTTTGAAGAGGAAGCGCCATCGGGAACCTCTCCATCTGGCGGTCCCAAAACAGAGAGGCTATGGCTATGGAGCTTGTGACAGAACAGCCATCACTTTCAATTTATTAGCACCTAAATAGCTAAAAGTTCGTGGGTTCAAGGTTAAGATTCGTTTATACGATTTATGCTTGTGTGATCCTGATGTTTAGAAAGTTCTTTGCCACCCCTGCCTTGCCCCGCCATCATGGTTTACCTGCCCAGAGCAACCCAGATACAACTGCAACCGGCCGAGACAAAGCACAGCCGACATTCCTTACACCCTGCACCGCTCAGCCCCTGTACATGCCACCGACCAGAGTGCTTTTTGGTCAGAAGGACCCGGAAAACATTTTGTCACTATGGGGTCAGTTCTAAAGGGGAGCGCCGCCCAGATCACCCCTCAATCAGCCACTAAACTCAGGTCGGGCTTCCCAGCCGCAGAGGAGATCCGGCACCGGAATCAGCACTCACACTCCGCGGGGTGGAATTTCCCAGGCAAGGAACAGCCCAGGGCGGGCCAGACAGTGTGGCGCCAGGAGCTGGAGGCCGGGGCAGCCCATGTTAAGGATACGAAAAGGGCTTGGGCTAGATGCAGTGCCAAAACTGGCGCTGGGATGTCTGAGGGCGGGCATAGGAGAGAACAATGGGACTGTATCGTATAAATGTACCGTGTCTGTGCTGTTCAAAATAAACCAATCTGCTTAACCTGTACTACGTCTCGACGAGTATTTGGGAAGAGGGACTGTCTGCTAGGAATTTCCTCCGGCTGACTCGCTAGCTTCCAGCAAGGGACCTGACGCTGGCTCGCTACCGCTGCTCACTGCAGAGCAACCCCAGCACCTACGGCGGATCTACTCCTTCTGAGTAGCAGCGTCCGTCACATCTGCCATACAACAGTTCAAACGGTGAAAACCCAATGGAAGCTTGTGGAACTTCCCGAATAGAAAACATTAGAAAAGGTAATAGACAGTCCCAGTTCTTTCCACCTTTGTCTATTACTTTACGAATCATGGCTTTTAGAGTCTTGTTAAATCTCTCCACCAGGCCATCTGTTTGCGGGTCATATACCGATGTTTTCAGTTGTTTTATTTTAAGGAGCCTACATAGCTCCTTCATAACTCTAGACATGAATGGAGTTCCCTGGTCCGTAAGGACCTCCTTTGGGATGCCCACCCTGCTGAACATCAGCAATAACTCCATGACAATAGTCTTTGAGGAGGTGTTTCGTAATGGCAGCAATTATTCCAGCTCCTCGGCCCCTTTTTGCTCCACCCTGTAAAGCAAATTATTTTTAACTATAAAATAGTGAAAACAGGGGGGGGGCGGAGCCAAGCGGCATGGTGGATGGTCGCATCTTCGTTGAGCTCCGTGAGCTACTTTTGATTTAAGCTGCCTTTCGAGGACCATCCACCTGCCTAGCTATCATTTCTGTTTCCTCGACCCGGTGAAAGATTCTGGAGTTGGATCGCGGCTGATTTCTGCTTTTTGCACCCTGGCGTGCTGTTTTCCGGCTCATTCCCGACCTGCGGCCTAGCTGACGCGGCTATTGCGGGAGCGTTAGAGACAGTCCTCGCCTTTCACCTCCCGCTGACTGTGGTCATTCGATGGGGAAGAAATCCTTTAAAAAGATACTCCAGGCTGGAAGTCCCTGGCAACGGGATATACGTACCTCACTGGATGGGGCCCACAGACGTCGCCTGGAGGACACTGCGGTGTTTACTCCGCAGGACTTCAGCTCGGAGGAAGATGATGTCGCTTCAGGCCTGGGAGGTAATTGTGGCCGTCCTGGCACTACAGGCAGCGGATTGAACCCCCAGCAGCTACTGCTTCCTCAGAAGGCGGATCTCCTTCGAGGCGGGGCAGATCAGACTCACCATGTCTCTGCGGCGCCCCGGGAGAGCCCCAGGCCCTTCATGAAAGAGGACGTTCCTCATCTCGTTGAGGAGTTGCGGGCGATCTGGAGACAAGACCTTCATGGCCTGCGCGGTGAGATGGCAGAGCTGCGGGGTACAGTGGAGACGGTTCGGTCCCGAGCCGATGACGTGGAGGCGGCACAGCTGACGGAAAAGGCCCGAGTGGACTCTCTTCAGGCCCAGGTAGACCTTCTTTCCAGGGCTCTGGAAACGATGGAAGCTCGTCATCGACGGCGCAACGTCCGGATCCGGGGGGTCCCAGAGACTATACATCAGGCCTCCGAGCTGGATTTTGTTAACGGGGTCGCCCGTCATCTTCTTCGGCTCCCTCCGGAGGCACCTGCGGTATTTATCTCTGCAGTCCGACTTCGCAAGGCCGCGACTGCCCCGGCGGGGGCTCCGAGGGATGTACTCGCGGTTGCCCGGGAGGTGGCTGTGAAGTCACGTTTGATGTCCCTACCTGAGGCACGGTCTTCTTTTCGATTTGACACAGCACTCCTTTTCCTATATAATGACCTGCCTTTTTTTACCCTTGTGGCACGGCGGCGATTTCGTGGGGTCGCTGCGCAGTTGCGGGCGGAGAAGGTGCGCTACCGCTGGGGAGTGTCCGGCTCCATACTTATCTCTCATGGTGACACTGTCCACTCCGCAGTGTCCCCAGAGGAAGCGTGGGCCTTGTTCCCGGCCCTCGGGCTTGTCGCCTCCGTTCCAGAGAATCCGAGCCTGGCCGTTCCTACAGATCCCGGCTGAATAATTACCATGTTCCGTTTTTCCAGCCTGCGCGGCTACTGGACACTGTTGGAGAGGTTTGGCCGCACAGTCTTTTTCTCTATGCTGGATGACTTTCTTATACGCTTTCAGACACTTTTGTTCCCGGACTTTCTCACCTTTTAAGTTTTAGGGGTTTTTATGCCGCTGTTGGGGACATTGGGGGAATTTTTTATTTTTTTTTCCTTATATAGGTGGTAGGACATTGGGTTTGATCTGGGCGAGCCGCTCGCGTGGATACCATGGCCCTGTCCATCTCGTCCGGCCCTAGATCACCCGGCCAAGTGGCCACTTCCGTGGCCTCTGGCTCCCCATTTTTGGGCACCAGAGCGAGCCTGGAATGCCACAATATATATGGCAGTTCTCCACCTTCACCTCCCTTATTTTTCTTTTGTGTATATTGGATTCCCTTTTAATATTTTTCCTTTTTTTTTTTTTTTTTTTTATTATTATTTTTGCCCCCTGAAGACCCCGTGCTGACCCTGCTTCCCCTCTTTCTTTCTTTTGGGAAACATGTTTGCGTCAAACCCCCCTCCTCTTTATTATTCAGAGTTTTCAGTGGCCCTATTTTGTATTCAACGAATCTCTGTATTGTGACACAGTACTTTTTGAGGATATTTCTTTTAATGTCTTTTGTTGATGGGCATATGATATCTCTCTCATATGTTATGTTATGTTATTTTGTACCTTTGCAAACATTGAAAATAAAGAATTAAAAAAAAAAAAAAAAAATTGTGAAAACAAAGGTTTGTCAGGGTTAACCAGATCATGCTCTATGACTTGCACATTTTCTCTGGCCATAGCCAAAGTTGGGTCCTCCGACTGGGCAGCTCCGAAGTTGCCAGGATGGACTCCAATATCATGAAGCTCTACTTCTACAGGATTATCATCAGCATTATGGGGAGCATCCTCCTCATTGCCCAAACATACCAAGGGAGACTCTCTGCCAGGCTCCCAATCGATATTAGAGAAAGGAAAAATAGCATCTGCTCCCTCTATTTTCTGTTCCTCCCCAGAGCAAGGTTTCTGCAGTAATGGGGACTTTTCCCATAATTGACAAAACTGAGGGAAGTCTCTTCCTAGGCTAGCACAACATCATACGGCAATACAGGCACTACCCCACTTTACAATCAACTTTCCCCACATCAGTGATTATTTCTACATCTGCCGTGGGGTACGAATGGGTGTCCCCATGTATACAACTATACTAATCGTTTGCCTGGAATCAAGCTTTTCAGGCCAGAGCAGAGCGCTCTTTACCAGAGTAACCTCACTCCCAGAATCAAAGAGTGCTTGAACAACCTTCCCTTCAACCCTCACAGTTCTTAAATGGTTAATGTTCAAAGTACTGGTTACCACACACAGTTTTGAACAGGTTAACACAGTCTTATGCAGGGTTTGTGCTCCTATGTCGCACTGCATGGGGTTATCACCCTGACGGCAATTGCGGGCTATATGTCCTGGCAAATGGCACCTGAAACATATTATTTGCTCCTCAGTTTGGTCTGGCACCCATTGCCGATCTCTTTGGTACCTTTTACCACCATAATCATATAACTCCATGCTGGGCACAGGACCTTGTCCTTTGTTGCCAGGTTTTCTATTTGCCAGGCTGTTAGGAGATCTGGGCTTAGGCTGAGGTTCATGGGTGTGCAGCTCCTTTGCAGTCACATACCGCTCAATGTCAGGTATATTAGAGAGGAAAAATTAAAATGGATGCTTGTAGCCATTTTGTTTTAAATAGAAAGTCTTTTCTTTTTCAAATTTCCCTAGTTTTAGAAATGAACAGAGATTTTTTTTCAAATAGTTCATGGCTAGGTGAAACCTTAATTTTTTTTAGAAATACCAGACATGAGGGAACCTTAAAATGTCTTTATGTGATATAATGCTGAAGCTAAGTGCTAGACCTGTTATAATTGAATTTATGGGTTTGTCTTAAGTCTTTAAAACAAAAAAGATATTTTGTCTTTGGGTATAGGGATAAAAGTTAAAATTTTTGCAAAATGTATGATTTATATTCACGAACAGTATTCTTATAATCAAGGTATATTTTATTATATTTACAGTAGGAAATAGATGCTCCAATAAGTATTTGTTGAGTATAACTGGTAAATAGTATTGAAGAATAGATTCTGTGATTTAAGTAGAAAGGAATTTACTCAGTTTGAGAGGATTCGAGAAATAAATCTAATTTAGACAGGACAGACTCAAAGTCTAAGACTGAAAATAGAGGGTCTTTGTAAGTTAGATTGACCTCTTGACCTGAGATAAGATATATAAAAATTAAACAGTGGAAATAACCTGAAGTGCAACACAGCCCTCTTGAGGATAGTAAATATTATATTTAATATAATGAATAGATTGCCAGTGACGTCACATTGACTATAATTGGAGCCACACTGTTCATTGTAATGCATTCAGAGACTTACACAACATCGCTAGCAGAGAATCCCAGGACACAATGCACTCAAGATTTCACACCACATCTCTAACTCCCATGCATTGATTATCTGACATTGATTATTTTCACATATTCCAAAAACAATATTACATCCAAGGCTATAACTCATTGAATCCAGATTGGAGGTAATGTATGAAAGCTATTTTTATTAAGATTAAAAAAATTATATATATTTGGAGTATTTCTTGCAACAGATAGACTGAGATTTCTCAGATACTGGTAGATCCAGAATCTAAAATATTTCTATTCTGCAGATAGAGATATGAAGAAGAATCGGATATAAGGATTTATCCTAAAGAATCTGTTGCAAAGATTGATATACCGATATATATATATTGAATTTGGAAATTACTGTGATTGAAATTAATAAGCAAGGAATTATATAACTACAATATTAAAAGCAGAAGATTAGAAGCTTAATTCTCAATATTAGGGGAGGATTCACTAAATAAGTTTTTATTACTTATTCTAAAAATAGAATAAGTGATAGCTCATCTTTTGTTGATCCAAGTAGCATAGAGAGATACATATATCTCTACAAGATCTAGTTTGTTAAACATTGGTTTGCTGGGAAATACATGTTTCCTTAAGCAGAAATGTTTATTAACCATTTGTGTATTAGTTACTAACTGATAAGGTAAATGATATTAATCATATATGCAGTTACTAACAGGAGATACAGTACATATATTGTGAAGCTAGTTTCTATGTGCTGATGGATTTTGTGGTTTATAAATTTTTGTTTATGATATGAGATTTGAAACTTTTTTGTATACGTAATAAATATATATATTTTTATCCGATTATTGATTAGTGTATTCTTCAAAGCAAAACACAGACAATTAAAAGAATTTACGAGAATTTCTAGGAAATGCAAAGATTGATATTTGTGTCTCGTATAAGTTTCTTATTGAATAATAATCCCTGACATCAACCAGACACATCATCTCCTTAGGATCCTTTGGGTCTCCTTGGCTGACCCACTGTCACAGCCCTCCACAGGAAGTCAGTCGCTCGACTACGCCGCTCCCTGTCCGCAGGAGGGCTCACTATACCAGGCTGTAAAGCTTGCTGCAAAGCAAAGCATTAGTGAAGACTGCTCTGTCTTCCTGCTGAGCTCCCCTTACGCTTTCCACTTGTGCCACCAATAAGTGGTTGGTTTCTTGCTGTACAGTAGTTTCCTGTACCAAGGCTTTCACCAAATCCTCCATTATCACAGCCAATTGGGGAGAAATGAGCCTCCACAGGAAATCTGTTTAAACGAGCCAGGAACACTTTTTTGTTTCTGCTGCAGCACCGTGCTGATTAAGCCTACTGTAACAGTGGGGGCAGGGGACCTGACCTGACAGAGAGGGGTGTGAGCCTAATGAGCAGTGAAAATTAGGCAGAAATCCAGAACTAGAAAACATATATATTTATTGTATGGACCATGAAACAACAAGGCTAAATTTAAACCCAAAACAGGGATCCAGAACACAATAAACAGAGCCTTAAAACAAAAGGCAAGAAATATAAAGAAAACTAGATATAAACAAATAGGCAGCTAAACATGGGAAGCAGAACTAAGCATGGGAAGCAGAACTAAACATGATACCACAAGAAGGCAAGAAAAACAGGACTAACCTAGACCAGGGCAAACCAGACAATGAGCTTGTAGAACGACAGACAGAACTGAGCAGGATAAATCTAGAGCAAGGCAAACCAGACATGAGCTGAATGACTGAGTCAAGATTAATGAGACCGCACCCTACTAAGGGAGTGGTCTCCATTTATACAAAATGGTCCAGGGTGAACCAATGGAGTCCAGGTACTGATCAGGCTTGGAATCCAAGAAATGAACAAAATGAAAAGTCCAAAGCAACAATGTCCACTACTGCCAGAGGGGGCGCCAGAGACCCAGGACGTCACATATGGAAAACAAAGTACTGGAAACTGCATAAATCATGCAGAATATGACGAGAAAGGAGAACAAAGGGGGCACCAGAGGGTCTGGGGGTACGACCGTGACACCTACAGCTGTTCACCACACAGGTTCACCAGGTGCTTTTCACACTTCCATGCCCACAGACCTGTTGGCGCTTACCCGCATCCTCCACCATATGTCACAAGGGGGCGCTATAGAGTGGTCCTCTAGGGCAATAAATTTGGCACACAGTCTCTTTCCACGGTTTAATGTTTCTTTGTTGGCCTTCACAGAACAATAAAATAAAACAGAAAACAAATCCTAACTCGTCTGAGTTTTTACTAGCAAAATATATGTCCCTTACTAACGCAGGTAAATAACAAAATAATGGAAATCTTTGCCAACCTTTTCTTTTGGGAAGCTGCCAACCTCAGCACTTCACCAGCTCTGCTGCTGCTGCTTGTCTGTCTCTCTCTCAAATCAAATCAGTCTCCTCAACCTCTCACAGGTTCCTCACACCCAGGAAACATTTAAGGGCTTTTAATTAGCAGGTGTGGAGGCCTTGCAGCACAGGGGAACAATTTAAACCACATATTTTCCTCCTGGGTTTAAACACCCAGGTCCTCTCCTACAAACATAGGGGGAATGTACACACTGTCGCACACCATTCCCCTCACCTGATCACAATTAGGGATGGGCTGGCGGTTCGAAGGAGTTCGATTCGAACATTGGTCGTTTGACCGTTCAAACAGCGAATATTTCCACGTGTTCAGTTCGTGATCACCCACAATGCACCACAATGGACCACAATGCACTTTTCCACTGGCCTGAAACTTGTAATTGGCTACAGCCTTGCACCTGACCACAGGTCAGGTGCAAGACAGGTGCAAGACTATGCCAACCAGAGCTCAGAGTCCTGATTGGGCAAATTTTGCCCAATCATGGGCTCACAGAGCTAAGCCCCGCAGCACACTATATAAGGCTTCCCCACAGCCCCAGCTTGTGTTTGTTGCAGGAGTGAATAAGAGAGGAGAGGAGATTGTTGCATATCAGGCTGTATCACTGATTTATACCAGAGTTCTGGGAATTTGAATCTGTGTGTTGGCACTGCAAAGGCTATCAGGGTGTATCACTGACTTATACCAGAGTTCTGGGAATTTGAATCTGTGTGTTGGCACTGCAAAGGCTATCAGGGTGTATCACTGATTTATACCAGAGTTCTGGGAATTTGAATCTGTGTGTTGGCACTGCCAGCTGCTGCCAGGCTATCAGGGTGTATCACTGACTTATACCAGAGTTCTGGGAATTTTAATCTGTGTGTTGGCACTGCAAAGGCTATCAGGATACTGACTAATACCAGAGTTCTGGGAATTTGAATCTGTGTGTTGGCACTGCAAAGACTATCAGGGTGCATCACAGACTTATACCAGAGTTCTGGGAATTTGAATCTGTGTCCTGGCACTGCCAGCTATCAGGGACAGGGTGTATCACTGAGTTATAGAATAGTTCTGAATATCTTTAATCTAGATAACACAGTTGAATCAGAATTCTGCATATCTCCAATCTTTAAACCAGAGTTGAATCAGAGTTCTGCATATCTCCAATCTATACACCAGAGTTGAATCAGAGTTCTGTATATCTTTAATCTATGTATCACTCACCATGTCAGAAAGACCAAAAATGACAGGCAGATGCTCCCAGACACAGATAAGAGGGCAAACAGCCTCTGTGTCGGAAGGCTGTGCCCCTGGTCGCCGTGGACGTGGTGCATCCTCTACAGGATGCTTGTCCTTTCTAACTGGTGCTGGCCATCTTAAGCAGCAGAAACATACAGAGGATTTGCAGGATTGGCTAACCAGGCCATCCTCATCCTCCGAGTCCTCTGCCAGCCAGGCTTGTAGTGGTTTACAGTCCACCTCAGCTGCCAAAACATCTAATTCAGCCTCCATGTCCACAGTTACTCCTGCCGTAGCCTCACCATCATACACGGAGTAGTCAGCTGAATTGTTTGACTACAATGTCAGTGACATGCTGCTTGAGGATGCGCAGCAACTCCAGTGCTCTGATTCAAACTCTGAGGTTGAGGAATGGAGTAAAATCAGCCTAGGAGGGAGGGTGTGCAAGTGACACACAAAGAACTGGCACTCATTGTCATGACCACTACGCGCGCTGCTGCGAAAGACGCCGGGTTAAGCCGCTCACTATCTATCTATCCTAGACCCAGATAATCACTCGCGCTTATCTACCCGTCCCGGCCACACTTTCTCTCACAACAGGCACGTAGAGCGCGATATACTGATCCCAGGATTGCAACGAAGTACAAGTCTTCTCTTGAAGCGGGTAATGACTACGTCTCTCACAATCCCTGCGTTCACTTTCTTATTCTATTAGTAACGCTGCCACCAGTCCTCATGGACACTACGCGCGTCGCAACAGGAGACGCAGGACTTAAGCAACCACACTATCTGCCAACCCTAGACTCTGACCGTGACTACAGATCCCACAATCCCTACAGTCTCCGACGACCGCAACTCGCAATTTCTTATATATAACCGAGCTTAAAGCAAATAGCAATACTCCCAATCTCTTAGTTAGTGTGGATTTCATCAGCCAGAATCAGAACTTAAATAGGTTATTTATTTATGATATAGAACAAAGATATATATATTCACAGTTCATTTGTTACAGGAAAATTATAGCTAGAATAAATCAAATAATTACACACTACACAGCAAATAAAAGAAAAGGGTTAACCATAGAGCAATTACTTACGAAGAGTTACTCATTAAGCTAGCATCAATGGTCTCCTGGAGCCTGGAGATAGGAATATGGACTGATCAGTCCTCTTTCGAAGGTACCCAAGTGATCAGCCAAAGCACATGGCCAGTTTTCAGAATTTATACACTTCCTGATCCTTCCAACCCACCCACAGATGGCCCAGCCGCCTGTACTACATATCCCAGAGTGCCCCTATACCGAGCGTGATCAGTACGCTTGTCAATTAATCTTCAATTGCCCAAAGGTGTCCATCTCTCCCCCAGGGATCAAGGATGTGCTTCCTGTCTTTGAAGAAAGGGCCTAACTCTTGGTACCGGGTCGGCTCCCAAGGTGTGATCAATATGTCAGTGTACAAAAGACATTCCATTTTACAGCTACGTGTTATATCCTCCCCCCAGGGGAGAAAGCTAACCATTTTAATTACATTTTAGCAGGTCTTCCTCACCATCTGTGGACACAGGGATACGCTTCCAAAATGGTCAGACACAAATATGAATATGACGAAATGGAGGAGACATATATATATATATATAAACAGGCACTTAGACACATATACACAGGCAGACCCTGATATAGATAGAAATACAGATCTAATCTGCCACACTCATGTTCCCCCAGCAGCTGCAGCATATTGCCAGGTTGGCTCCAGTGACGAATAGGGGGTGATGACAGTGATGATGAGGTCATTGACTCCACCTGGGTGCCTGATCAAACAGAGGAGTCAAGTGAGGAAGAGGCCCAACAAAAATGAGGCACAATGTCCTCTATGAGCAACCGTAGCCAGTCCAAGGCATCAGAAGTCAGAGCTGCTCAGGTGCAGAGTGCTGTTGTCTCAAAGCACACATCCAGGAACTCTGCTGTCTGGGAGTTCTTCACAAAATGTGCAGCAGACTGCAGCATTGCTATTTGTAAGCTATGTCTGAAGAGGATCAAGCGTGGAAAAAACATCACACACTTGGGTAGCACGTGCTTGATAAGACATATGATCACCTGCCATGCATCCCCTTGGCACAACACTTTGCATAGGTCCTCCTCCTCATCCTCATCTGTCTCTACCCCCACTATATGTCCTGCCATGTCATTGCCTACAATCTCCACTGACAGGGATGATGCTACAGTAATGGGTGTACCAGGTCCTTTCTCAGAATGTGACAGAATCCCATCAGCTGCAGATTTACGCAGTCAGATTTCATTGCCCGAGCTGCTGCAGCATAAGAAAAAATATAGTCCTAACCATCCCCTTGCACAGCATCTAAATGCCAGCTTGACAAAATTACTCACATTACAGCTGCTGCCTTTACAGCTGGTGGACTCTGCCTCCATCCGTGAATTTGCCGAATGCACTGTACCACAGTGGCAGGTTCCAAAACGCCAGTTCTTTTCATGGAAGGCCATTTCAGCATTATACCAGCACGTGGAAAACAATGTTATGGAGTCATTGGGAAAGGCAGTCAGCAGCAAGCTGCACATTACTTTAGAAGTAATGGACACGGCACACTGGGTAACTCTGCTTGCAGCTGGGAGGGATCCAGGACGAGGCTCTGTGCTGGAGCTTGTTCATCCACCACGCCTCCAGAACGCTGCTTATATGAGGTCTGTCTGCTCCACCACCTCTTCCTCTTCCTCCTCATCCTCCTTCTCTGTCTCTGGCGAAGTGGCAGTTAAACCAACGTGTGGCAGGGGCTACGCAATGGCTCAAGCAAAAGATACCATACTGTGCTTGAGCTGGTTTGTTTAGGGGACAGGAGCCACACCGGGCCAGAAATTGTCAGCTCGGCAGGGGCAGAGATGTTAACACCACACAAGCTTGAGCTGGGAATGGTCGTCTGTGATAATGGCAGCAACCTTCTCTCCGCCCTACGCCTGGGTAAGTTGACGCATGTACCATACGTAGCACATGTCCTAAATCTGGTAGTACAGCATTTCCTAACCAGGTACCCAGGACTGGCAGAGCTTCTCAGTCAGACCAGAAAAGTCTGCAGCCACTTCAGATGGTCATTCCCAGCAAGTGTTCGCCTGGCAGAAATTCAAAGAGAATTCCACCTTCCCACAAACCGTCTGATCTGTGACATGCCCACCAGGTGGAACTCGACATTGGCAATGCTGCAGCGTCTGCACAAGCAGCAGAGGACCATCAATGAGTATCTGTGTGAGTATGGCGTAAGGACAGGTTCAGGTCAACTTGGTTTTTTTTCTCTTCCCCCCGCAGTGGCTGATGATCAAGAATGCATGCACTGTACTGTCACCATTTGAGGAGGCAACAAGGATGGTGAGCAGGGACAGTGCATGCATCAGTGACACAATTCCTTTAGTGTTCCTGCTGGAGCGCACTCTGTGGGGAATTAAAGATGTGGCACTAGAGTAAGAGCAGCAGGAGGAAGAGGAGGACTTCCCTAGCTCTCAAGGCCCCAGTCTTTACGCAGACAGCATTCATGCGGGTCCTCAGATCAGACAGGAGGAGGAATATTTAGGTTGTGGGGGCATTGAAGGTGGTGATTCCTCAAGGGATGGTTTGTGTCCCCAGAAACCCAAGGACTTGTACGTGGCTGGGAGGAGGTAGTGCACGATATGGTCATCCTCAGTGACCAGGAACACTCGGAAGCTAATGCCACCTCCAACCTATGCTGCATGGGCTCCCTTATCCTGGAAAGCCTGCTAAAGGACCCCAGGATTCGTGCTATCAAGGAGAGCGATCATTACTGGTTGGCAACTCTTCTTGATCCACGATACAAAGGTAAGGTTGCAGAGCTTATCCTGCCCTCACAGAGGGAGGACAGGATGAAACAACTCGAGGACGCTCTAAAGTGACACTTGTGTAACACATTTCCAGGCACTGGTAGGTTACCAAGTGATGACACAGGTGCTTGTGAGACTGCGGTTGATCAGAGGAAGAGTGGTGAAAGGGGCCGCTTGACTGATGCCTTTTCCAATTTTTTTAGTCCACAACGCCCAGGGACGTCAAATGTAGGCACCCATTGCCAGCGTCTTCACCATATGGTGCAGGACTGCCTAGGGGCAAGGGCAGACCTGGATACCTTTACAGCAGATGATCCACTAGCTTAATGGGTTTTGAGATTGGATCAGTGTCCAGAACTTAGCCAATATGCTATGCAGCTACTAGGTTGCACTTCATCTAGCGTGCTTTCTGAAAGGACGTTCAGTGCTGCTGGAGGTTTTGTAACAGACAGAAGAGTGTGTCTATCCACCGACTCTGTAGACCGGCTGACATTTATAAAAATGAATCAGTCCTGGATCAGCAGCTATCACTCCCCTGATGCTGATGTAACTGAATAGATCAGGGATCTCTTCTGCATTCCCAAAACCCTCCACCACTCCACCAATTCTACTGTGGAAGAGTCTCCCCTTTTAAGCGGTGCCTGGCTTTAACCCCTCAAGTGCCGTGTTGCACTTCAGCGCCTTGCGGCACCGAAGTGCAGCCTATCTCCGGTGGGGGCCGCCATCTTGGATGGCGGCTCCACCCCTGGGTCTCCCCTCTCTGCCTGACATCATCACGCATAGCGTGATGACGTCAGATAGCCGGGGAACCCCTTGCTGCCGGGGATTTCCCAAGGAAATCCCCTGGTGGAAATAGGGGGTTCTTGTGAACCCCCGATATCTCCAGAACCGTGGCAGCTAGGGGGTCATGGAGGGTGTCATTTGAAAGGCCTGAGCATGGCTTTTCGAATGATACCCAACATGACTAGGTAAAAAGTAAAACCAAATAATAAAAAAATAATAATGAAAATATTAAATAAATTAAAAAAAATAAATAAATAAATTAAAACATGGTTTTTTGTGTGTTGTTTTTATTATTGCAGCAATATTGTTCACATTTCAATTATAATGTGAACAATGATGCTGCACTAATGATTTTTTTCTATGGGGTGTGTTTGCTAAAAATCACATAATTCCCCCCACAAAATGTAACAAGTCCCCATTTCAAATTTTTGTACAAGCGCACCCCATAGAAAACATAACCGCAAACGCTCATGTGCTAAAATGTGAAAAAAAACACTTTACACACTGCAGATGATTAAAAATTCAATTTTTATTGTATTTTTTGTTATAATATACAGGCAGGATATGACGTATACATATAAAAATCTGAATATGAATCTGCGGAGTCTGACGGAAAGAGCGATATATAATATGTGTGGGTCATTTATTAAAATGTGGCTTTAAATCGCGTTTAAACATGATGAGCGAAATCGGTAAAAATGAGCTCAGCACACAGTGGTGAAATGCCTCAGCAGTGAAGGGGTTAAGAATTTTTCAACATGTGGTAAAATCTGGTATAATGTACCCATGCATGAAGCTGTTGTTGTTGGTTTTTGAATGTGTTGACTGGAGTGCTCTCTCCCTGGTTTGTTTGTATTTTATTTTTGATACGCCCCCGCACTGAATGCTTAGTTCAGGTTGAGTGCTACCCCTCCCCATGTGTTTTCATATGTATCTCTTGGGTATGCACCCCTCCCTGCCACAGGTACTCCTCCTCCAGGTTCTATTTAACCTTGATCTGCAGGAGCTCCAGGAAGGATTTTTTCCTCAGTATGTGAGTTTATCCCATGAAGCACAGTCATTAGGTTTGCAGAGTATGACCTGCCAGAGGGTGGATTACATTGGTGTTGTTGGCAGGCTTAAGCAATTCATGGTCTTTCATTGCAAACTAAATTTCCACCATTTTATTCAACCAAGCTTAGATTTAAGAATTTTTCAACCTGTGGTAAAATCTGGTATAATGTACCCATGCATGAAGCTGTTGTTGGTATTTGAATGTGTTGACTGGAGTGCTCTCTCCCTGGTTTATTTATATATACATACATACACACAGACAAGGGCCCGCACTACAGCAATACAAAAAAATCACAAAAGAAATAGGGTCAGTGTTGGATCAAGGTCAAGATATATAAAGCCAAATTATAATCCATTACACCGACAAAGTTAAAGAAAGAAAATACATTTATTAAATGACCTTAATTAATTGACCATTTAATAAATTTACTTCTTTATCAATGTAAAAAACATTGAGTAAACAACATATATATAGATGAAGAGAGATTGCACTTACCAACCCCAACTACAGTTGTGTTCAAAATTATTCAACTTCCACTGAAATTGAGTGTTTTGGCCAGTTTGACATTGATTTTGATCATTCAGTCATCTTGCTTACAATTAAATCAAAGAGGCACATGTAGGTCAGACAAATATAACATAACATTTATATTGAAATAACCACAAATGTCTTTTCTGTGCTCACATCATTATCAGTTTTATTCAACCCCCAAGTGACATTCAATCTTAGTACAACATCCTTTTACAGTTATAACAGCTTTTAAACGTGAAGCATAGCTTGAGACAAGTGTCTTGCAGCGATCTACGGGTATCTTCGCCCATTCGTCATGGGCAAAAGCCTCCAGTTCAGTCACATTCTTAGGCTTGCGCACTGCAACTGCTTTCTTTAAGTCCCACCAGAGGTTCTCAATCGGATTTAAGTCAGGTGACTGCGATGGCCACTCCAAAATGTTCCAGCCTTTAATCTGCAACCATGCTCTAGTGGACTTGGAGGTATGCTTGGGATCATTGTCCTGTTGAAAGGTCCAACGTCTCCCAAGCCTCAGGTTTGTGACGGACTGCATCACATTGTCATTCAATATCTCCTGGTACTGAAGAGAATTCATGGTACCTTGCACACGCTGAAGCTTCCCTGTACCTGCAGAAGCAAAACAGCGCCAAAGCATGATTGACCCCCCGCCATGCTTCACAGTAGGCAAGGTGTTCTTTTCTTCATAGGCCTTGTTCTTCCTCCTCCAAACATAGCGTTGATCCATGGGCCCAAACAGTTCTAATTTTGTTTCATCAGTCCACAGAACACTATCCCAAAACTTCTGTGGTTTGTCCACATGACTTTTGGCATACTGCAGTCGACTCTTCTTATTCTTTGGAGACAGCAAGGGGGTGCGCCTGGGAGTTCTGGCATGGAGGCCTTCATTACGCAGTGTGCGCCGTATTGTCTGAGCTGAAACTTCAGTACCCACATCTGACAAATCTTTTCTCAGTTCCTCAGCAGTCACACGGGGACTTTTCTCCACTCTACGCTTCAGGTAGCGCACAGCAGTCGAAGTCAGCATCTTCTTTCTGCCACGACCAGGTAGCGTTTCAACAGTGCCCTGTGCCTTGAATTTGCGAATGATGCTTCCTATGGTCTCTCTTGGTATGTTTAACATCTTTGCAATCTTCTTATAGCCATTGCCCTTCCTGTGAAGAGTAATCAACTCTTCTCTTGTCTTCCTAGACCATTCTCTTGACTTCACCATGTTTGTAACCACACCAGTAAATGTCTAGAAGGAGCTGAGTATCACAGTCATTTTAAAGCTGCCTAATTGGTGCTTATTATGATTTATTGCTGCTCCGTGACATCCACAGGTGTTTTCAATACCTGATTGAAAACACTTGAATGAACCTCTGTTCTTCAGAGTGGTAGTCTTTAAGGGGTTGAATAATTGTGTCAATGAAGAATTCACAAAAGAAACATTTACTACTGTATTACAAAAACAATTGATGTCAATTTAGTTGCATATGGTTCTTTATAAAAGGACCTTGTAGGATTTCATTCTGAATACATTACAAATGTACACTAAATTCCCTAAAACCCTTTACAGCATTGGGGGTTGAATAATTTTGAACACAACTGTATATATATACTACATTGCCAAAAGTATTCGCTCACCCATCCAAATAATCAGAATCAGGTGTTCCAATCACTTCCATGGCCACAGGTGTATAAAATCAAGCACCTAGGCATGCAGACTGTTTTGTGAAAGAATGAGTCGCTCTCAGGAGCTCAGTGAATTCCAGCGTGGAACTGTGATAAGATGCCACCTGTGCAACAAATCCAATCGTGAAATTTCCTTGCTCCTAAATATTCCACAGTCAACTGTCAGCTGTATTATAAGAACGTGGAAGTGTTTGGGAACGACAGCAACTCAGCCACGAAGTGGTAGGCCACGTAAACTGACGGAGCGGGGTCAGCGGATGCTGAGGCGCATAGTGCAAAGAGGTCACCAACTTTCTGCAGAGTCAATCGCTACAGACCTACAAACTTCATGTGGCCTTCAGATTAGCTCAAGAACAGTGCGCAGAGAGCTTCATGGAATGGGCTTCCATGGCCGAGCAGCTGCATCCAAGCCATACATTACCAAGTGCAATGCAAAGCGTCGGATGCAGTGGTGTAAAGCACGCCGCCACTGGACTCTAAAACAGTGGAGACGCGTTCTCTGGAGTGACGAATCGTGCTTCTCCATCTGGCAATCTGATGGACGAGTCTGGGTTTGGCGGTTGCTAGGAGAACAGTACTTGTCTGACTGCATTGTGCCAAGTGTAAAGTTTGGTGGAGGGGGATTATGGTGTGGGGTTGTTTTTCAGGAGCTGGGCTTGGCCCCTTAATTCCAATGAAAGGAACTCTGAATGCTTCAGCATACCAAGACATTTTGGACAATTCCATGCTCCCAACTTTGTGGGAACAGTTTGGAGCTGGCCCCTTCCTCTTCCAATATGACTGTGCACGAGTGCACAAAGCAAGTGTGACAGAACAGTCGTCACGTTCAATTTATTAGCCCATAAAAAGTTAATAGTTCATTTGTTTAAGGTCAAATTTCGTTTATACAATTTATGTCTGTGTGATCCCTGGGTGTTTGTGTTTCCCCTCGCAAATTCCCTGCACCAAACGTGACTGCAATCTGTCACAATTTAATAACACCCAAATTGCCCAGTTTTCGTTCCCAAGTGTAGAATTCGTTAGTACAATTTGTGCCTGTATGTGTATGGTTGTTTATTAGGTTCATTGCCAAATCTGCCTTGCCCAGCCATCGTAGTTCATCTGCCCAGCGCAACCCTGCTGCAGCTGCCGCCGGCCAAAACCAAGCACAGCCGACATGCCTTGCACACTGCACCGCTCAGCCCCTGTTCCTGCCACCTGAGTGCTTTTTGGGCAGAGGGGCCCTGGGAACCTCGTACCACTTTGGGGTGAGTTCTAGAGACTGGCGCCATCGAGCTCACCCCCAAATCAGCCGCTGAACTCAGGTCGGGTTTCCCAGCCGCAGAGGAGATCCGGCGCTGGAGTCAGAGCTCGCACTCCAGGGAGTGGAATTGCCCGGGGGGCAGCCCAGGGCAGGCCAGACAGTGTTGCACCAAGAGCTGGGACCCTGTTAAACATACAATAAGGGCTCGGGCTAGAGGCAGTGGCAGAACTGGCACCGGGGTGTCTGGGGGCGGGCATGGGAGAGAACAATGGGACTGTACCATATAAATGGACCGTGTATGTGCTGTTTTACAATAAACCAACTTGCTTAACCTACACTGCGTCTCGACGAGTATTTGGGAAGAGGGACTATCTGCTAGGTATTTCCTCCTGGCTGACTCGATATATTCCAGCAAGGAACCTGACGCTGGCTCGCTACCGCTGCTCACTGCAGAGCAACCCCGGCACCTAAGGTGGATCTACTCCCTCCGAGTAGCAGCGTCCGTCACAGCAAGGTCCATAAAGACATGGGTGACAGAGTCTGGTGTGGATGAACTTGACTTGCCTGCACAGTGTCCTGATCTCAACCCAATAGAACACCTTTGGGATGAATTAGAGCGGAAACTGAGAGCCAGGCCTTCTTGTCCAACACCAGTGTGTGACCTCACAAATGCGCTTCTGGAAGAATGGTCAAAAATTCCCATAACCACACTTCTAAACCTTGTGGACAGGTTTCCCATACACATATATTCCCATATATAGTGTATATAACAGGATGCATAAGAGTGGGAGAGATGTCATTTGCATATCCTACCCAGAATTCCTTGCTGCATATAGGGAATGTGGCACAGGAGCTCTGAGATGCAATTCATCGAATTGCTGTGATGTGCAAGTGGCTTCTGCAATAATAAACACACTAATTATAGTGTGGAGGCTTTTTACCTCAACTTTTGTCCTCCACCACAGCCCTTGTAGATACTGATTTGCCCTACGGGTCCCAAGCATCCACTGCATCTGGTCATCATGCCTAGCTCCTAGCTGATGAGGGTCCACCAAACCCAAAACAGCGCTGTCCTAGGAGTGACTTTGACCAGTTGCACAAACCTTATCTCTGCTAGAAAGCCACAGTGTAGCATAGCATTGATTTTATGGTTCTGTGTAATAACAGACCCAGGATGCATAAAAGTGGGACAGATATCATTTGCATATCCTACCCAGAATTCCTTACTGCTTATGGGGAATGTGGCAAAGGAGCTCTGGGATGCAATTCATTGAATTGCTGTGATGTGCAAGTGGCTTCTGCAATAATAAACACACTATATATATAGTCAGGTCCAGAAATATTGGGACATGGACACAATTCTAACATCTTTGGCTCTATACACTACCATAATGGAGTTGGAATGAAACAAAAACAATGTGCCTTAACTGCAGACTGTTAGCTTTAATTTGAGGGTATGTACATCCAACTCAGGTGAACCGTGTAGTACTTACAGCAGTTTGCAGATGTGCCTCCCACTTGTTAAGGGACCAAAGGTAATGGGACAATTGGCTTCTCAGCTGTTCCATTGCCAGGTATGTGATATTCCCTCATTACCCCAATTACAATGTGCAGATAAAAGGCCCAGAGTTCATTTCAAGTGTGCTATTTGCATTTGGAATCTGTTGCTGTCAACTCTCAAGATGAGATCCAAAGAGCTGTCACTATCAGTGAAGCAAGCCATCATTAGGCTGAAAAACAAAACAAACCCATCAGAGAGATAGCAAGAACATTAGGCGTGGCCAAAACAACTGTTTAGGACATTCTCAAAAAGAAGGAACGCACCGGTGAGATCAGCAACACCAAAAGACCCAGGAGACCACGGAAAACAACTGTGGTGGATGACCGAAGAATTCTTTCCCTGGTGAAGAAAACACCATTCACAACAGTTGGCCAGATCAAGAACATTCTCCAGGAGGTAGGTGTATGTGTGTCAAAGTCAACAATCAAGAGAAGACTTCACCAGAGTGAATACAGAGGGTTCACCACAAGATGTAAACCATTGGTGAGCCTCAAAAACAGGAAGGCCAGATTAGAGTTTGCCAAACAACACCTAACAAAGCCTTCACAGTTCTGGAACAAGATCCTATGGACAGATGAGACCAAGATCAATTTGTACCAGAGTGATGGGAAGAGAAGAGTATGGAGAAGGAAAGGAACTGCTCATGATCCTAAGCATACCACCTCATCAGTGAAGCATGGTGGTGGTAGTGTCATGGCATGGGCATGTATGGCTGCCAATGGAACTGGTTCTCTTGTATTTATTGATGATGTGACTGCTGACAAAAGCAGCAGGATGAATTCTGAAGTGTTTTGGGCAATATTATCTGCTCACATTCAGCCAAATGCTGCAGAACTCATTGGATGGCGCTTCACAGTGCAGATGGACAATGACCCAAAGCATACTGCAAAAGCAACCAAAGAGTTTTTGAAGGGACAGAAGTGGAATGTTATGCAATGGCCAAGTCAATCACCTGACCTGAATCCCATTGAGCATGCATTTCACTTGCTGAAGACAAAACTGAAGGGAAAATGCCCCAAGAACAAGCAGGAACTGAAGACAGTTGCAGTAGAGTCCTGGCAGAGCATCACCACTGATGAAACCCAGCGTCTGGTGATGTCTATGCGTTCCAGACGTCAGGCTGTGATTGACTGGAAAGGATTTGCAATCAAATATTAAGAAGGGAAAGTTTGATTTATGATTATTATTCTGTCCCATTACCTTTGGTCCCTCAACAAGTGGGAGGTGTGACGGAACCGTTCTCTTCCGCCTGTCCTGACTCTCCAGACACCCCTTCGTTGCGGTCAGCCTGGCTACTGGGAGCGCTGTCCTCAGCGCCTCGAGCAGCTTGATTCGCCTGCTTCTGTTCCTCTGCCCTGGAGCCGTTAGGAATTCACAGAAGGCCGCTCTGTGCCTTCTGAGGTTGCGTATATAGTGTAGCGTCGCTGAAATTAAAACACCAGGCGCGGCTGTATGCTTTAAAACAGGATTCTCTCTCTCTCTCTCAGTCTGAGAGTTTTCTGACTTTCAATGAACAAAAACGCCACCATCCATGCTGAAATCCAACAGCCACAACCTGCACAAATGACGCACCTCGTCCCACCAATATGCCAATCACACCATGTCAGCTAGATATCTACAACAAACATTCTCCACATTCTCCACATTCTCCAGCCTCTAGCTCACACAACACCTGCACAACCCATTGCTCTAACACATCAGATCGAAGACAAACACCATCACAGACTTCCCGAACCAAACATGCAGCCAGACAAGGGTAAAAGCCCTGTTGCACAAACTTCACAGCAGCAAAGCCTGTCCACTGATTACACAAAAACACACCCACCCAGAGGAATACAAGCACATTCAAAACCAAAGCCACGCCATTCCACACCAAACCAATTCAAACCAAAATCAAACACTGCAAAATACACTCAAAATCACACGATACAAATGAACACAAAGTCTCCTGGGGTCTGAAGCATCAGCTCCATGACAGGAGGCACATCTGCAAACTGCTGTAAGTCCTACACCATTCACCTGAGTTGGATGTACATACCCTCAAATTAAAGCTGACAGTCTGCAGTTAAAGCACATTGTGTTTGTTTCAGTCCAACTCCATTGTGGTGGTGTATAGAGCCAAAGATGTTAGAATTGTGTCGATGTCCCAAGATTTTTGGACCTGACTGTATATATATATTGAAACAGAGTGTCAGTAGAACCTGCCAGGGTGGCAGGAAAAGTGATAGATGGCAGATACATTCCTCCACGAATGCGTAGATTCATCATCTAAGGTACTGCTAGTATAAAGACCAATAGCTCTTTAACTTGTATGGGTAAAACAGATTCTGGAGCTGGTGTTACCAGGAGTTTAATCAGCTCTGGGTGGGACAGGGATTCATTTAATGTGCAGCTGCACCTAGCAGTGTGTGTGTGTGTGTCTCAGTGCATGGAGAGACGGTGTGTTGAATGCAGCAACTCCTGTGTTGCTGTGTTGTGGAGAAAAACCTGTCAGTGGGACAGGATTCCATGGATGAACTTTCACTGTTTCCTTGGAGGAAACCAACTCAGCTTGGAGGACTGTCTCTAAATACACAAGTAAGATTCAGTGGAGCGGACTTTTATTTGTTTGTATGAACCGAATATGGCTGGATGCCTGCAACCTTTTTGTTTCTATTTTTGTGACTGGATTGCTGTCTGAAATTAAAGCTGGCAATTTCTGAAGCGACTGCAAGTTTTCCTCTATATTGAGACTGATCCCCTACTATATATATTTAGTATACATACATACATACATACATACACAGTACGCCAATTACAAAAACTTCACCATCAAAACTTCACAAAATGTAAAGATTTTCACTGTTTACACAGGATTTTACTTTTTTTTTAATTATCCACAACCTAGCTAGGTAATAAATTATGTGAGTTTAGTTGAAAGAATATGATCATATCTTGCTTAAGCCTGGCACAGCGTCAATGTATCCCATCACAACCGGTCCTAAACCAAAACTCCTAATCACCCAATTTATGGAATTAACTCATTTACAGACAGAATCCTTTATGGGGCTCCTGGTGATTCAATAGAACCTGCAAATGGAACACCTGTGATAGGGAGGGTTGCCTGCCAGTGGGTTGTCAGCCCTTTTCATACAAAATACACCAAAAAGGCAGCACTCAATCTTTATGCTTACAGGGTTATTCAGAGAGCGTGAAAAGCAGGAGAATGACTGGAGAATGACTGGAGAATGAAAAATTCTAGGTCAAAATAGTCGATTTGGAAAGTGAGATGAAAGGGAGAATTTTTCTGGTTTGGCTATTTTGACCTAGAATTTTACATTCTCCAATCATTCTCCAGTCATTCTCCTGCTTTTCACGCTCTCTGAATAACCCTGTATGTAAAGGTTGAGTGCTGCCCTCCTGATGTATTTTATATAATATTCCTTCCCTATACTGGCGCTTCACACTTTTAAACACATCTATTAAATACATAGGATTAACTCCTTATGGTCAGAAATTAAGTCATTACTTTCAGTTGCTAAAATGTTTCTTTCATAAGACTGGAGTTCCTACGTCTTACTTATTGTGACAGGGCTGCTCAACCTTGGCTCTCCAGAGGTTTTGGAACTACATTTCCAACAATGCTGTTTACCGAATGAATGGCTGAGTATCATGGAATACGTAGTTCCGAAACTTCTATAGGGCCAAGGCTAAGCACCCCTGCATTACGACCTGTTTAGACTTACAGTGTGTGCACGGTAAAGAAGAAAAATCACTTAACCACTTCGCTGCTACGGACGCGCTGAGCGCATCCAGGAAGTTCCCGCTGCTGTGCGGAGGACGCGCTCAGCACGTCCGATCCTCCCGGCAGCGAAGCGGTGGTGTGGCGGAGATCCCCGGCGGCAAACAGTGAGGGACCGACATCCGAGATGTCGGCCCTCACTGTGGGATCATGGGAGTCTCGGTGACGTCATCACGCCTGGCGTGATGGCGTCACTTTCAGCAGCCGCATAGACATCCCTTAGGAGGAGGGGGGAGAGGTCCTTAGGACCTCTCTATCTCCTCATCGGTAAGGGCTGCAGTGATAAATGAGGCACCGATGGAAAGCCCAGAGCCTGAGCTTTCCAACGGTGTGCCTCATTATAATATAAAATGTTTAAAAAATATTAAAAAAAACCAGAAAGTAAAAAACACCACACACAGGGTCTCTAAGGGTAGTAAAAAAAATCAAAACTGCCCAGATGCCCCTAAACCCCACATTTAATAAAATTACAATCCCCTTTTTATTATTTTATTTCACATTTTATTGTTACAGCTATGTGATCACTGTAGTAACAATGATCACTTAGCTGTCACAATTATCACTGCCACCTCCAACATGGCCGCTGAGGATACAAATATAACCCTAAAATGACCCCGTAACCTAGCGATTGACCCTCCAGCCAATCACGGGGGATGAATTTTTCAAATCTTGATAATTTTACATTTCTATCCTCAGTCTGCATGTGGATTGTGAGGTGTTAGTGTCGCAGAGGCTGTCTCCATAAAATAGGTGATAAATTGCTAATACACACATATATATATATATATATATATATATATTATACACACACACATATATATACATATATACGCACACACACATATATATACATATTTACGCACGCGCACACGCACACACGCGCACACGCGCACGCACACACGCACACACGCACACACGCACACACACACGCTTATATATATATATAGAATATATATTATATACGCACACACACGTGCATATATATATATACGCACATATATATATATATAGATACTATCAAACGGCGTAATTTTCTTTTGAAAATACATTTTCAGAAAGCAAATTATGGCTAAAAGGTTTCTAAGCGCTGAGGAAGCAGCTGACGTCCTTATGATGTCAGACTCTGATCCCAGCGCTGATGAATCTTTTGAAGATTCAGGCAGTGACTTTGTCCCTGGAGCATCATCAGATAATGATGGTTCCAGTGACGAAGAACTACGTGATGAGCCACGGCGTGGCCGCACGGAGTTACCAGGGTGCTCCCGTGGTAGTGCAGGGACCGCACGGTCTGTAGTTGCACTACCTGATCCTGCACCGGCCCAAAGGCCTATTGCAGGGGTATCGGCAACACAGGCTGTGGCGATGCCTGAACCAGGATCTGACTGGACCTCCCCTAATATGGTCCAGCCAGAATTGCCACAATTTTCTGGCAATCCTGGTATACTAGTGGACACCACTAATTTTGAACCCATCAACTTTTTTCAACTATATATAGATGATGGGTTCTTGGAATTTATTGTTCAGCAGAGCAATCTGTATGCCGAACAATATTTTCAAGGTCTAGGGGCAGAATTGTTGCCAAGTGCGAGGGCGCGTAAATGGACCCCAACCAGTTTGCCAGAGATGAGGAAGTTCTGGGGCTCACTCTGCAGATGGGGATTGTGCAAAAACCCAGCATAGCCTCATACTGGTCAAAAAAGAGTACCCAAACCACCCCTATCTTCCCTGCTACTATGAGCAGGGACAGATATTTATTGCTCCTGCGGTATTTGCATTATAATGATAATGCATAGGCTTTGCCCCGTGACCACCCAGATCACGACCGACTGTACAAGTTGCGGCCACTTCTTGACCATCTGATGGCAAGATTTGAAGAGTTATACACTCCAGGCCAAAACTTGTCAGTCGACGAGTCCTTGCTGCTTTACAAGGGACGTTTTGTTTTCAAGCAGTACCTCCCTTCGAAGCGAGCTCGGTATGGGATAAAACTTTATAAACTGTGCGAAAGCTCCAGTGGATACATGTATCGCTTTCGTGTATACACTGGCAAGACTCGCAGCTGGCCCCCCCTGACTGCCCCCCGCCCTCTCCACCACTGAAAAAATAGTGTGGGACCTCGCTTATCCACTATTCGGTAAAGGTTACTGTATTTATACAGATAACTTTTACACGGGTGTGCCGCTGTACAAATTTTTGTACAGCAATGGTACTGGAGCCTGTGGCACGATCCGTTCGAATAGGAAAGGCTTTCCAACAACACAGTTTGGGAAGCAAAAGAGAGGAGAAACATCTGCCTTGCGCTGCGGTGAACTGCTGGCTGTGAAATACACAGACAAAAAGGATGTGCATTTACTTACAACGATACATAATGAATGCACATCTGCAGTTCACGTCAGATGGAGAGATTCCCCTATCATGAAACCCCTATGTGTACAGGATTATAATCGATACATGGGGGGCGTAGACAAGTCTGACCAGATGCTTGTACCATATCTCGCTTCTCGCAAGGCATATGTATGGTACAAAAAGCTGGCAGTCCATCTGATACAGATGTCAATGCTTAACGCATTCATCTTGTATCAGGCCACTCATGCCCGACGGATAACATTCCTAAAATTTCAGGAATCTGTTATCGAGTCCCTTCTCTGTCCAGAAGAGAATGCTCCCATTGTTGAAGAGGTGGAAGATGTAATTAGGTTGCGTGACCGCCACTTTCCAGGCTACATTCCACCAACTGAGAAAAGAGTGACCCCATGTAAAAGGTGTCGGGTTTG
The DNA here is from genome assembly GCA_009667805.1 of Leptobrachium leishanense. Lineage (NCBI taxonomy): Eukaryota > Metazoa > Chordata > Amphibia > Anura > Megophryidae > Leptobrachium > Leptobrachium leishanense. The sequence goes on along the minus strand of CM019063.1, from coordinate 362,734,616 downwards.
CACGCGCCAAGGGCGGTATAAGGAAAGCCGCCTTCACTGCCCTGACTGCCCTCCAAACCAGGTCTTTGTGTGCCTGATTGCTTCAAGATTTATCATACAGTGACACATTACTAGTGGCATACCGGGACCGAATTGTTTCTCGGCTGAGAACAAACAGATTTCAGGTTGAGGTATGCCACTGATTTTGTGCTTCTTGATAAATCTGGCTATAGCACCGTTAAGATCTTTGCAGATCTTGATGACATTCTGATGGACACAGTGCAGTGTAATCTGGACAGAGCTTGACTGGATCATGCTGGCATTTATTCCTGGATAGTGCTATTCCTCTAAATTTTCCCAAATAAAAAAACAAACCAAAACCAGCCCCATTATTTTATAGCAGTGTTAATTCAAGCGTTAATAAAAAAACTACCCACCACGTTTCACTACCCACTCCGGTTCAATACCCACCACGTTTCACTACCCACTCCGGTTCAATACCCACCACGTTTCACTACCCACTCCGGTTCAATACCCACCACGTTTCACTACCCACCTACAGTTCACTACCCACCCCCAGTTATAATGTAATTCACCCCACATACAATAAAATAGGTTGCCCCATCCCCAACAATCTGATGTCCTCCGTACGTCAGATGTAGAAAGAAGCCTCTGAAGACAGATTGAACTGCGGTGTTAATGGTGTGTCTTCAACTTCTTTGTCTCTGCCCTTTTCTTTGCCCTTCCCTTCACACACTTCCCTTACCTATCTTCTTTCATGAATGGTGTGTGATTCAGTGAGTGAAACAGATGTGAATGGGGGGGTGTTTCTATTCCACCCCCTCTAATCCTCATTATCTTTCTCTTTTCCCTTCCGTGTTTCTGCACTTTTCCCTTCTTTGCCCCCTTAACGTCACTCACTCCACTTTTACTAGCTTCTTGCATGAAAGGTGTGTGATTCGGTGAGTGAAACAGATGTGAAAGATGTGTGAATGGTCAGTAACCTGGTTGGGGCCTTGACGTGGCGTTACTGCTCACATGGATGCCCCATGTGCCAATCCAACTGATTGAGTGAATGTAAAATGTGTGGCGGGCTTGTTGTGTGTTTGTGCAGCATTTTGAGTCACTATACAATTGTTGATAGACTACATAATTGTTGATCAAAATCCATGGGGAAAATTTTGTGAATGTTTTTTTTTTTTTAAGAAGGCATACCTGCATTTAAATGTCTCTAGCCCAACAGAAAATTAAAACAGACCACATAAAGTATATATTAGGAGAAACTAGACACCCAGACGAATCAAATGAGGGGTTAAATAAAATTCTATCATAAAAATAGAGGGCGCAACAGCATGTGGAATTTACATTTCTTTATTTTTTTAGCACAAATCCAAATTCCACAAGTTGTTGCGGGCTCAATATTTATGATAGAATAATAAGTAACCCCACGTTTGATTCATCTGGAAGTCTACTTTGTCCGGATATATACTTTATTTGGCATATTTTAGATCCCTGTTGAGCTAGAGCCATTTAATTGCAGTTATGCCTCCTTTCAAAAACGGCATAAAAAGCTTCTCTAAATTTATTTTGCGCATGGCGCAAATTAGCGCCTCGTGCTCCATCTAGGGGGACCCGGACCACTAAACCTGGGTCTCATTTTTATCAACAAGGGTTGGGGCTTTGCATTGAGCTAGAGAAAGGCCTAGTTTTCAAAGATTTTATCATGTCTGAAGTGATTGAAATAATTTTTTTTTTTTTTTTTCGCACAAATCCAAATTCCACAAGTTGTTGCGGGCTCAATATTTATGATAGAATAATAAGTAACCCCACGTTTGATTCATCTGGAAGTCTACTTTGTCCAGATATATACTTTATTTGGCATATTTTAGATCCCTGTTGAGCTAGAGACATTTAATTGCAGGTATGCCTCCTTTCAAAAACATGCATAAAAAGCTTCTCTAAATTTATTTTGCGCATGGTGCAAATTAGCGCCTCGTGCTCCATCTAGGGGGACCCGGACCACTAAACCTGGGTCTCATTTTCATCACAAGGGTTGGGGCTTTGCATTGAGCTAGAGAAAGGCCTAGTTTTCAAAGATTTTATCATGTCTGAAGTGATTGAAATAATTTTTTGTTTTTTTTTGCGCACAAATCCAAATTCCACAAGTTGTTGCGGGCTCAATATTTATGATAGAATAATAAGTAACCCCACGTTTGATTCATCTGGAAGTCTACTTTGTCCGGATATATACTTTATTTGGCATATTTTAGATCCCTGTTGAGCTAGAGCCATTTAATTGCAGGTATGCCTCCTTTCAAAAACCGGCATAAAAAGCTTCTCTAAATTTATTTTGCGCATGGCGCAAATTAGCGCCTCGTGCTCCATCTAGGGGGACCCGGACCACTAAACCTGGGTCTCATTTTTATCACAAGGGTTGGGGCTTTGCATTGAGCTAGAGAAAGGCCTAGTTTTCAAAGATTTTATCATGTCTGAAGTGATTGAAATATTTTTATTTTTTTTTTGCGCACAAATCCAAATTCCACAAGTTATTGCGGGCTCAATATTTATGATAGAATAATAAGTAACCCCACGTTTGATTCATCTGGAAGTCTACTTTGTCCGGATATATACTTTATTTGGCATATTTTAGATCCCTGTTGAGCTAGAGCCATTTAATTGCAGGTATGCCTCCTTTCAAAAACGGCATAAAAAGCTTCTCTAAATTTATTTTGCGCATGGCGCAAATTAGCACCTCGTGCTCCATCTAGGGGGACCCGGACCACTAAACCTGGGTCTCATTTTTATCACAAGGGTTGGGGCTTTGCATTGAGCTAGAGAAAGGCCTAGTTTTCAAAGATTTTATCATGTCTGAAGTGATTGAAATAATTTTTTTTTTTTTGCGCACAAATCCAAATTCCACAAGTTGTTGCGGGCTCAATATTTATGATAGAATAATAAGTAACCCCACGTTTGATTCATCTGGAAGTCTACTTTGTCCGGATATATACTTTATTTGGCATATTTTAGATCCCTGTTGCGCTAGAGCCATTTAATTGCAGGTATGCCTCCTTTCAAAAACCGGCATAAAAAGCTTCTCTAAATTTATTTTGCGCATGGCGCAAATTAGCACCTCCAACGCTGCCTAAACTTGATCTGTGCAATCAAATTGGATCTATTATTTTCTAGGAGGGATATATTTATATAGTTAAGCAAAACAAAAATATTTTACCCCAAAAATTAATATGAAATTATGCAATATAAATCTTGACCTATTATGATTTTTTTTTTACATTAAATATGATGTTTTTTGAATAAAGTTATGAATAACAAAATAAATTTAAAAATGTGTCATAAAGGTCTCTTTTTTTGCGGAATTTTGTCTAGTTTCAGAAAATATATAGCTTTTCCATTTCAATTGGTTTAGATATACTAATTTTATGTATTACATACAATGAGTCATGACATAAGAAAAAAGCAGATTTTTTTGATTTTTAGAAAACTGCATATTTTTGTACAAAAAAAACATGAAATATTCTCCATTACACCATTTTTAAAAAGGCACCTAATGTATCAATATATAACCACAATAGTTCTGGTCATAAAGTGTAGATAGAAAAAAATATGCAATGTTGTTCTTCTGAATTTTAACAAAATTTTACTTTTTTTCACCCTTTTTTTTTCTTTTTTTTTTAAATCTTTACTTATACACATAATAATGATATATTTTGAATCTGTGGAGTCTGCTGAAAAAAAGGATATATAATTTGTCTGGGTCATATAATAAAACTTGACTTCAAATCGCATTTAAACATGATGAGCACAAAACGGTAAAAATGAGCTCAGCACACAGGCAGGAAATGCCTCAGCAGCGAAAGGGTTAAATAGACTTGTATGTAAATATCATCATACTCAACTCTTAAAGCTGTAATTGCTTAAGTAAACTAATTTAAATCAATAAATGTAATGTGTACACTACTTCAGGCAATTTGACAAAGGAGGGTAATATATCCATAATCTTATCGTGCTGATAAGATAATTCAGTCACTCAATGTATCCCGTCTGAGCTGCACAGTTTTTAAAATATTTCAAGACTCTTTGCAGAAAAGGTAAACCTGAATGTATTTTTATGTTTGGATGTCTTCGCACCTCCAAAAATGCAGATATATTTCTCCTATGGTTCAGTTAATTCATTATCTGCCAAGTTTTAATTGCATTGAACATTGAATATGTATAGCAGCCTCAATTTTATTTAAAGCCAGGTGAAAAGCAACCAAATAGTAAGTTAATGTTGTATTTGTCAGGATTAATGGTAGACCCATCATGTAGACTTTACAAAAAAATAGAAAAGGGAAATCCCTGAACTGATAGACAAGCCGTCAAAATGGCCAGTAACTAGGGATGAGCCGAACACCCCCGAGTTCGGTTTGCATTCGAACTCTAACTTTTCAAATGTTCGAATTCGAACTCGAAATCGAACTCAATACAAGTCAATAGGGCTGAAAATTTGATTTTTAGAGTTCTCTCCAAGAGGGCATAAAAGCTAGATATTTGCCATAAAAGGTGTATGGGGGTCCGGGTATTGCCCTGGGGGACAGGAAACAAGGACAAAAATTAAAAAAAAAATGTTTTTAAAGGGACAGTGAGTTTTCCATGAAATAAGCGTTAAAAATAAAAATGAAAACTTCCTTCAAATATCGTGCCTAGGAGGTCCCAATAACCTGCCCGTGAAGTGGCGGATTTCTAGGATGTATAAAAATATGTAAAAACCAAAAAATGACATTTCAAATGACAGTAAATGCTTTTCCTTTAATCTATCCATAAACAACTGCTTGGGGCGGCAGTTTGTATGAGAAGAGGAGACATTTTCAGACACGCAGAAAAAGTTTAGTGATTTTTTTGGCTAAATCGTGGTGAAATTTATCCAGGCTTTCGATGAAAGTAACAATATGTGCTTTAAAATTGGGCCTTTAGCGTCGGCAAAAGTGCCGTCCCACAGTAACCCCTCTGAGGATATGAATCTATATCTATATGTCTATATCATGCTTTCTCTCACGCTTCTACTCTTTACTTCTACCTTTCTCCTTAAATGGAACTCCTGCCCCTCTACCACCGACCCCTACACTATCTGCATCTCTCCCTCCCTCCTCTCGTCCCACATGATGGCCTCACATGAGCTTCTTTATTTCCTCAGAACATGGTCTCCCTCTAACTCTCGTGCTGCCAATCACTCCCACTCCCACAAATCCCATTCCCACCTTCTCTTTCTCACCCTCCTGCTGTTACTCTATTCAGGTGACATATCCCCTGTGGCCCCACAACACATCCAATACTTCCCTCTCATCCTATCTCCATCGCACATAAATCACCTCCCTGCAAGCCCAGCAACCTCATTCCCATAACCCCTCAGCGCCTGTCCTCTTTCTCCTGCGCCCTCTGGAACGCTCGCTATGTGTGCAACAAACTCACAGCAATCCATGACCTCTTCCTTTCAAACTCCTTCAGCCTCCTAGCTTTAACTGAAACCTGGCTAACTCCCTCTGACACGGCCTCCGTTGCTGCTCTCTCACATGGCGGTCTACACTTGAGCCATACCCCCAGACCAGATGAGAGAAATGGTGGCGGGGTCAGACTCCTGCTCTCTCCCACCTGCACCTACCAGCATCTCCCTCCACCCCCATCCCTCTCCTTCTCCTCCTTCGAGACACACTGCATCTGCCTGTTCTCTCCTCTGGCTCTCAGGGTGGCAGTCATCTACCGCCCACCGGGACCAACCTCCCAGTTCTTTGACCACTTTGCTACCTGGCTTTCTCACTTCCTGTCTTCTAATCTTCCATGCCTAATTCTCGGGACTTCAACATTCCCATTGACGATCCTTCCGCCCCTGCTGCCTCCAAACTTCTTTCACTCACGTCCTCCCTTGGACTCACACAATCCTCCCTCCTCCCTACCCACCGCGATGGTCACGCTATTGACCTTGTCTTTTCCAACCTCTGCTCCATTTCTGAGTTCAAATGTCGCCCTTTCCCCATCTCTGACCACCACCTTCTCTCTTTCAACCTATCTGGACTTCCTAAACACCCTGCTCCCCCACCCCGCACACACACTCGCAGAAATCTACATGCTGTGGACCCCCATCAATTCTCCAACCTACTTCACCACCTCCCTCATACCTCATCCTTCACCTGCCCTGATGCTGCCACTAATCACTACAACACTACGCTTATCTCTGCTCTAGACACTCTTGCTCCTCTTCGACTCTGTAAGGCCCAACGCCGCCAGCTTCAGCCCTGGCACACCCTCCAGACTCGCTACCTGCAAAGATGGTCCCGCACCGCAGAGCGTGCCTGGAGGAAATCCCGCTCTGAAGCCGATTTTGTTCACTTCAAGTTTATTCTCCGGTCATACACCTCTGCCCTCCACTTGGCCAAACAATCCTTCTTCTCATCTCTTATATCTACGCTGTCCTCCAACCCTAAACGGCTCTGGTCCACCTTCAACACCCTCCTCTACCCACCTGCACCTCCCCCCACAGCTGCCTTCAGCGCTCAAGACCTGGCAGACTACTTCCTCAGTAAAACTTTAACTATCAGAAGCAACATCCCAACACAAGATAGTTATCTGCCACCTCCACTCCCACAGGTCCCCTCTGCCACCCTCTGCCGTTCCTCCCAGCCACTGAGGAGGAAGTGAAATCCTTATTGTCCTCCTCACATCTCACCACGTGCCCACTCGACCCCATTCCCTCACATCTAATTCCTCCCCTCTCCTCCTCCCTCACCCCTGCTCTCACACACATCTTCAACCTATCTCTCTCCACTGGCTCCTTTCCATCCGCCTTCAAACACGCGCTAGTTACCCCTTTACTTAAACCATCCCTAGATCCCAACTCTCCATCAACTTCCGCCCTGTATCCTGCTTCCCTTCACATCAAAGCTCTTAGGAAAACTAGTCTTCAACCGCCTCTCCCTCTTCCTGTCCTCCAATTCCCTACTTGACCCCCAGCAATCTGGCTTCCATCCCCACACTCAACTGAAACTGCCCTCACCAAAGTCACCAACGACCTCCTAACTGCTAAAAAAACACGGCCACTATTCTATTCTCATCCTGCTTGACCTCTCGGCTGCTTTTGACACTGTTGACCACCCCCTCCTTCTACAGACCCTCAACTCTCTGGGTCTCGGTGACACTGCACTTGCTTGGGTTGACTCCTATTTATCCAACAGGTCCTTCTGTGTGTCTTTTGCTGGTAACTCCTCCTCCTCATTGCCTCTATCTGTTGGTGTACCTCAAGACTCTGTCCTTGGTCTTCTGCTCTTTTCCATCTACACCTCCTCCCTGGCAAAATCATCAACAGCTTTGGCTTTAATTACCACCTCTACGCTGATGACACTCAGATCTACCTCTCTACCCCTGATCTCTCTCCCCCTGTCCTCTCAAAAGTCAGTGACTGTTTATCTGGCATCTCCTCCTGGATGGCCTCCCACCACCTAAAGATCAACATGTCAAAGACTGAACTCCTACTTATTCCTCCCTCCAATGCCTCCCCACCTCCTGACTTCTCTATCACGGTGGAGGGTATCACCATCTCCCCATCCCAAACCAAGTTCGCTGCCTTGGAGTTACACTTGACTCTGCTCTTTCCTTCATCCCCCACATCAAGTCTCTTTCCTCCTCCTGCGATATCAACTGCGTAATATTTCCAGAATTCGGCCATTTCTTACCGCTGTCACCACAAAAAAAATCATACACGCCCTGGTAATCTCCCGACTCGACTATTGCAATAATCTCTTATCTGGCCTCCCTCTGTCCCGCCTCTCCCCCTACAATCCATCCTGAACGCCTCCGCCAGGCTAATTCACCTCACCCGCCGCTCTGTCTCTGCCGTTCCCCTCTGCGAGTCCCTTCACTGGCTCCCCATCCACTGCAGAATTAAGTTCAAAATCCTTATCCTTACCTACAAAACCTCACTAACTCAGCTCCCCACTACCTGTCCTCACTAATCACCAAATACACCCCAGCCCGCTCCCTAAGGTCAAACAGTGACCTGCGCCTAGCTTCTCCCTGCATCACCTCTTCCCATGATAGACTGCAGGATTTCTCACGCGCAGCCTCCACTCTCTGGAACACTCTCCCTCGTACTGTCAGACTTTCCACTAACTTCTCTTCCTTCAAACGCTCCTGAAAACATTCCTATTTAGGGAAGCCTACCACCCAACTCACTGACGCAACCATCAATCACTCTCACCTTACAGTCCTCTCCTCCTGTTTCCAAACCCCAACCCTCCCAGATTGTGAGTTCCTATGGGAATAGGGCCCTCATCTCCTCCTGTACTGTTTGTCAAATGTTGTTCAATGTATTGTAACCCTGTCTATACTGTGCTTATTGTACAGCAATGCGGAATATGCTGGCGCTTTATAAATAAAGAATAATAATAATAAATAAGAATAATCTGATACAGGCGTCAGTGGCAGTGCACCCAAATATTGTGCCTTTGGTGCCAGGCCAGCAAGTACCATCATACAATAACCCCTCTGTAGTATTGTGGAAGAATGCAGGGGTGGACCTTGCGGTCCTATATTAAAAAGATATGAATCTGGTAAAGGAGTCAGTGCACACAGATATTGTGCCTTTGGTGCCAGACTGCCAGGCCAGCAAGTACCATCATACAGTAACCCCTCTGTAGTATTGTGGAAGAATGCATCGGTGGACCTTGCGGTCCTATATTAAAAAGATATGAATCTGGTAAAGGCGTCAGTGCACCCAGATATTGTGCCTTTGGTGCCAGACTGCCAGGCCAGCAAGTACCATCATACAGTAACCCCTCTGTAGTATTGTGGAAGAATGCAGGGGTGGACCTTGCGGTCCTATATTAAAAAGATATGAATCTGGTAATGGGCGTCAGTGCACCCAGATATTGTGCCTTTGGTGCCAGACTGCCAGGCCAGCAAGTACCATCATACAGTAACCCCTCTGTAGTATTGTGGAAGAGTGCAGGGTTGGAGCCTACGGTTCAAAAAATTAAAATGATATAAATCTGGCACAGGCGTCAGTGCAGCCAAATATTGTGCCTTTCATGGCAGCAAGTGCATTCACACCGTAACCCTTTTGTGGTATTGTGAAAGAGTGCAGGGTTGGACCCTGCGGTTCAAAAAATTTAAATGATATAAATCTGGCACAGGCGTCAGTGCAGCCAAATATTGTGCCATTCATGGCAGCAAGTGCATTCACACCGTAACCCTTTTGTGGTATTGTGAAAGAGTTCAGTGCTGGAGGTTTTGTGAATGCAGAAGACATCCCCGATCTATTCCGTTACGTCAGCATCAGGGGATTGGTAACTGCTGATCTAGGACTGATTCATTTTTATAAATGTCAGCTGGTCTACAGAGTCGGTGGACAGACTCACTCTTTTACGACAGAAGAAGGGGGCGCTGGAGTGGCAAAAAGTGGAGGGGAAAAAACACACAGAATTGGGAGTAGTATAGCAGCTATGTTCTCAAGGGTCTATCCCAAAAGGCCCACATACAGAAGACATGAAGAAAGAAAAAAGAGAACAGCGCTAATCCAACTCCCCACTGTAGTGGGAGGGAAACACCACAAATAGGGAAATCGTACCCCAAAATGCGTGTAAAAAAAGGTATATGACAGGAATAATGACCTGATATTGCAGTCCAATATGAACCGATAGATGACAATGCTCATATGAAAAAGAGAGAGAACATACACATGGTAAAGTACGTCCACATATAAAAGTCAGATGAATGTGTGGAAAAATAGAACTCACATATGGTGGAGCCTGTGAGACATAGGCTCAATACAATCGTAGTGGGTCCCTTCAGGGATGACCCCGTCCCGTCTTCGTAAGGAGCTGGAGCTTACTCGCATGGGCCACACATAAAATAAGGCAAAAACACACTATGGTACAGCATTGTAAACCACTGGACAAATGGATCAGATAACTGAAACACTTACGTGATTCAGAGCCTGTGTAAATGCACTGGCTCTGTAAAAGCGCTCCGGTGTAAATCGGGTAACACCAAACCCTGTAGCTGGATAAAATGATAGACAAAAGATCCACTAAAAAACGTTTAATAAGCAAAGAGGGTTTATACTGTGGAAACACCCAAAAACAATGAGCAGCAAAAAAACACCACCCTGATATCCACCAAATTCAGAAAGCATATAACATGAAAAACAAAAATTGGTGGTGTTGCGCTAAAGGAAAGTAATAAAACTTATGTATGGTCTATTTTGAAGGCATGCTATACTGCACAGCAAAAAAGAGAAAAAGAAGTTCTATTTCTCAATAGTTCGTTCAATGGATATCCAGTCTCTGTTGTAGAAAGGATTTTCAGTGAAATCTTCCAAGACTTTGGAACGAATGACCACTTCTTTGGTGAATCTTCATTAAAAAGTATATATCTCGGAAAAAGAGAAACTCGATAGTGTTATATACCGTTTATTAATGTGTATACAAATCTACTGACATAATATACGTACAGAAAAAGAGGTAGTGGGTTTAGGATTTGATCTCACCCACTGCCAGATAAACATCACGTCCCAATCAAGCCTCTATAGACAAAACCACCAGGAGCTCCCGGGCTGCTTCCAAGGTGGTCACTCAATACCAAAGGTGGGACCGCGATGATAAAGTGACGTAGTGCTGACGCGTTTCGCCCCGCCCACGGGACTTCATCAGAGCATGAGGTACCAGGAAAAGAGGCCATATATATAGATGCATACCGATATATTCTCCATAAAACAGACACAGACCCCTAATCAGGATGCATAAGAAATGTACACCCATAATCATAAGAAGTGACGAATCTCGAAGTCGCTATTCAGGCCAGCAGGAATCAGAGTGCCGCACTCAAAGATGAGCCTCATTTCCTCCTTAGCCAGAGTAAGGTCCAAATCTCCCCCCCTCCAGCTCCTCCTAGCTTTCTTGAGTATTGTGGTGGATATTAATAAGGATATTGTGGTGAATAGTGCTTTCGTAGGGAATAAGGGTAAAGCAGTCCGCATATCAGGGGTCAGGGATGGCTTCTATAAATGTGGGACGTGTTTGGGCTGTAAGAATTACTGTAAGGATAAGAAAATTCATGATGTCACTATAGGCGGTAGGAAGATACATATTAGGGGTATACTCAATTGTGCCTCTAAATATGTTGTCTATTGCCTCGCGTGCCCATGTGGGTTAAACTATATAGGGAGGACGTCGAGATCTTTATCTATTAGATTCGGGGAGCACCTCCGTAATATAAGGAAAGGGTATGAGCTACATAGCCTATCCTTACATTTTAAGGAAACACATGGCCAAGATCCGGCGGGATTAGAGTTCTGCATACTCAAGAAAGTTAAGAGGAGCTGGAGGGGGGGGAGATTTGGACCTTACTCTGGCTAAGGAGGAAATGAGGCTCATCTTTGAGTGCGGCACTCTGATTCCTGCTGGCCTGAATAGCGACTTCGAGATTCGTCACTTCTTATGATTATGGGTGTACATTTCTTATGCATCCTGATTAGGGGTCTGTGTCTGTTTTATGGAGAATATATCGGTATGCATCTATATATACGGCCTCTTTTCCTGGTACCTCATTTTTGGCAGATTACCAGCACTTCTGTGATATTTGTCCCATAGCTGGTCCCACTATGTGGGTCTCGATAGGTTTCACGTTTGGATTGTAATGGGTGGCATTCAGAGGACCATATATGTGTGTATGTATGCACGCCATCCCTTGTTTACTGCCTCATCTAGGGTATGTGTGTGTGGATATGATGCACTACATGTCTTCATTATGTCATATGTTGGGCTGGTTTCATAATTTGGATATGTCTGTCCCTGTATGGTTTATCATATATTTTTTATGATTTATTTTTTATGATTCGCTTTTATGATTCGTTTTTTCCTTTTCTCCACATGTTGCTATTTTTCCTGCTATTTTTCCTGCCATCGGGACCCACTATGTGGAGGATTGCATGTCCTGATGAGATATATCCTCTATACAAGGACTTGCGCTGTTTGCATGGACTCCGGTGGACTCTCTTTTGGAGGTTTGGAGTGTCACCCTGGTGGTGGCATTCGCGCAGCCAAGCAGGACGTAAACAACGTAGGGATGGGAGATCGATGGCCGGGTTCTGCGGCGCATGCCCCCGCTCCTACGCAGTGAATTACGTCATTCCCCTTCCGGCGGGGATTCCGGAAGTTCCATTGACCAAGCTGGAGCGCAGAGAGGACCGGAAGCGCCGCCGGCAGAATACACCTGGGGATGTTCAGTATTAATGAGTGTCATTATAAATGTATGCTTGATTGTATTGATACATCATATTCTTTGGATACCAACTGATGAAGCCGCGTTCAGCGGCGAAACGCGTTTTGGAATATCCGTTTTTTTATTTATATATTAAACGTTTTTTAGTGGATCTTTTGTCTACCATTTTATCCAGCTAAAGGGGTTTGGTGTTACCCGATTTACACCGGAGCGCTTTTACAGAGCCAGTGCATTTACACAGGCTCTGAATCACGTAAGTGTTTCAGTTATCTGATCCATTTGTCCAGTGGTTTACAATGCTGTACCATAGTGTGTTTTTGCCTTATTTCATGTGTGGCCCATGCGAGTAAGCTCCAGCTCCTTACGAAGACGGGACGGGGTCATCCCTGAAGGGACAGACTCACTCTTTTGTCTGTGACAAAACCTCCAGCGGCACTGAACGTCCTTTCAGAAAGCACGCTAGATGAAGGGCAACCTAGTAGCTGCATAGCATATTGGCTAAGTTCTGGCCAGTGATCCAATCTCAACACCCAGTAAGCCAGTGGATCATCTGCTGGAAACGTATCCAGGTCTGCCCTTACCACTAGGTAGTCCTGCACCATATGGTGAAGACGCTGGCAATGGGTGCCTACATTTGACGTCCCTGGGCGTTGTGGAATAAATTTTTAAAAAAATGCATCAGTCAAGTGGCCCTGGCCTTCACCACTATTCCTCTGATCATCCGCAGCCTCAGAAGTACCTGTGTCATCACTTGGTAACCTACCAGTGCCTGGAAAGGTGTTACACAAGTGTCGCTTTAGAGCGTCCTCAAGTTTTTTCATCCTGTGCTCCCTCTGTGCGGGCAGGATGAGCTCTGCAACTTTTCCCTTGTATCGTGGATCAAGAAGGGTTGCCAACCAGTAATGATCCCTCTCCTTGATAGCACGAATCCTGAGGTCCTTTAGCAGGCTTTGCATTATAAGGGAGCCCATGCAGCATAGGTTGGAGGTGGCATTAGCTTCCGAGTCTTCCTGGTCAATGAGGATGAACCCATTGTGCACTTCCTCCTCCCAGCAACGCACTAGCCCTTGTGTTTCTGGGCACAAGAAACCCTCCCTTGAGGAATTCCCACCTTCAATGCTCCCACTACTTAAATATTCCTCCTCCTCCTCATCCTCCTCCTGTCTGATCTGAGTAGGACCCGCTGGAATGCTGTCTGCAGAAACTCTGGGGCCTTGAGAGCTAGGGAAGGCCTCCTCTTCCTCCCGCTGCTCTGCCTCTAGAGCCACAACTATAATTCCCTGCAGAGTGTGCTCCAGCAGGAACACTAAAGGAATTGTGTCACTGATGCATGCACTGTCCCTGCTCACCATCCTCGTTGCCTCCTCAAATGGTGACAGTACAGTGCATGCATCCTTGATCATCAGCCACTGTGGGGGGGAAGACCAAGTTGACCTGAACCTGTCCTTGTGCCATACTCACACAGATACTCATTGATGGCCCTCTGCTGCTTGTGCAGACGCTGCAGCATTGCTAATGTCGAGTTCCACCTGGTGGGCATGTCACAGATCAGACAGTTTGTGGGAAGGTGGAATTCTCTTTGAATTTCTGCCAGGCGAACGCTTGCTGGGAATGACCGTCTGAAGTGGCTGCAGACTTTTCTGGCCTGGCTGCGAAGCTCTGGCAGCCCTGGGTACTTGGTTAGGAAACGCTGTACCACTAGATTTAGGACGTGTGCTAGGCATGGTACATGCGTCAATTTACCCTTGCGTAGGGCGGAGAGAAGGTTGCTGCCATTATCACAGACGATCATTCCCAGATGAAGCTGGCGTGGTGTTAACCATCTCTGCACCTGGCCCTGCAGAGCTGACAGAATTTCTGGCCCGGTGTGGCTCCTGTCCCCTAAACAAACCAGCTCAAGCACAGTATGGCTTCTTTTTGCTTGAGCCACTGCGTAGACCCTGTCAGGTGTCGGTTTAACTGCCACTTCGCCAGAGACAGAGAAGGAGGAGGAGGAGAAGGAGAGGTGGTGGTGGAGCAGACAGACCTCATACAAGCAGCTTTCTGGAGGAGTGGTGGATGAACAAGCTCCAGCACAGAGCCCCGTCTTGGATCCCTCCCAGCTGCATTCAGAGTTACCTTGTGTGCCGTGAAAGAAATGTAATGACCCTGTCCATGCTTGCTGGACCACGTGTCTAAAGTCACATGCACCTTGCTGCTGACTGCCTTTCCCAATGACTCGATAACATTGTCTTTCACGTGCTGGTATAGTGCTGGAATGGCCTTGTGTGAAAAGTAATGGCATTTTGGAACCTGCCACTGTGGTACAGCACATTCAGCAAATTCACGGAAGGGAGCAGAGTCCACCAGCTGGAAAGGCAGCAGCTGCAATGCGATGTAGCATCATCCCTGTCAGTGGAGGTTGTAGGCAATGACTTGGCAACACATACAGTGGGGGTAGAGACAGATGAGGAGGAGGAGGACCTACGCAAAGTTTTGCGCCAATGGGATGTGTGGCAGGTGTTCATATGTTGCCTCAAGCACGTGGTACCCAAGCGTCTGGTGTCTTTCCCATGCGAGGCTTTCCCAGCGAGTCTATGGCAGGAGTAGCTGTGGACATGGAGGCTGCATTAGATGCTTTGGCAGCTGAGGTGTTCTGTAAACCACTAGAAGCCTGGCTGGCAGAGGACTCGGAGGATGAGGATGGCCTGGTTAGCCAATCCACCAAATCCTTTGTATGTTGCTGCTGCTTAAGACGGCCAGCACCAGTTAGAAAGGACAAGCGTGCCCCTGCAGAGGATGCACCACGTCCACCATGACCAGAGTCACAGCCTCCTGACACAGGGGCTGCTTGCCCTCCTATCTGTATCTGGGAGCATCTGCCTGTCCTTTTTGTTCTTTCAGACATGGTGAGTGATATATAGATTAAATATATACAGAACTCTGATTCAAGTCTGGTATAAATATTAAAGATTTCCAGAACTCTGGTATAACTCAGTGAGACACCCTGATAGCTGGCAGCCAGTGACAAGACACAGATTACAATTCCCAGAAACCTCTTATAAATCAGTGAGACCCCCTGATGGGTGGCAGTGAGAAGACACAGATTACAAATCGCAGAAACCTCCTATAAATCAGTGTGACCCACTGATGGGTGGCAGTGAGAAGACACAGATTACAAGTCTCAGAAACCTCATTTAAATCAGTGTGACCCCCTGATGGGTGGCAGTGAGAAGACACAAATTACAATTCGCATAAATCTGCTAGAAGTATGTTGGACCCCCTGATAGCTGGCAGTGAGAAGACACAAATTACAAGTCGCAGAAACCTCCTATAAATCAGTGTGACCCACTGATGGGTGGCAGTGAGAAGACACAGATTACAAGTCTCAGAAACCTCATTTAAATCAGTGTGACCCCCTGATGGGTGGCAGTGAGAAGACACAAATTACAATTCGCATAAATCTGCTATAAGTATGTTGGACCCCCTGATAGCTGGCAGTGAGAAGACACAAATTCCAAGTATCAGAAACCTCCTATAAATCAGTGAGACCCCCTGATGGGTGGCAGCCAATTGAGAACACACGGATTTTAACAATTCCCAAATATTTTGTAGAAATTACTGATGCCCAAAATACTTCGTGGCACTGGCTGTGTGACAAGACACAGATCACCTCAATTCCCAGAAATATTTTGTAGAAATTAGTGACCCCCAAAATACTGCGTTGCACTGGCTGTGTGACAAGACACAGATCACCTCAATTCCCAAATATTTTGTAGAAATTTGTGACCCCAAAATACTTGCTGGCAGTGACAAGACACAGATCACCTCAATTCCCAAATGTTTTGTAGAAATTACTGACGCCCAAAATACTGCGTGGCACTGGCTCCGTGACAAGACACAGAACACCTCAATTCCCAAATATTTTGTAGAAATTACTAATGCCCAAAATACTGCGTGGCACTGGCTGTGTGACAAGATACAGATCACCTCAATTCCCAGATATTTTGTAGAAATTAGTGACCCCCAAAATACTGTGTGGTACTGGCAGTGAGTCACAAGACACAGATCACCTCAATTCCCAGATATTTTGTAGAAATTAGTGACCCCCAAAATACTGCGTGGCACTGGCTGTGTGACAAGACACGGATCACCTCAATTCCCAAATATTTTGTAGAAATTACTGATGCCCAAAATACTGCGTGGCACTGGCTGTGTGAGAAGACACAGATCCCCTCAATTCCCAAATATTTGGTAGACATGTGTGACCCCCAAAATACTTGCTGGCAGTGACAAGACACAGATCACCTCAATTCCTAAATGTTTTGTAGAAATTACTGACGCCCAAAATACTGCGTGCACTGGCTGTGTGACAAGACACAGATCACCCCAATTCCCAGATATTTTGTAGAAATTACTAATGCCCAAAATACTGCGTGGCACTGGCAGTGTGTCACAATACACAGATCACCTCAATTCCCAGATATTTGGTAGAAATTAGTGACCCCAAAATACTGCGTGGTACTGGCAGTGAGTTACAAGACACAGATCACCTCAATTCCCAGAAATATTTTGTAGAAATTAGTGACCCCCAAAATACTGCGTTGCACTGGCTGTGTGACAAGACACAGATCACCTCAATTCCCAGATATTTGGTAGAAATTAGTGACCCCCAAAATACTTGCTGGCAGTGACAAGACACAGATCACCTCAATTCCCAGATATTTGGTAGAAATTAGTGACCCCCAAAATACTGCGTTGCACTGGCTGTGTGACAAGACACAGATCACCTCAATTCCCAGATATTTGGAAGAAATTTGTGACCCCCCCAGACCCCCCCCAGTAGCGTGGCAGACTGGCAGTAAGAACACACAACAACAATCTCCTATGAAATCTCCTCTCAAATGCGTGCAAAAGCGCTGCGTGGAAACCTTATATAGTGTGCTTCGGGATTTAGCTCTGTGAGCCCATGATTGGGCAAAATTTGCCCAATCAGGACTCTGAGCCGTGATTGGCATAGTGTTGAACCTGTCTTGCACCAGACCTGTGGTCAGGTGCAAGGCTGTAGCCAATTACGAGCTTCAGGCCAGTGGAAAAGTGCATTGTGGTCCGTTGTGGTGCATTGTGGGCGAACACACGGTGAACACCCGGAAATGTTCGTAGTTCCCGAAGATGCGAACAGGCTATGTTCGATGCGAACTCCGAACCGTACAGCTCATCCCTACCAGTAACTAAATTAATAAAAGAATAAGGCTCGTGTCAGACGAGCGCACTGATCACGTCCGTGTTGCCGCACATTTTGACGTACGTCGTAGCATACAATTATGATCAATAGAGACCCACACACGAAGTCTGTCCGCACAGAAGTGCGGAAGCACAACGGACGCGGCAGACGGACGCAGGTTAGGCAAGAACGTAAAACTGCTAGAACGGACGGGCGGAGTTTGCCACATCCGCAACGTCCACATAGCTTTGTGTGTGAGTGATTGAACGTAGTCAGACGGACTGCATTTATATGTCCAGAATTTTTGACAGACAAAACGTTTTTGAATTTTAATTTATTTTCCCTGCAACATCCGTCAGAAATAACGTCAGTCACAAAAACGGTCCGTGTGGCCACTACTGCGTCTTCTGTCAGAATGTGCATCTGTACTGCACGGACGCACAGTCCGTACAAAATGCGCTTGTCTGACACCAGCCTTAGCAGAAAACAAGCCTATAATCAGGACACCAATGGCACACAATATTGAGTAACATGAGCCAAGATCAGGAAACTAGATATACACAGAAAAATAACAATAGGTGAGATGTAACACAAAGGATGAACAGGTAGTGCACAGAAAATCACACAGGAACTAATAAAACGCGCTGACGGATAACAGAAACCACAATACAGCAATGATGTAATGAACAAGCTGTCCATAAATACCCTAAGGTATGCTGCAACAGGTTGGCCCCAGACATCAGGGGTGCAAAGAAAAAAATAAACACAAACATGCCACATGTTATAAGATAAATATTGAGAATGATGAGCATAATGACACTCGCTAAAATTTGCATCATTGGAATTATTTCTATTGGGAGTAGTTTCAATTGAATTCTGCACTTGGTGATTTGTGTCAGTGGTACCAGGCGCCACTGGAGTCACGTCAATTGAATGACATCACAATACTGCAGCCAGAGTGCTAGAAAAAGGCCTGTTGCTAGCATATCAGATCTCAACTTTGAAGAAAACAATGTAACAATATCTTATTTAGTGCCATTAAAATGCTGCAGCCAGAGTGCTGGAGAAAGGCTTGAAGTTAATATCACATCACGATTCACTACTCATCCCATATTTCTTCTCTCATCTATCATATGTCATCCATATAGACCTTGCAATCTCATAATACCCTGTTTAATGATATCACAATGCTGTACCCAGGGTGCTGGAAAAAGGCCCCATCTCTCATATCTCTCTTCATTGCAGAAATTATGATGTCATTCTACACTTTTAGTGACATCCCTGTGATGCAGTCAGAGTCCTGGAGAAAGGCACAGTGTTAACCATTTATCTCATTTAATCTTATATCCCATCATTGAGGACATTAGGATGTCATACCTTTTTTACTGACATTACAGTGCTCCAACCAGATAGCTGTAGAAAGGTCTGATGCTAAAATCTCATCCATCCATGTCTCAACCCTTAACCTTTCAGACCATAGGAGGTCATTGTAAAAGGAGCACACTGGGGTTCTGTCCAAAACTCCAGGATCAGAACCAGCCTGTTAATTAGTTTGTTCTTTCTCTGTCCCAGAACCACACAGGGACCGGCTTTCAACTTCCAGAGGACCCGACTGGTAGCTCTGACATTACAGAGAGATGACCCAGAGGAGCAGATAACCCATAAACAGCCAGATGCGCACTTCTTGGATTGAGAATCAAAGACTCTTTATTAATTCCTGGGCTTCCGTTTTATTTATTTATTTTTTTAATAAAGGATTTTACCAGGAGGGATACATTGAGATTTCTCTCGTTTTCAAGTATGTCCTGGGTTCAAGAACATTGAGTTGTTACAGAAATACAAAGTAGTAAAATGCAAGATATTAACACAAAACAAATATACAGATTAACAGAAATTAAATATGTAGGAAATATAGTCACTATGTTACTTTAGACTGGGGCAAGATTTGATGGGAGGTTATTCCATAATTGCGGTGCTCTGTAGGAAAATGAGGATCGAGACACTTTCTTTTTGTATTGTGGTATTGCAAGTAAGGTGCTGGTCCTGGATCGGGGTTATAGGATGAGGGAACTGCTGAGGGAAGTAGCCTATTCAGGTATGGTGGTAGCTCCCAGGAAAGCTCTTAAACACCAGGTTGTAAAGGTGAAGGGGGCGTCTAGATTCCAGCGATGGCCAGTTTAGTTCATTTAACATGTCACAATGATGGGTCATGTAGTTACATTGTAGCACAAAGTGGCAGATTGAGTTATACAATGTAGTAAGTTTCTGGAAATGTGTTTGCGGGGCAGCTGCATACACTACATCTCTGTATTCAATAGCCGGCAAAAGCATTTGTTGTACAATCTGCTTTCTTACCGCAGGGCTTGTCGTAGAAATGAATCTACTATTTCTGTGTAGTTAGATCTGCTGCACTTACAAGCAGTTCTCTGCTCTCCCTGCCATACTTATCTGAAAGCGCGCAGTAAGGAGACACAGAGACTCTGCTGTTGTCTTGTTGGATCCTCATTTCCTGTATATTGGATGCCTTCTCTAGCCCAGAAAGAGTCACACACAATGCTGGTTCTAGCTGGAGTCCATCTGACCAAGAGAGCTCTTTGCCTCTGGACTTTTTATCTAATTTATTAGACCAAATGGCCCACACCCAAGTAAATACATTTACATATCAAAAGAACAGGGGAGTGCACCAGGATGGCTGGCTAGTCCACTGTACACACCTCATCCCTGTATGGAGGAGTCATGTCAATTGTCCCCGTTCGCCATGTTGGCCTACCATCCCCCCATCACTGTCAGCATGGACCCCATTCAACACTGCTCAGATTTGATCAGTATCTAGTGAAGATCAGTCTACTTGTTCTTATAGATTTGAGTCATATCTGCGGAGACATTCCAGCTATTGTCAGCACACGGTACGAGTGTACAGACAAGGCAGGCATGTCTTAAAAGCAGGTATGTATCCAGAAAGGGATAGCGTAGTCGCAACAGAGAGATATAATACGTATTTCTCGTTATGCAGACTTCACTTCTCCAATGTGCATAGACATTGGGAGGTAAGAAGCCAGCGCATTGCACTTAGTGCTCACAAACCGCCAAACGCGCCCACACACATGGAGAACACGTCTCTAAACCCAAGAGAAGGTTTTCATACTGACGGTTTTGCCGCTGGTTCTGATTAAACCCAAGTATCCTCTGCTAGAGTGTTTCTTGGTTTAATCTGACACAGGGAGACAGATGACAATTTATAAAACACACACATCCTAGAGTATAATGTCCACATAATAAAATTTCCACAACAGGCTCAGGCAGGATTTGTTTCTGTACAGGGCACCTAATGTGGGGTAAAGTTTAGATGAGAGTTTTTCGATGTGGGGGCCAAAGGATAGATTTGGGTCTAACCACATACCTAGATATTTGAGAGAAGTGACTATGGTCAGCGTGTCATTTGATCTTGTCCCGACACATAGATGGGGCGTTTGCAATTTGTGTAGTTTAGATGCTGTTCCACAGAGCATTGTAACAGTTTTGTCAGTATTTAGAAAAAGTTTATTATCTGCAATCCACTTTTCTGCCTATGTGAATTGTTCTTGCGGCACTCCCTCCAGCTGTGGGAGATTTGGTTTTCTCCTATAGATTACAGTGTCATCTGCGTACATGTGTACAGTTAAGGCTTTGCAGACATTGGGCAGATTATGAATATCGTGAATAGCAGGGGGCCGAGTATTGAGCCTTGTGGTACACCGCATGTGACTGGGAGGGGGAGGGAGGAGCTGTCAGAAATGGACACATATTGCGACTGATCAGATACATATGATTGAAACCAGGTTAGCGTGCGATCACCAATACCAGAGTTTTTACATTTTTGTAATAGGATACCATGGTCTACTGTAGGGATGTGCACTTTTTTTAATATATATATATATATATATACATCACCACAAGTCCTGCAACACCTTAGAGTATCTTCATGCGGTCAATAGTTGGTGCTCAGCCCAAGGATAATATATAACGAAGGAGAGAAGGCGGCACTCGAACAAAAGTAAAACATAAAAAATTTATTGAATCATTTAAAATGAAGCCATAGAACCGACGTTTCGGCTCGCACAGGAGCCATTCTCAAGGTAACTCAAACAAACATTGTGTGTGTTTAAATAGTGAACAGGCATAGTTGGAATACCAATCCAAACGAGCTAATCAAAGAGAGAAGTGGCCACAGGTGTAAATGTGCGTGGGTCCTGGAGCCCCGCACATCTCAGCCAGATACGTCACGTGATTACGGCCGTTAGCCAGTTGTCAAGACAACTAAAAACAATGCTAAACCTTACCGGAAGCAAAAGAAGAAAGAAGAAAAACATCCCGAACAGGAAGAGAGAGCAACATATTAACAAAAAGGTAAAGATATATACAGGTGAGCGTTGCTGCAGGCAATCATAAAGGCACCATCAGCCAAACAGTATATAAAAGAGATAGGTTTTAACAACATCTAAACAGATCAAGTGATCCACAGTAAAAAGATCATATTATTATACCCACAATGCATCACATCAGTCCAAAATACGTAGAAACAATATGAGCACAAAATGCAGTGTCTATGGTATATGCATAGAGATAGTAATAAGGCACAACAGTTAACGGTCATACAGAAAGCTAGAGAAGGAGACATATTCATTCAGTCCCCTCGGTGCGACAGTATCGAGGGTCCTGATCCAGTATGTCTCCCTCTGTAGCAATCGTTGGGAGCGATTGCCACCTCTGGGGAATGGGGGGACATGATCGATAGCAACAAACCGGAGTGAGGGTAGTCTGTGTTGTAGTACCAGAAAATGTTTAGCCACCGGCTTGTCAGTTTGGCCATCCCTATAAGCAGTGTTAATGGAAGAGCGATGGCCTCGAATACGTTCTCTCAATGTGCGATCAGTCTTTCCTATATACGTAAGCCCACAGGGGCATATAATCATATAAATTACAAATTCCGTCATACAAGTGATGCAGTGTTTTATTTTATATATACGGCCAGTGTGTGGGTGTGCAAAGGTGGTTGTTGGATTCATATGATTACATGTTACACATCCCGTGCATCTAAAGCAGCCCATTTTCTGTAGAGGAGCCTTAGTAGCATAGGATCTGACGGCGTCAGTATGTATGAGTAAGTCTCGAAGATTACGCCCCCTAGAATAGCTAATAAGTGGCTGATTTCTAAAAGATGTAGGTAGAGATCGATCATATGCAAAGTTGTGCCAATGTTTCTTGATAGCATGCGCTATCTTAGCACTATGAGTGTGAAACTTAAGTGGAAGAAAGATTCTCGATGGTGTCCCCAGTGTGGGCAACTTGGGTTCCTGTACGCGAAGGTTCGCCTTTCTAAGAGCGTTGTTGAGCGTGTTAGTGGAATACAAGGGAAATGGAAAAAATGAAAATCGGGAAGAAAAACAACCTATCAAAGAAAGAGAGAGAAGCCCTGGATGAGCTTAGAGAAGATGACTCCATCACAATAAAACCAGCGGACAAAGGAGGTGGCATCGTCATCCTGAACACAGAACGGTATGAAGAAGAATCGCTAAAGATACTAAACGATCCTGAAACATACATTAAACTGAGGAAGGACCCCACAGAGGACGTAGTAGCCAAATTCCACCAATATCTCGATGAAGGGGAGATGGCTGGTATTTTAAATGATAAGGAGCACAAGTACCTGAAAATCTTACATCCCCAGAGGCCAACGTTTTACCACCTTCCAAAGGTACACAAGGACCCAGTGAACCCACCGGGAAGGCCCATAATTTCTGGAATTGACTCCATATCTAGCAGGGTATCGGAGTACATAGATAAAATCCTACAGCCTATAGTACTGAAGACTAAGTACCACCTGAAGGACACCCTCAGTGCCATACAAGAATTAGAGAAGATATCATGGCAAGAAGATTACATCTTGGTAACATGCGATGTAAAATCACTCTACAGCAACATACCGCACAAAGAGGGCATGGAATCAATAAAGAGGCATCTAGAGGGGGAAACAGATATACCCCCGGAGCAAAAAGATTTCACACTAGAAGGGATAAAGCTGATACTGGAGAATAACTATTTTTCATTCAACAAAGAATTCTACCTTCAGAAGAAAGGGACTGCCATGGGAACGAGGTTTGCTCCCAGCTTCGCCAACCTCTACATGAGCACCTGGGAAGAAAAAATCACAGAAAACAAGGAAGACAACATCATCCTATATCTAAGATATATTGACGACATTTTAATGATTTGGAAGGGAGGTGAGGAGGATCTTGTTACATTTCTAAACCAACTCAACACGAAAGACCCTAATATCAAACTAGAAAGCACATGGAACAGAAACACCATAGACTACCTGGATTTAACCATCTTCTCAGAAGGAAATAAGCTATACACCAAAACATACTTCAAGAAAGTAGACACAAACAGCTATATACACAGGGACAGCTGTCATCTCAGGAGATGGCTAGAAGGAATTCCAAAAAGCCAGTATTTAAGAATAAAAAGGAACTGCTCAAAAGAGAGCGATTTCAACATTCAAACCGACAGGCTGAAAACGCAATTCTTAGAAAAAGGCTACGAAGAAAGCAGATTGGAATCAACCAAGAATGAAATCGCACTCATGGATAGAAAAGAATGCCTGAAGTACAAAAACAAAATCAACGAGAGTCTTGACTTTAACACTGTGCCCATCATTTTTTCCTACAGCCAGCAAGATAGAGAATTCAGGAAGATCATCAAAAAATTCTGGCCTATATTATGCGAAGATCCCATACTACAGCAAATTCTACCCCCAGAACCAAGGATCATTTGCAGGGGAGTAAGAAACTTGAAATCCAAGATAACTACCAGCGAATATACGGCCAGAAGAACACAAAACCTGAACAACCCATTCAAGCAGAATACGGGTTTCTTCGGCTGTGGAAACTGCTTAAGCTGCAGAAGCACGGGCAACAGTAAAAGGCATATATCCACCGTCGACAACAGAAGAGGTAAATGGAAAATAAAAGATATCCTCACATGCTTTACCCCGAATGTCATCTACCTCCTCATCTGCCCATGTGGGCTAAAGTACATCGGGAGAACAACACGAGCTTTGGGAATTAGAATTAGGGAGCATGTAAGGAACATCGAGAGAGGCCTGGAAACACACAGTGTCCCAGCACATTTCAAAAAATCACACAATTGTAATCCTAGGAATCTTCAATTCATGGCCATCAAAAAGATCAGAAACAACAGAAGAGGAGGAGACATGGCTAGAAAGATAGGCCAAGAAGAGATTAAGTGTGTATATGAATTCGACACACTGCATCCCGCCGGCCTAAATATGGACTTCGAACTGTGTCATTTCCTCTGAAACACTCCAGTCCTCTACCGAAACAACCGATCAAACACTATTTTTGAATACGTCCCCTACAAGGGCCCTCGGAACCCCACTTGCTTACAACAGATCCCACCACAAATAGGGGACCATTCGACACAGAATTCCAGCAGACAACCAAACTGTCCACCCACCCAAAAAAATCACATTAGCCCAGGTCCCCCTCACACAGTGAGGGTCAAATTCCCTACTGGGACTATATACAATAAGTTGCATTCCCCAGCCATTGTACATATTCCCCAAATTAATACATCTCCCAGCCTTAGGAGATTAACGAGGCATCTCAGTGTCCCAATCCACCCTAAAGGAAGTGCCCCAGATTTATGGGGAAAGCTCTCTACTTCCAACAAAGGACCCAGGTTGCAACCTCCTGCCTACTTATCAAACACCATCCCCCGCATGCCTCCACCCTCCCCCCTATTCTTGCAATTTCGACACATGGGAATATTTTCCATCTAAATTGTAATGTGCGTTTAGCATCTGTCCTCTCCCAACTTAAGATCATAACAGACTGCCAGGGAGTACACAAAAAGCTGCATTCCCCAGCCATCGGACTTTTTCCCATATCAAATACACCTCCGAGACTTAAGAGATGAGAAATCCAGTCACCACAGATACACTTAGTGTCCAACTACACCTAAAGGATGTACACTCCATCTATGGGGAACATCCTCTACTTACAAGAGAAGACCCAGTTGCAACCCCCTGCTCACGGGCCAAACACTACTTCCCGCATTCCCCCCCCTCCCCCGCCATCTCCCAAGTATGGCACACGGGAATATTCCCACATGAATATGTACCACATCTGTCCTCACTCCGTTCAATATCCTGACAGACAGAAAGGGTTTATCACAAAACAATGTACTCACACTGTACCAAGACCCTTTGCTTATTGGATTCTACCCCATCTGCAAGCTGAATATCTCCACCTGCATGTTCATTAGCTATTACCACCTGTCCTATTTCTGCCCTTGTTTGACTGTAAGGGTTAATTGCATAATCAGTGCAACTCCACTGTATTAATGATTGTATTACCTAAGGGACCTTACCCCATACCAATCAGCCAATTGCCGTTTGCATCGAATAAAGAGCTAAACGCAGAGTCTACAACTTTGATCCAACCCAGCGCCGGTAATACATCATAACAGCGCAGGAAACGAAACCAACTCCCCGATTGGAGGAGTCTAACCATGTGACTCGCCAACCAATGAGAACGGAGCGCCTGCCGCGACACGCAGGCGCAACAAGCGGCAAATTTGAAAACGAAAGCAAAAACATACCGAACTATGTATAAAAGCAGGACAATGATGAAGAGGGGTTATCCAGCTGAAGAGGCCACACTTTACTGGCGAAACGCGTCCTGGACCCCCCCACCAGATGTTTTACTAAGCTGTTAAACTTTTTTTTTTTTTTTTTTTTTTTTATTATGCTGTTATTTTATTTTATTTAAGTTCATTAAAAACCTTTCCCATTATCCTGCATCCTGATTCCTTTGGAAGCCCGGCTTATTCCTCCACCAGGCAGGATCCAGCTGCAACACCCGCAAGGACCCCAGCCCGACAGAGGGAGTAAGGAACCCGAGGCGAGGAACCAAACGGCAGCAGGAAAGAAGGGAATCTGGCCGCCTCTACAGGCTAGAAGGGCATTACCGAGTGAGCGTGGTTATTATACCGCTCAGGACCATGTGAGTGTACCATATTTTTTATACATACATCATTCATCCCAACGATAAAACACCATCCGGTGTCTCTACCCATTTTTCCTAAGGTCCGGTCCAAGCTGAAAGAAAGAAGAGAGTCAAAACCCCCCTTCTTTCCATTTCACGTACCCTAATCGGATACCACCTTTTGACCACAAGGTGGCAGCAGAGGACAAGGAATGACCATATTTTCCTATTCTTTTCTTTTTATGTGTTTTGCACCGAACCAAGTGTGAAAACATCCACGTATCCACCGATTTCAAATTAACCCAAAGTGTATACACTCTGTAAAATTTAACACATGTTGTATAAATCGCATTTACTCAATATCTAACACATGTTGTATAAATTGCATTTATTCATAATTACGTGTCATATCACTTGCTTTACTCATAACAAGGAGTTCAAGAACACTCGCATTACTTCCAGAGTGTACTATATAACATCTGATGTGTCACCTTCAGCTAGAGTACAAAACACTCTAGCACAGATATATTTCCATCTCCCCAGAGAAGGAAACCCAAAAAAAGTGCAGCGCCCATCCAGGATCACCCCACCCTTTCTTCGCATATATCCAGGTAGACCGAGGCACTACCACCGTATCCTAGGAAGGCAGCAGCACAACACCCCATTCGCTCTAATCCCAGAGACAGGCGCCGACTGTAGAAATACCCCCCATTCTCTGTGTTAGTGGAATACCCCCTAGCAAGAAAGCGTTGATACATTTCCATAAGTTGATCATGGCATGTATCCACATCGCTGTTGTATCTTAGTACTCGCAAGAATTGAGACATAGGAAGTGAGCACTTCAAATGTTGAGGGTGGTGCAGGGCTCGAGTCGAGCGGGAACGCGCGGGAACGGTGTTCCCGCACTTCTCCGACAGCGGGAACGCTGCGGAACGCAGCGTTCCCGCTGTGGCCCGAGCCCGAACGCTTAACAGGCGGCCGCCGCACATTGGCGGCGGCCGCGTGCTTCCTATTCTAGCGGCCGGTGACCGGAAGTGGAGCCGCTCGCCTGGCTGTTTCCTAGATCCCAGGCGAGCGGCTGCACTTCCTGTCAGCGGCCGCTGAGCAGGAAACACGTGGCCGCCGCAGTGTGCGGCGGCGGCAGCAGCAGCTGCAGCAGCGGTAAGTTGGGTTGGGGGCATTATCCATGAGACCAGGGGGCACTATCCATGAGACCAGGGGGCATATCCATGAGACCAGGGGGCATATCCATGAGACCAGGGGGCATATCCATGAGACCTGGGGGCATATCCATGAGACCAGGGGGCATATCCATGAGACCAGGGGGCAGTATCCATGAGACCAGGGGGCATATCCATGAGACCAGGGGGCATATCCATGAGACCAGGGGCAGTATCCATGAGACCAGGGGCACTATCCATGAGACCAGGGGCAGTATCCATGAGACCAGGGGCATATCCATGAGACCAGGGGCACTATCCATGAGACCAGGGGCATATCCATGAGACCAGGGGCATATCCATGAGACCAGGGGCATATCCATGAGACCAGGGGCATATCCATGAGACCAGGGGCATTATCCATGAGACCTGGGGGCATATCCATGAGACCAGGGGCAGTATCCATGAGACCAGGGGCATATCCATGAGACCAGGGGCATATCCATGAGACCAGGGGCATATCCATGAGACCAGGGGCATTATCCATGAGACCTGGGGGCATATCCATGAGACCAGGGGCAGTATCCATGAGACCAGGGGCATATCCATGAGACCAGGGGCATATCCATGAGACCAGGGGCATTATCCATGAGACCTGGGGGCATATCCATGAGACCAGGGGCATATCCATGAGACCAGGGGCATATCCATGAGACCAGGGGCATTATCCATGAGAGTTGGGGGCATTATCCATGAGACCAGGGGCATTATCCATGAGACCAGGGGCATATCCATGAGACCAGGGGCATATCCATGAGACCAGGGGGGCACTATCCATGAGACCAGGGGCATTATCCATGACAGTTGGGGCATTATCCATGAGACCTGGGGCATTTATATCCATGAGAGCTGGGGGGCAATTATATCCATGTGAACTGGGGAAAATATATCCATATAACCAGTGCTGTGCATATTATTCTTGGGGTTCAGTGCTGTGCATATTATTCTTGGGGTTCAGTGCTGTGTATATTATTATGGGGGCTCTGTGCTGTGCATGTTATTATGTTATTGTTGGGGCTCAGTGCTGTGTATATTATACTGGAGGCTCAGTGCTGTGTATATTATTCTGGGCTCAGCGCTGTGTATGTTATTCTGGGGGCTCAGCGCTGTGTATGTTATTCTGGGGGCTCAGTGCTGTGTATATATTCTGGGGGCTGAGCGCTGTGTATATTATTATGGGGGCTCTGTGCTGTGCATGTTATTATGTTATTGTTGGGGCTCAGTGCTGTGTATATTATACTGGAGGCTCAGTGCTGTGTATATTATTCTGGAGGCTCAGTGCTGTGTATATTATTCTGGAGGCTCAGTGCTGTGTATATTATTCTGGGGGTTCAGCACTGTGTATATTATTCTGGGGGCTCAGTGATGTGTATGTTATTCTGGGGGCTCAGCGCTGTGTATATTATTCTGGGGGCTCAGTGCTGTGTATGTTATTCTGGGGGCTCAGTGCTGTGTATATTATTCTGGGGGCTCAGCGCTGTGTATATTATTCTGGGGGCTCAGTGCTGTGTATGTTATTCTGGGGGCTCAGTGCTGTGTATGTTATTCTGGGGGCTCAGTGCTGTGTATATTATTCTGGGGGTCTGTGCCTGGAGATATATATATATATAATGCGTTAGTCCAGTTGCCAAAATCACGAGTATACCTGTACGTAGTGATACCTTTCACTGATCAGTATAGTGTCCAGTTTACACTCTTGAAAGTTTGTCTTTTAAATGTAAAGTTAACCCAATAAAAATGGTATCACCGGCTCGTCCGGCTATACTCGTGAGATATATATATATATTTTCTTAAGGTAATGGGGGTTGTGGAATTCGTGGGTGAGTTCCCTCACTTTTTTTCCCAGGACTTGACCCCTGGGGTGGTGACTGTCCATATGTAAAACAGTATTCCTATCCGTTTCCTTTCGAAAGAGAGTATAGCCTAAGGTGTTGTTAGTGCGAAAAATAGTCACATCTAAAAAGGCTATAGAGCTACAACTGCTGTTGGCGGACAATTTCACAGGGGTATCAAGCAGGTTGATAGAATCAACCATCTGATTGAACGAGAGTATATCGCCCTCCCATATTAGGAAAATGTCGTCAACAAAGCGGCAGTAAAAAAGAATCTGAGAATCATACCTTTGTAAAAGATGTGTGTGTTCAAAACAGTACATATAAAAATTCGCATAAGTTGGCGCCATGGATGCCCCCATCGCCATGCCCGCGCATTGTATATATAAATTATTTTCAAATTTGAAAAAGTTGTGATATAAGGCAATGCGTAGGAGCTCCAGTGTGAATTCAATGGGCGGACCTGTATAATGTTGTGACTCTTGTAGCACCCGTTGGACGCATTGTATCCCCGCATCATGCGGGATGATGGTATACAGGCTCTTAACGTCTAATGTAGCCATAAGCCAAGGCGATGAGGGTAGATGTAAAGATTTGATTCTTTCTAAAAAATGTGGAGTGTCCTTAATGCATGTAGTTAGATGAGACATAGTGTCCTTAGTTACAAAATCAATGTATCTGCCAATAGGCTCAAGCAAACTCCCTCTCGCCGAGACTATGGGATGTCCCGGAGGTGTTTGCAAACTCTTGTGAATTTTGGGTAATGTATATAATATAGGTGTAACAGGATGTTTAGTGATCAAGAAAGTCGCAATGGTGTCAGTAATTATTTATATCAAAATTATTTGAAACAAAAAAAACCAGAACAAAATAAATGATTTAAAACGGAAAAAAATAATTAATGTAGCATATGAATTTGATTCTGTACACTGCCAGGCAGCACCTCTACAGTATAATTAATGTAGCATATGAATCCGCACACTGCAGGGCAGCACCTCTACACCATAATTAATGCAGCATATGAATCCACACACTGCAGGGCAGCACTTCTACACCATAATTAATGCATCATATGAATCCGCACACTGCAGGGCAGCACCTCTACACTATAATTAATGCAGCATATGAATCCGCACACTGCAGGGCAGCACCTCTATACTATAATTAATTAATGCAGCATATGAATCTGCACACTGCAGGGCAGCACCTCTACACCATAATTAATGCAGCATATTAATCCGCACACTGCAGGGCAACACTTCTCTTCTCTGTAGTATAATTAATGCAGTATAGTTTTTTCAAATTAAAAAATTATTGCGTTTTTAACTTTTTATTAAATATCTCTTTAAACATTTTTTAGTTTCATTTGCATTAATATGTAATTTTTTTAATTATTTTTTTGGGGCTTTTTGGGCGTTTTTCATGAATTTTTGGGTTAATCTTTAGGGTTTCTAACTAATTTTAAACAAGACTAGGCTTTATTCCTCCATACTTTTCAATGTAAAAAATTATTTGTGTTTTTACCTTTTTTTTGTTTTTTAAATTCTTTATTTATAGAATTACATATAACAAGATATTCACGAAATCAAACGTAGAAAAGTACAGTCGCAAAGGGCCAGTCAAACTGGACACGAGTAGTCAGTCAAAAATGAGCAGATCATCTAGGTACAGGACAAAAAAGGAAATGACTTGTTCCAGTGTCAAGAAAAAAGGCAAAAAATGCAACAAGTAGGCAGGGAAAGATATATGAAGCCAAGGGTTTGTCCCGAAAGGTGTTTTAAAAAAGCTAGTCTAGAGACCAAAAGCTCGTACACATAAGAAAAATGCAGGGGTAGGGGGTAAATAATAGGGATGAGCCGAACACCCGAGTTCGGTTCGCACTCAACTCAAACTTTTCAAATGTTTGGATTTGAACTCGAACTCGATACAAGTCAATGGGACTCAAAATTCGATTTTTAGAGTGCCCTCCAACAGGGCATATATGCAAGATATTTGCCATAAAAGGTGTATGGGGGTCCAGGTAGTGCCCTGGGGGACAGGAAACAAGGACAAAAAGTTTAAAAAAATACGTTTTTAAAGGGACAGTGAGTTTTCCATGAAATAAGGGTTAAAAATAAAAATGAAAAATTCCTTCAAATATCGTGCCTAGGAGGTCCCCATAACCTGCCCGTGAAGTGGTGGATTTCTAGGATGTATAGAAACATTTAAAAAAAAAATGACGTTTCAAATGACGGTAAATGCTTTTCCTTTAATCTATTCATAAACAGCTGCTTGGGGCGGCAGCCTGTATGAAAAGACATTTTAGGACGTGCAGAAAAAGTTTAGTGATTTTTTGGCTAAATTATGGTGAAACTTATGCAGGCTTTGAATGAAAGTAACAATAGGTGCTTTAAAATTGGGCCTTTAGCGTCGGCAACAGTGCCGTCACACAGTAACCCCTCTGAGGATATGAATCTGATACAGGCGTCAGTGGCAGTGCACTCAAATATTGTGCTTTTGGTGCCAGGCCAGCAAGTGCCATCATACAGTAACCCCTCGGTTGTATTGTGGAAGAGTGCAGGGGTGGAGGTTTTGTGAATGCAGAAGAGATCCCCGATCTATTCCGTTACGTCAGCATCAGGGGATTGATAGCTGCTGATCCAGGACTGATTCATTTTTAGAAATGTCAGCCGGTCTACAGAGTCGGTGGACAGACTCACTCTTTTGTCTGTGACAAAACCTCCAGCGGCACTGAACGTCCTTTCAGAAAGCACGCTAGATGAAGGGTAACCTAGTAGCTGCATAGCATATTGGCTAAATTCTGGCCAGTGATCCAATCTCAACACCCAGTAAGCCAGTGGATCATCTGCTGGAAAGGTATCCAGGTCTGCCCTTGCCCCTAGGTAGTCCTGCACCATATGGTGAAGACGCTGGCAATGGGTGCCTACATTTAATGTCCCTGGGCGTCGCGGACTAAATTTTTTTTAAAATGCATCAGTCAAGCGACCCTGGCCTTCACCATTATTCCTCTGATCATCCTCAGCCTCAGAAGCACCTGTGTCATCACTTGGTAACCTACCAGTGCCTGGAAAGGTGTTACACAAGTGTCGCTTTAGAGCGTTCTCAAGTTTTTTCATCCTGTGCTCCCTCTGTGCGGGCAGGATGAGCTCTGCAACTTTACCCTTGTATCGTGGATCAAGAAGGGTTGCCAACCAGTAATGATCCCTCTCCTTGATAGCATGAATCCTGGGGTCCTTTAGCAGGCTTTGCATTATAAGGGAGCCCATGCAGCGTAGGTTAGAGGTGGCATTAGCTTTCGAGTCTTCCTGGTCAATAAGGATGACCGTATCGTGCACTTCCTCCTCCCAGCCACGTACTAGCCCTTGTGTTTCTGGGCACACAAAACCCTCCCTTGAGGAATCCCCACCTTCAATTCCCCCACTACTTAAATATTCCTCCTCCTCATCCTCCTCCTGTCTGATCTGAGGAGGACCCGCTGGAATGCTGTCTGCGGAAACACTGGGGCCTTGAGAGCTAGGGAAGGCCTCCTCTTCCTCCCACTGCTCTGCCTCTAGAGCCGCATCTATAATTCCCCGCAGAGTGTGCTCCAGCAGGAACACTAAAGGAATTGTGTCACTGATGCATGCACTGTCCCTGCTCACCATCTTCGTTGCCTCCTCAAATGGTGACAGTACAGTGCATGCATCCTTGATCATCAGCCACTGCGGGGCGGGGGGGAAACAAGTTGACCTGAACCTGTCCTTGTGCCATACTCACACAGATACTCATTGATGGCCCTCTGCTGCTTGTGCAGACGCTGCAGCATTGCTAATGTCGAGTTCCACCTGGTTGACATGTAACAGATCAGATGGTTTGTGGGAAGGTGGAATTCTCTTTGAATTTCTGCCAGGCGAACGTTTGCTGGGAACGACCGTCTGAAGTGGCTGCAGACTTTTCTGGCCTGGCTGAGAAGCTCTGCCAGCCCTGGGTACCTGGTTAGAAAACGCTGTACCACAGAGACACAGATGGAGGAGGAGGAAGAGGGAGAGGTGGTGGTGGAGCAGACAGACCTCATACAAGCAGCTTTCTGGAAGGCGTGGTGGATGAACAAGCTCCAGCACAGAGCCCCGTCTTGGATTCCTTCCGTTCGGTTCGAGTTCGCAAAGAAAAAGAGTATAAAAAATGCTTAAAAAATACTAAAAAAATCTAGAAATAAAGAGACTCTTTACTGCAGAATATTATAAGCAACGGTTTATTAGATCTTGAATTAAATACTAATGTCTAAGTGCAAAGATTCTTACCTCTAAATGACCTGTGTTTCTCAAACACTAAAAACCAGGTGTTTTTAGTCTGGTCTAATGAATTTGATACATTTGCATGTACAATTAGGGTGTGGTGTGCCTCCTGATGTGTCAAACAACACCTGTGCTTCTGTTCTGAGAAGTGTTAATTTCTCTACTAAATCTTCTTCTAATAATGTTTTTACTTTATACCTGGTCATGTTGGGTATCATTCAAAAGGCCATGCTCAGGCCTTTCGATTGGCACCCTCCATGACCCCCTAGCTGCCTGGAGATATCGGGGTTCAAATGAATCCCCTATCTCCACCAGGGGATTGGCCTGGGCAATAAATATACACATGATGTGAGCTGGCCTGGGCAATATATTTATACGCATGATGTGAGCTGGCCTGTGCAATATATATATATGCATGATGTGAGCTGCCTTGGGCATGGGCAATATATATAGGCATGATGTGAGCTGGCCTGGGCAATATATACATATACGCATGATGTGAGCTGGCCTGGGCCTGGGCCATATATATAGGCATGATGTGACCTGGCCTGGGCAATATATATATACGCCTGATGTGAGCTGGACCGGGCCTGGGCAATATATATACGCATGATGTGAGCTGGCCTGGACCTGGGAAATATATATATACGCATGATGTGAGCTGGCCTGGGCCTGGGCAATATATATACGCATGATGTGAGCTGGCCTGGGCAATATATATACGCATGATGTGAGCTGGCCTGGGCAATATATATATACGCATGATGTGAGCTGGCCTGGGCAATATATATACGCATGATGTGAGCTGGCCTGGGCAATGTATATATATACGCATGATGTGAGCTGGCCTGGGCAATATATATACGCATGATGTGAGCTGGCCTGGACCCCTGGGCAATATATATATATGCATGATGTGAGCTGGCCTGGGCCTGGGCAATATATATACGCATGATGTGAGCTGGCCTGGGCAATATATATACGCATGATGTGAGCTGCCTGGGCAATATATATATATACGCATGATGTGAGCTGGCCTGGGCAATATATATACGCATGATGTGAGCTGGCCTGGGCAATATATATATACGCATGATGTGAGCTGGCCTGGGCAATATATATACGCATGATGTGAGCTGGCCTGGACCTGGGCAATATATATACGCATGATGCGAGCTGGCCTGGGCAATATATATACGCATGATGTGCGCTGGCCTGGGAATGGGCAATATATATATATACGCATGATGTGAGCTGGCCTGGGCAATATATATACGCATGATGTGAGCTGGCCTGGGCAATATATATATGCGCATGATGTGAGCTGGCCTGGGCTGGGCAATATATATACGCATGATGTGAGCTGGCCTGGGCAATATATATATATGCATGATATGAGCTGCCCTGGGCCTGGGCAAAATATATACACATGATGTGAGCTGGCCTGGACCTGGGCAATATATATACGCATGATGTGAGCTGGCCTGGGCAATATATATACGCTTGATGTGAGCTGACGTGGGCCTGGGCAATATATATATATGCATGATGTGAGCTGGCCTGGGCATTATATATATACGCATAATGTGAGCTGGCCTGGGCCTGGGAAAAATATATACGCATGATGTGAGCTGCCTTGGGCATGGGCAATATATATAGGCATGATGTGAGTTGGCCTGGGCAATATATATATATGCATGATGTGAGCTGGCCTGGGCCTGGGCAATATATATAGGCATGATGTGACCTGGCCGGGGCAATATATAGATACGCAAGAAGTGAGCTGGCCTGGGCAATATATATATGTATGATGTGAGCTGGCCTGGACCTGGGCAATATATATATATATGCATGATGTGAGCTGGTCTGGGCCTGGGTAATATATATTTGCATGATGTGAGCTGGCCTGGGCAATATATATATGCATGATGTGAGCTGGTCTGGGCAATATATATATATACGCATGGTGTGAGCTGGCCTGGGCCTGGGCAATATATATAGGCATGATGTGAGCTGGCCTGGGCAATATATATATATGCATGATGTGAGCTGGCCTGGACCTGGGCAATATATATATGCATGATGCGAGCTGGCCTGGGCTTGGGCAATATATATACGCATGATCTGCGCTAACCTGGGAATGGGCAATATATATATATACGCATGATGTGAGCTGGCCTGGGCAATATATATACGCATGATGTGAGCTGGCCTGGGCAATATATATATACACGCATGATATGAGCTGGCCTGGGCATGGGCAATATATACACATGATGTGAGCTGGCCTGGACTTGGGCAATATATATACGCATGATGTGAGCTGGCCTGGGCCTGTGCATTATATATACGCATGATGTGAGCTGGCCTGGGCAATATATATATATGCATAATGTGAGCTGGCCTGGGCCTGGGCAATATATATATATACGCATGATGTGAGCTGGCCTAGGCAAAATATATATACGCATGATGTGAGCTGGCCTGGGCCTGGGCAATATATATATATACGCATGATGTGAGCTGGCCTGGGCAATATATATACGCATGATGTGAGCTGGCCTGGGCATGGGCAATATATATATACGCATGATGTGAGCTGGCCTGGGCAATATATATATACTAATGATGTGTGCTGGCCTGGGCAATATATATATACGCATGATGTGAGCTGGCCTGGGCAATATATATATGCATGATGTGAGCTGGCTTGGGCCTGGGCAATATATATACACATGATGTGAGCTGGCCTGGGCAATATATATACACATGATGTGAGCTGGCATGGACCTGGGCAATATATATAAAAAAGAGTATAAAAAATGCTTAAAAAATACTAAAAAATCTAGAAATAAAGAGACTCTTTACTGCAGAATATTATAAGCAACGGTTTATTAGATATTGAATTAAAAACTAATGTCTAAGTGCAAAGATTCTTACCTCTAAATGACCTGTGTTTCTCAAACAGTAAAAACCAGGTGTTTTTAGTCTGGTCTAATGAATTTGATACATTTGTATGTACAATGAGGGTGTGGTGTGTCTCCTGATGTGTCAAACAACACCTGTGCTTCTGTTCTGAGAAGTGTTAATTTCCTCCTAAATCTTCTTCTAATAATGTTTTTACTTTATACCTGGTCATGTTGGGTATCATTCAAAAGGCCATGCTCAGGCCTTTCGATTGGTACCCTCCATGACCCCCTAGCTGCCTGGAGATATCGGGGTTCAAATGAATCCCCTATCTCCACCAGGGGATTGGCCTGGGCAATAAATATACACATGATGTGAGCTGGCCTGGGCAATATATTTATAGGCATGATGTGAGCTGGCCTGGGCCTGGGCAATATATATACGCATGATGTGAGCTGGCCCGGGCAATATATATATACGCATGATGTGAGCTGCCTTGGGCATGGGCAATATATATAGGCATGATGTGAGCTGGCCTGGGCAATATATATATACGCATGATGTGAACTGGCCTGGGCCTGGGCAATATATATAGGCATGATGTGACCTGGCCTGGGCAATATATATATAAGCATGATGTGAGCTGGCATGGGCCTGGGCAATATATATACGCATGATGTGAGCTGGCCTGGACCTGGGCAATATATATATACGCATGATGTGAGCTGGCCTGGGCCTGGGCAATATATATACGCATGATGTGAGCTGGCCTGGGCAATATATATACGCATGATGTGAGCTGGCCTGGACCTGGGCAATATATATAGGCATGATGTGAGCTGGCCTGGGCAATATATATATGCGCATGATGTGAGCTGGCCTGGGCAATATATATACGCATGATGTGAGTTGGCCTGGGTAATATATATATATGCATGATATGAGCTGGCCTGGGCCTGGGCAATATATATACACTTGATGTGAGCTGGCCTGGACCTGGGCAATATATATACACATGATGTGAGCTGGCCTGGGCAATATATATACGCTTGATGTGAGCTGGCCTGGGCCTGGGAAATATATATATATGCATGATGTGAGCTGGCCTGGGCCTGGGCAAAATATATACGCATGATGTGAGCTGCCTTGGGCATGGGCAATATATATAGGCATGATGTGAGCTGGCCTGGGCCTGTGCAATATATATACGCATGATGTGAGCTGGCCTGGACCTGGGCAATATATATACAGTTGTGTTCAAAATTATTAAACCCCCACTGAAATTGAGTGTTTTGGCCAGTTTGACATTGATTTTGATCATTCAGTCATCTTGCTTACAATTAAATCAAAGAGGCACGTGTAGGTCAGACAAATATAACATAACATTTATAATGAAATAACCACAAATGTCTTTTCTGTGCTCACATCATCATCAGTTTTATTCAACCCCCAAGTGACATTCAATCTTAGTACTTAGTACAACATCCTTTTACAGATATAACAGCTTTTAAACGTGAAGCATAGCGTGACACAAGTGTCTTGCAGCGATCTACGGGTATCTTCGCCCATTCGTCATGGGCAACAGCCTCCAGTTCAGTCACATTTTTAGGCTTGCGCACTGCAACTGCTTTCTTTAAGTCCCACCAGAGGTTCTCAATCGGATTTAAGTCAGGTGACTGCGATGGCCACTCCAAAATGTTCCAGCCTTTAATCTGCAACCATGCTCTAGTGGACTTGGAGGTATGCTTGGGATCATTGTCCTGTTGAAAGGTCCAACGTCTCCCAAGCCTCAGGTTTGTGACGGACTGCATCACATTGTCATCCAATATCTCCTGGTACTGAAGAGAATTCATGGTACCTTGCACACGCTGAAGCTTCCCTGTACCTGCAGAAGCAAAACAGCCCCAAAGCATGATTGACCCCCCGCCATGCTTCACAGTAGGCAAGGTGTTCTTTTCTTCATAGGCCTTGTTCTTCCTCCTCCAAACATAGCGTTGATCCATGGGCCCAAACAGTTCTAATTTTGTTTCATCAGTCCACAGAACACTATACCAAAACTTCTGTGGTTTGTCCACATGACTTTGGCATACTGCAGTCGACTCTTCTTATTCTTTGGAGACAGCAAGGGGGTGCGCCTGGGAGTTCTGGCATGGAGGCCTTCATTACGCAGTGTGCGCCATATTGTCTGAGCTGAAACTTCAGTACCCACATCTGACAAATCTTTTCTCAGTTCCTCAGCAGTCACACGGGGACTTTTCTCCACTCTACGCTTCAGGTAGCGCACAGCAGTCGAAGTCAGCATCTTCTTTCTGCCACGACCAGGTAGCGTTTCAACAGTGCCCTTTGCCTTGAATTTGCGAATGATGCTTCCTATGGTCTCTCTTGGTATGTTTAACATCTTTGCAATCTTCTTATAGCCATTGCCCTTCCTGTGAAGAGTAATCACCTCTTCTCTTGTCTTCCTGGACTTTTCTCTTGACTTCACCATGTTTGTAACCACACCAGTAAATGTCTAGAAGGAGTTGAGTATCACAGTCATTTTAAAGCTGCCTAATTGGTGCTTATTATGCCTTATTGCTGCTCCGTGACATCCACAGGTGTTTTCACTACCTGATTGAAAACACTTGAATGAACCTCTGTTCTTCAGAGTGGTAGTCTTTAAGGGGTTGAATAATTGTGTCAATGAAGAATTCACAAAAGAAACATTTACTACTGTATTACAAAACCAATTGATGTCATTTTAGTTGCATATGGTTCTTTAAAAAGTCCGAGTAGGATTTCATTCTGAATACAATTACAAATGTACTCTAAATTCCCTAAAACCCTTTACAGCATTGGGGGTGGAATAATTTTGAACACAACTGTATATGCATGATGTGAGCTGGCCTGGGCCTGGGCAATATATATTCGCATGATGTGAGCTGGCCTGGGCAATATATATATGCATGATGTGAGCTGGCCTGGGCAATATATATATACGCATGATGTGAGCTGCCCTGGCCAATATATATATACGCATGATGTGAGCTGGCCTGGGCAATATATATATGCATGATGTGAGCTGGCCTGGACCTGGGCAATATATATACGCATGATGTGAGCTGGCCAGGGCCTGGGCAATATATATACGCATGATGTGAGCTGGCCTGGGCCTGGGCAATATATATATATATGCATGATGTGACCTGGCCTGGGCAATATATATATACGCATGATGTGAGCTGGCCTGGGCCTGGGCAATATATATTTGCATGATGTGAGCTAGCCTGGGCCTGGGCAATATATATACGCATGATGTGAGCTGGCCTGGGCATGGGCAATATATATATACGCATGATGTGAGCTGGCCTGGGCAATATATATATACGCATGATGTGAGCTGGCCTGGGCCTGAGCAATATATATACGCATGATGTGAGATGGCATGGGCAATATATATATTCACATGATGTGAGCTGGCTGGGGCCTGGGCAATATATATACACATGATGTGAGCTGGCTTGGACCTGGGCAATATATATATGTATGATGTGAGCTGGCCTTGGCCTAGGCAATATACATATGCATGATGTGAGCTGGCCTGGGCATGGGCAATATATATATACGCATGATGTGAGCTTGCCTGGGCAATATATATACGCATGACGTGAGCTGACCTGGGCAATACATATATATGCATGATGTGAGCTGGCCTGGGCCTGGGCAATATATATACGCATGATGTGAGCTGGCCTGGACCTGGGCAATATATATACACATGATGTGAGCTGGCCTGGGCCTGGGCAATATATATATACGCATGATGTGAGCTGGCCTGGGTCTGGGCAATATATATACGCATGATGTGAGCTGGCCTGGGCATGGGCAATATATATATATGCATGATGTGAGCTGGCCTGGGCCTGGGCAATATATATACGCATGATGTGAGCTGGCCTGGGCAATATATATATACGCATGATGGGAGCTGGCCTGGGACCGGGTAATATATATATGCATGATGTGAGCTGGCCTGGACCTGGGCAATATATATACGCATGATGTGAGCTGGCCTGGGCCTGGGCAATATATATACGCATGATGTGAGCTGGCCTAGGCCTGGGCAAAATATATATATATGCATGATGTGAGCTGGCCTGGGCAATATATATATACGCATGATGTGAGCTGGCCTGGGCCTGGGCAATATATATATGCATGATGTGAGCTGGCCTGGGCCTGGGCAATATATATACGCATTGTGTGAGCTGGCCTGGGCCTGGGAAATATATATATATATATGCATGATGTGAGCTGGCCTTGGCCTGGGCAATATATATATATATGCATGATGTGAGCTGGCCTGGGCAATATATATATACGCATGATGTGAGCTGGCCTGGGCCTGGGCAATATATATTTGCATGATGTGAGCTAGCATGGGCCTGGGCAATATATATACGCATGATGTGAGCTGGCCTGGGCATGGGCAATATATATATACGCATGATGTGAGCTGGCCTGGGCAATATATATATATGCATGATGTGAGCTGGCCTGGGCCTGAGCAATATATATACGCATGATGTGAGATGGCATGGGCAATATATATATTCACATGATGTGAGCTGGCTGGGGCCTGGGCAATATATATACACATGATGTGAGCTGGCTTGGACCTGGGCAATATATATATGTATGATGTGAGCTGGCCTTGGCCTGGGCAATATACATATGCATGATGTGAGCTGGCCTGGGCATGGGCAATATATATATACGCATGATGTGAGCTGGCCTGGGCAATATATATACGCATGACATGAGCTGACCTGGGCAATACATATATATGCATGATGTGAGCTGGCCTGGGCCTGGGCATATATATACGCATGATGTGAGCTGGCCTGGACCTGGGCAATATATATATCGCATGATGTGAGCTGGCCAGGGCCTGGGCAATATATATATACGCATGATGTGAGCTGGCCTGGGTCTGGGCAATATATATATATGCATGATGTGAGCTGGCCTGGTCATGGGCAATATATATATGCATGATGTGAGCTAGCCTGGGCAATATATATATATGCATGATGTGAGCTGGCCTGGGCAATATATATACGCATGATGTGAGCTGGCCTGGGCAATATATATATACGCATGATGGGAGCTGGCCTGGGACCGGGTAATATATATACGCATGATGTGAGCTGGCCTGGACCTGGGCAATATATATACGCATGATGTGAGCTGGCCTGGGCCTGGGCAATATATATATGCATGATGTGAGCTGGCCTAGGCCTGGGCAAAATATATATATATGCATGATGTGAGCTGGCCTGGGCAATATATATATACGCATGATGTGAGCTGGCCTGGGCCTGGGCAATATATATATGCATGATGTGAGCTGGCCTGGGCCTGGGCAATATATATACGCATTGTGTGAGCGGGCCTGGGCCTGGGAAATATATATATATATGCATGATGTGAGCTGGCCTTGGCCTGGGCAATATATATATGCATGATGTGAGCTGGCCAGGGCACTATATATATATGCATGATGTGAGCTGGCCTGGGCCTGGGCAATATATATACGCATGATGTGAGCTGGCGTGGACCTGGGCAATATATATATGTATGATGTGAGCTGGCCTTGGCCTGGGCAATATATATATGCATGATGTGAGCTGGCCTGGGCATGCGCAATATATATATATATGCGCATGATGTGAGCTGGCCTAGGCAATATATATATACGCATGATGTGAGCTGGCCTGGGCAATATATATACACATGACGTGAGCTGGCCTGGACAATATATATATACGCATGATGTGAGCTGGCCTGGGCCTGGGCAATATATATACGCATGATGTGAGCTGGCTGGGCAATATATATATACGCATGATGTGAGCTG
This sequence comes from Leptobrachium leishanense, assembly GCA_009667805.1. NCBI lineage: Eukaryota > Metazoa > Chordata > Amphibia > Anura > Megophryidae > Leptobrachium > Leptobrachium leishanense. The sequence goes on along the minus strand of CM019063.1, from coordinate 362,691,988 downwards.
GCCTGGGCCTGTGCAATATATATATGCATGATGTGAGCTGGCCTGGACCTGGGCAATATATATACACATGATGTGAGCTGGCCTGGGCCTGGGCAATATATATATACGCATGATGTGAGCTGGCCTGGGCCTGGGCAATATATATACGCATGATGTGAGCTGGCCTAGGCAATATATATTTACGCATGATGTGAGCTGGCCTGGGCAATATATATACGCATGATGCGAGCTTGCCTGGACCTGGGCAATATATATACGCATGATGTGAGCTGGCCTGGGCATGGGCAATATATATATACGCATGATGTGAGCTGGCTTGGGCAATATATATATACGCATGATGTGAGGTGGCCTGGGCCTGTGCAATATATATATGCATGATGTGAGCTGGCCTGGACCTGGGAAATATATATACACATGATGTGAGCTGGCCTGGGCCTGGGCAATATATATATACGCATGATGTGAGCTGGCATGGGCCTGGGCAATATATATACGCATGATGTGAGCTGGCCTAGGCAATATATATATACGCATGATGTGAGCTGGCCTGGGCAATCTATATACGCATGATGCAAGCTGGCCTGGACCTGGGCAATATATATACGCATGATGCGAGCTGGCCTGGGCATGGGCAATATATATATGCATGATCTGCGCTGGCCTGGGAATGGGCAATATATATATATACGCATTATGTGAGCTGGCCTGGGCACTATATATACGCATGATGTGAGCTGGCCTAGGCAATATATACATACGCATGATGTGAGCTGGCCTGGGCCTGGGCAATATATATACGCATGATGTGAGCTGGCGTGGACCTGGGCAATATATATATGTATGATGTGAGCTGGCCTTGGCCTGGGCAATATATATATGCATGATGTGAGCTGGCCTGGGCATGGGCAATATATATATATACGCATGATGTGAGCTGGCCTAGGCAATATATATATACGCATGATGTGAGCTGGCCTGTGCAATATATATACACATGACGTGAGCTGGCCTGGGCAATATATATATATGCATGATGTGAGCTGGCCTGGGCCTGGGCAATATATATACGCATGATGTGAGCTGGCTGGGCAATATATATATACGCATGATGTGAGCTGGCCTGGGCCTGGGCAATATATATACGCATGATGTGAGCTGGCCAGGGCACTATATATATATGCATGATGTGAGCTGGCCTGGGCCTGGGCAATATATATTTGCATGATGTGAGCTAGCCTGGGCCTGGGCAATATATATACGCATGATGTGAGCTGGCCTGGGCATGGGCAATATATATAATACGCATGATGTGAGCTGGCCTGGGCCTGAGCAATATATATACGCATGATGTGAGATGGCCTGGCCTGAGCAATATATATACGCATGATGTGAGATGGCATGGGCAATATATATATTCACATGATGTGAGCTGGCTGGGGCCTGGGCAATATATATACACATGATGTGAGCTGGCTTGGACCTGGGCAATATATATATGTATGATGTGAGCTGGCCTTGGCCTGGGCAATATACATATGCATGATGTGAGCTGGCCTGGGCATGGGCAATATATATATACGCATGATGTGAGCTGGCCTGGGCAATATATATACGCATGACGTGAGCTGACCTGGGCAATACATATATATGCATGATGTGAGCTGGCCTGGGCCTGGCCAATATATATACGCATGATGTGAGCTGGCCTGGACCTGGGCAATATATATACACATGATGTGAGCTGGCCTGGGCCTGGGCAATATATATATACGCATGATGTGAGCTGGCCTGGGTCTAGGCAATATATATACGCATGATGTGAGCTGGCCTGGGCATGGGCAATATATATATATGCATGATGTGAGCTAGCCTGGGCAATATATATATATGCATGATGTGAGCTGGCCTGGGCAATATATATACGCATGATGTGAGCTGGCCTGGGCAATATATATATACGCATGATGGGAGCTGGCCTGGGACCGGGTAATATATATACGCATGATGTAAGCTGGCCTGGACCTGGGCAATATATATACGCATGATGTGAGCTGGCCTGGGCCTGGGCAATATATATACGCATGATGTGAGCTGGCCTAGGCCTGGGCAAAATATAAATATATGCATGATGTGAGCTGGCCTGGGCAATATATATATACGCATGATGTGAGCTGGCCTGGGCCTGGGCAATATATATATGCATGATGTGAGCTGGCCTGGGCGTGGGCAATATATACGCATTGTGTGAGCTGGCCTGGGCCTGGAAAATATATATATATATGCATGATGTGAGCTGGCCTTGGCCTGGGCAATATATATATGCATGATGTGAGCTGGCCAGGGCACTATATATATATGCATGATGTGAGCTGGCCTGGGCCTGGGCAATATATATACGCATGATGTGAGCTGGCGTGGACCTGGGCAATATATATATGTATGATGTGAGCTGGCCTTGGCCTGGGCAATATATATATGCATGATGTGAGCTGGCCTGGGCATGCGCAATATATATATATATACGCATGATGTGAGCTGGCCTAGGCAATATATATATACGCATGATGTGAGCTGGCCTGGGCAATATATATACACATGACGTGAGCTGGCCTGGGCAATATATAATATACGCATGATGTGAGCTGGCCTGGGCCTGGCAATATATATACGCATGATGTGAGCTGGCCTAGGCAATATATATATACGCATGATGTGAGCTGGCCTGGGCAATATATATACGCATGATGCGAGCTGGCCTGGACCTGGGCAATATATATATCATATGATGTGAGCTGGCCTGGCAATGGGCAATATATATATACGCATGATGTGAGCTGGCCTGGGCAGGCAATATATAATATACGCATGATGTGAGCTGGCTGGCAATATATATATACGCATGATGTGAGCTGGCCTGGGCCTGTGGCAATATATATATGCATGATGTGAGCTGGCCTGGACTGGGAAATATATATAACATGATGTGAGCTGGCCTGGGCCTGGCAATATATATATACGCATGATGTGAGCTGGCATGGGCCTGGGCAATATATATATAGCATGATGTGAGCTGGCCTAGGCAATATATATATATACGCATGATGTGAGCTGGCCTGGGCAATATATATACGCATGATGTGAGCTGGCCTGGACCTGGGCAATATATTACGCATGATGTGAGCTGGCCTGGGCATGGGCAATATATATATGCATGATGTGAGCTGGCCTGGGAATGGGCAATATATATATATACGCATTATGTGAGCTGGCCTGGGCAATATATATATGCATGATGTGAGCTGGCCTGGGCAATATATACATACGCATGATGTGAGCTGGCCTGGGCCTGGGCAATATATATACGCATGATGTGAGCTGGCGTGGACCTGGGCAATATATATATGTATGATGTGAGCTGGCCTTGGCTGGGCAATATATATATGCATGATGTGAGCTGGCCTGGGCAATGGGCAATATATATATATACGCATGATGTGAGCTGGCCTAGGCAATATAATATATACGCATGATGTGAGCTGGCCTGTGCAATATATATACACATGATGTGAGCTGGCCTGGGAATATATATATATGCATGATGTGAGCTGGCCTGGGCCTGGCAATATAATATACGCATGATGTGAGCTGGCTGGGCAATATATATATACGCATGATGTGAGCTGGCATGGGCCTGGGCAATATATATACGCATGATGTGAGCTGGCCAGGGCACTATATATATATGCATGATGTGAGCTGGCCTGGGCCTGGGCAATATATATACGCATGATGTGAGCTGGCTGGACTGGGCAATATATATATGTGATGTGAGCTGGCCTGGGCCTGGGCAATATATATATGCATGATGTGAGCTGGCCTGGACCTGGGCAATATATATATATACGCATGATGTGAGCTGGCCTAGGCAATATATATATACGCATGATGTGAGCTGGCGTGGGCAATATATATACACATGACGTGAGCTGGCCTGGGCAATATATATATACGTATGATGTGAGCTGGCCTGGGCCTGGGCAATATATACACATGATGTGAGCTGGCTGGGCAATATATATATACGCATGATGTGAGCTGGCCTGGGCCTGGGCAATATATATACGCATGATGTGAGCTGGCCTGGCCTGGGCAATATAAATACACATGATGTGAGCTGGCCTGGGCCTGGGCAATATATATATACGCATGATGTGAGCGGGCCTGGGCCTGGGCAATATATATACACGCATGATGTGAGCTGGCCTGGACCTGGGCAATATATATACGCATGATGCGAGCTGGCCTGGGCCTGGGCAATATATATACGCATGATCTGCGCTGGCCTGGGAATGGGCAATATATATATATACGCATTATGTGAGCTGGCCTGGGCAATATATATATGCATGATGTGAGCTGGCCTGGGCAATATATATATACGCATGATGTGAGCTGGCCTGGGCCTGGACAATATATATACGCATGATGTGAGCTGGCCTGGGCAATATATATATACGCATGATGTGAGTTGGCCTGGGCAATATATATATTCGCATGATGTGAGCTGGCATGGGCCTGGGCAATATATATACGCATGATGTGAGCTGGCCTGGGCAATATATATATATACGCATGATGTGAGCTGGCCTGGGCAATATATATACACGCATGATGTGAGCTGGCCTGGACCTGGGCAATATATATACGCATGATCTGCGCTTGCCTGGGAATGGGCAATATATATATATACGCATGATGTGAGCTGGCTTGGGCAATAATTATACGCATGATGTGAGCTGGCCTGGGCAATATATATATACGCATGATGTGAGCTGGCCTGGGCATGGGCAATATAATATATGTGATGTGAGCTGGCCTGGGCAATATATATATGCATGATATGAGCTGGCCTGGGCCTGGGCAATATATATACGCATGATGTGAGCTGGCCTGGGCCTGGGCAATATATATACGCATGATGTGAGCTGGCCTGGGCATGGGCAATATATATATACGCATGATGTGAGCTGGCCTGGGCATATATATATATGCATGATTGTGAGCTGGCCTGGGCAATATATATACGCATGATGTGAGCTGGCCTGGGCAATATATATATTCGCATGATGTGAGCTGGCGTGGACCTAGGCAATATATATATGTATGATGTGAGCTGGCCTTGGCCTGGGCAATATACATATGCATGATGTGAGCTGGCCTGGGCATGGGCAATATATATATACGCATGATGTGAGCTGGCCTAGGCAATATATATATACGCATGATGTGAGCTGGCCTGGGCAAAATATATACACATGACGTTAGCTGGCCTGGGCAATATATATATATGCATGATGTGAGCTGGCCTGGGCCTGGGCAATATATATACGCATGATGTGAGCTGGTGGGCAATATATATATACGCATGATGTGAGCTGGCATGGCCTGGGCAATATATATACGCATGAGTGAGGAGCTGGCCGGGCACTATTATATATGCATGATGTGAGTTGGCCTGGGCCTGGGCAATATATATACGCATGATTGTGAGCTGGCGTGACCTGGGCCAATATATATATGCATGATGTGAGCGGCCTGGGCATGGGCAATATATATATATATGCATGATGTGAGCTGGCCTAGGCAATATATATATACGCATGATGTGAGCTGTCCTGGGCCTGGGCAATATATACACATGATGTGAGCTGGCTGGGCAATATATATATACGCATGATGTTGAGCTGGCCTGGGCCTGGGCAATATATATACGCATGATGTGAGCTGGCCTGGACATGGGCAATATAATACACATGATGTGAGCTGGCCTGGCCTGGGCAATATATAATATACGCATGATGTGAGCTGCCTGGGCCTGGGCAATATATATACGCATGATGTGAGCTGGCCTGGGCAATATATATATACGCATGATGTGAGCTGGCCTGGGCAATATATATACACAGGATGCGAGCTGGCCTGGACCTGGGCAATATATATACGCATGATGCGAGCTGCCTGGGCAATTATATTACGCATGATCTGCGCTGGCCTGGGAATGGGCAATTATATATATACGCATTATGTGAGCTGGCCTGGGCAATATATATATGCATGATGTGAGCTGGCCTGGGCAATATATATATACGTATGATGTGAGCTGGCCTGGGCAATATATATACGCATGATGCGAGCTGGCCTGGACCTGGGCAATATATATACGCATGATGCGAGCTGGCCTGGGCCTGGGCAATATATATACGCATGATCTGCTGCGCTGGCCTGGGAATGGGCAATATATATATATACGCATTATGTGAGCTGGCCTGGGCACTATATATACGCATGATGTGAGCTGGCCTAGGCAATATATACATACGCATGATGTGAGCTGGCCTGGGCCTGGGCAAGATATATACGCATGATGTGAGCTGGCCAGGGCACTATATATATATGCATGATGAGAGCTGGCCTGGTCTGGGCAATATATATACACATGATGTGAGCTGGCATGGACCTGGGCAATATATAATGTATGATGTGGCTGGCCTTGGCCTGGCAATATATATATGCATGATGTGAGCTGGCCTGGGCATTGGCAATATATATATATATGCATGATGTGAGCTTGGCCTAGGCAAATTATATATACGCATGATGTGAGCTGGCCTGTGCAATATATATACACATGACGTGAGCTGGCCTGGGCAATATATATATATGCATGATGTGAGCTGGCCTGGGCCTGGGCAATATATATACGCATGATGTGAGCTGGCCTGGGCCTGGGCAATATATATATACGCATGATGTGAGCTGGCCTGGGCCTGGGCAATATATATACGCATGATGTGAGCTGGCCTGGACCTGGGCAATATAAATACACATGATGTGAGCTGGCCTGGGCCTGGGCAATATATATATTCGCATGATGTGAGCTGGCCTGGGCCTGGGCAATATATATACGCATGATGTGAGCTGGCCTGGGCCTGGGCAATATATATACGCATGATGTGAGCTGGCCTGGACAATATATATATATGCATGATGCGAGCTGGCCTGGACCTGGGCAATATATATACGCATGATGTGAGCTGGCCTGGGCAATATATATATATGCATGATGTGAGTTGGCCTGGGCAATATATATATTCGCATGATGTGAGCTGGCCTGGGCCTGGGCAATATATATACGCATGATGTGAACCGGCCTGGGCAATATATATATACGCATGATGTGAGCTGGCCTGGGCAATATATATACACGCATGATGTGAGCTGGCCTGGACCTGGGCAATATATATACGCATGATGAGAGCTGGCCTGGGGCTGGGCAATATATATACGCATGATCTGCGCTTGCCTGGGAATGGGCAATATATATATATACGCATGATGTGAGCTGGCTTGGGCAATAATAACACGCATGATGTGAGCTGGCCTGGGCAATATATATATACGCATGATGTGAGCTGGCCTGGGCATGGGCAATATATATATGCATGATGTGAGCTGGCCTGAGCAATATATATATACGCATGATGTGAGCTGGCCTGGACTTGGGCAACATATATACACATGATGTGAGCTGGCCTGGGCCTGGGCAATATATATACGCATGATGTGAGCTGGCCTGGGAATGGGCAATATATATATACGCATGATGTGAGCTGGCCTGGGCAATAAATATATATATGCATGATGTGAGCTGGCCTGGGCAATATATATACGCATGATGTGAGCTGGCCTGGGCAATATATATATACGCATGATGTGAGCTGGCGTGGACCTGGGCAATATATATATGTATGGTGTGAGCTGGCCTTGGTCTGGGCAATATATATATGCATGATGTGAGCTGGCCTGGGCATGGGCAATATATATATATACGCATGATGTGAGCTGGCCTAGGCAATATATATATACGCATGATGTGAGCTGGCCTGGGCAATATATATACACATGACGTTAGCTGGCCTGGGCAATATATATATATGCATGATGTGAGCTGGCCTGGGCCTGGGCAATATATATACGCATGATGTGAGCTGGCTGGGCAATATATATATACGCATGATGTGAGCTGGCATGGGCCTGGGCAATATATATATGCATGATGTTAGCTGGCCAGGGCACTATATATATATGCATGATGTGAGCTGGCCTGGGCCTGCGCAATATATATACGCATGATGTGAGCTGGCGTGGACCTGGGCATTATATATATGTATGATGTGAGCTGGCCTTGGCCTGGGCAATATATATATGCATGATGTGAGCTGGCCTGGGCATGGGCAATATATATACGCATGATGTGAGCTGGCCTGGGCAATATATATATACGCATGATGTGAGCTGGCCTGGGCATGAGCAATATATATATATGCATGATGTGAGCTGGCCTGGGCATGGGCAATATATATATATGCATGATGTGAGCTGGCCTGGGCAATATATATATATACGCATGATGTGAGCTGGCCTGGGCCTGGGAAATATATATACGCATGATGTGAGCTGGCCTGGGCATGGGCAATGTATATATACGCATGATGTGAGCTGGCCTCGGCAATATATATATGCATGATGTGAGCTGGCCTGGGCATGGGCAATATATATATACGCATGATGTGAGCTGGCCTGGGCAATATATATATATACGCATGATGTGAGCTGGCATGGGCAATATATATTACGCATGATGTGAGCTGGCCTGGGCAATATATATATACGCATGATGTGAGCTGGCCTGGGCATGGGCAATATATATATATACACATGATGTGAGCTGGCCTGGGCATGGGCAATATATATATATGCATGATGTGAGCTGGCCTGGGCAATATATATATATACGCATGATGTGAGCTGGCCTGGCCTGGGGAATATATATACGCATGATGTGAGCTGGCCTGGGCATGGGCAATGTATATATACGCATGATGTGAGCTGGCCTCTGCAATATATATACGCATGATGTGAGCTGGCCTGGGCATGGGCAATATATATATACGCATGATGTGAGCTGGCCTGGGCAATATATATATATACGCATGATGTGAGCTGGCCTGGGCATGGGCAATATATATATATACGCATGATATGAGCTGGCCTGGGCATGGGCAATATATATATATGCATGATGTGAGCTGGCCTGGGCAATATATATATATACGCATGATGTGAGCTGGCCTGGGCCTGGGGAATATATATACGCATGATGTGAGCTGGCCTCGGCAATATATATATGCATGATGTGAGCTGGCCTGGGCAATATATAAATATATGCATGATGTGAGCTGGACTGGGCCTGGGCAATATATATACGCATGATGTGAGCTGGCCTGGGCCTGGGCAATATATATACGCATGATGTGAGCTGGCCTGGGCAATATATATACACATGATGTGAGCTGGCCTGGACCTGGGCAATATATATACGCATGATATGAGCTGGCCTGGGCAATATATATACACATGATGTGAGCTGGCATTGTCCTGGGCAATATATATATGCATGGTGTGAGCTGGCCTGGGCCTGGGCAATATATATATATACGCATGATGTGAGCTGGCCTGGGCAATATATATATATACGCATGATGTGAGCTAGCCTGGGCAATATATATATACGCATGATGTGAGCTGGCCTGGGCAATATATATATACGAATGATGTGAGCTGGCCTGGGCCTGGGCAATATATATACGCATGATGTGAGCTGGCCTGGACCTGGGCAATATATATATATGCATGATGTGAGCTGGCCTTGGCAATATATATATATACGCATGATGTGAGCTGGCCTGGGCACTATATATATTTGAATGATGTGAGCTGGCCTGGGCCTGGGCAATATATATACGCATGATGTGAGCTGGCCTGGGCCTGGGCAATATATATATACGCATGATATGAGCTGGCCTGGGCATGGGCAATATATATATACGCATGATGTAAGCTGGCCTGGGCAATATATATATACGCATGCTGTGATCTGGCCTGGGCCTGGGCAATATATATATGCATGATGTGAGCTGGCCTGGGCAATATATATACGCATGATGTGAGCTGGCCTGGGCAATATATATACGCATGATGTGAGCTGGCCTGGGCAATATATATTAGGCTTGTGCACCTAATTTTTTTTTCGGTTCGATTCGGTTCGATTTTTTTGATTTTTAAACTTTTCGATTCGGCTCGTGTCGACCGGTTTCGGTTTCGATTCGATTCGGTTCGACCTGTTTTTCGGGTACATTATTTTTTCGGAATTTCGACCATTTTTCGTATTTTCGCGTCACTGTGCTCGGTTTTTGTATCGACTTTTCGTTTTTTCGAAAAATTTTCGTTTTTCATTAAATTTTCGTTTTTACAAAATTTTCGTTTTTCGGAAAATTTTCGTTTTTCGGAATTGCACATTTTTGGGCATATCGACCTTTTTTCGTATTTTTCGTGTCATTTTGCCCGTTTTTTGTATCGACTTTTCGTGTTTTCGAAAAATTTTAGTTTTTCAGAAAATGTTCGTTTTTACAAAATTTTCATTTTTCGGAAAATTTTCTTTTTTCGGAAAATTTTCGTTTTTCGGAAAATCTGTTCTCCTCGTTTGCCACATTTCAAGCCCATTCGAAAAATCCGAAAATATTTCGTTTCGGCTCGGAAAACATTTCGTATCTGAACTTTTCGGATCTAAAATTTTTCGGAAATTCGGCCGCATCCGAAAACACGAATCGGGAAATTTCGTGAAAATTCCGAAATTCCGAAACCCGAAACGCACATCCCTAATATATATATATATGCATGATGTGAGCTGGCCTGGGCCTGGGCAATATATATACGCATGATGTGAGCTGGCCTGGGCCTGGGCAATATATATACGCTTGATGTGAGCTGGCCTGGGCAATATATATATACGCATGATGTGAGCTTGCCTGGGCAATATATATACGCATGATGTGAGCTGGCCTGGGCATGGGCAATATATATATACGCATGATGTGAGCTGGCCTGGGCAATATATATATATACGCATGATGTGAGCTGGCCTGGGCATGGGCAATATATATATATACACATGATGTGAGCTGGCCTGGGCAATATATATATACACATGATGTGAGCTGGGCTGGGCCTGGGGAATATATATACGCATGATGTGAGCTGGCCTGGGCATGGGCAATGTATATATACGCATGATGTGAGCTGGCCTGGGCAATATATAGTGGCAAGAAAAAGTATGTGAACCCTTTGGGATTACGTGGAGTTTTGCATGAATTGGTCATAAAATGTGCTCTGATCTTCATCTAAGTCACAACAATTTGAAAAACACAGTCTGCTTAAAATAATACAACACGAACATTATATGTTTTCATGTGTTTATTGAACAGAACATGTAAACATTCACCGTGCAGGGTGGAAGAAGTATGTGAACCCCTATCCTAATGACTTCTCCAAGAGCTAATTGGAGCCAGGAGTGAACCAACCTTGAGTCCAATCAGTGTGATATTATTGGATGTGTTGCTGAAAGCTGTCCTGCCCTTTAAAAACACACACCAATTTTTGGTTTACTGGTTTCAAGAAGCACTGCCTGATGTGAACCATGCTTCGCAGAAAAGAGCCCTCAGAAGGCCTACGATCAAGAATTGTTGACTTGCATGAAGCTGGAAAGGGTTACAAAAGTATCTACAAAAGCCTTGATGTTCATGTGTCCACGGTAAGACAGACTGTCTACAAATGGAGAAAGTTCAGCACTGTTGCTACTCTCCCTAGGCATGGTCGTCCTGTAAAGATGACTGCAAGAGCACAGCGCAGAATGCTTAATGAGGTAAAGAAGAATCCTAGAGTGTCAGCTAAAGACTTACAGAAATCTCTGGCACATGCTAACATTTTTGTTGACACATCTACAATAACCAAAACATTAAACAAGAATGGAGTACATGGGAGGACACCAGGGAGAAAGCCATTGCTGTCCAAAAAGAATATTGCAGCACGTTTGAAGTTTGCAACAGAGCACCTGGATGTTCCACAGCACTACTGGCAAAATATTCTGTGGACAGATGAAGCCAAAATTGAGTTGTTTGGAAAAAAAACACAACACTATGTGTGGAGTAAAAAAGGCACAGCACACCAACATCAAAACCTCATCCCCACTGTAAAACATGGCGGAGGGAGCATCATGGTTTGGGGCTTCTTTGCTGCCTCAGGGCCTGGACAGATTGTTGTCATTGATGGAAAAATGAATTCCAGAGTTTATCAAGACATTTTGCAGGAAAACGTAAGACCATCTGTCCGCCAACTGAAGCTCCGCAGAGGATGGGTGATGCAACAGGACAATGACCCAAAGCATACAAGTAATTCAACAAAAGAATGGCTTCAACAAAACAAAATACGCCTTCTGGAGTGGCCCAGTCAGAGTCCTGACCTTAACCCGATTGAAATGCTGTGGTATGACCTTAAGAGAACGATTCACACCAGACATCCCAAGAATAGTGCTACACTGAAACAGTTTTGTGAAGAGGAGTGGTCCAAAATTACTCTAGATCGTTGTGCAGGTCTGATCTGCAACTACAGGAAACGTTCGGTTGAGATTATTGCTGCCAAAGGAGGGTCAACCAGTTATTAAGTCCAAAGGTTCACATACTTTTTCCACCCTGCACTGTGAATGTTTACATGTTCTGTTCAATAAAAACATGAAAACATATAATGTTTGTGTTGTATTATTTTAAGCAGACTGTGTTTTTCAAATTGTTGTGACTTAGATGAAGATCAGAGCACATTTTATGACCAATTCATGCAAAACTCCACGTAATCTCAAAGGGTTCACATACTTTTTCTTGCCACTGTATATATGCATGATGTGAGCTGGCCTGGGCAATATATATATATTGTGACAGAGTACAGGATCATGCGTATATAAGCCTGAGGTTGCAACGTGCTGTGTATCCAGGCTACTAACAGGTTAAAGGCTCTTGTCCTGCTAGCACACCTTTTTCACATCCTAATTAGCTCAGGCCTATTTAGTAGGTCTGGGAGAACAGGGAAATAGCTCAGAGTGGAGCTGAACCAAGCCCAGAGAGGTTGTCTCCTAAGTCGTCTGGTAAGAGACTGAATTTTGGTTGCCTACTGTTTAAAACGTATGGTTTATGTTTTTTGTGCTGGAAGCAGAGTAGCTGCTCCAGTCTCCTGTAGTCAGGACATACTACTGTGAGTTAGCCTCCTGACAGGAGTAGGCCTGTTCATTTGTTTATCATTTATTGTTACTTTCTTTTCTGCGTGGCAAAACATGTGATTTAAAGAGGAATCACCCAAAAAACCCGCAAGATATTTACCACACCAAAATAAACGTTGTTTGCAGTGCAACCTCCTGGCTGTCCTGACCCTCTTTGGCCACGACCCTACCACAATATATATGCATGATGTGAGCTGGACTGGGCCTGGGCAATATATATCCGCATGATGTGAGCTGGCCTGGGTAATATATACAGTTGTGTTCAAAATTATTCAACCCCCAATGCTGTAAAGGGTTTTAGGGAATTTAGTGTACATTTGTAATTGTATTCAGAATGATATCCTACAAGGAATTTTTAAAGAACCATATGCAACTAAAATGACATCAGTTGGTTTTGTAATACAGTAGTAAATGTTTCTTTTGTGAATTCTTGATTGACACAGTTATTCAACCCCTTAAAGACTACCACTCTGAAGAACAGAGGTTCATTCAAGTGTTTTCAATCAGGTATTGAAAACACCTGTGGATGTCACGGAGCAGCAATAAAGCATAATAAGCACCAATTAGGCAGCTTTAAAATGACTGTGATACTCAGCTCCTTCTAGACATTTACTGGTGTGGTTACAAACATGGTGAAGTCAAGAGAATGGTCCAGGAAGACAAGAGAAGAGGTGATTACTCTTCACAGGAAGGGCAATGGCTATAAGAAGATTGCAAAGATGTTAAACATACCAAAAGAGACCATAGGAAGCATCATTCGCAAATTCAAGGCAAAGGGCACTGTTGAAACGCTACCTGGTCGTGGCAGAAAGAAGATGCTGACTTTGACTGCTGTGCGCTACCTGAAGCGTAGAGTGGAGAAAAGTCCCCGTGTGACTGCTGAGGAACTGAGAAAAGATTTGTCAGATGTGGGTACTGAAGTTTCAGCTCAGACAATATGGCGCACACTGCGTAATGAAGGCCTCCATGCCAGAACTCCCAGGCGCACCCCCTTGCTGTCTCCAAAGAATAAGAAGAGTCAACTGCAGTATGCCAAAAGTCATGTGGACAAACCACAGAAGTTTTGGGATAGTGTTCTGTGGACTGATGAAACAAAATTAGAACTGTTTGGGCCCATGGATCAACGCTATGTTTGGAGGAGGAAGAACTAGGCCTATGAAGAAAAAAACACCTTGCCTACTGTGAAGCATGGTGGGGGGGTCAATCATGCTTTGGGGCTATTTTGCTACTGCAGGTACAGGGAAGCTTCAGCGTGTGCAAGGTACCATGAATTCTCTTCAGTACCAGGAGATATTGGATGACAACGTGATGCAGTCCGTCACAAACCTGAGGCTTGGGAGACGTTGGACCTTTCAACAGGACAATGATCCCAAGCATACCTCCAAGTCCACTAGAGCATGGTTGCAGATTAAAGGCTGCAACATTTTGGAGTGGCCATCGCAGTCACCTGACTTAAATCCGATTGAGAACCTCTGGTGGGACTTAAAGAAAGCAGTTGCAGTGCGCAAGCCTAAGAATGTGACTGAACTGGAGGCTTTTGCCCATGACGAATGGGCGAAGATACCCGTATATCGCTGCAAGACACTTGTGTCAAGCTATGCTTCACGTTTAAAAGCTGTTATAACTGTAAAAGGATGTTGTACTAAGTACTAAGATTGAATGTCACTTGGTGGTTGAATAAAACTGATAATGATGTGCGCACAGAAAAGACATTTGTGGTTATTTCATTATAAATGTTATGTATATATTTGTCTGACCTACACGTGCCTCTTTGATTTAATTGTAAGCAAGATGACTAAATGATCAAAATCAATGTCAAACTGGCCAAAACACTCAATTTCAGTGGGGGTTGAATAATTTTGAACACAACTGTATATACGCATGATATGAGCTGGCCTGGGCAATATATATACGCATGATGTGAGCTGGCCTGGGCAATATATATATACGCATGATGTGAGCTGGCCTGGGCAATATATATACGCATGATGTGAGCTGGCCTGGGCATGGGCAATATATATATACGCATGATGTGAGCTGGCCTGGGCAATATATATAAAAGCATGATGTGAGCTGGCCTGGGCCTGGGCAATATATATATACGCATGATATGAGCTGGCCTGGGCAATATATTTACGCATGATGTGAGCTGGCCTGGGCATGGGCAAAATATATATATGCATGATGTGAGCTGGCCTGGGCAATATATATATACGCATGATGTGAGCTGGCCTGGGGAATATATATATATGCATGATGTGAGCTGGCCTGGGCAATATATATATATGCATGATGGGAGCTGGACTGGGCCTGGGCAATATATATACGCATGATGTGAGCTGGCCTGGGCAATATATATATACGCATGATATGAGCTGGCCTGGGCAATATATATACACATGATGTGAGCTGGCCTGAACCTGGGCAATATATATACGCATGATGTGAGCTGGCCTGGGCAATATATATACACATGATGTGAGCTGGCCTGGGCAATATATATTTATGCATGATGTGAGCTGGCCTGGGTAATATATATATACGAATGATGTGAGCTGGCCTGGGCCTGGGCAATATATATATGCATGATGTGAGCTGGCATGGACCTGGGCAATATATATATATGCATGATGTGAGCTGGCCTGGGCAATATATATATATATGCATGATGTGAGCTGGCCTGGGCCTGGGCAATATATACACATGATGTGAGCTGGCCTGGACCTGGGCAATATATATACGCATGATGTGAGCTGGCCTGGGCCTGAGCAAAATATATATATATGCATGATGTGAGCTGGTCTGGGCAATATATATATATGCATGATGTGAGCTGCCCTGGGCCTGGGCAATATATATATGCATGATGTGAGCTGGCCTGGGCCTGGGCAATATATATACACATGATGTGAGCTGGCCTGGGCAATATATATATGCATGATGTGAGCTGGCCTGGGCAATATATATATATATGCATGATGTGAGCTGGTCTGGGCAATATATATATATGCATGATGTGAGCTGCCCTGGGCCTGGGCAATATATATACACATGATGTGAGCTGGCCTGGGCAATATATATATGCATGATGTGAGCTGGCCTGGGCAATATATATATATGCATGATGTGAGCTGGCCTGGGCAATATATATATATGCATGATGTGAGCTGGCCTGGGCAATATATATATACGCATGATGTGAGCTGGCCTGGCCTGGGCAATATATATACGCATGATGTGAGCTGGCCTGGGCCTGGGCAATATATATATGCATGATGTGAGCTGGCCTGGGACTGGGTAATATATATATGCATGATGTGAGCTGGCCTGGACCTGGGCAATATATATACGCATGATGTGAGCTGGCCTGGGCATGGGCAATATATATATACGCATGATGTGAGCTGGCCTGGGCAATATATATACGCATGATGTGAGCTGGCCTGGGCAATATATATATACACATGATGTGAGCTGGCCTGGGCAATATATATACGCATGATGTGACCTGGCCTGGGCAATATATATATACGCATGATGTGAGCTGGCCTGGGCCTGGGCAATATATATATACGCATGATGAAAATTTGCAAAGGATAAGGCACGCAATGTGAAATTTTGATGTGTCTGAAATTGAAACTTACGTGACAACTCTAAAAAAAATTTTCGTTAATATATATTTGTTCAATACTGTTAATTTTAATTTGTCTAATAGAGTTAATCTAAAATGGTTTAATACAGTTTATTCATATTTATTTTACCTTTACTATTGGTGCTTTTCAAACTTTATTCTTAAATAAAAAGAAATTTAGCAGTTTCATGTGTCGTTTTTTTTTTTTTGGGGAGGGTGCAAGTAGCTGGTCTTGCCTAGGGCGCAAAGTAGTTTAGCACGGGCCCTGGCCGCATGGTCCACCCCTGCACTCTTCCACAAAACCACAGAAGGGTTACTGTATGATGGCACTTGCTGGCCTGGCACCACAGGCACAATATTTGGGTGCACTGACGCCTTTACCAGATTCATATCTATTTAATATAGGACTGCATGGTCCACCCCTGCACTCTTCCACAATACCACAGAGGGTTTACTGTATGATGGCAATTGCTGGCCTGGCCCCACAGGCACAATATTTGGGTGCACTGCCACTGACGCCTGTATCAGATTCATGTCCTCAGAGGGGTTACTGTTGTGACGGCACTGTTGCCGACGCTAAAGGCCCAATTTTAGGCTAGGATCAAACGAACACATTTTTCGCAGCGAAAGTCAAAAAGTGCGTCCGAACGCATTAAGGTGTTTTTTCACGGAAAGCGCTTAAACGGTCATACGATGCGCATTTTTGTGCGTGATTTTTTATGGATCCAAACCAGGAAACTTTGGGTGTCTGGACGTTATGTTGGCCGGACATGAGCAGCGTCTGACGTCTCCTAATCACACACGCCGCTATGCGGACGCAGCGCACTCTGTACGTCAGTACTAGCGGTTCAGCGTTTTCGAAAAATGCGTTCTTTTTCCACTTGCGTTGCGCGGCTCGACTTTTGTGCGGCTGTACATCGTATATTGGCCGTCATTGCGTGTCATTTGCTGCTAGTGCAGCCGTGATTAAGTGCGCCTAAACGCACATTAAAAGTGCGCTAGTCTGACCCCAGCCTTAAAACACCTATTGTTACTTTCATCCAAAGCCTGCATAAGTTTCACAATAATTTAGCCAAAAAAATCACTAAACTTTTTCTGCGTGTATGAAAATGTCTCCTCTTTTCATACAGACTGCCGCCCCAAGCAGTTGTTTATGGATAGATTAAAGGAAAAGCACTTACCGTCATTTGAAATGTCATTTAGTTGGTCTTTACATATTTCTATACATCCTAGAAATCCGCCACTTCACGGGCAGGTTCTGGGGACCTCCTAGGCACAATATTTGAAGGAATTTTTCGTGTTTATTTTTAACCCTTATTTCATGGAAAACTCACTGTCCCTTTAAAAAAGTTTTTTTTTTAAACTTTTTGTCCTTGTTTTCTATCCCCAGGGCACTACCCGGACCCCCATACACCTTTTACGGCAAATATCTAGCATATATGCCCTCTTGGAGGGCACTCGCAAAATCGAATTTTCAGCCCCATTGACTTGTATTGAGTTCGAGTTCGAATTCGAACATTTGGAAAGTTCGAGTTCGAATGCGAGCCGAAACCGAACTCGGGGGTGTTCGACTCATCCCTATTCACCATATGGTGCAGGACTACCAAGGGGTAAGGGCAGACCTGGATACCTTTCCAGCAGATGATCCACTGGCTTACTGGGTGTTGGGATTGGATCACTGGCCAGAATTTAGCCTATATGCTATGCAGCTACTAGGTTGCCCTTCATCTAGTGTGCTTTCTGAAAGGACGTTCAGTGCCGCTAGAGGTTTTGTCACAGACAAAAGAGTGCGTCTGTCCACCGACTCTGTAGACCGGCTGACATTTATAAAAATGAATCAGTCCTGGATCAGCAGCTATCAATCCCCTGATGCTGAAGTAATGGAATAGATAGGGGATGTCCTCTTCTGCATTCACAAAACCTCCAGCACTGAACTCTTCCACAATACCGGAAAAGGGTTACGGTGTGAAGACACTTGCTGCCATGAAAAGCACAATATTTGGCTGCACTGATGCCTGTGCCACATTTATATCATTTTAATTTTTTGAACCGCAGGGTCCAATCCTGCACTCTTCCACAATACCACAGAGGGGTTACTGTACGATGGCACTTGCTGGCCTGGCACCAAAGGCACAATATCTGGGTGCACTGACGCCTTTACCAGATTCATACCTTTTTAATATAGGACCATATGGTCCAACCCTGCACTCTTCCACAATACCACAGAGGGATTACTGTATGATGGCACTTGCTGGCCTGGCACCAAAGGCACAATATTTGAGTGCACTGCCACTGACGCCTGTATCAGATTCATATCCTCAGAGGGGTTACTGTGTGACGGCACTGTTGCCGACGCTAAAGGCCCAATTTTAAAGCACCTATTGTTAATTTCATCCAAAGTCTGCATAAGTTTCACAATAATTTAGCCAAAAAAAATCACTAAACTTTTTCTGCGTGTCCGAAAATGTCTTCTCTTTTCATACAGACTGCCGCCCCAAACAATTGTTTATGGATAGATTAAAGGAAAACCATTTACCGTCATTTGAAATGTCATTTTTTGGTTTTTACATATTTCTATACATCCTAGAAATCCGCCACTTTACGGGCAGGTTATTGGGACCTCCTAGGCACGATATTTGAAGGAATTTTTTTTATCGTTTTTATTTTTAACCTTTATTTCATGGAAAACTCACTGTCCCTTTAAAAACGTTTTTTTAAAAACTTTTTGTATTTGTTTCCTGTCCCCCAGGGCACTACCCGGACGCCCATACACCTTTTATGGAAAAAATATCTAGCCTATATGCCCTCTTGGAGGGCACTCTAAAAATCGACTTTTGAGTCCCATTGACTTGCATTGAGTTCGAGTTCGAAGCCGAACATTAGAAAAGTTCGAGTGCGAACCAAACACGGGGGTGTTCGGCTCATCCCTACCAAACAGCCAGACACGTGTATCCAGCTAGCAAGACACGTCTATCGATACAGCCAGACATGTCTATCCATTCAGTCAGCCAGACATGTCTATCCAGCCAGCAGCCAGCCAGACAGACACGTCTATCCAGCCAGTTGATAGACCTGTCTTGCTGGCTGGATGGATAGACATATCTAACTGTCTGGATAGACGTGTCTTGCTGGCTAGATGGATAGAAGTGTCTGGCTGGCTAGATGGATAGATCTGTCTTGCTGGCTGGATGGATAGACATATCTATCTAGCCAGTGTTACGGTTAGCCCCTGCTTGGGCAATCGTGGTGGCTTGGAACATGAGATGAAGCCCTTAAGGCAGGTGAGTAACTGACTGGACACAAGGACAGACGGATTTTCTCCAAAACCAAGGAGCACCAAAAAACAGAACAGAATTGCCACTAAGCTCCGAAGGCTTCAAGACCGACAGACAACTTAGGACACTCAGAAAACACAAAGATACACTTGACAATCCGTGAAGGGATCAGGCTGCAGGACAGTAAACAAAACAGACAGACTATACTAAAAGAGGTCCTTATAAGCAGCCTCTGAATATAATACAACTTAGACAGACAAGGTACATAAAACATGAAACATACAAGAATCGTCAATCAGGCAGAGGTTGCAAAAGATCAGAAATATACGGTACCAGGGGGGAGTAGAAGGGATAGTCAAAAATAGAGCCGAGGTCAGAACCAGAAAATACTTGAACAGGAATGCCTTGCAGCAACTCAGGAAACACGAACCAGACAGAACCACCATCAAACTCCACAAACAGTCAATGAGGCTCTGTGCTGCTGGGAATATATAGGGAGTGGGTCTGTGTGATTGGGCCATGTGACCCCCAGACCAGGAGATCACAACAGAACCCCAGATCAGCCCTAAACAGCACAGCCAGACACACCATAGGGGAAAAACAAACAAGAATACCCTTCACCACCAGGGGGCAAGGCCGAGACGTGACAGCCAGCCAGACACTTCTATCCATCTAGCCAGCCAGACACATCTATCCAGCCAGCCAGGTCCATCCAGCTAGCCAAACACGTCCAACCAGCCAGCCAGCCAGACACGTCTATGAATCCAGCCAGCCAGACATGTCTATCCTTCCAGCCAGCCAGACATGTCTATCCAGCCCGCCAGACATGTCCATCATCCATCCATCCAGCCAGACACGTCTATCCAGCCAGCCAGACACGTCTATCCAGCCAGCCAGACACGTCTATCCATCCAGCCAGCCAGACACGTCTATCCATCCAGCCAGCCAGACACGTCTATCCATCCAGCCAGCCAGACATGTCTATCCATCCATCCAGCCAGATGGACACGTCTATCCATCCAGCCAGCCAGACAAGTCTATCCATCCAGCCAGCACGACACGTCTATCCATCCAGCCAACCAGACATGTCCAGCCAGCCAGACACGTCTATCCATCTATCCAGCCAGGCATGTCCAGCCAGCCAGACACGTCTATCCATCCTTCCAGCCAGACGGACACATCTATCCATCCAGCCAGCCAGACACGTCTATCCATCCAGCCAACCAGACAGGTCCAGCCAGCCAGACACGTCTATCCATCCATCCAGCCTGACATGTCCAGCCAGCCAGACATGTCTATCCATCCATCCAGCCAGACACGTCTATCTATCCATCCAGCCAGCCAGACATGTCTATCCATCCAGCCAGCCAGACACGTCTATCCATCCAGCCAGCCAGACACGTCTATCCATCCAGCCAGCCAGACACATCTATCCATCCAGCCAATCAGACATGTCCAGCCAGCCAGACACGTCTTTCCATCCATCCAGTCAGACATGTCCAGCCAGCCAGACACGTCTATCCATCCAGCCAGACAGACACATCTATCCATCCAGCAAGCCAGACACGTCTATCCGTCCATCCAGCCAGACATTTCCAGCCAGACACGTCTATCCATCCATGCAGCAAGACGGACACGTCTATCCATCCAGCCAGCAAGACACGTCTATCCAGCCAGCCAGACACGTCTATCCATCCAGCCAACCAGACATGTCTAGCCAGCCAGACACATTTATCCCTCCATCCAGCCAGACATGTCCAGCCAGCCAGACACGTCTATCCATCCAGCCAGCCAGACATGTCTATCCATCCATCCAGCCAGATGGACACGTCTATCCATCCAGCCAGCCAGACAAGTCTATCCATCCAGCCAGCCATACACGTCTATCCATCCAGCCAACCAGACATGTCCAGCCAGCCAGACACGTCTATCCATCTATCCAGCCAGACATGTCCAGCCAGGCATGTCCAGCCAGCCAGATACGTCTATCCATCCTTCCAGCCAGACAGACACGTCTATCCATCGAGCCAGCTAGACAGGTCTATCCATCCAGCCAGCCAGACACTTCTATCCATCCATCCAGCCAGACATGTCCAGCCAGACATGTCCAGCCAGCCAGACACGTCTATCCATCATCCAGCCAGACAGACACGTCTATCCATCCAGACAGCTAGACACGTCTATCCATCAAGCCAACCAGACATGTCCAGCCAGCCAGAAACATCTATCCATCCATCCAGTCAGACAAGTCTTTCCATCCAGCCAGCCAGACAAGTCTATCCATCCAGCCAGACACGTCTATCCCTGCAGCCAACCAGACATGTCTAGCCAGCCAGACACATCTATCCATCCATCCAGTCAGACAAGTCTTTCCATCCAGCCAGACAAGTCTATCCATCCAGCCAGCCAGACACGTCTATCCATCCAGCCAAACAGACATGTCCAGCCAGCCAGACACGTCTATCCCTCCATCCAGCCAGACATGTCCAGCCAGACATGTCCAGCCAGCCAGACACGTCTATCCATCCAGCCAGCCAGACACGTCTATCCATCCAGCCAGACACGTCTATCCATCCATCCAGCCAGACTGACATGTCTATCCATCCAGCCAGCCAGACAAGTCTATCCATCCGGCCAGCCAGACACGTCTATCCATCCAGCCAACCAGACATGTCCAGCCAGCCAGACACGTCTATCCATCCATCCAGCCAGACATGTCCAGCCAGCCAGACATGTCTATCCATCCATCCAGCCAGACACATGTATCTATCCATCCAGCCAGCCAGAAACGTCTATCCATCCAGCCAGCCAGACACGTCTATCCATCCAGCCAGCCAGACACGTCTATCCCTCCAGCCAATCAGACATTTCCAGCCAGCCAGACACGTCTTTCCATCCCTCCAGCCAGACATGTTCAGCCAGCCAGACACGTCTATCCTTCCAGCCAGACAGACACATCTATCCATCCAGCCAGCCAGACACGTCTATCTATCCAGCCAACCTGACATTTCCAGCCAGCCAGACACGTCTATCCATCCAGCCAATCAGACATGTCCAGCCAGCCAGACACGTCTTTCCATCCATCCAGCCAGACATGTCCAGCCAGCCAGACACGTCTATCCATCCAGCCAGACAGACACATCTATCCATCCAGCCAGCCAGACACGTCTATCCGTCCATCCAGCCAGACATTTCCAGCCAGCCAGACACGTCTATCCATCCATGCAGCCAGACAGACACGTCTATCCATCCAGCCAGCAAGACACGTCTATCCAGCCAGCCAGACACGTCTATCCATCCAGCCAACCAGACATGTCTAGCCAGCCAGACACATCTATCCCTCCATCCAGCCAGACATGTCCAGCCAGCCAGACACGTCTATCCATCCAGCCAGCCAGACACGTCTATCCATCCATCCAGCCAGATGGACACGTCTATCCATCCAGCCAGCCAGACAAGTCTATCCAACCAGCCAGCGAGACACGTCTATCCATCAAGCCAACCAGACATGTCCAGCCAGCCAGACACGTCTATCCGTCCATCCAGCCAGCCAGACACGTCTATCCATCCAGCCAGCCAGACACGTCTATCTATCCAGCCAACCTGACATGTCCAGCCAGCCAGACACGTCTCTCCGTCCATCCAGCCAGACATTTCAGCAGCCAGACACGTCTATCCATCCATGCAGCCAGACGGACACGTCTTTCCATCCAGCCAGCCAGACACGTCTATCCATCCAGCCAGCTAGACACGTCTATCCATCCAGCCAGCCAGACACGTCTATCCATTCAGCCCACCAGACATGTCCAGCCAGACACGTCTATCCATCCAGCCAGCCAGACATATCCAGCCAGACATGTCCAGCCAGCCAGACACGTCTATCCATCCAGCCAGCTAGACACGTCTTTCCATCCAGCCAGCCAGACACGTCTATCCATCCAGCCAACCAGACATGTCCAGCCAGCCAGACACGTCTATCCATCCATCCAGCCAGACAAGTCTTTCCATCCAGCCAGCCAGACACGTCTATCCATCCAGCCAGCCAGACACGTCTATCCATCCATCCAGCCAGACGGACACGTCTATCCATCCAGCCAGCCAGACAAGTCTATCCAACCAGCCAGCGAGACACGTCTATCCATCAAGCCAACCAGACATGTCCAGCCAGCCAGACACGTCTATCCGTCCATCCAGCCAGCCAGACACGTCTATCCATCCAGCCAGCCAGACACGTCTATCTATCCAGCCAACCTGACATGTCCAGCCAGCCAGACACGTCTCTCCGTCCATCCAGCCAGACATTTCCAGCCAGCCAGACACGTCTATCCATCCATGCAGCCAGACGGACACGTCTTTCCATCCAGCCAGCAAGACACGTCTATCCATCCAGCCAGCTAGACACGTCTATCCATCCAGCCAGCCAGACACGTCTATCCATTCAGCCCACCAGACATGTCCAGCCAGACACGTCTATCCATCCAGCCAGCCAGACATATCCAGCCAGACATGTCCAGCCAGCCAGACACGTCTATCCATCCAGCCAGCTAGACACGTCTTTCCATCCAGCCAGCCAGACATGTCTATCCATCCAGCCAACCAGACATGTCCAGCCAGCCAGACACGTCTATCCATCCATCCAGCCAGACAAGTCTTTCCATCCAGCCAGCCAGACACGTCTATCCATCCAGCCAGCCAGACACGTCTATCCATCCATCCAGCCAGACGGACACGTCTATCCATCCAGCCAGCCCGACACATCTATCCATCCAGCCAACCAGACATGTCCAGCCAGCCAGACACGTCTATCCATCCATCCAACAAGACATGTCCAGCCAGACACATCTATCTATCCATCCAGCCAGCCAGAAACGTCTATCCATCCAGCCAGCCAGACACGTCTATCCATCCAGCCAGCCAGACACGTCTATCCCTCCAGCCAATCAGACATTTCCAGCCAGCCAGACACGTCTTTCCATCCCTCCAGCCAGACATGTCCAGCCAGCCAGACACGTCTATCCTTCCAGCCAGACAGACACATCTATCCATCCAGCCAGCCAGACACGTCTATCTATCCAGCCAACCTGACATTTCCAGCCAGCCAGACACGTCTATCCATCCAGCCAATCAGACATGTCCAGCCAGCCAGACACGTCTTTCCATCCATCCAGCCAGACATGTCCAGCCAGCCAGACACGTCTATCCATCCATGCAGCAAGACAGACACGTCTATCCATCCAGCCAGCAAGACACGTCTATCCAGCCAGCCAGACACGTCTATCCATCCAGCCAACCAGACATGTCTAGCCAGCCAGACACATTTATCCCTCCATCCAGCCAGACATGTCCAGCCAGCCAGACACGTCTATCCATCCAGCCAGCCAGACACGTCTATCCATACATCCAGCCAGATGGACACGTCTATCCATCCAGCCAGCCAGACAAGTCTATCCAACAGCCAGCCAGACACGTCTATCCATCAAGCCAACCAAGACATGTCCAGCCAGCCAGACACGTCTATCCGTCCATCCAGCCAGCCAGACACGTCTATCCATCCAGCCAGCCAGACACGTCTGTCTATCCAGCCAACCTGACATGTCCAGCCAGCCAGACACGTCTCTCCGTCCATTCCAGCCAGACATTCCAGCCAGCCAGACACGTCTATCCATCCATGCAGCCAGACGGACACGTCTATCCATCCAGCCAGCAAGACACGTCTATCCATCCAGCCAGCTAGACACGTCTATCCATCCAGCCAGCCAGACACGTCTATCCATCCAGCCCACCAGACATGTCCAGCCAGACACGTCTATCCATCCAGCCAGCCAGACATATCCAGCCAGACATGTCCAGCCAGCCAGACACGTCTATCCATCCAGCCAGCTAGACACGTCTTTCCATCCAGCCAGCCAGACACGTCTATCCATCCAGCCAACCAGACATGTCCAGCCAGCCAGACACGTCTATCCATCCATCCAGCCAGACAAGTCTTTCCATCCAGCCAGCCAGACACGTCTATCCATCCAGCCAGCCAGACACGTCTATCCATCCATCCAGCCAGACGGACACGTCTATCCATCCAGCCAGCCAGACAAGTCTATCCATCCAGCCAGCCAGACACGTCTATCCATCCAGCCAACCAGACATGTCCAGCCAGCCAGACACGTCTATCCATCCATCCAGCCAGACATGTCCAGCCAGACATGTCCAGCCAGCCAGACACGTCTATCCATCCATCCAGCCAGACAGACACGTCTATCCATCCAGCCAGCAAGACACGTCTATCTATCCAGCCAACCAGACATGTCCAGCCAGCCAGACACGTCTATCCATCCAGCCAGACATGTCCAGCCAGCCAGACATGTCTATCCATCCAGCCAGATATGTCCAGCCAGCCAGACACGTCTATCCATCCAGCCAGACATGTCCAGCCAGCCAGACATGTCTATCCATCCAGCCAGATATGTCCAGCCAGCCAGACACGTCTATCTATCCATCCAGCCAGCCAGACGCGTCTTTCCATCCAGCCAGCCAGACACGTCTATCCATCCAGCCAGCCAGACACGTCTATCCATCCATCCAGCCAGACATGTCCAGCCAGCCAGACACGTCTATCCATCCATCCAGCCAGACATGTCCAGCCAGACATGTCCAGCCAGCCAGACACTTCTATCCATCCTGTCCCTTCCGAACGCATTAACTGATTTAATGAGCCATTCGCAGTTTCACTGTACCGGCCGTGTGTACTTACACGTGTATGGCTTAATCTTTGAGACAAGCATATGCTACTGGCAGGATCAACCAGGTAGCCCCCTCGTTGTCGTCGTGCTCGGAGAAGACCGAGGGGTCTCGGTGGTGGGACAGGCGGTGGGACGGAGGGTGACGGGGAGGAGCAGGGGTTCGTGCGCGCGCAAGAGGACAGGCCCCGATGGACAGGTACAGACCCGACCCGAGTGCCGCCTGCCGGCCGAGGGGTGTGGGGGGGTCCTCTGCCCCGAAGGGCCAGAACCCCAACCCTCCTCGGCGGAAGGGGCACGCGGGGACGGGAAAGCCTGCCGTCGGGGGGGCCTCCTGTCGCTCGACGAACCTGCAAAACCCTCGATGCCCCCGTACCCGACCGGGGCCAGGCGGCACGTGCCGCCCCGGCCCTGACGAGCAGGGTCGGAGCAGACGTGGCGTCGCTGGCCCTCCACGAGGGTCCGCTCGATGCTCGTGGTGGACAGGGTGTGGAGACCATGGGGGGCCCAGGTTCTCCTCCTCGGGGCTGGCAGCATGTTTGCGCTCCTCGGGCGCGGGGAAGGGGGAGGCGTCGCCGGCAGTGGCGAGCTCCCCTTCCCGGGCGCGCCGGGGTTTCGGACCGCTGCGGCGGAGGAGACACGGGGCTACGCAAGCTCAGCTTCGACTCTCGTTAGAGCTGGGGGGTAACCTCAGCCCGGCGGGCGTGGGTTCCTCCTGCGAAGACGCATCGTCGGGGCTGCCGCGGCGTCTGCCTGGCCCGGGGCACGGGTGGAGGACTCTCGCCTGTCACAGGGGGCCACCGTGGACCGCCTGAGCGAGAGCCCCTACCCTGCTCGGACCGGGGGTGCCAGATCGATCGGACTGCCAGGGGAGCGCCCGCCTGACAGAGAGGAGGATGCCCAGGCCAGGCCTCCCTCCCTGGGCATGAAAAAAAAAAATTCCGCTGCACCCATCTCGACCACCGGGGGGCGCCAGGTGCGGGGTGCGCCTGACAGACGGGATGCCCAGGGCAGGCCTCCATCCCTGGGCACGAAAAAATATTTTTTCCGCTGCACTTACCCGTCACCACCACAGGGGGGCACCAGGCACGGGGTGCGTCTGATAGATGTGATGCCCAGGGCAGGCCTCCATCCCTGGGCACGAAAAATTATTTTTTCCGCTGCACTTACCCATCACCACCACCTAGGGGCGCCAGGCGCGGGGTGCGCCTGACAGACGGGATGCCCAGGGCAGGCCTCCATCCCTGGGCACGAAAAAATATTTTTTCCGCTGCAGTTACCGCCCACGGCCAACGGGGGGGCGCCAAGCGCGGGGTGCACCTGACAGGCAGGATGCCCAGGGCAGGCCTCCCTCCCTTTGCTTTGAATTTTTTTTTCGCTGCAGTTACCAGCTCACCACCACCGGGGGCGCCGCACCTCCCCAGAGCCTCGGGGGGGGGACACCTGCCCAGCAACCCCTCCACGGGCGCTGCCTGTCAGGGGTGAAGGGAGCTGGCCGGCGTGGGGTATCTGGTGGAGCTGCCCCCTGGCCCCTCCTGGGGGAGGCAGGGGGCGTAAGCGTTCGATTCCCTGGAGCCCCTCTCTGGACGGCCAGGGGTGCCGAGGGACGAAAAGCGTCCGAGCCCGTGGAAGTGCTTCCTGGCCACTCCCGGGGGAGTCGGGGAGCTTGAGCATCCAGGTCCCTGGAGCCCTCGCTGGGCATAGGTGCGACGAGAGGCACCGCAGGAGAACCACGGGGTGCGAGCTGCTTCGACATGCCTCTCTCCCACATCCGGCCGTGGGTGCCTCGGGCCGCAAACGTGCTTGATTCAGATCGGCCGACGTCCAGGGGGCCGAGGACCAAAAAGCGTCCGAGCCCGTGACGTGGTCCCCGGTCACCATGGGGTAAATCCGTCCCCTTGCGGACTTCCAGGGAGTCTGCGCAACTCGGCCCGCCAAAAAGCAGCACTTAGCGCGATTTTCGAACAGGTCTCGCTGCCCGCGCAACTCGTCCCGGACGCAGCAGGACTCGGTGCCGTTCACGTGGAACTGCTCCCTGGACACAGGGTGGGTGATTTCGGCCTCTCGGACAGACTTCCAGGGATTCTGCGCAACTCGTCCCGGACGCAGCAGGACTCGGTGCCTTTCTCGTGGAACTGCTCCCTGGACACAGGGTGGGTGATTTCGGCCTCTCGGACAGACTTCCATGGAATCTGCGCAACTCGTCCCGGACGCAGCAGGACTCGGTGCCTTTCTCGTGGAACTGCTCCCTGGACACAGGGTGGGTGATTTCGGCCTCTCGGACAGACTTCCAGGGATTCTGCGCAACTCGTCCTGGACGCAGCAGGACTCGGTGCCTTTCTCGTGGAACTGCTCCCTGGACACAGGGTGGGTGATTTCGGCCTCTCGGACAGACTTCCATGGAATCTGTGCAACTCGTCCTGGACGCAGCAGGACTCGGTGCCTTTCTCGTGGAACTGCTCCCTGGACACAGGGTGGGTGATTTTGGCCTCTCGGACAGACTTCCATGGAATCTGCGCAACTCGTCCTGGACGCAGCAGGACTCAGTGCCTTTCTCGTGGAACTGCTCGCAGGACACAGGGTGGGTGATTTCAGCCTCTCGGACAGACTTCCAGGGATTCTGCGCAACTCGTCCTGGACGCAGCAGGACTCGGTGCCTTGCTCGTGGAACTGCTCCCTGGACACAGGGTGGGTGATTTTGGCCTCTCGGACAGACTTCCATGGAATCTGCGCAACTCGTCCTGGACGCAGCAGGACTCTGTGCCTTTCTCGTGGAACTGCTCCCTGGACACAGGGTGGGTGATTTTGGCCTCTCGGACAGACTTCCATGGAATCTGCGCAACTCGTCCTGGACGCAGCAGGACTCGGTGCCGTTCTCGTGGAACTGCTCCCTGGTCACAGGGTGGGTGATTTTGGCCTCTCGGACAGACTTCCATGGAATCTGCGCAACTCGTCCTGGACGCAGCAGGACTCGGTGCCTTTCTCGTGGAACTGCTCCTGGACACAGGGTGGGTGATTTTGGCCTCTCGGACAGACTTCCAGGGATTCTGCGCAACTCGTCCTGGACACAGCAGGACTCGGTGCCTTGCTCGTGGAACTGCTCCCTGGACACAGGGTGGGTGATTTTGGCCTCTCGGACAGACTTCCATGGAATCTGCGCAACTCGTCCCGGACGCAGCAGGACTCGGTGCCGTTCACGTGGAACTGCTCCCTGGACACAGGGTGGGTGATTACGGCCTCTCGGACAGACTTCCAGGGAATCTGCGCAACTCGTCCCGGACGCAGCAGGACTCGGTGCCGTTCACGTGGAACTGCTCCCTGGACACAGGGTGGGTGATTTCGGCCTCTCGGACAGACTTCCAGGGATTCTGCGCAACTCGTCCCGGACGCAGCAGGACTCGGTGCCTTTCTCGTGGAACTGCTCCCTGGACACAGGGTGGGTGATTTCGGCCTCTCGGACAGACTTCCATGGATTCTGCGCAACTCGTCCTGGACGCAGCAGGACTCGGTGCCTTTCTCGTGGAACTGCTCCCTGGACACAGGGTGGGTGATTTTGGCCTCTCGGACAGACTTCCATGGATTCTGCGCAACTCGTCCTGGACGCAGCAGGACTCGGTGCCTTTCTCGTGGAACTGCTCCCTGGACACAGGGTGGGTGATTTTGGCCTCTCGGACAGACTTCCATGGATTCTGCGCAACTCGTCCTGGACGCAGCAGGACTCGGTGCCTTTCTCGTGGAACTGCTCCCTGGACACAGGGTGGGTGATTTTGGCCTCTCGGACAGACTTCCATGGATTCTGCGCCACTCGGTCCAGGGACAGCAGGACTCGGTGCCTTTCTCGTGGAACTGCTCCCTGGACACAGGGTGGGTGATTTCGGCCTCTCGGACAGACTTCCAGGGATTCTGCGCAACACAGCCCGAAAAAACAAGCAGGACTTTGTGTTTGGACACTGCCTGCCTGCCTGCCTGCCTGCCAAGCGAGAGGCAGAAAGGGTCCGAGCAACATGATGAGCGCATTTGCAAGTTTCTCTAAAGCGCTAACATGTACCGTAGCGCTGTACGGTGAGGCTTGCAATCACCTCCATTCCATTGCAGCGAGTGAGTGAGTGAGTGAGTTTGGTCTGACTTCCTCCAAGTCTTCCGAGCGAGCCAGCGAGCGAGCGAGCGGCTCAATACCCTCCGCCGCCGCCGAGGGGCC